>CM043881.1:3992726-4592726 GCA_024034495.1 Camelina laxa
TAACAATTTTTTAACACATGGTGGTGTGACTGGTGAACGACCATTTTTGCTGTCGATAATTATCGGTTAATTTTAATTTCCTTATATAATTGCTTCTGAATATTATTATTTTGGGTAAACATTACTATTACTTTTGATCAAACTGTTACCATTATTGTTTTTTTTTCACGTGACAATGTGAGAGTGTGACAAAATAGTCAAATAAGGCCGACGACCTGTCGCAAAAGGGTCAGTTCTGTGACTGGTATTGGACAAGTGTTGATTCTAAAAATCTCTAAACAAATTTTGCTAAACCTTTTTTCTTTCTATCCTAACGTTTATTGCTATGTTGTACTACTGTAAAATTATGATCTTCCGATTGCATTTTCCGAAAGAAAAAAAAAAAAAAAAAAACAAATAGAATCAGGTTTTAAATTTGTTTTCATTCAATAGAAATTAGTGTACTTTTTACCTCTTTTTCTAAAGACTATGTAACTTTCATTTCCACCATTTTCTACTACTAGATTTTCTACATTCTAGGGCAAGATTTTTTTTAATTCATGTGTTCTAAACATGTTGGACCCTACACACGTTCGTTTCGATCTTAATAACAAAAATATTTGAAGAAGTGAAAGAGTCGGCTTGGTTCATAAGATCCATCGGGTTGTATATACTTTTAATTAATACGACTCAGAGTTGAACCTTCACATTATGATATGTGTGACTTAGTTTTGAATCTTCAAACTATGATATGTACTCTTATGTTTCTTGCGATGGTGATTGATGAGACGGTTAACTGGAAATTTATGCTTATCACTTAGTTTCTACGGAAACAGAAAAAAAAGACTCAATTCTCATGCTCGACAATGGTACTCTACTTTCAAAGACATGTGGGTACACCTCCCAATTTAATCCATTCCCACCGGCCACTTGAGATTGACGTATCCAGACCAGAGATCAATTTTTGTTATAACTGATACGCGGAAACAAGATGATAGCATACTAGTTAATGAAAAGAAAAAGAAGTTGGTATAACGAACAAGCTCAAGTGGCTAGACAGCATGCCACAAAACATATCCCACTGATAATATCGAATACTCCTAAACTTGCAAATTTCCACTACCTATTAAATTTATCTTGACATTGAATAGGTTTACTATATATGTAAGGAGTTCGCAACAAACTGGCACAGAAAGTGTAATCACAATATCAAAAGATAAATTAAAAGATGAGATGAAGAACAATGGGAAATCAAAGGGGCTCGTAGGTTTATGTTGCGCCACAATGTACAAAATAGGACACAAAGATGACAATACTTCTTCAAAAATTTACAGAGTTTTCATGTTTCCGTCCTCTGAAAAAATACACGAGAAAACAAAATAGACATCCATATTTATCCATTTAACACATATGTGAGTCATCATACCTATGAAAATAACGTCAACAGTTATATACATACAGATTACTGCACACACGTATATAGAGGGAGAGAGATTAAATGCTCAAACAGTATAATCTTATTCCAACATAGATACCAAAGTGAAAAAAAATACTCACATTTCAGACAAATGGTTCCACAATGAATGAACTAAAGATATATTAAGAAAAAAGACACGAAACATTACTAATTTACTAGTATTAACCAATTCAATAACTTCTATGATTATTTTACAAACCTCTAGGTGAAGCGTTTTCCCTTATCCAAGCATTTGACTATTTCAATTTGCCATTATTCAACTATTCACCTAATATTTCAGTCAAGGCCCAACTAAAACTTAATTAGTGGTAGCTCATACTAGTTTTCCTTTACTACACAATAATCATTTTCTTTACCACAACGATCGGAGATAAGCCAAGATTTTTCTTTGATGGCTTCCACTTATATTATCCCTTTGGATTATTCCTTTTGATTGCACATATCTATTAAAGACTTTAGAATCATAAAAGATAAATTTCAAAATTATCTTTTAACTGATTATCCCTTTTGATTGCACATAATTACAGACTTTAGAATCATAAATATATTCACATAACTTACATGGAAACTATAATGCCCAAGATTTTGAGCACGTACCAATCTGATTCCATGGATTCAAGTACAATCTGCATAACTTTGACTCACCTTTTGAAGTTAAGACTTGGGATACAATTCATATGTGCTAGAGTCTGCAAAAAATGTCTTTATTTCAATGATAACAGCATATATTTTACTTAGAATACAAACATCCTTTTCCTATGAGTCTAACCACGATGGATCAACAAAATCTAACCCAATTGTATATAAAACATCAAATTCTATGATAACTTAATCTATTCCTAATAGTCTATATATGCAAACCTTCACATATATGTATGCATAATTTTGGTATGTACAAGACAGATATGAACAAAAAATGACTAGAACAATCGTATAAGGAAGATTCATGAAGGAGAAGTTATGACAGAAAGAGAGTGAGCACGCAAAAGCAACCCATATACAAAAAATTTATACAACTTCCCCTTTGTGTGCTCACTCTCTTCTGTCAACTTCTTTTCCCCCATCAACATATATATATACACGCACAAAATTTATCTGATTATAACCATATATATAAGCATGAAATATGTTTTTCAAAACAAAATGAAGAACAAAAACAAAAAGACAATTAGTCCAGAAACCGATGAATAAAAAAGATTATAAAAAAAAAGAGAAAGACACAAGTACAGATCGAAGGTACTTGAAATCAAATCTGGGGATAAACATCAACTAACAAAGACTGGATCGATGAATCCATAAAAGGAAAGTATAAATCTAAGTACGGACACTGCAAGTTAGGGTTTCATCTCTAATTCTCCCATCTTCAGTTTTTTTAAAAAGGAACTGAATCTAGAAACAAAGGTAAAGGAGATCAAACTCAAAATTGCAGCTTGAAAATTTAATAAAACAAGCTTAATTAAATCTCCCTCTCTCTCTCTCTCTTTCATGCAAAGCATACATGTGTCGGCTGCCTCATTCTCTCTCTCTAGTCTCTACATATATGAAAACAAAGAAGAGATTATATAGAGAATTTTTTTTTAAAACCCTAGAACGTATAAAAGCTAAATCCGAAAACAATAAAGATTAAGAAGAAGAAGAGAGAAAAAGGTGAAACAGAGATGAAGGAGAGAAGAAAGTACGGATAACAAAACGCTTGGTTATGGTTTGTCGGAGAGAGAAACGTGTCACAATCAAAGGCTAGGATTTGACTTGAGAGATGTTATGAGCCGTTGGATGTGTCTTTTTTGTTCCAGTTCCGTCTCTTTGCCGTCTTATCTGCTTACTGTCTTTTTTTTTTAACTCAGTGCTCATTACAGAGAGTTACACACGCATCATCATCCGTCTCTTCTCTTATCTTCTCTCTTTTTAATCTCGAAGATTTACTAAAGCTGGTTAATCTTATCTTCTTAAGTGTCACGGTTTAAAACTTTGAACTGTTGTGTCATGTGTGCTGGTGGGTGGTCAGAGTCGGCTTTGTTCATAAATTATTATTTTTGTTTGAAGTTAACCACAATGATTAGAAGAACAGTTAAAGTGTTGTAGTTGATGTAATTAGTGCTGCGTTATAAATATAATTACTGTCGTAGCTTTTAATGGGTAAGTGGCGTGGCAGGGTTTTGGTGCCCACTAATTAATAAACACGTTTTCTTTCCGTTCAACCAAAAGATAGGACCGGATACAGGTATACTATTCAGTGGCATGTTCGTTTTTGGGTAATGAACCGGGTAATGCGATAAGGGTCGGACACCAAATTATCCATATCTATATATATATATATAAGGGGTACTTATCGATACCGAAGTATCTTGTCTTCTCTAGAATCAACTAGAGATTGTCTTAAACTTGTGATAGTATTTATGAATGCTTATATATTGGAAAAAAAGTTCATAACAAATATGGATCGGTTACTATACATCTCTCGAAATAAACATTTCTAGTATACATGCAGTTAGTAGTTGAAATTAGTTGGTGGTAATAAACATCATGTTTAAGTTTCAAAACAATGAAACTTAAACATGATGCAGCAAGATATTTGATTAGTTATCCAAAAATCTTATATTATTGTCTTTTGATTGCCTAATTAATACTGTATTACTATAGGGTTTAAAACGTTCGCTTAAACATAATAAATACTGTAATCTTCTACATTTTAATCGTTATTATTGTTAAGAAAAACCCCTTCCATTCTCAATAAACTCTTAATTAATAAAAAGCGCGTTGCTCTTTTGTTCTTTGCTTCTTTATACAATCTGACGCATGTTCTAGTAGTAGCTAGTACTACACTACTACCTGGTTCAACATTTTAATATGAGATCGTCTGCGCGCATGTGTTGTGTAACAGTATACTCTAAATACGTCTGAACTGTTTGCTTTTATCTAACAACGTCATCGTACATACTCGTTTTAACGGCCAAAAGCCTTTCTTTTAACAGATACAGAACCTCTGATGATTAGTACAACAGTACGAAGCAAAGCTGTACACCAACGTCGTGCATAGTTTTAGATCTAGAAGTTGTACTTATTTGTTCGCAACTGAACTTTCTTGATATAGATTAGGACAACAATAAAATTTCAATATTGGTTTCCCATCGATCCTCACTTCTGGAAGCCATATTGGATTTGGTGTTTTGGTATTATCAAAATTGAGATGATGATATATACCTTCCATCTCTTGCTTGTGAGCGACTCAAATCATATGATATTAAATTCTGCTTTGGAATGAAAAGTGAATATATTTCATATCAAAGAGAGAGACTGGCCCTCATTCATATTCATAGTTCAGTAAATTAGCTTTCCAACCCCAATGCAATTTGGCTACACATTTTGTAAGCAATATAGCCTAAAGACCCTACAATTTTTTTCCAAAATAGGAGTTCACTGTATAATTTTAAAAAAAAACATAAGCTGTCTACTACGGTAGCTGCCGTTAGAGAACCACCTCGAGGATACCCTAGTCTTTGGCCTGACTGTGACTAAGAAGACTCTTCTTCCACTTCGGTTTCATTTCCCGAACTGTCTTCTCCTGCCTCTTTCCCCTCTCGAGCTTTCTTCGAAAGATTCACCAAGAGCTTGGCCTCACCAGCTTCATCTTCACCTCCTTCCTCACCATCAGAGTCATTGGTCTTAATCTTCTTTGAAGAAGTCCTCTGCTTTCTCCCTTTGGCATTGACAGCCCCTGATGAAGATGAGGGCCTTTTCTGTTTTCGGTTCTTTGATTCAGGAACCTTCTTCCTAGGTTTCAAGGCCTTGGGCTTCACCTCATCATCAGATGTATCATCATCATCATCACCATCATCCTCCCCACCAGAGTAGCTGCTCTTGATCTTCTCCAAGGAATTTCTCGGTTTTTTCACTTTGGCATTGACAGCTCTTGATGAAGATGAAGGCCTTTTCTGTTTCAGATTCTTCGATTCAGAAACCTTCTTGCTGGATTTCACAGCTTTTGCTGTCTCTTTGTCATGCCCATTCTGCTTGCTACGGTTACTTCCACCCATGCGAGAGGCTGCTGCTACGATCTTCCCACCAACATCACCCATCTTGCCAGTTCTCTCAGATTCAGCCTTTGGAGCCTTCTCCTCCACATGTTTCGACTTTTCAGCTTTCTTCACACCACTTCTTAGCTTCTCTCCTTCTTCTTCACTGTCATCAGACAGCTCAGGAGATCTGGCTTTCGCCTTGCTGTAACCACAATGAGGATCATTAGATCTTCGACAAAGCAAGACAAATATACTATAATCACTATAGCTACATTATGAATTCAACTTCACAAAGTGTGAAGGAGAGATAAGGTGTCTATAATTGTGCCTGCAAAGACTTTCAACAGATGCAACAAAGATCATTACAGATGCAACAAAGTTCACTAAGAGTACTTATTATAGCTTATAAGCAATCAGTAGAACCCAATACAACAACACAGGATCTATAATAACCAACATTATAAAGGAACACTTACGGTTCCGGAGCAGCGTCGGAACTCTCATCATCAGATACATCCGGTAGGGAGACCTGAAAAAGAAAAAGAAATGATACACCATTAAACACTTTGAGACACACAATGGCATAAACACAATAAATGATGTTAAAAAACAATCTTTAGCTTAGATCATACCTCTTCATCATCATCTTCAGAATCATCGTCTTCATCAATCAACTCCCACCTCTCCTTGTTCATATCCAAAATCTCAACCTCTCCGTCCGCATACAAAATCTATTGTCATCAAATGATAACTCAATGTAATAGAGAGTAAAATCATTAAATGAAACATAATCTAAATACAAGTGAATTCCAATAATAAAGTAAATCCCCCACACAAAAATCATTCAATTCAGATTATAGATATCAACAGACCAAATCCACATTTCATTAAATGAATACGCTATTCAAAACCCAAAAGAGTATATATGAAACAAATCCAGATTCAAGCAGAAAACAATCAGATTTACCCGATGTTTCTTCTTGGAAGAGTCAAAAGAATCAACCAATCCTTGATAGAATCTGCCAATTCAAGAGATCTGTAAGGATTCATTCAACACAAAGGTACTGAAAAAAAAAAAAGAACCCTAATTTAGTCAACACACAAAATTGAACACTCACTTGCGGTCAATAGGCCACCAGACTCTAATCTTCGAGCCCACAAGACCTTCTCCATACTCGTTACCAACAGAGACCTAGTCAAATAAAAAAAGTTTGATACTTTAGAGCAAAATTCGCATAGAAATTAAAACCCTATTTTATTTATTCAGTAAAATTTAAAACCAACAAAAAAAAACAAAGAAGAAGCGAGGGTTGTTGTAGGGGGAGAACCTTAGCGGAACGGCTTAGAGAAGGTCTGGTGTTTTTCGAGGCAGAGGTAAGCCTCTTCTTCGAATCAACCATCTTCTTTCAGGCAAGAAGAAGAGGAGAAGAAGAACCAGTGTTTGGTGGTGTCAGTGTGTGTTTTTTTCTTACAGGGCAGAGAGAGATTTTTGTGTGGAGAAGAAGTGAAGAAGGGAGCAGTGAAAGTTGAGATTATATTAGGGTACGAAAGGGTGTGATTTGTAATTTCTGATATATTTTTTTATTATTTGTGATTTTTTCCCCTGAAGGGTAAAGGAGCGTTGCCCCCCAAACCAACGTTAAAAGACGACACGTGTGACTTGACAATATAAGGAATTACCCACTCACGTGAGACTCACGTCCACATGTTTTGTTTCTTTCCTTCTTTTGGTCTGCTTCCCTTGTTCACAGCGAGATGTGTTTCTATCTTTAAGCACCCAGTTGTAATAGATTGTGTTGTGTGTCTATCTTTAAGCCAGTTGTAATGGATTGTGCTTAACTGCTGATAATTTGGGTACCTTCATATTCTTTGCTGCTAGTCTTTAGCTAAGTAAAAAACCTAAAAGATAAATTTGTATCCTAGTATGGTGTTTTTAGATGACTATGGTTATGATGCTCAAGTCAACATTTAGACTATGGGTTTTGAATTTGATTGAAAACCGGATGAATTTTGAAAAACATGATAGCAGATATAGTAAGTTATGAGATATGTAGATAAAAAACCACCGGGAAATTTTGAAAAAAAAGTGTTTATATAGATCAACTCTTTTTCTTTTCTATTTGAAAAAGTGTTTTTATATATATAGATCAACTCAAGTTTGAGGATATTTGCAAGCTTGAGTTAGTCCTATATGTACTTTGTATCCTAGTATATATGGTGTTTTTAGATAACTAGGTGATGCTCAAGTACATCTAGACCACAAATTTGATCGCAAACCACAACATTGTGGGAAAATGATAGAAGATATAGTCAATTTTTTTGTCAAGTTGTCAAGTTCCCCACTCGACCCTAACTCCCACAAGAACAAGAGCAAGAAGCTATAGTATTATCGATCAATAGTCTCTGTTTTTTGCAGACATATTAACACAAAAGTCAAAGTCATTGTAAAACAGATTTTTTTGAGTTTGAATTAATTTCAAGCAATTGTGGAGAGTGGAGAAAAATACACATTTATTGAATTTATAATGAACGAGACATATATTGATACATATAGCTAGTAGTGACATTTTATTTTCTGTTGTCAACAGCATTTTAGTCACTTTTCGGGTTTTGGTTACTAAAATATAAAAATTACAGTATTTAGACGAGGACCAAGCAACTATGCATTGACAAGTCTTTTTCCAGGGAACTGATTAAGCATTATTTTTTTCTTTATATACAGTATAATTAATCACAATCAAGCAGAATCTTTGATTTTGACATGTTGGATTCCAATATAACTTTCTCAATATAATTAATCTTTGATTTTGCTTTTGTGACTTGACATTATTTGTAATTTTTTAGATAACAGGTTCACCATTTACCATTAATTTATATAAATTCATATACTAGATTATGTTAAAAATACAAATTTAATTATTACAAAGCCACAGATTATGCTTTAGGTTAAGTACTTAAGTGGGAGGCACGATGATGCCTTGACTCCGTCATAATAATTAGAATCAATATCTCATTATTCCTTATTCTTCTTTGTAGTTGTCTTTTCTTTTTCTGTACATTTTGTTGGTCTACGTTTGAGTTGGAGAATCTTTTCATGAAATATATTTAAGAAGAAAAAAAAAATTACGTTTGTGAAAGTTAGGAAAATTTTATTTATATATCTAAAATGGTTCCTTGTATACATGAACGAAGATGCTTTGTAAGTCAATATTTATACAAGTGATGCATGTACCTCTATCAAATGTCTTATCCCTGATTATATAATTTCAGTAATATAACGGGAAACTTGAAAGGTACAAACAGAATATATAAAGTCAATAATATTATACTTACAATAACCTTGTTTAGCTTAACCAAATATACTAACAAATATCTTTTACAGCAAAATATCATATAATTGATTAAAATAGCAGCAAATGCTACATGAGGAAGCAAATCCAAAATTGAAGAGCTAATATATGGGAAGAAATCAAACATTGTATTCTTGCATTTTTTTTTTTTTTTTCAAGATAACTCATATGACAAGAATGTTTTAAGGTTCATAAATCATCTAGTTCCATTGCAAAAATAGATTAGGGTTGATTATCATGAAAATAAGAATTGTTCAAGATTATGAATTCTGAGACATCGTTCAATATACAGTTTAGTATGTAGATCTTCTCATGTAGGTTCGTCATATTAAAAAAAATATCAGTATTATAGCCATTTAAGTCTACCAGCATATATTACTACTAGTATTATTACTATACAACCTCTTAATACAATATAATACTTTCACTTGTAAATAATAATAAAAATATTTATTAGCAGTATTAAAAAAACAATCTATTGGATTTTACTGCTAATTCAAAACCAGTAAAAAGCTAATTGAAAAAAATATAGTAAACAATATTATACTAAATTAGTTAAGAAAGATTAAGAATATTAATTAAAATATCAATATAGAAAAATTGATCGTTTTTAATACTATTTTTACAAAGTAACATTCCGTACAACATCCATACGGTTATGATGTAATTAACTAATCAAAACTATTAACTATTTTTAGTATTTTATTTTTTCTTTACCAGAATTTCGTTTATTAACTATTTTTAGTATTTTGTTTTGATTAGTTAATTACATCAAAACAATTAACTAATCAAAACTATTAACATACGGTTAGATACCAGTTTTTCATTTTAATTAATCAGACCCCAAAACAAAAGTAATAAAGGTAGGTTGATAAAGCAATAAAATAATACTGTATAACAAATCATAGAAGTTACAAAAAAAGAACGGAATTCCCGTGATGCACATTAATGAAAATTTGGTCATCATATCACATTCGTATCATTAAACGATTAGAAAAAAAAAAAACCGATAATACAGCTAAAATAAATAATTGTAGTAAATGGCCAAAATGTAATGATTGATATAACAAAAAAATCTTAAAATAAAAATAAGTGTATGTAATAAGAAGAAGCACAGTAAAACGTCATC
Organism: Camelina laxa; assembly: GCA_024034495.1. NCBI lineage: Eukaryota > Viridiplantae > Streptophyta > Magnoliopsida > Brassicales > Brassicaceae > Camelina > Camelina laxa. Next base: position 4,002,678 of record CM043881.1, read on the forward strand.
GTATGAACCTTTCCAATCATCAAACCGGATAAAACGACATCGTTTTTGAGAAAGAAAATAGGCTTCAGACACAGTTGTCTCCATCGCTTCTCTCTCTCTCTATTTATCACTTTCATCATCATCGTCTCCAAAAGCCTTACCACTTGAAACCTCCCTCTCTCTCTCTCTCTCTCTCTCTCTCTCTCTTTGGTTGACCCGATAAGTTCTCTCTCGCAGACGCACAGATCTCTCCTCGAATCTGCTAGATCTGTTCGTTTCCTTACATCTGTATTGCGAACTCTCAGGTAAAATTTCATTTTCTTCTTCGTTTCCATTTCGATTTCGTTTACACCTTAGGGTTTCATTTTTTGAAATCATCGATTGCTGATCTTCCTCGTGTTGTTTTTGTTTTCATCAGATCGGGAGGTCTCGTTTGCAGATCTAGCGATCGATCCTCCGTTACCCGAAGTCTCTCTCTCTACGTGTCTTCCGAGTTCGAGCGTATGCTTTGTTATCAGATCTGGGGTTATAGAAATGGCGGAGACTTTGAAAGAAGATTCGATTATGATTCGGGAGGTTTGGGATTACAATTTAGTTGAAGAATTCGCGTTGATCCGTGAAATCGTCGACAAATTCAGCTACATCGCCATGGATACTGAGTTCCCAGGTGTGGTTTTGAAGCCTGTTGCTACTTTTAAGTACAATAACGATCTTAACTACAGAACTCTCAAAGAAAACGTAGATTTGTTGAAACTGATCCAAGTTGGGCTTACCTTCTCCGACGAGAATGGTAACTTACCCACTTGTGGCACGGATAAGTTCTGTATCTGGCAGTTCAATTTCCGTGAGTTCAACATCGGTGAAGACATCTACGCGAGCGAGTCTATAGAGCTGTTGCGTCAGTGTGGGATTGATTTCAAGAAGAACGTTGAGAAAGGTATTGATGTGGTTAGGTTTGGTGAGCTTTTGATGTCATCTGGGATTGTGATGAACGATGATATCTCTTGGGTTACGTTTCATGGAGGTTATGATTTCGGGTATTTGGTTAAGTTGTTGATTTGTAAGGAGCTGCCTTTGAAGCAGGCTGATTTCTTCAAGCTGCTGTATGTTTATTTCCCGACGGTTTATGATATTAAGCACTTGATGACGTTCTGTAATGGATTGTTTGGAGGGTTGAACAGACTAGCTGAGCTTATGGGAGTTGAGAGAGTTGGTGTATGTCATCAAGCTGGGTCTGATAGCTTGCTTACCTTAGGCTCGTTTAGGAAGCTTAAGGAACGTTATTTCCCTGGATCAACTGAGAAATACACTGGTGTCTTGTATGGTCTAGGTGTGGAAGATGGTACTGGTACTACTACTACTGTTGCTTGATTAAGATGGGGGAAAATGAAAGATACTTTTATATTGAAAAAGAAAAGTTTCCAGGGAACTGCAAATTAGAGTTTAGTCTTTGTGAGTGTGTGAGACCAATTAGAATTGTCGTTGTGTAAATTGGCAAATTGGTGTAGTAAGTGACTGTTGTGTCTTTGTTGCTTTGTTTTCAGAAGAAAAAGGAAAAAAACCCTTTTGATCAAATTGAGGGGTTTTTTTCTTTGTTTTAGTTTGAGTTTCTGAATGTATATCAAATTCAGCTACCCGTTTATTTAAATAAAATAATCTCCAATTATTATATTTTCTTGTTCTTCTTACTAATGACAAATGTAATTTAACAGTACTTCTTGTAGAGTTTATGCAAGTGGTTAGCAATGTGGTCATACTTATGTATGTTCCATTTTGCCGATCACATCAAGAGGCAAGAGCCAATTTATTATCATACGGGTAAATGAGTAGCCCATTCTACTTTTTGCAAGTTGCAATCAATGTATTTGTTGGCCAGTGTTCTTATTCCTGTTACAAAGTACGTCATCTGAGTCGCAAATGGTACAGAAGATTAATAAATTGTCTGATTGAGACGTATAGCTCATTCAATTGCAGAGAGGAGAAAGAAGAAAAAAATCCAGCCTGTTAAGAAGAAGTATGTCCAGTCAGATGTGGATTTTGTGTGGTATATATGAACTCGAAATAAATAAATACATATGTTTCTCAAAACGTTATATATTTCATTTTCTTCACGCTTTTGACAATGAGACGAAAATGGTTCTTTTATACACGAAAATGCTTCAATAGAGCAATACGACGACACCATAAAATAAAGAAAAAGAATTAAAAAAATAGCAATAGGGCACATGTACCAGTCACCGTTACCTAGGTAGGTCTAAGGTGTGGCAGAGAATCAAATCGACTTTCTTACAGAAGACAAAGAAACAGTACTTGCTTGTTCGGTCCTATCCTATCTCTGTAACGGCTTCTCTGAGTCTCTAACTCTATTCACGTGTAAACGTTTTGTTTGTGCGTTGGGATTCTGATTTGGGCCTTTTCTTGTTGCTGTATGGGCTTTTCGTCACTCTAACCATTGGAGATGAAAGAATGTTTTTAACCAATGTTTGTATTGTACTAATATCAAATATGGATTACACTTTCTTACATGTTTGAAAAATATTTATTATTGTTTCTATTAGATATGCTGCAATTGAGTCATTTAGTGTATTATTAATTTATTATTATCTTGTGGTTGGCCAATCACCATATGTCGTTTTTTACTTGTCCTCATTGAAAACTTTGTTATTCGTAAACATATAGAATAACTTTTGTAAAAAATGTTTCAAATGAAAAAAAAATAAAAAAAATTAGTGAAACTAAAGCTACAAAGATTTGCATGTTTATCATCAATTTGCTTGAGACCAGCAAAATAAACCCTAATGATAACGATTAGTTATGAACTTATGATATGCTTGTGGATCCAAAAAGAAGCTGTCAAGCACCCAACCTTATTTTATTAGTTTCTTTTGTGTGTTGATGTCTACTTGATTGCCGAAAAAATTGTAAGTAAGTATGATTAGGGCTATTTGTATAATATTATTCTTCAAAAAAAAACGAAGAGACGAAGAGTAAGGTTAATATAACATGCATTTTGGAATATACTTTTTTTCCTGCCTAATTTTGGACGAGACAGAGCAAATCTAATTAAAAAGATTCAGTTGATTTGTGATTAGTGATAAGTGATAACACACAAATAGTGTTATATTTGTAATCATCCATGTGGGGGTGTTTCTCTTGCACCACTTGTCTTCACTTCCCCTCTCTCTCATCATGTTTCTTTGTTTTTTTTTTTAATGCTATTTTACAAGTAGGAAAGATCTCCTTAGTAATTCATGTGATACATATACAGTGTAAGTTATTATAAAGTTCATTCAAGTGTGCATAACAGATTACTAATACTATTACTTAATAAAATATTTCATGAAAGAACTAATAAGTAGATTAGGATACAAAATCATCAAACACTTCAGATTATTCGAAAATCACATTGAAAATAATATGTTAAGTTCCAAAATTTTGTAGGCTTTCTTCAGAACTCAAAGATTTGATCTTGTGACTTCATTTGGAGTGCAACGATTTAGTTCCTCATTAGGGATACCAAAAACTACAATTTAATTCACCGAAGTTTCTTTAATTGTAGATCGTTTGTAATTGTAACATTGGACCCACGAATTATATTATAAGGTCGCATTCGACAAAATACTCAACATACTTAAAAGTCTTAAACTGCTTGTCCTAACAATTAGATCTTTGGATTTTAGTTACATATTTTTATTTTATTTTTCGGCTTCCACTACGTATTATTAATATATGCTAAAGTTTAGAGAAATATAAACAAAATATAGTAAAAGATTCGTATCCTCAGGCCCAGCATAGACGAGACGCTTTGTCGTTTCACTTTGTTTTCCCACTCAAACCAGAACAACAAAAAATTATTGGGACTTCAGAATTTTTTTCAAAAAGCCAAAAACAAACAATTCATTTTATAACTATCTTCACACACGAACAAGCATCAAACTATACAACTCGCTCTTGTCGCATTCGCAGCTAAAGATTGTGGACTCATATAAACAGATTAAAAGATATCCGCATTCCGGAAGTTCCAAACATTGTTACCACAAGATATTAGAGTTTTTGTACTTTATATATGTAGTTAGTTGCTTTTTAAAGAAAGACTTCAACTCAACTCTCAAGTGGATTAGAACAGAGCTGAGGTGGCTCTCCCCATAAACCAAAGTGTTTATTTGTGAAATAAGAGTGATACTAATCATGTCCCTTGATTCATATATATTTAATAATATTATAATGGAAAGCAAACTATAGTGAAAAGGATCCGAACCTAATTCATTACCATAGATCATATATAATGATGAAACGTATTCAGATATGATTCTCTATGATTAGCAGAAACAAGCTAAAGTAATCCTGGTTTTAACTCAAAAGATGTTACATGTTGCCAAGGTCTTCTAGAGACTCTATTATGGGTACAAGAAAATTATCATGAAGGATCACATAAAAAGTGGCAATCACTGTTTAGTAGAATGTGTCCTAAGAGAGTTTAGAGTAGTGTGTATTCGAAAACCTATCACCATAAAATCCGGGTGCCTCCAAAACTATTGAGGATTCCAATGGATATAAAGAGGAAGGAGAGTGAATATGAAGCAAACTCTAAAAGCAAGAAGTGAAAAGAGGACAAAAGCGAGTTAAACAGTAGAAAGCTAAAAGGAAACAGACATGGCCACTATCCTCTCGAAGTTTCAAAAGTACACAGAAACATTAAACATACCTGAATAATCCACTAGGTCCACTCTCTCCTTCTCTCTGTGTCTCTCTCTCTTGTCATTGAGCATCCTTTTCATTTCATTGTCACTTGTTGTCATCTTCATCTACTCCGTGAATATTACAACAAGTTGTCGTTTCATCATACAAATAAAACCGGTCCCAGTTTCAGAAGATCTTTTTGAACTGCCAAGCTTTCCTTTGTCTTGTTCCCCCCACAGCTCCTTTTGTTTTCCTTCATACAAAAGAGTCTAAAAAGTCTCCATGAGTTTAAAACTAGTGAATATTACTATGGGTACTACTATACATATCCAATGACGGATTTGAAGGGATGGTTTCGTAATTTCCTTATATATATATATATATATATCCGCGGTTGCATACACCATAGACCATACCATACAAAGACGAGTTGGAGCCTATAAGAATCTGTCCATAGAAAAACAAAACCGAGCCGGATTTAGCAAACATCAAGCATAGTAGTTCTAAACAAGAAGTTCTTGAACTCACCAGGACTGAAATTTGGTTTGAAAGGCTTTTTGAATTACGGCGATTATACATGTCATAGATATGACCTGTATACTCGTTGTTGAAGAACTTTTAAGCACATAAAAGGCACTTGACTGTGAGGACCAAAAATAAGAAGTTAATGCATGACAGAGAATAGAGATTGGTTTATTGAAGGAGAAAGCAGCCAAAAAAGTTTGATGTGAAGTGAAAGTTGCTCCTACAAAGGGATAAACACAGGTTTTAATTGGTGGAGTTCCAATCAGCTTCAAGTGTTCTGTTGTGTGTGGTGTGTCAGCAAACTAGACCTACCCATATCTCTCTCTCTCTTTCTCTCTCATCTTCTTACTACTTTTTTCCACTTATTACCAAACCCAAAAGCATTTGTAGCGAGTCTATTCTTTCCTTATATAGCATCAAACCTCTGCTCCCACTTCTGAGAAAAATCTAGGCTTTTATACTTTTTTCATAAGCAATTCCAGATATATAGCTATTGATCAGAGACAGAAGGTGAGAGAGCGAAAGAGACAATTGAAGGGAACAAACCCATCATTACCTGGAAAATTATATTCCCTCTTTGCCCTTCATGGATTCTTCCAGCGGAAAGCCAAGACCATCTGATTCTTCATGCATCGTTTCTGCATCCACCACTCTTCCATTTCCAACAAAGCTGAGCCTAGAAAATTACAACATAGATGCAGAATCAGCACAAGCAGAAGAGAATTATGATCAAAAAGCAGGAGAGAAAGGTATAAGGCTTGACCTTAAGCTAGCAGGATATGATTCTAGTCAACCAGAGCTCAATCAAGAACTCAATCTCCTCGACTGCTTGGACGCAAGTGTAGTCACTCCGAGTTTTAACGGGTCAAGTTCCACTGAACAGAAGCTCTTCTCATGCAACTACTGTCAAAGAACATTCTACAGTTCACAGGCGCTTGGTGGTCACCAAAATGCACACAAAAGAGAGAGGACTTTGGCAAAGCGAGGGCAACGGATGGCATCTGCCGCAGCTTTCGGGCATCCATATGGTTTTGCTCCGTTCCCCTTCCATGGACAGTATAGCAACAGATCCTTAGCTATTCAGGCGCACTCAATGAGTCACAAACCAAGTTCATATAACGTTTTTGGTGGTGAGTATGGTCAGATCAACTGGTCAAGGATACCACTCGTTCAGCAACCAGCCATAGGTAAATTACCTTCAACAGAGAATCATCATAATCATCATCAGATGATGATTGCTCCACCGTTGACTTCCACATGTGAAAACATCGGTAGGTTCGATGTAGGAAGGATTCCAGGAGAGTATCCAACTCCCGAACTATGGCGGAGAGGCGGGGAATTGTTGAAGCCTGCTGAAGAAGAGCAGCAAAAGAACCTTGATTTGTCCCTTAAGCTCTGAGATTCTTTTCTTTTCTTTTTTTTTGGGTTTTGCTCTCAAACTGTTTTTCTAGAGCCAAGCCTCTGCTCGAGTTTCCTTTGTACTGGTTTTTTTTGCTGTTGTCATTGATACCTTCACCAGTATTATCCAAGGGTTAGTACTCTTGTGAGTAAATTTTTTCTACTATGATGTACATCTTTCCACATTTCTACAAGTACAAGTTTTAAACTAGACATCAAATAGATTCTTGTAGACACCCAACCACCATAAAGGATTTGGTGAAGTTCCTAGAAACGAAGAGAAACTTTTTTAGCTTATAAAAGAAAGAGATTATATTGAGATCCATGAGAAGATTTGTTGTCAAGGAAACCGGAAAAAAGATATATTATAAAGTCACAGTTGGGATACCTAAAAGTAGGAAAAAACCATTCTTTTATTGAAAAGTGGTTAACAAGACACAGAAAGAAAGCAAAACAAATATTGATAAAAATAAGAACTTGTTAATTTGTGATGATGACAAGAAGCAAAGAGTCCAGAAGAACAAACATAATTAACACATCAGATGATCCTATAATAATGCAGCTAAATAACAAATCATGAAATAATCAAAGAATCCAATGAAATCTTTGTGAGACCCCAAAATTTGTGAACACTAAGACAAAAGAGTGACCAGTCATTGGCCTATAGGATAAATCTTCATGCACTATCTACACAAAACATAAAAAGAAAGTACAAAAGAACCATGTGCGTATGATACACAAAAGGTGGGACAAGAGTCAAAACCATGAGACTAAAACACAAAGGACTTGATATAACTCTAATGGACTGAATCCAAACTTCTCTACACCTAGAAATCAAATAGAAGTATGTAAGTACACTTTCTTGTCCCAGTAAACAAACATTTAAGGCACAGAACAGATCATCATGTTTGCTTTCAGATATCAAAATTGGCCACAACAAACACTTACATACTTAAAAGGAATCAAAAACACCTTAATGAATAAAACAAAGAAGAAACACCAAAGCAGACAATAACACATGTGGAAAAAAAAAAATCTAATGGAACCAACCAAACCTCATTGATTAAACTCTTTGGGGGGTCCAATTTTCATCTTGTTGTATACCACAAATCTGAACCCAAACAATACTCTTCAAATCTGAGTCACACACTTTCCTGAAACACACATAAGCAGAAATAAGCTGTGAGACACACAATTTTTTGATGGATCATTTATGAGGCTGCCTGCTACTAAAATTCCATCCACACTCAGAGATTCATTGAATCAGTATTGTTGAAAACAAAATCCGTTAAGATGCAATGTACCGCATTGCCTTCTCAATACAACAATGCAATGATGTGATGTCCAAGAAACTTCGAAATTGATTAAGATAAAGCGAGAGAGTCGGATCAAATCATCAAAATTCGAAATTGTTAGCACCAGTGATGTCCAAGGAACTGATTAATACTTTGTACCCTTCACTAAAAATCAGGAATGCTAATTGAAACTCCCACCTTAAGTTAACGTTAAAGACGGAGATATACCGGAGTTTCGCCGGAGACGACTTGAAGACTCGTACCTTCCGAGGGAGGATTCTGTGAATGAGCGACTGAGAGAAGGTAATAATATAATCTCAGAAAGTTTTAAGGGCCCAATAGTTTAGCCCATATAATTGCGAAGGAGCTCATGTTGTGAAAGGCTTTTTTGTTTTTTTTTTCCCGCTACAAATAGGCCTGATTGGTGTCTGTTTGGGGATTTACACTATTTACCAAAGTAACAACACTCAAAAACGAAGACAAGCTCATTTGACAATCTTCCTCTCAAATTTCATCTAGTAATCACATATGTAAATATTTTCTAAAAATAAATGAGAAATTTTATCCAATCCAATTTGACCATTAATAAATTTCGTTAAGAACGTCGTTGTAATAATTAAACCGAGTCACGAACCAAATCACAAAACCAGTAACTTCATGAACGAATTTTAACAAATCAAAATCAATAAGAATCGAGATTATAAAAAAAGGAAAAGACTTTTATCATTGTTATGAAGCTGTCAACACCATGTAATTACTTAGAAATGGAAATTAAAGAAAGCAAAAAGTAAAAAAAAAAAAGAATCCAAACATTATCCTAAAACACCATCCATCATTCGTAATAATCTCTAAAAAAAAAAAACTGAAGAAACTCTTAAGCACGCTCTCCACGAATTCTCCTAGCAAGTTGAATGTCCTTAGGCATGATTGTAACCCTTTTAGCGTGAATTGCGCAGAGATTGGTATCTTCGAACAAACCAACAAGGTATGCTTCAGCCGCCTCCTGAAGAGCTAACACAGCGTGACTCTGAAACCTCAGATCCGTCTGCAAAAAAAAAAAAAAAAAAAAACCTAATTAGCAAAAACCCTAATTCCCACAAGAAACCTAACTAATTGATTGATTCCACCTAATTCAGCAGCTACTCTTAATATGAAATCAAAAGAATATACCTTGAAGTCCTGAGCAATCTCACGAACAAGACGCTGGAAGGGGAGCTTACGGATCAACAATTCAGTACTCTTCTGGTACTTACGAATCTCACGAAGAGCCACGGTTCCTGGACGGTAACGGTGAGGCTTCTTGACTCCTCCGGTGGTTGGCGCTGATTTCCTCGCCGCCTGTATTTACCAAAAAAAAAAAAAATTCAACCAAAATTAGTAAACCCTAGATCCCCTTTTCAATCAATTCCGTCAAGATTCAATTCCAGATCAGAAAACCTTAAAATTCCGTCGATTTCACTAGAAAAGAAAGATTCATAAACACAAAAACTCAACTCGATTCAGAAAACGCAAGATTCAAACCCCCCAAATTCGACAAAACCAAACCCTAGATATACAATTCAACCGTACAGAAATCAAAGGATGGAAGAAGAAGAACAAACCTTGGTGGCAAGCTGTTTCCTGGGAGCTTTACCTCCGGTGGATTTCCTAGCGGTTTGCTTCGTACGAGCCATCGTTCTCTTTCTTCTTCGAACTTGCGAAAAAAAAAAAAAGCTCTTAGAGAGGATTAGCTAATGAATCTAAAAGAAATCGAGTTTTTGTTTTTTTTTTTTGTTTGCTTTTTGTTGTGTGTGGGAATAGTAAAAGGTTAATATGAATGTATATATATATATATTGGTGAGAATGTTTAGTCGGTTAATTTTAGGAAGATATATAATCACATTAATCTTTACTTTTTCGACGGTCAAGATTACGTCGATGAGAGAGAAAGCTGACGTTGGCGATCCGCGTCTTTGTTTCTGATTGGTTTAATTCTTATGCGGATCGATGACGTGGATATTTGTGTTTCTTTTCTACGTTCGATTCGAAGTTAAGTAATGACAAAAAAACCAAGTGTTAAACGACGATCTGATCTGCTTGTTATTGGTAAATAGCGAAAATGGGCCAATTCGTTTTTCTTGGTATGTGTGTGTAGCGTTGTGTTCAGGCCCAACTAATAAGGAATTGAGAGAGTTCGTCAGCTGTGTTTTTTTTTTCCCCGATCCGAACCAAATTTGGTTCAACCGCTCCTAACCGATATCCCGGAAATTGATTGGATTTTTATTTTTACCGATATCCGCTCTCATAACCTAGCGTAATACTTACGCTAAGTGGAAAACGTATGTTTAAATCAAAGATTGCATGTTCCACGCACCATACTCGTATGTCTCGATCTCATTTAACTGTAGCTAGAGACTTTAGAATAGAATAAAATATTTTCTTTATCTTACTCAATAGACATAAAGATACAAGTTCGAGTTTAAGTCTTCCTAAATATGCTTTTTATAAAGTGTAATTGCAAACTTTTAACAGAATATATGTAATTTTTGTGTTTTACTTGTATAATAACCTTCTTTTGTTTTGAAATGTTTTAAAACAATCTTTATCCAAGCATTGTAAAAGGTTTTATTTTTCTTTTGAATATAATTTAACATTAAATTTAAAATAAAAAAACCTTCTTTTATGAAAAAGAATGATTGAGTGGAGAGTTAACGAATTCACTACTCCAAAGTTATACAGAAAAAGCTAGATGTAATACCAAACATTATCCAAGCTAGTAACAAGTTTACCCTTCTGCTTACGGCCAATTACAACACCTGATTTGATTTACTTATTTTGAAATAAGAATATCAAGTAATTGTCTCTATCCATCTAATGAAATGTAATTAGGTAACCAAGTTTTTCTCTTTTCTTTCTTGTAAGGAGATGACCAATTAAGTTATAATAGGCTTCTTACCTATCTAGTTATATTATGTGAATATTTATATGGATAGGTCCATAAAACTTATATAAACATGGTGCACGAGGGAAGAAACATGCCAAGTCCAAATGCTCATCGATTCCATCTCTACTACTTCCTTTTATATACCAAATTATATACTTAAATTAAAAGAAATCAACCCGATCGAATACAATAATACTGTAATAGCTGCAGAAGTATTAATGGTCGAAATTAATAAGAGAAGATTGAACGAGATGATCCTTAGAACACAACAAGTAAGGTTTAGTATGTAACCAATGGGGAATGTATCTAAGCGCTGCCATAACATGCACTTAGATTGACTCAACTTTATACATTTGAATACATATATTTCATAATCTTTATATAAATCATATTTACTTGAAATATATTGACTTAATTTCAATCTAAGAACTTGAGTTAAATCGATATTAAAAATTGAAAATATTATAAGCAAATCAACCCACATGCAGTATATGTGATATGTATGAAAGAAGATAGGAGCTCAAGATCTTGATCATATTAACCATCCAATGTATATATGTTTTTGCTTTATCAGTTTACTTTAAGGTGATATATATATACTTGTTTCTGTAATCTATTGTGTGGACTATCTAGCTGACAATAGTTTTTTCTCCCATGGAGATAGTATGATCGGACGATAATATTGAGAGACGATCACATTTTCCTCAAATATGAACCACGATAAATACTTTTGGGTTCTTCTAGTTGCTTATGATATAACTGGATCGCTGAGAAGTTAGCGCACATGGGGGCGTGGACACATTTTCGTAAACTACAAAAATTAATGCTTTGGTACGCCGCATTACATTATTGTTTGTTTCTTATAAAATACTTATAACTTGTCTTTAGAAAATGAATTAAATTGATTTGCCTCTGGTAACATAATCTTTACAACAGACATTTATGTTTTGACTATACAACTCGAATATACAATTTTAAATTGCATTTGTTTTAGTATACTTCCTCCCTTTTCCAGCTATGCATGTGATGGGTTTCATTTCTTTCTGTCGCTTAACTAATTTTAAACCCCATACTTCCGTGCGCTGAAATTTAAAAAAGAAAAAGACATTAATTAAAATTTGTATATAAGTTTCTGTTGAACATTGTTTATTGTTTTAGTTTGAAGATTTGAAAGCTTTGACCCTAGAGCGGCGGTTGTAGCCACGCCTTTGCTTGTACGAGCACGAACTAATGCGTCTCTTAGAAAAATTATATTTCAAATTGGATTGTTTATAAAAACAATGATTTGCTATCCTCTCTTGCTCGGTAATATGGCTGCCTTTTACATGCAGTTGCCAGTTATCGAATCATTTGCTATCATCTCTTGTTTATAATACTTGACGTCGCCTCCCATAAACCAAACATTTTGCTGGTCAAATTCTCCATGACCGATCGAGATCAGCAAATATAGATGTTTTGCTTCGAGAAATAGCTACATGATATAGATTTGAAAATTAACAAAAGGTATTATGATTATATTATCATATCTTTCATAATAAGTTTATAAAATACATAGATGTAGTATTATGCTTCTAGTAAACCTAGTTTTGAGTTTTGTTGGTACCTATATATTATATCATATAGGTTACTTGTTTACCTCAGTGTGAAACGACTTTGATCGATTATACATCAAACAAACAAGATGATGAATATAAAAAGGAACATTCATACCCAAAAGAAAAAAAGATATGATGAATATAAAGATAGAAATGACTCTTTTGTGTCTCTAAATCACAAGGTTGTGTTTTAAAGTCGTTCCAGAGACTGGTCTTCTTTTTCCAACACTCCTTTGTTTACATCAGCACATGTATGCTCTTATTTCCCTACCATCATATACTACTACAAATCACTTCACTTTTGTAATAAACGTGACGTTTCTTTTTCTAACCACAAATATTGGTTTATTTAACTAGTACTACTAATCATGACAAATTCATTCAATTAATACCAAGCAATTTTTCTCGTCTCTAATGACTGCCAGTTTATCATGTTTTTCCATAATAGTCTCTCATTAGCATATTTAATTAAAAAAAAACTATAGCTTGGATTTTATACGAACCAATCAACCACTAAAATTCACATGTCGAATCCATCATAAATCAGACATATCCAATGTATCAAGAAGAAAAAAACACACAAGATCTTTAATGTTCCTCCTCAAGAATCGTATCTCATATAATCTCTGCTAACAAAATTAATTTAAACTAATCACCCGAATAATTAATCTAATCCATAACCACACACTAATCCTGTTTCATCCAACGCAAGAAGCCAAAAAAGTAAGAACTAACATGGCAATATCGTAATTAACTCGAATTCCTAAGGGCATTGTGTTACTCCCTCTACTATATAAACCTCGTCCCTCCCAAAAAGCTCTCAAATCTCTCCTCTGCTTTCACATTCTCTCTGTTTCTTCTCACACACTCTCTCCTCAAGAAAGATTACATAACAAAGCAGTAAAAAGCTTGAGTAATCGGAAAAAATGGCTGGAGCAATCGGGAAATGCAGCAAGATCCGTCACATAGTGAAGCTGAGGCAAATGCTCCGGCAATGGCGAAGCAAGGCGAGAATGTCGTCGTCTGTCAGACGATGTGTACCGTCAGATGTGCCGTCAGGACACGTGGCGGTCTACGTTGGGAGCAGCTGCAGGAGATTTGTGGTGCGTGCGACGTATCTGAACCACCCGATTCTGGTGAATCTCTTGGTTAAGGCTGAAGAGGAGTTCGGTTTTGCTAACCAGGGTCCGTTGGTTATCCCATGTGAAGAATCGGTTTTCGAGGAATCGATTCGGTTTATTACCCGGTCAAGTCGGTTTACTTGTACCGAAGATTTAAAGAAGAGCCGTCACGGTGGTGTTAGGGGCAAGCTGGATCTGTTGATGGAGTCTCGGCCGTTGCTTCACGGCGTCTCCGAGAAGGCTTTCATCTGGTGACTCGGAAGTGAGTCGATTTGACCCGGTTTGAACCGGGTTCTGGTTAAGTGATTCGGGTACGCGGTAACGGATAGGCAGGAGATGGCCGTGAAAGGTGGGGTGAATTATTTCACCTGAGTCGTCCCGGTTCGAATCCGAGTTATTTATTGAATTATTATTGTTACCTCTCATTATTATTTTTTTTAAAAATCGACCATGACGATATGTATTAGTGTTGTCGTTGTGTCATTACGAAAACAAATTTAATTTATTTGTGGTCTTTACATTTATTTTCATCATTTTTACACACAAATTTCATTTGGTTAATTCATCTATATTTTTACAGTTGTAACATTTATCATGCTATAAATATAATTTCATTCTTTAAAATCTGGTAGGTTTTTTTTAACGCTTTAAACAAATTAAAACCAAATTAAAATATAAAAAGATAAGTAATCAATTGGCTAAATTCACTATCTCCTTTTTGGTTCATTTTGTATTTATTATTTTTAAATAATATTTATTTTTAATTGAATAAAAATGTAATAATATACATTAATCTATACTTCAAATCCACACTTTACTACTATTTTTTCTATTCATTTTTATTCAAATACACCATAAATTATGATTGTAACTCCTCTAATCTCTTGAAATCCTATAAATAATCATTCTCACATCATTATCCACCATAACTCAAATTCTAAATTATATTTGTTTTGTTTATGTTCTTGCATGGGTTCTACACTCATGGTAAAAGTGTAATTATGCATTTTGTAAAATATATATTTTGTTTTGTTCAATTTTATTTATTTGTTTTTATCTATTTTTCTTACATTCTTTGTTTTTTTATTATTTTTAATTTTCAATTACATATTGGTGGCTGTGAAAATAATTATCAATACAGATTTAACAATACTAATTTCAATCAAACTCCAATGAGAAAATTAAACTTAAGAAATCATTCATTATTGTATATTTGTTTTTTTTTTAAGTATGCAATGTCTTAGCAAAATCAACTATTATAATAGAATTATTTAATCAAAATTTTTAACTCTCTCTGATCTCCACAAATTTTGTAATACATTTTTTGTACACTCATCATTATATTTAGTTCTTATGATCCAAAATATAATTATATAAAGAGCATCATAATATTAATTTAATTCAAAATTTTGTTATATAATGATTTTCTATATAAAAACAATTTGATATTCCATTTCCAAAATGTATACAAAGAGGAAATCATTAGAATTTAATTTAGCAATATAGCTTAAATTAAGGTGAATATAAAAGAGATTAAAAAATAAATTAATCTTTGAAAATTTTTATTGCATTTCATATAATTTTATAGGAATTTTATATTTAATTAATATTTAAAAAATAATTTTAGAATTTATTTATTAAATGTTTTAGGTAAATTTTGAATATCATAGTAAATTTTTCTTTTTATCATTAACTATATATATTTTTAAATAAATGGTATATTTTGATATTGTATGATTTGAATAAACAAAGTCTACTATTGACATTTACGAATTTTGTTTGTTATAAATGTATTTTTAGGAAAAATTTCAAAAATACATATTTTGCAATACCATTTTTCAGCAATACTTTTTTAAAAAACTTTATTAAATATATCTTATCTGAAAATTCTTATAATTTTATGATTATAAGACGATCTAGCATATGTGTGGGATTCTATAAAATAAAAACTTACACCACGCAGTTGTTCATATAAAATTTGAATTCGTTTTTTGTTTGCAAGATTGTCGGGAGACTTCGATTTAACCTAAATGACGATCTAGCATAAACGGTCAATTCGATTTTTGAGACTTAAATATCTAATCCCGAGTCATTTTTGAAGGATTAGCCGTAGCTCTAATTGTAAATTTAATGTCGTAAATTTTCTATCGCAATTTGCAAAATACTTGTTAGCATTGGATTTGATGATTTAAATTTTAAAGCCCAAATCGGATAAGAAAATAGACTGGCCGATAGCCCGATACGGACCGGTCTGGCCCATGAGAACAGGCAAAAAAAAACTAATGTTAACCACTCCGAGAAAAAGCAATCATGACAAATAAAAAGTCCTCGAGAAAATCCTAGTGTATGCGGTATAAGAAAAAGCGCATAAAAATCTGTAAACATGTTCTTATACTAGTTAACATTCTCTCTGCAACTTGTAGTTTACAAACGAATGATGATGAAATAAAGTGGTTATACAGTAACGTAAAATTCGTAATACGATGTGTGGAAAAAGCAGAAGAAGAATAGGGAGGGACACACAAATGGGACCCCTAGTTCACATGTTACAATGGTGCTTTGTCGGAAAACATGAAATATTTCCCAAAAAGGGCTCTCTCTCTCTCTTTTCCCTTTCTTCTTCTGCATCTCTCTCACCTCACGCCACACGCCAATTATAAAAACGCATCTTCCCCCCCTTAACTTCTAATTTTATTCCAATTACACCCGTTCTTTTATTAATTGACACTCTTACACCCTACAGAGAGCAGTCAGAAATCTCCATTTCCTTCGGCTGGTTCCCTAACGTTTACGAAAATGTAAAAGTGGAACCGTTGTAAAGTATTGAAAATGGACCACCACACAAAAAAAAAATAAAGATAAAGACATGTTCTCCCAATTCCAGAGTTTAATTGGACTATTATTATCCAAAGCCACCGAGTTAGTCAACATTTGACAACCAATCTTCTCAACTAATACAACAAGACACCGCTATACGTTACCAAGCTTTTTTTTTTACCATATTATATACACTCCAACTTCTTGAAACTAAACAATAGAATCCAATGTTGAAAATTAGTAGTCATCATAATTCATAACTCAAAAAAAAAGGTATACGAAAAATTGAATTTAATATTAAAAAAATTACTCCAATATTTTTTTATATTCTCGTCCGTGATTTCAGATTGGAAAATAATGTAAAAAAAAAAAAACACAATTTTTGACCGAAACAGTAACTTTCATTTTTCCCCCTCAAAAAAAATAACCTCACTTAATCCAAGCGTAAACGAGTAACGAGAATCCAAGACCATTGCCGGAACCAGTACCAGACGAACCTCCACCACCGTACTCAGCCTCATCAGCACTACTAGCCCACTCCATCACCGACGAGCTACAAGCCGACGAAGCCGAAGACATTGAAATCGAAGACGACGACGAGCTTCTCTTACTCTTCACAAACCTCTTCCTCATCTTCCTCCACTCTACAATCCCTTTAATCCCCAAACTACTCCCACACTGCTTCGGCTTTTTCCACAAAACGACACCGTTTTGATTTCTCTCATTCTCTTCTTCTTCTTCTTCTTTCCTCTTCGTTTCGCAAACCTCCTCTGCTTCTGGATCACTCTCGAATCTAAACATAAACACGGCGTGTCCTCCTCCTCCACCTCCTCCGTCACCGGAACTTTTACTCTGAAACAACCAATTATAAACATCCCAAGAGATCTGAACATTAACACCATCGATTTCAACTTTCTCATTCCCTCTAAACTTCCATCTAAGCCTCTTGATCTGAAGAACCTGTTTCGAATCAACGCTAAAACAGAGCTTAGCGTCTTCATCAACACGGCAATCAATAGAAATCTCTCTGTTCTTCCCACCAAACCTCGCTTTCGTCGTGAAAACCCTAACTCCGAACACATGCTCTTTTCTCAACAGAAGAGCTTGAGGATTCGTCGGAGGCTTCGCCGATTTAGCGCGAGCGTAAGCTTCTTTGACTGAGTCTCCGACTAATAGCCCCATCTCTCCGTCAACTACTACAGCGATGTAGAATCCGGATCTAGGTTCGGATCCGGATTCGAATTTGGCTTTGGTCAAGTCCCAGAAGACTTGGATTTTGGGAGAAACGAATCTGGATCCGCGTTTTTTCCAGAAAGCTAATGTGTTTAAGTTGAGGTGGAAAGATACGGCGGAGGATAGAGAGAGATCGGCGGAGGAGAAAGAGAGCGGTGATGAGTGGTTGTAGTAGTCTTGTGAGTGGAGGAAGAGATTCACAGAGTGGCCTCCTAAGAAAGTTCGAGACCATGTCAAATAAAACACGCCGTGGTCTGTTTGGTATAAGCAAGTCGTTAGATTCGGATCTCCGGATGATAAAGGAGACGGTGATTGTGACGACGGTGGTGGCGGCGGTTGACTGTGATGATCGGTTGTAGGGCGGAGCCAAGACGGAGACATTTTTTTTTTTTTTTTTGTGTTTTCTGATTTTGGGGGAAGAATTTAAGAGAGAGAAAGAGAGAGATTTACGGGAGTTGTGTCTTGGGAGGTTTTTTTTTTGTTTTTAATTTTTTAAAAGAGGAATTATATATAATAAGATTGTTAAAAAATGTTCATAAAATGGAAAGTTTTATAATAATAATGTTTGGCTCGAATCATACGGTAAAACAATGTGGATGAGGACTGATAGAGACATAAGCTTAGAAGAAGAATTTTTTTTTTTTTTTTTTTGTTCAAAGAAGAAGAATTATACGAAAAAATTGAACTATATTATGAGCTTGCAACTTGTATTGTATACTTGGGCATGAAGAACTGACTTTGTCAACATGATTTTTTTAGAAATACTATTTACGTTTAAAAAAAAAAAAATCAAGAACAATTTAGCGAAAGATTAGGAGATAACATACGAGTAAAAAGGCGTGTGTTGTGTGTAAAATATACTAGTCCGTATTAATTAAAAATTATTAACTGCTCGATTCTGAGGAACACGTTATGATAACAGCCTTGCACACTTGAAGGTTCATTGGAGAACATAATCAATTGGTAGATGTTGATGGGGTCAATTATTTCACATTATACAAAAACACTCATTTATAGTTTTAACATACCTATTTATAGTCCACAACTAAGATATAATAAGCTAAATGGAGTTTATTTGCTAGTAATAGCATGCTTAAACTTTGACAAATAATGATAGAGTCTTATACTATGATTAGTGTGCCAATTAAAAATGTATCCCTTCTGCTGCTTGAAAAAAAAAGGGACAAATTTATATAATCGGTTTCGGTCGAATAAATATCATTTACTTTTGTGTAAACATCGTTTTCTATGGGTTTAATTTAATTATGTTATCAAAGGTTTTATACTATTATTGATTTCTCGAGTTATTCGGATACGTTGGCAGACAGCTAAAAGGAGGTGGATAAAGTACTCATTGAGTCATTGAAAAAAAGGCATATCCATATTATTAGTTTGATATTTTGTTAGATCTGTATTTTCTTTTAGTACTGTATTATAAAACAAGATGGGGTTTGATTGAAACTTTAGCTACAAGAAATTAAGACAGCTAAAACTTCTTTTACATTGTTTATATAAGTATAATTAGATACGTGTATAATATATGACAACCCAATATAAGCCATGTATTATTTGTTGTTATATACCAAACATTTAACTTATTCGAACCTGTTTTAAATATGATAAAATATTTTTATAATAAACTCAACTACTTAACTAGAAATGTTTGATATGACAATCAAAAGTTCAAGTTTTGTTGCTTTCCCATTTCTAGTATGTTAACACAGTTTGAATTCTTTTACCGTGAATATTTCGCGGTGAAGAAAACAATTTTATTAACTAAATTGTGATTTCTCCGTTAATAAGTTGGTATAAAGTATAAACTCATGTACAAGATTGAATTTTACTATCCTGAATAATGGAGTACAATTAGTGTTACGTGATATCAATCCCAAGAGAGTCTTTGTTGTCTCATCCCATAATCTTTGGATCATGCCCACATGTTTTTATTGAACAAGAGTTCTTGAGATCTTTGATACACACTAGTAATAATAAACAATTTCATGTAATAATTACGCTTAAGTTATTGCTAGCTAGTCAGATGGTTTTGCTTCAAAATTACTCTGTCCCCTATCTTTTGACGATGAGATTATAAAGTATGAATCGCATTTTAGATGGATGCATATTTTCTTTTTAAAAATGCAGCAAATGGATATGCGTTTATTGTTTTTCTTTCCGTCAAATTTTGTTTATCGTTTCTTTTTATGTCACTATAAGTCTATAATTAGATCTTAACAATATTGTTTTTGGTTGAAAGAAAATAAGAAATATAGAACGATGAAGACAAGAGTAATGGTTGACTGAAGTTTCTCGTGTGGAAGACTAAGACCAGGTCAGTTTGACACGACAACACGCTTTTGATTTCAACTTAAACCCCCCTTCTCTCGAGTCTCCTAACTTCATTTTCTTATAGTGTGTCCCTTCTTAGATTCTCATTTCAACTTTTTCATATACCTTTTTCTTTATAAACACCTACTTCATTAATAATATCTTTGACTAAACGACATATTTTTTAAAATATATACTTTTGGTGAAACTGTGGCCATGGCCCATGGGTATGATTGGTAAGCTTCTACCAGAATGACAATAATTTGGCTGCTCAAAGAAAAATCCTAATAAAAAGGTGACAAAAGATAAGGTTAAAATAGGCTAATATCACTAATCAGAAACATTACCATTAACCCAAACAATGCTCATTTTGTATAATAATAATAATGGCATTAGCATATGATCACAATTCGATATTTTATGGTTATCATCAAGTTCATGTCATTTTTACGCCCATAATAAACTAGGCTACAAAAGTATTTAGTTTCTTGGATTCTTTTATTAACATCTGATTTCATATGTTGATTATATAGCTGTTAAACTTTAGCTAGAAAACAAAAAAATTGTATCTATTTATCAGTTAATCAGATCCAAGAACCTTGCTAGTGGACAAAAATCAAGGGTTAAATTGTGAAGATAACTATATAGACACTAACTATATGTCAATACAAATGATGTCGCGAACTGTCTTTAACAAAAAAAAAAAAACAGTGTTGCGATCATACGTACACCATTGTTCCATGTGGGATTTTTTCACTAACTTGTAAATCATTTTTTAACTTATTTCTATTTCAGAGTGGCCTCTATATAAATATAAATAATACTATGTAGGCATTATAGAATATATGGATGTCAATAATTAAGTTTTTATCCGGCGTAATATTAGCTGTCACGAAGTAATTGAGATCTCGGACTATCAATGTATGCTGCAGGTTCATGTCTCCAAAGTCATTATTTTATTGAAATTTTGTTTACGTACCTAAAATGTGAACCACTTATTCTACCCAAAAAAAAAATATTGTTAACCACTGCATGGAATGGAGCCAAAAAAAAATATGAGATAGAGAAAATGAATGATCAAAAATATGTAACCAATAAGAATTATATATAAATAATTAAAAGGTCCACGGGATTCTTCCTCTGCAACCACGACTTATGTTATAACACTTAACAAGTTTGACACCATGCACATTTTTTCGAACTGGATACATACAAGTAACAAGTTTGTTCTTTTACCCGTTCCTTTGATGTTCATCAAACTTTGATCATTTTGATAAATCTCAATAATTAACCTCACCTATATAATAATTATTTATACAGTCCTTTAATGTTACATGTGATGTACACAGTACACACCGTTTCTTAGATGGTCTATTTCGAAACAGATTATAATCAAATCGCATCCATATTCCATACAACTTTTTATTAATATTTATTTTGTTAAACATACAAATTTTGAGGTACGATTTATCTCTCTACTCTTCATAATAATTCTACTATATTAATTAAGAAGTAAAATTTGAAACTAATCTTAAAATGTGTAAAAAATTACATTCAATTACCATTAAAAATTTAATTAAGATTAATTAATTAATTAAATAATTATAATTAATTAAAAAAACGCTAACAGATCAAATATAAAAAAATCTAGAAAAATAAAAGAAATCTATTTAAATCAAAACTTAGTATTTAAAAAAATATAAAAAAATAAAAATTCAACTGCTAGATTTTTTAAAAATACGGATAAATTTTTTTCAAGTAGATCATTTTTATTTTATTTTACATTGTCATGCGAATAATTTTAAATAATTATTAGTTTAAAAAAATATTTTCTCTCTGTAATAAATTATGGACGAAAATTACACAATATTTTTTTATTTTAAATATAAACAAATCAGAATTTCAAAAACTAAGATTTTATATCCAAGTAATCAATATAATTATTTTTAATAACTAGATTTCGAAAGTTTTGTTAAAATTTCAAATTATGATTATCCTATCATCTTTATTTTATTTTATTTACAAATTGTTTGGAATTTTCATATAATTCTTATGATTAATAAAATGCATATGTTTTTCTGCATATGTTGTGATTTAAATTTTTTAAAACAAAGATATATTACTCAATCTATGAAAATAAAATATGTGTTTTAATTTTTACATTGGTAGGTTGGTAAAATAAATTTATATAGCTGATAAATTAATAAATATTATTTTATCATAACTATAATAATAAAACTACTACTTTATATTTCACAAAATAATGATGCAAATACAACAAACAAACAACATAAAATTTTAAAATACTTCAAAAATAAAATACTATAATATTATAAAATAATTAGTATTCAGAAAACATATATAGATTTATAGAACAATAAAAAAATATATTATCTCATGGCCATGTGAATCTCCTAAGCTTGTCTTCTTGACTATTCCATTCTTTCTTGGCCAGGGAATTGGATTATGTTTCTTGGCCACCGCCGAGATCATCGGATCATCTTTCTTCTTGGCAACCGCCGAATCTTCTCCGGCTTTATTAAACCTAACTCTTCCTTTCTCCTTAAAGCTGAGTCCTTTCTCTTTAACGCTATCTTCTTTCTCCTTGACCCATTTCGGAAGTGAGTCTTGCTTATCATACCCTAACCCTGAATTCTTAGAGCGTGCATTGTATTCGATGACTTTTGTCGCACCGTCTTCTCTAGCCCCGAGACCCTTTTGGGGATTGAAATTCCATTTTAACATTATTGACATTACATTCCGAGAGAAATCAGTCCACTCCGCAAGAAAGATCCGGTGCTATAGTATTTGCATGTGTATCAGATGTCAACATCAAATTAAGTGACATTGTTGTGTTTTTCAGACTTTTAAATCAATGGAGCGAAAGTAGAATCTTGCATATGTATTACTTCGTAGCTCGCGAACTATGGAGAATCAGAGGATTCCGAGCAATCGACAAAGGTGTTAAAATTGGTTCATTAGCATGTATTTGGGTTATAATTGGGAAAATATCATGTTGCTTCAACAAAATACATATGAATTACATGATCAAATTAAAAGTTATACATATAAACACGCAAAAAAATCACATTTGATCATGTAATTACGTGATAAAAAAGGAGTAGCATTATACGTTCAAGTTAAAGTTTAAGTGGCGTGACCATAACCTATAATGTATGTGTTAAAAAAGCATATATAATTATGATTTTACCTTTCTCTTCTTTATACGATGATATATCCTCCCCCACACGTCTCGCGTGTCACATCTCTATTCAGTTTTAAGTAATTATATCGCTCTCAAACGGTCAAACCACATCGCTACTACCCTCGAAAGTCAGTATTTTAATTGAAATAATAATAGACGTACGAACCTAAATGTGAACCACTACATCGAGAAAAAAAAAGAATATGAGAAAGAAAACACTTGTAGTATAACCACTTGACACACCTCAATTTTCGAACTGGATACATGCAATGCAGCAAGTTTGTTAATTTATCCGTTCGCTTGATGTTCTTCAAAGTTTAAACAGTTTGGGTGTATATATATCTCAATAATTAAACTCACGTATATAGATATTTATACAGTCTGTGTGATATGATGTACACGTCATTGCTTCTTGGGTTGTCTATTTCGAAACAGATAATCAAACAATGCTCATGCTCTTTTTGTATAATAATAATAATGACATATGATCACAATTCGATATTATATGGTTATCATCATGTCATTTTTACGCCCATAATAAACTAGGCTACGAAAGTATATAGTTTCTTGGATTATTTAATTATCATCTGATTTCATATGTAGGATATATATATATATATATAGCTGTTAAACTTTAGCTAGAAAACAAAAAAAAAATGTATGTATTTATCAGTTAATCAGATCCAAGAACCTTGCTAGTGGACAAAAATCAAGGGTTAAATTGTGAAGATAACAATATAAGAGACACTAACTATATGTCAACACAAATGATGTCGCGAACTGTCTTTTCTTTAAAAAAAAAAAAAACAGTGTTGCGATCATACGTACACCATTGTTCCATGTGGGATTTTTTCACTAACTTGTAAATCACTTTTTTTTTTTTATAACTTATTTGTATTTCAGAGTGGCCTCTATATAAATAATATTATGTAGGCATTATAGAATATAATAAACAATTATATTCATTAGCTGCCACGAAGTAATTGAGATCTAGGATTATATATGTATGCTGCAGGTTCATGTCTCCAAAGTCATTATTTTATTGAAATTTACTTATTCTACCCAAAAAATAAAACAATTGTGAACCACTGTATGGAATGGAGCAAAAAAAATATGAGAAAGAGAAAATGAATCAAAAATATGTAACCAATAAGGATTATAAAAAAACAATAAAAAGGTTCACCAGATTCTTCCTCTGCAACCACGACTTATGGTATAACACTTGACACCAGGAACATTTTTTCGAACTGGATACATACAAGTAACAAGTTTGTTCTTTTGCCCGTTCCTTTGATGTTCATCAAACTTTGATCATTTTGATGAATAATCTCAATAATTAAACTCATCTATATAATAATTATTTATACAGTCCTTTTATGTTACATGTGATGTACACAGTACACACCGTTTCTTGGGTTGTCTATTTCGAAACAGATTATAATCAAATCGCATCCATATCCCATACGACTGTTCTCAATATTTATTTTGTATTCGTTGTGATAATTATTTGTTGAAACAGTTAAACATACAAATTTTGAGGTACGTTTATCTCTCTACTCTTGATAATTAGTTTGTATTTGCACTCTCGCCATATGTTGAGATAGATAAACCAAGCTTTGTATCCGGTTCTGCACTATAATCAGTACGTTTTGAGTAAATAAGAGAGTGAAATATATTTAACATGCAGGTGTCGAAGTTGGAACAAACAAAAATTAATAAAATTACATGATTTCAAATTCGACCATAACCAGAAAAGAAAAAGAAAAAAGAAATCGGATATTTATCAGGCCTCTTGGTCAAGGTTTAACTATACCGGTTTTTATTAGGAACCAATTGGTCCAATTCTATTAATTTTGGTTTGATTTCCGGTTCGGTTTCGAACGCATTTAGAAATTAAAAGCCCTAATATTTTTATCGTTCCCTCTTCTTCTTCTCCGACGGCTCGATTACCTTCTCCTCTGGTCCAGAACTCCAAATCGCCGGTTATTATCTCTTCCCCGACGCTTTCCACTTTTGTCAATCTCCGTGATATATAGCAAGTATGTTTAATTTGAGCTTGATTCTCTCTACTAAGATGTCTTAGCTTAATTAGAGACTTTATCTAGGCATCATCGTAAAATTTTTAGATTGTAAAATCGAGCTCGCTTTGATGGTGTTAGGTACTGGAATCTAATTTAGATGCATCACATTCGAGTTGAGTCTGTTATAGCCGTGTGTTTTAAGTAGAAAAGGATCAATTTTATTTGTTCTTTGTTACTATACCATAGCTTAAACCCTTTCTTTTTGTGAGTTAAAATCTTTTTGGTATCTTGTTTAACTTTTGTGTACAATGATTTCTATTAGAGAGAAAGAAAGCAAGAGTTGGCTGCAATGTCGGAAGCAGAAAAGAAGTTGCCTTTCATACCAGAGGAATGGTCGGATGCAGCAAGCTCTGTTTCGTGCAGTTCCTTGCAACCTGTTATAGCTTTGGTCTGTGGCCCTAAAAACAGTGGCAAGAGCACATTTTCACGCAACCTTGTTGAAGTTCTTCTCCAAAGGTTATTATTATTTGCTTATCTTCCCACTCCCCTCTCTCTGAGTATCAGTTCTTTATTTGTGTCTTTTCTCAGTGAAAAAAACTGTCTCTTTTTACCTCCTTGCACTATGCCGATTGAACTAGAATTTGAAACCTGAGTGGTCGGAGACAGATTCAGTTTGTTTCTCTGCTAGTTTGAATGGATCCAAATTGGCTTGTGATGGTTGATTTGTTTGGATACGTTTTGCTGAAGAGTAACCTTTGTGGATGACAGATACAAAAGGGTTGCTTATTTGGACACTGATGTTGGCCAGCCTGAATTTACTGCACCTGGTTTTCTATCTCTCACAGTTGTCGATAAATCAATTCTAGGTACCCTCATTCTTATTTGCTTTGACGATTCCTCTTGTTGTTTGCATTCCCAAAACTTGTTGTCATAATGCTCTTTCTGTCTGTCACTTATTACTTTCTAGAATCGGATTGGACAGTTCCATGCGTAAAGACACCTGAGAGGTAGTTTGGCTCGAGCTAATGTTCTTGGAATCAGTAGGACCGAGTCTTTGATTTAGATTTTAAGCCATTTGTTCTCATTTCTCTTTTTTGTTATTTTGATGATGCAGATGCTTCTTCTATGGTGATGTTTCTTCAAAGAGGGATCCAAAGGCATATTTAAGATATGTATATACCTTATTCGATTACTACCAGCTATACTTCTGCAAGTCTAGCGAGAACAAAACTGAGTTGCCGCTTGTCATTAATACACCAGGATGGGTTAAAGGTACTTCACTCTCTTTTATCCTTTCAAAACAAAAGAGTTATGTAGAAACAGAAGAAACAGTTTATTCTTTCACTAATATAATGATGATTCACATTCTTTAGGAATTGGTTATGATTTATTGGTGGACATACTGAGATATGTTTCACCTTCCCATGTTGTGAAAATCAACATCTCTGCTTACAACAAGAACCTACCAGCTGGGTTGTTCTGGTTAGACGGTAATGATGATGAGACAGCTCACTTGATAGAGATTCAATCTGCTTACAAAGACAGATATAACCGATCGTAAGTCCTGTACAATGCTACTAATCGAACAATCTCATCAATATGCTTTTATTGTCTGTGTAGTAGTAGTTACATGTTTTTGTATCCTGTTTTTTTGACAGCGTTTTAATACATAAGGACGGTCACTTGATGAGGGACATGCGTATAATCGCCTACTTCAAGCAATGCATCAAAGGAAAAGAAGTAAACACGATCAAAGAACTAACCCATGAACTCGCTTCACATACTCCTTATGAAGTTCCAATATCGAGTTTGACAATCAACCATCTGCATTGTCAGGTAGAAAATAAAACAATGTGAAAGGGTCATATCATTATCATGGAAATCTATATAAGATATGGTGCCAATAACGGGTTTCTCTTGTTTTTGTTCCCTCTAGATCCCAAGTACCGAAGTGTATTATAGTTTAAATGCTTCCATTGTTGGTTTGGGCGTTAGCAACGACGTGTTTGAAGATTTGCCATCATGTGTAGGTCTTGGTAAGTTGCTGTTTTATCGATTGTAATAAGTGAAAAAGCCTGTGGAATCTGGGAGAATGATTATTTATTGAAATTGGTTAAATAGGAATCGTGAGGGGAATTGACACAGAGAGAGGAATCTTGTATGTGATCACTCCAGTTCCAGAAAACGTAGTTGAGACAGTGGATCTTCTATTGCAAGGCTATATTCAGATACCTACTTGCCTCTTAGAGGTGAAGGATTACAGGTCGCCATATTTATCTGCCAACGTCTTAGCTTCCACCTAAAATTTTCTTCTTCGAAGACATTTTTTGCTCAGCTTTTTTTCTCTGTTACTCTGTATTACTCTTACCAAGTTTCAGTCTTTTTTTTTAATAAATATACATATTTGTAACCTCATATTATGATTGCCTTACCTAAGGCAAAATCCAAAAATTTCATCGAGGTTAACCAAAGCATCTTTCAATATGTGTTTGACTTTGAAGTTAGAAGTGAAGGCTCTGCTTACTCGTTCATCAACTTCTCTTCTGCTGTTTTCAATCTCTTTAACTCTTCATTAGTGATGTTTAAACTGGTGTAATCTACTGATTAATTTCGTTGCAACTTCTCTGAAGTTTAAACTCAAATTAAAACACTCAATTCCAAATTTGAAGTTTGAAAGATCAAAATACAAAAGACCGAATCTAGACTCAAACTCAATTCAATAATGATTTTTTTTTTTGCCTAAATTTCAAATTTGATGTATTTAATTGCATTTTATCTAACTTGAGTAGTTTAATTTTTATTATTCAACTAATAATGACTAACTGTTGAATGAGTTATTTGAACATCCAAAATCAAAATGATCTTATATTGTACACAAAGTTAACTAAAAATATAGCAAATATTATGTTTTAAAGATAAATTCACATAAACACATTATTGAATTGGGGTATATGCCAATAAAAATATAATTATGGAATTTTGATCACATTTATATTATTTTTGTTTGTTTACACATTATTTGTTTGTATAAACTCATGTACTTTTTTGTATAATAAACTCATGTACAATATTGAATTTTACAAGCCTGAATGATAGAGTACAATTAGCTTTATGTGATATCGATCCCAAAAGAGTCTTTGTTGTCTCATTCCATGGCCATCAGTGTGAAGTTAGCTGCAGGATAAAATCAAAATTGAGGACCAAAAGCATCAAAATCAAAACCGTGAATCAAACATAAACATCTAACATTTACTAAAAGGAGACACTCACCATCAATGGCAACGACAGGGTGGTCCTGAGGAAAGTAGAAACATGTAAGAGAGGAGGCTGGTTGACTCTGAAAAGGGAAAGACACAACTACAGGGTTCTTGGTCTCAGTCTCAGTATCACTCTGGTCATCTTGTATTTTTGCTTCTTTTTTCATAAATTATACGTTTGATTTTTTTTTTCACAAATTCTAACGTCTTTTTAAAAACCTTTTTCTTTTATGTTAAGAAATACTTTAATTTTTTTTCTTAGATGATACTATATGACAATCATATTAATTAGTTCATAAAGTTATAACGTTAAGCACATTTAATAATTTTGTGACATGTTTTAAGGAAAGACTATTGTCTATGGTTCTCTATATGTGTGAAAGAATCATAACCGCATA
Organism: Camelina laxa; assembly: GCA_024034495.1. Classification (NCBI taxonomy): domain Eukaryota; kingdom Viridiplantae; phylum Streptophyta; class Magnoliopsida; order Brassicales; family Brassicaceae; genus Camelina; species Camelina laxa. Next base: position 4,031,450 of record CM043881.1, read on the forward strand.
CATGCCAAGTTCTAGCAATATACAGGTTGATTATCTGCATGCGTTTGTGCTACGATGATAAGCCTATTTAAACGTAACCTCTTAAAAGCAGTTAGTTATAAACGACTCATTGGCCAAATATAAAAATAAGAGTTTAATGGGTTTATTATGTAAACTGCTTTTGGGTTTTTCACTTGGCAAAAATTCCCCATTGTCCAAATCAAAATAAAAGTTTGATTGTGATGTAAATTGCTTTGAGAGGTTTAATTTGGCTTAGGCGAAATATTCAATAGCTAATACACTTTCACAAAAGCTAATACCTCACGTAGCTTGGATTGTCTACTAATCTTTATTCAGTTAATTTATTCCGACTAGTACACAAGTACGGTAAGCTAGTTAAAGTAACTTTTTTTTTGTTTAGTTTAATAAAATATTAAGTTTTAGATAAAAATCGTAGTGTTAGTGTTGTCCCAAACTATTTAAAATCTATCATTCATACATGGCCTTAAGTTGTCTATTCATAAAATAGAATTGTGTATGTACGCTCATCATAACTGATGATGAGAGAATTACTAACAACCACAGGAAACAACAGGTCTCTTCTATCACCTATAAAAACAACATTTAGACTCAAATTAACACACTCAATTCCAAATTTGATGTTTGAAAGATTTATAACAAATAACACAATCTAGACTTGAACTCAATTTTCAAACCAAAACTCAATAATGGCCGTTTGGATTTTTTGTTTTTCGTGTCTTTTTTTATGTGGTCGGTTCTCAATCTCAACTATAGTTCATCTTGTTGATTAATTATTAGTAGAATGAAGAGAGTTCAAACGAAGGATATATCAACAGTTCCTACAGTTAATGCGTAAAAACTCTTAAATATTTGTGTTTCAAAATCGAGTTTGTAACCACTGTTGTTCAATAATTTACTAATTGAGTAGACATACCACGGGATAGACAAATACAGAAGAAAACTGAAAGTAAATAGTTCTCATTTGTCGGAAAAAATAATAAATCGCTTCCATTTACATGACGGGAAAATAGTTTATCAATATAGTGCAAGTAAGAATTTCAAAAGGATACAAAGATGAAAAAACTCGTTATTGTAATGTTCCGGTTAGAACTTCTAACCCAATATACACATCAAAACACCTACCGGTCAACATTAAACCGATTCTTGAAAAAACCCCGGTTTTCTTAACAGTGATCCATGGAAGAAGTAGATTTGATGGTTTTTAAGGTTCCACCAATTTCCATTGGAACCAAAGGTATAAGAGAATGCAACACGTCTGTAATCAATGGCCTGTAACTCGGTTCTGGCTGCACGCACAAAAGCGCCACTGCTGCTACCTACACATATTCACATCACAACTCTTGAACTCTCTATCTCATCAAACCCACCACTCTCTACTTTGCAAAAAAAAAAAACAAACTAAATCTTCTCAAATTTTTTGCAAAACCGTACCTGGTAAAGATGTTTTAAGTCCATTGTGTCTTTAATCGCAGGATCTATGACGCCTGGTAACTTGGTTCTATCAGTGAGATAAGGCATTGCCTGAGGAGAAGAAGATAAAAGCACAATTCAAGATGTTTGACAATGTTCCAAGTCTTGAAAGAGTTGAGACTATAAATGTATGTACCCAAGTGATGATGGATTGGCATTCACCGGGAGCTAGTTTCTCCACAGGCTTTTTCCCAAGTAAAAGCTCTAACAACACTACTCCAAAAGCATACACGTCGCTCTTTTCTGTCAATTTGCCTATACACCATACAAAAAAAGTATGGTAATGAGGAGGATTAAATGCTTATCATAAGAACAGAACAAGTTTCTTTAAGGATGTTTAAGACTCGAAAGATTACTATTTCAGGGCTTACCGTCTAGAAGATACTCTGGTGCAACATAGCCAACTGTCCCTGAAAGTTTATGGATCTTGTTCTTTGGACCATCAACAACAGCAAGACCAAAATCTGAAATCTACATTTTCATACAAAATCTAGAGCTTGATGAAACAGAAGCACAAAGGAATATGAGACTGAAGCGTTACGACTTATAAACATTGATTTGCTTACCTTAGCATTGAAATTACTATCCAATAATATGTTGGAGGATTTCAAGTCCCTGTGAATAATCGCTGGATGACAATGTTCATGCAAATATTCCAATCCCCTGATTTAGAAATACAAACAAGTACAATAGCAGTTGTTTTAGTCATCCAGATTGTGAAATGTTTGCAAGTTTAAACACGAGAGAAATATCATGCTCACCTTGATACATCAAGAGCAATCTTCATCCTCATAGGCCATGTGATCGTCGAACCATGAGAAGCTCCTGAGAACTTGAAAAAAAAAGTCTCAATATTTATATACTCACAACTTCAACAAGAATAATAATGTTCATCAGCTTCTGTACCGTGCAAGTGAGATTCAAGAGAAACGTTTGGCATCAGCTCATAGACGATAAAGCGTGCAGTATCATTCGTGCTATAACCGAAGAGCGATATTATATTCGGGTGCTTGAGCTTACTCAATATCTCAACCTCACTCTGCAAATCTCACAGAAATAAAACATTTTCAGGAAGATGAACATTTTGGTTATCTAACAAACTAACGAACCCCATTGCAAAAAATGCATATGGAAGAAAAGTATTGCACCTTAAATTCCTTAGCTGCTTCTTCATTGGCACAGTCTAGCTTCTTAACCGCAGCTTGAGTGTTGTTCTCTAATGTAGCCAAATATACACACCCAAACCCACCTTGACCCAAAATGTTACTCTCCTTAAAACCACTAGTTCCCTTTTCTATCATATCGTAATCAATCAGCGACACCGTTCCCTGCTTTGTAGTTTTCTTATCTAGTGTTTGTGAGGATGTGAATCCACTACATCCACAGCCTTCAAAACAAAAATTGGCACATTAAAGACCATGCTCAGACGAATGTAGGTAAGATAAGTTTCATAGTTCCATTGAGGTAAAAGAACACAGACACAGAATTAACAAAACGGCTTCAAAGTTTAAAATTCTTAGCTATCAAGATTCATCATGGATTTCAAGATTATGGTCATAAACCAACAAGAACATGAACAAAAAGAAATGTAACTAAGAAGAGAATTTACCCGAGTCCTTAAGGTTCCTTCTCCTATGGCAAACCCAATAAAGCAGAGAGCAAACTAAGATTATACCAACTAAGGAAAAAGCAGCTGCAAGTAAAATAACGAGTCTCATGTTGTTGTTACTATCTTGTTTATGCAATCCCTTCTCTCCCTTATGATAACCTGATCAACCAAACCAAAAAAAAAAACCTTCAGATTCAAGAAAATTTGGAAACTTTGCAGACCAAAAAAAAAACAAATTGAAGTGAAAAGTTCGAACTTTATGGCAAAGAGATAAGCGTTACAATGGAGGACATGAAAAGGATGTGAGTACGGAGAACAAATTCTTGTGACCCATAAGAGAAAACTCCACAAAAGCTAAAACCTTTACAAAGAAAGTTCGAATTTTTTCTACTTTAACGAACAAACAAAATAGCATAGTCATTAAAAGCAACCACAATCTGTTTCTTTCTTCTTCTTCTAAAATTTTCGATTTTTTATCCGGAATTAAAATGTGGGAGTAACCCTAAAATTGAAGGGGAAAAAAAAGAAGAAAAAAGTAACTAAGTTACCAGGAGATAAGCTAGGAGTGAAAGCAGAAGGTTGAGGAGGAAGAGAGTGTGGTGAAGTGAGAGACACAACACATGTGGATTGATGAAGAACATAACCTTGTAGTAAAACAAGAGCTGTAATAACTACTTGCCTCATTTCTTTCTTTCCAAAGGATAAAACAAAAAAGTTACTATCAAGAACCCACAGATTTTGAATTTGAGTTCTTTTAGAGAGGAGACATGATTTTTGGAGAAGAAATAAAATTGAGTAATTCAAGAAAAGACCAAGAATGTGTTTGAAAGTTTGAGAGAGAGAGAGAGAGAGATTTGAGAAAATATTCACTTTCCTATTTAACCATAGTTGAAGAGAGAGAGCTCTGAGCAAGAAAATGGTAAAAAGAAAGAGACAAAGAGGATTCAGACGAAACTCTCTTGAGGTGGAGCAGTTAGTTACCATAAAGAAATATTTAATATCGTCCGGATAGAGAAAATAATTTTCGGGTGATTAAGGCAAAAATATATATCATAACTAATGTATGTGTAGACAAAATATATACATGCCATGAATAGAGAGATGTATACATAATCAATCAAATATATTGTGTGAGGTTATATATGTTTTTGGCTGGGCGAGAACAAGAAGCGGTCGTCGTACGCCGGCCGTGGATACCTTTCCATGCTTTTTAACAAGCCAGTTACGCACCTTGCTCTTCTCTTCTGTTAATTATGTAAATTAGTCCAAACATGTATCGATTTCATTCAATAAAAGACTCTTAAAATACTTCCTTTTTGGGTAAAGTTGGGTGAAATAGATTTTGATAGTAGTAACTAGTAACACCGGTGTATTCAAACCATGATTTTGAAGAATTTGATGGGATTTAAGAAATTTAGAATTTTGATAGATTTTAAAGAAATTCATATGATTTTCTGTAAAATTCTTTCAAATCTCACCTAAAACCATGAGATTTGGATTTTGGATTTCTGTATTTTTAACTAAACAAATTTCAATAACAAGGAATTTTAATGAATTTTAAAGTAGATTTTTAAATCATCAGTTCAATAACAGTGGATTTCAGAAGACTTTTTAAAATACATGATTGAATAACATAGAATTTGTAACTCTTACACAAATCACTTAAAATGTCAAATTGAATACACCCCCTCTAGATATGAATCTTGTGAAAAAAAAGAGAACAAAGAAAAAAACAATTAAAAAAGGAGTCGACACTCTTTGTATTTACCATTTGAATTTTAAAACTGTCAATATTTGAAATTCATTCATCATTCACGCGACATTCGTGTAAAACCATTTACAATTTTGATGATAAAAAGGTCTAACCAATCACAAATAAAATAACAATATAGTGCATATACAATAAATCAAAATTTTAATCTTCTGGCTTCTTATTATTCAAAATTGAAATAGGTTATTAAAGTCTAAGAAAAAGTGTTATACTATAGACTTGACTTTTCAAGTACTTTATAAAAAAAAAAGTAAAACAAAAGTAAAAATAAAAGCTTTTGTTATAGAATCTAAACAAAAAGCTGGAAAACAAGTGGTTTATATGTTTTCTTCACACTTTTCAGACAAGCGATGGGTAGAAGAACCAAGAGATTATACTGTTGCAAACCATGAACCATCCATGTGGAGACCACTGAACTTTTACTAATAAGATCCCTCTAACTATGGAGATTAGATAATATATATAAATTGTTATTGATGTAGATTTTAAATTACTTAGAGGGGTTATTGGTTTTATGATTTTAATGGATTTGGAAATCTAAACAAAAATTATGTGTTATTCAATCATTGATTTTAAAATACTTATCAAAATCATGTGTTATTGGTTCTATGATTTACAAATACTTGTTAAAATACTCTGTTATTCATTTAATGATTTGTTTTTGGATTTTAAAATCCACATTATGTTTTAAATGAATTTGAATGGATTTGAAATTGTAAAATAGAAGGATTTAAATCCAATGATAAAACATGTCATTTCAAAATCCATGTATTTTGATTTTTAGAATTTACAATTCCATATGCATTTAGAAATCACTTCTCCAATAACATCCCCTTAGTCTTAGTCTGTTAAATTTACAAAACTTGTAAGCAAAAAGCAATACATTATACATTACATACATACACTCTCTCGTATAATGTAATCAACTTTGGAGGAGCGTATGTATTGTTTTCCCCACATTCACTCTACAATCGATTCTGTCAAACACTTAGACGGACTTTATTTTTTATTTCAAACGAAAGTATTATCACGTTTAAACTGAGATCCAACATGACGAATACGTTTTCCTTTTACTCCGATTAAATTAGCAATTTGTAGTTTTATTATATAAACAGCATGGCGAATTCGCTTTCTCTTTACCAATCCAATTAGCGAATAATAATTTCTTGTCATGCATGAATACTTCAGATTGGACACCCGACCTACCTTATCCATATTCGAATTTCTTACTCGAAAATATTTCAGTTAGTTGTTGTTGTTATGTAAATAATTCAAATGTTAGGAAACTACTCTATCACATGTTAGGTGACCAATGGGTTTGTCTCGAGACATTTAAATATAGTATTTCCTTCCAAAATCCTTTTTTAATTATGCGTATTGATTTGTCCATAATCATATACCAGAAATCGATAAATATTTTTTCCTCTTCAAATTTTTTTTGTGTGCTTTTATTTCCTTGACCCACAAGTTAGTGTACCATTTATGATTACTCTCTCATCTAGATAGAACAGCTTGAATCGTTTTCAGTGTAATAATATCAATGAAACTCTCGTTAAACAAACTGGTGATTAGTCATTAGTGTGATTCCATAATATAATGTAATGTAACACATCTGATGCACGATTTATTGATTGGTTCAGTACTTTTGATTACTAGTCCAAGTTCATCTGTAACATTTTCGGTCTTGTTACTCTGTTCTTTTTCATCTCTCTGTTTTCTTACTCTTGTGTTCTGTTTTTATTTGTTTTTATAGATAATTTTTGGGGTGAGCAGGTCGTAAAGAAATACTTTTAGTTTTTGGGTGTTTAGCTTTAGCAAAGGCTTAAACTTGGTATTATATATGGAGACAATTAAGAAAATTATGTGGTAAACCCCCAATCAACTTAAAAAACACTGATCATGCATGACTATGAACCATATACAGATGAAAACATGCATTTTCACTTATCAGTATGAATAGAAAGTGTTTCCTTACTAGAACTAAACCTGATGATGAACCATGATTATGATGAATGCAACATTTGACACACTCAGCTGTTCTCTGCCCTAGTCGAACCTCATGTATGCATAATGTATTACTTTTACAAGACGCAAGGCATAAGATGCTGCGCTACTGCAGCTCAGACTCAAGCAAGGCCAAACTGATCCCTAGCTAAATGCTGTCGAAACCCGAAGACTGTCACCAATATATATATCATCTTCTAGTCTGTTTGTAGGGTGCAAAACAGTATCCATACACCACGGTTAGATATTGTTGGCGGAAAAAAGAAAAGCATTTTATATCGGGTTTGAGACCAAAAATGAAAAATAGAAGTAGCTGTCTTAACTCAAATCCAAATGAGTAGCCCCAAGCAAACAGCAAAAAAAAAACACAAAACACAGAAAAACAAAAAAAAAACAAAAAACAATGATAATTCATTACATTGTTTGAGGTGGGAACATGTAAGGGACCTTGATCGTGTGGTGGTCTGAGAAGTCTGCATAGCTATCAGCTCTCCAGAGGCTGAAACTATTAGAGTATATCCCACATCGAGAGAGATATGATTTGTGGGGCAATATAAACAGTACATGGATCCTTCCACTCATGGCCAATTGGTTTTGGGTTGGATATTCATGTTTACTAATATGGTATCAGAGCTCATGGTTAGGCCCAACAAGCAAATTCTCACAAAAATGGTTTTCCACCTATGTGGTCCATATAAGTGACATGTCTTGTTGTGGATTAAAATTTCTCTCGATTGTGGGGTCACCCGTGGATGTCCAGTCCCACAAACTTCACGCTACAGATGTCCAATCCTGAGCGTGAGGGAGGTGTATTAGAGTATATCCCACATCGAGAGAGATATGATTTGTGGGGCAATATAAATAGTACATGGATCCCTCCACTCATGGCCAATTGGTTTTGGGTTGGATATTCATGTTTACTAATAGAAACCTCCCAACTCCAGCACCTGGCTCGACTCGTGGACATCGAGGTAATAGATGTAGTTTCCCTTGAGTTCAGGGACGGAGTTACCATGGAGACAGAAAGGCTCAGACTTTGAAAGAAAAATGCAGATATCTCCAATGTCTTCAGTGTAAGTAGCTTTTCCTTCCTTGCCTATCCTGAACACCCTAAAACCTTTGGTTTCCATATCCACCTTAGTTACCATGCTATAAGCGCAGGACCTTAGCAATGGTCATATTGTAACACTGTTATTAATATTGTATGATAATATTACTTGAAACTAAAACAAACAAAAGTCTATGGAGTAATGAATCTTAGGTCATGTCTACCATATATACCTGTACCAAATAACAAGGAAAGTTTCTCCGTCTGATGACTCTACTAAGTGTGGAGTCCTGTAGCACGAAAACAAAAGCTCCTTTTCTGTCTGTGTCAACCTGGGAAGGTTTTGAAAATGCAACTTTTGCAGCTTGGGGTCGCCCTTGAGATCCCAAGATGCCATGTGGTCGCATCCAGAAGCGGGCAATGAGAACATCTGATTTCTTTGAGAATACGTAACATGGGAAGTGTAGAAACTCGGGTCTTTGATTCTGATGTTGGTCCATTTGGAGCTCTTACACAGGCTGAGTTGAGGTCCCAAAAACTTGACAGCCACAACACAGTCGTCTTCCTCAGGAGAAGAAGAGGACATGGCCACGTTGGTGACAATCTGGGTCTGACAATGAGGAAGAGTCACAAGAGGAGGCAGTGAAATGGGATTAGGGTTTGAGTCTGATGCAAATGGGTTCAGATCGTTGTGGAGACACACCACACCCTTCTTTAGGGTAGCGACCCATCCTTGGGATGCTCCGATTGTTGATTTTGCCTCTAGCAACTCACTAGGGATCTTCTTGTCAGTAGTTATTAATTCTGTGGTGGAAATATCGAGAAATCTTATGTCATCTCCAAAACGATTTTTGCCGAAGACCATATAGGGTGCAAGACGGTCTAGGGAAGATGAAAACAAACGAAAGCTAATCTGCTCAAACACAAAAGAGAGAAGAAAGATCGATCTCACAACACAACCAAAAGTAAATAAAATATATATACAAAAACATTTAAGAGATCAACAAAAAGGAACAAAGAAGTTGTCTCTCTCTTTTTATACTTACCTGAGAATCTTTCTGAGGAGAGAGCTTGGGGAGTCTGGAGAGAAACGGAGACATTTTGTTTATCCGCTTTGTGATCCTGATTCGCTTCAGTAAACTGAGTTTTTATTCTCAAACAAAGCTTGCTCACCAAGGACGGTTATATTAGACAACGGTTTTAAAATATTTTGATAGATTTCAAAACGTTGGTGGAATATTTCAAAGATAACTATTGAAAGATTTTTTATTGGTGGTTCGGTAAGATTTCAATATCAAAAGTTTCAGATGGTTTTGTGTGACAATAAAAACTTCCTCAATAGATATGATTTGATCTATCAAAGTGCCACGACTGAGTTTGGAATAACCAAAGTTACAGGGAAATGTCAATAAAACATCAGGCAGAAATTTTTGTAACACCCAACGTTAACACATAAGCAGGATTGTGGTGCTCACGATTGTTTAGCTTTTTTACACATGACTCGTCAACTTTTCTTCCACGAGCTCGATGCATCTATATAGAACCGATTCAATTGGGTTCAGAAGGCATACAAGGTCAAATGAAGATTCGTGACCGTGATCCTCCTTGACGTTCTCAGCGATGCTGCAGCTCACAACAGTTCGAAGAGGCAGAAGCCACTCTTTGTAAGCTTTCTCCAGATTCTTCTTTGACAAAACTTCACTGCCTACTCTGCTCCTCTCTTCACCTGCTTCATTTTCTGTAATTTTGCCTTGTCAGATATACAACAACAACAAGAACAAGAAAGATTAAATGTGTTACTGATTTGCATAAGATTACATTTACACACACAAAATATAGACATATATACTTAACACGCATCTGCAGACAATTTCATATACCAAAAGAGCTTAAAACACGTCATTTGTATGTACAAGTGTGAATACTTGCAACAGACAACATGATTAATGTTAATCCAAAACAAAAAGATATTGCATGCTATATCTTGTGAGACATTTTCATCATGGATCAATAACTGGTTTATATAAGTTCACGTAACTTGCAGGCTTTTTCGAGTCATCAAAACACAAAACACTATCCAGCAACTTGTGATTTGAAACACCTTCTATTAGTTTCAAATACTAACTCGTAAAAGTTTAAGGAATCTATTCCTTGATTTACTTGGAAAGAAGTGAGATAAAGCAAAGTACAATTCTTCCATTTATTTTAGTTAAAATTTTTTACCTCTTGGATTAAATAACAATGCAAACCTGTAGAGGTTCAGTGCTGCCAGAACCTGGACAAACATCACACAAAACTATTTGTCACACACATGTGCCTCAATATTAGATCTTATAGATATTTAGTAGAGAAACAATAACAAGCTCTCCCTATTTTCTATCCGACACTCGCATTCTTATAACTGGTGAAAATTCTTGGATCACAGTTTTACTGACGACAAATCTTCTAGCAATGGAACATCATAAATTCCTTAATTAGCGAGAAAAGTATGCTACTTTCATTTGATCAGAAAGGGGCACTTTCACCTTTTCTCTGTATATATGTATCTAATATCTATGTCCCTTAAAGCAATTACCTTACCCATGTTACTGCATTGCATATGGGCTTACATGATGCAGAGAAAACATATATATTTTTTCAAGAATTGATATAGGAACAAAACAATTACCGCATCACTTTGGTCTGGAAGGAGTGGAGGACCACCTTTTGGAGGCCTTAAGACCAACTCCACTAGCTCAATAACATGCATATCAGCGGTCGGACAATCTGTACCTTGCAAACTACTGCACATGCTGTCTTTAACTAGACCGAGAAGGATCGCTGTCTGGTTGATTTAGCAAAAACAATATTAGTGAACTGAGATACCATTTTTCTTTTGGAAAAAGTAGCTATTACACCAACAAATTATAAAAGTAGCTGACTTGTACTTTAACAGTAGTAGCACCGTAAGACTACTGAAGACACTAAGCTGTGTAGTTTATGAACGGACAACGCATGTAAAGGTGTATCTTCATAATCATCATATCTGTGCAGTGTCACATGCTTTACTATCCATAAAGCTCGAGGGGATATAAAAATACTAACCATTGAGGAAGACTGGGAATTCGTGACAAGGGCTCTTAAAACGTGAAACCTCTGAGGAGCTGGGATATCAGAAAGAATCTAATCAACCAACACCCAAAAAAAAGATTGTAAGACGAAATTTATAGTCATCTCTGTACCCATAAATCAAGCCTAATATATCGCTAAACTTATGAACGACGCATTTTTAGAATAAAGAAAGAAAACAGGGCATATAGACTGAGGGTAGTGAAAGTTGGCTAACACCTCTTCTATTTATAAAGGATTATCAGCAGATTCAGCACAAGACGAACCATTTAAATTTGTACAATAATTTTGTTTAAACATATTGAGTTTAGATCTAAAGAAACAAACTCATTTCGAAGTCATAGGAAACAAAAGCCATTTAAAAGTTTCGGTTGTCTTTTTTTTTTGTGTGGATTATGTTATCTATAGAATCAATTTCTGCATCACTCAAAATCAGTTTCCCCAAATTGATTAAGTCAAGGTTTATTACTTACCCTCTTCAGTGCCTCAAATGTCTTTTTTCTCAGATCTGCGTCTGGGGCATACATGATCACTAATGTAACAGCCTGGAAGAAAGAAAGAAACCAGACACTTAGAACACTGGTAAACCTGAACGGTGTAAAGATTTGAAGGAGAATAGTATTATGCCTGTAAAGCAGCGTAGATGCTAGGTGTGTAGTGGGAACAATCTATTTTCTCATCATTGCATTGAGATGAAGAAACTCCTTTTGTTATGTCAAGCAAGAACTCGATAGTGTGTCTTTTAAATGCCCAGAGCAGATTTCCAGAGGAAAGTATATATTTCAACATCCCATAAGCTTGCCACCTTTTCACTGGATTGCTTTGAAGCTCATCTACGTCACATCCTAAAGCTGCATTAGTAGCCTCTCCAACCTCTTGTGAGATCTTAGCCCAGATGAGTAAAAGCGATGCACCCAATTCGATGTCAGGGAAAGAGTTGACAAAATCATCATCATCTGTTCATATTACATTCGTGAGACAAACTATCTTGCGACACGAGAAAGGATGTGTGTTATGAATTTGGATGAAGTTCTGAGATCAGGAAGAAAGTGCTTTTTGAGTTTTGAGATTAACCTCCAGCAACCGTGCTCATTAAATTTTCAGTGTCACTCCCCGTGATTAAACCAAGATGTGTTAAACCACAGTATGTCAAGAAAGGTTCTAACTGCATCACGAGAGGAACACATGAGGCCGCTTTGTCTCTGATGCTAACTGAAAGAATAGCCTGCAAAATTAGATCAAATCTCAGGTATTGAAGGCAATTCTAAAGAGGAAAGTATAAATATATAGAACCAAAGCTGGAATCAAGTACAAACCGTTGTCTGTATCACATAGAGACCGAGCAAACAACGGACTTTTACTTCTTCTTCGTTCTTCTGTAAAACAAAGAAAAGAGATCAAAACAGGAGAGTGGAATATTAAATTTAGAGAATGAGCACTTTGAGTAATGATTAAGGAAATCCCAATTGCCAATTTATCAAACTTACAGACCAGTTTTGAAGAAACATCTCGAATTGAAAAGGCAATGCCTACAGCCTTATCACATAAATCTTCAACATGCACATCTTTTTCCAACGAAATGTCTTTCAAAACGTTCAGGACAACTGGAACTGCAACCTTTAGTTGCTCGAAGTGACGCCTCTGAATTGAAATAAATACTGAAACCACGAAATTCGAATAAGTTTTCACTGCTTCAGTTTGCAAGAGCTATATTAACATCTTCTGTAAGAAAAGTGGTTAAGAATTCAAAGAAATTTTTATTGGGAAATTCATACTTTTCTACACTCGAAGTAAGAGCATTACTAAATATTGCAGGTGCCAAGCTAAAATTCACTTTTATGACAGAAGTGTATAAGTATCTAGGAAACGAGAAAAATCTTCAACTGGTACCTTTAGAGAGCCCATGTAATAAAGGAGTAGAACAACTAGAGGGTGAAAGAGAACACCTTGCAGCATCAAGTGCCTGGTCATTTAGAGTCATAAAGTGATCAACTTGACAAATAAAATTGTAATCTTCTTAAGGCAAATACCAAGTACGAAAAAGCAACATAAGAATAGTATATATATACTGCCTTGAACTAGCCTGGATCCGAATCAAATTCAAGATCTAATACCTCACAAAGAATTGAAAGCATGTCCCGTGGATTGCATGCTTCCACAAATCGATCAACGATATCCTCAACTAACTGTAAACATCTGCTTGATAGGTCTGCAAACTTAGATGTTACTTTCGGCAACTGAAAGGACAGTTCATCTATAACCTCCTGTAACACAACGAAATGAGGAAAACTCATAAGCTTGATTCTAAACGAATAATTACGGCTTCCAAAGCAATAGGAGAACTGACAAGTAACCTGATCCACTTGAGGAGATGATACAACTTTCAAAATTTCATCTAGAACTTCAATAACATCATTCTCCAGTTCATCGTTCTCGGACAAACTATTCAGATAGTTGACAAGTTCTTTCACTAAGCTCTCCAAGTCTTTAAATCCTCCTCCAACTTCACCTGACTGAACAACAACAAAAAAAAAAACACAAAATCAATCAATTACTTCAAAATCAAAAGTAACAAATTACGCTCCAGCCAATCACGAAACCACGAGTTCGATACTTAGAACCTAATCAGCGATTCATTATTTCAATCGAACTCCAAAAATCACGAAACGGCTAAAGTATTCATCAATCTCCGAAGCATTTAACAAAATTATACAACCCGAAGAAGTTGAGAAAGCTTACACTGAAGCACAAAGCTAAAAGTTCTCGTACACGGCGTGAAGGGGAAGCAGTAACAATCGTCTCCTCAAACTCGGAGCTCCCAACAGTGGACGACGCCATAACGCCAAAAACTTTTCAATTTCGCCTCTGTTTCGTTAAGAGCGAGAGAGTTTTAAATAATCGCGATTTGAACCAGGTTGTTTGTTTATACGAATAATCTTAACCCCATATAACCTAAATTCTAAATTACGAATAGTTTAAAACTTGTATCCAAACAAACCACGTTCTCTCTCTCTCACACACACACACTTTCTCGTATTCGTCTCTCCTCCAGATCCGGTGCACTCACCCTCACCGAGAAGATCCTTTACTGGCTTCCAACTCTCTTCCTCTGATCTAGCCATGGAACCTGACGTCAGCATCGAGACTTTGTCCATCATTCGGATCGCCGTCCTCCCGATCGGTACTATCCCGCAGACGCTTCTACGGGACTATCACTCGATGCTGCTCCGTCATCACACGATCGCGCTCTCCGCTGTTAGCTCCTTTTACACTGAGCACCAGAAATCTCCGTTTACGAATCAGCCTTGGGACTCTGGCTCTCTCCGGTTCAAATTTGTGCTTGGTGGTTCTCCTCCGAGTCCCTGGGAAGATTTTCAGTCTAATCGGAAGATTCTCGCCGTGATCGGCCTTTGCCACTGTCCTTCTTCCCCTGATCTCGACTCTGTCACTGAGAATTTTAATGTGGCTTGTAAGAGCTATTCATCGGCTCTTGTCCGGCGCTGCTTCGCCTTCTCCCCTGGCGATTCGCAAGTGAGTACATTAGTTTCCACTTCACATTTGAAATTTCGATGCTTCTAATCTTGTAGTGTATCTTGGCTCGCTAGTGTGAAATGACGCACTATAGTGATGTTTATGTGTTACTGTGTTTAGTTCCTATTTTGGTACCAGCGATTTATCTTATAGCCTTTGAATGTGTGCTAATTGACGATTCTATGATCAATGCACTGTCTTGTGCAGCTTGAAGATGGAGACAAGAAGGGTGAAAATTTGATTTTGTTTCCTCCATCGGACAAGCAAACTCAGGAGTTTCATTTACAAACAATGATGCAAGATATTGCAGCTTCGCTGTTAATGGAATTTGAGAAGTGGGTTCTTCAGGCGGAATCTGCTGGCACAATTTTGAAGACGCCATTGGATTCCCAAGCTAGTCTCAACTCAGAGGAGGTTCATGTCTAGGTGTCCTATAATTTAGTCTATGATTCATTTCCTCCTGTGGAAGCTTATAACCGTTGTCTTGTAGGCTCATTAGTTTGGTCTAATGCAGGTTATCAAGGCCAAAAAGCGTAGGCTTGGACGTGCACAAAAAACGATAGGAGACTATTCTTTATTGGCTGGTTCACCTGTTGATGCCAATGCTCACTATTCTACTGCTCTAGAACTGGCCAGATTGACAGGAGATTACTTCTGGTATGCGGGTGCCTTGGAAGGCAGTGTTTGTGCCTTACTGGTAAGGCTTTATGCTGCATTGTTCTTACATTTTTATAGCATTATAGCCAAAAAAAGTGGATACTGAGTGTACTTTTTATCTGAAATGCACTGAATATGAAATTGCTCTCATCTGTCTCTCTTTATTTGTTTACAACACCTTAGTATTATGTTTTCTTAATATTAGGTAGATCGGATGGGTCAACGGGATGTGGCTTTAGAAGATGAAGTTAGATATCGGTACACTAATGTTATCTTACACTACAGAAAGTCATTTATTCAAGAAATTGCTCAGAGGTAATTCTACGCATTACCTGTTTGGCACTCTTCTTTAGTAAACTTATCACTACTACGAAATAGCAATCATCTATTTTCCTTGCAGAGTTTCGCCCCTGAGCTTTGAACTCGAAGCTACCCTTAAACTGGCCAGATTCCTTTGCAGGTATCATTGTACGCCTTTTATTTCTTGATATTATAATGGTGTACTTTCCTATTTTGCCTTCAGTACGCTTCTTAGTTTGTGGTTGCTATGATTTTTTTGTTCAATAGGAAGCTCTTTTGCTTACCTTCTGGTTGAATCACCTATTTCTATGATCTTAATCATTATCACAATGGCTTCTTCATGGGTTGTACAGGAGAGAACTGGCTAAGGAAATAGTAGAGCTATTAACCAATGCTGCCGATGGTGCAAAGTCCTTAATTGATGCCAGTGATAGGCTCATATTGTATGTTGAAGTAGCACGTTTATTTGGAGCGCTTGGTTATCAACGGAAAGCAGCCTTCTTCTGTAGGCAGGTCGCCCAATTGTATTTGCAGCAAGACAATCGATTGGCTGCTATCAGTGCCATGCAAGTTCTCTCTATGACAACTGATGCATATAGAATCCAAAGCAGGGCATCCGTGTCAAAAATTTCTGTTAACAATGTGAGTTTGACAGCATTAGAATTATTTTTCTTCTCTTGTGGTTGATTGAACCTTCTTCATTATTAGTACCATCACCGTTCACGATCTTGGCGTTTCTCCATGTATCATACTTTTTGATGTTTATTTTTTCCTATAATATTTTCTCTCGTGTTTGTTGGTAAAGGAAAATGGGCGCCAACCTGATGCTGGAAAAATGCATCATCATTCCATTGTCTCACTGTTCGAGTCGCAGTGGAGCACTTTGCAGATGGTTGTGCTTAGGGAGATACTCCTCTCTGCTGTTCGCGCTGGAGATCCCCTTGCTGCATGGAGTGCTGCAGCGAGGCTTCTGAGGTGGCATTATCCTCTAATTACACCTTCAGGTCAAAATGGACTTGCTAATTCCCTTGCAAATTCAGCGGAAAGATTGCCTTCAGGAACTCGGTGTGCTGACCCTGCCTTGCCATTTGTTAGGTATGTTTATCAGCTGTCGACCTTTTGCTTTCAGGAATGTTTTGCAAATTTTTTCACACTTCAAGTCGACCAACAAGATCAGACTAATAATCACTTTCATCCATCTCTTGGCTTCATGTTTGCCCAATATGTGTTTATATTCCAGGATCTTGTTCTATATTTGCTTCGTATCTGACAAATTTTATCTTATGGGTCGTTTAAGCATTATTTTAATTTGATCTTCAGGCTATTCTCTTTCCCACTCCATTCCTCCCAAGTGGACATCGTAAAACGCAATCCAGCAAGAGAAGATTGGTGGACAGGATCTGCTCCTTCGGGGCCATTTATTTATACTCCTTTCAGCAAAGGAGATGCCAACGAAAGTAGCAAGCAGGAATTGATTTGGGTGGTTGGTGAACCAGTTCAGGTCTTAGTGGAGTTAGCAAATCCTTGTTGCTTCGATTTAAGGATTGATAGTATTTATCTCTCAGCTCACTCAAAAAACTTTGATGCGTTTCCTGTCAGTGTGGACATTCCCCCTAACTCCGCAAAAGTGATCACATTATCTGGTATTCCAACAGCAGTGGGGCCAGTTACAATTCCAGGATGCACAGTTCACTGCTTTGGTGTGATCACTGAACATGTTTTCAGGGATGTTGACAATCTGCTTCTTGGAGCAGCACAAGGACTTGTATTTTCTGACCCTTTCAGATCCTGTGGATCTGCGAAGCTACGACATGTATTTGTTCCTAACATTTCAGTTGTACCGCCATTACCCCTCCTTGTGGCTAATGTTGTTGGTGGTGATGGTGCAATTATTCTATATGAAGGTGAAATTCGTGAGGTGTTTATAAATTTTGCAAATGCTGGCACAGTTCCAATAGTACAGGCACATGTCTCGCTCTCTGGAAAGAATCAGGATGCTGTTATCTCGATAGCAGATGAAGCTTTACAGTCTGCTCTTCCCTTGAAACCTGGGGCACAAGTAACTCTGCCTGTGACTTTAAAAGCTTGGCATGTGGGACCAACGGATTCTGACAATGCTGTTAGTAGTGGGAGGAACGCTGCAAGTAACACTGGAAGACCAAAAGACGGAACCAGCCCGTCATTGCTTATTCACTATGCAGGTAGTCATTTCTTCATTGACGTGTTTGTCTGATGTATCTTACTTTTGCAGTGCTTCATGTAGCCTCACGATGACTATTACTAAAAGCATTTGGGTATTCATGTTTTTTACAGGGCCGTTGTCTAACAATGGGGATTCCCAGGAAAAAGAATCTGTCCTGCCACCGGGGAGACGTCTTGTTGTTCCCTTACAAATTTGTGTTTTGCAAGGTTTGTCTTTTGTGAAAGCTCGTTTGCTTTCCATGGAAATCCCTGCTCATGTGAGTGACAACCTTCGGGATGAAGACATTGAAAGAGAGAGCAATACAGACAGCCTTGTCAAGATCAATCCCTTTAGGGGAAGCTGGGGACTACGGTTTCTTGAACTTGAGTTATCGAACCCAACAGATGTTGTTTTTGAAATTAGTGTCTTCGTTCAGCTGGAAAACTCTGCCAAGGAAGATGATTCTTCACCAGTGCAAGATTCTCCAGAGTATGAATACCCAAAAACAAGAATCGACCGGGACTATTCTGCTAGGGCACTGATTCCATTGGAACATTTTAAGCTACCGGTTCTTGATGGTTCATTCTTCACAAAGGACCCTCCGCCTGGTACCCCTTCAAATAGTAGAAATCCGAGCTTCTCAGAGAAGAACACGAAAGCTGAGATAAACACATTGATCAAGAATCTCATTTCTAAAATAAAAGTCCGATGGCAATCGGGAAGGAACAGCTCAGGAGAACTGGACATAAAGGATGCAATTCAGACAGCTCTCCAGACAACAGTGATGGATGTTTTGCTCCCAGATCCGCTAACATTTGGTTTCAGACTGGTCAGAAACAGTCTGGAGACGGACTCTGAGACAAAGGCTCAGTCTCCATTTCCAAAGGGATCTGTTCTGTCACATGAAGTCACTCCTCTGGAGGTTCTGGTTCGTAATAACACAAGCGAAGCTATCAAGTTGAATCTAAGTGTTACTTGCAGAGACGTAGCTGGACAGAACTGCACTGAAGGAGCTGATGCCACTGTCCTCTGGGCTGGTAAAATCCCTGTCGTTAAATAATAAAATTTTTGGAACATAGATTTTTGCGACCATTATAACCGTGTGTAGAAGGTGGGCTTATACATGTCCGTGACTTCTTATGTCAGGTGCTCTTTGTGGAATCTCAATGGAAGTCGCGCCGCTGCAAGAAGCAAGACACTGTTTCTCACTCTACTTCCTTGTTCCAGGAGAGTACACGATGGTAGCAGCAGCTGTAATTGAAGACGCTAACAATGTACTCAGAGCACGAGCACGAACCGCATCTTCAAACGAACCCATCTTTTGTCGTGGACCGCCTTTTCATGTCCGTGTTGTTGGAGGCGCACTGTGATCCGTTTTTAACCATCCAAATCTGGTTTGTGCATTTTACTATGGTTTTTTAGTTCACGAGAATCAATTTAAAGTTCTGGTTCAAGTAATGGGTCTTATATATCATATGCTTGTGTGTGTGTTTCTGTCTCTTTTTTTTTTTTTGCCTTGGAGCATCATATGATCATCATGCAGATACTGTATGCTTTTTTTTTGGAATTTCATGGCCTCAGTTCTGAGACCTTTCTTCTCAAAGTAAATTGTTTGTACTCTGCTCAGTAGGTTCAGTTTTCAATGATAATATAATACTCCCCATAGCAATTGCCATAACACCACCTCTGCAAACAAATGACCATTTATTGAAATAGACACTTAAATTCCCCTAAGCTCGTATATTAGTAATGCATTTTTTTCTTTAACATTTAAATGGCCTTACGGATTATACAATAAATTAGAAATTCATACTATAATTTATCTTAAAAAACTTTAAGGATTGTTACATAGTATATATTTTTCCGATTATGGTGGCACAAAAAAGTTTCTTTGGCTGAAACATCTGAGACCAACATCACATTAGCGGTTTTCTAAGAGGATTGTCCTAGTGGACCTTTTCTACTGCGTTTTCTATCAGAATTACTATGCAAATTTATTTTGTTAATTGAAGGAGAGAATCGAATTTGGTTTCATTTTGTTGTTGTAACATGCTTTCCTGAGGTTATGAATAAATTTAGTCAGGTATACTACTTACTTACTGATAATAGGGTTATAGCGATTCCTTTATGTAAATAAATGAATTTTTTACATAAACTGTTAATACTTTAGTTTTATTCGAATATTGCTAGATTTTTTTTGTGTGGGCTTAGACTTCTCCTAAATTTTATCCTTCCAAATAATTGTAGTCAACTAACTAATTTATTATATATATAAATTTATCATTGATGGTCTTTTCATTTACCACTTCGTCGGTTACAGATTTATTAAAACAAAAATAAATGAAAAATTATTTCAACAATTACCCTCTGAGATTAACTCACTAGAGTTATTCGCATCACTTTTAACAAAGATATATTAAGCAAAATAATAAGTATACCCTATTTTCTTACAAGTTACACCTCAGCTACATTTTAGTTATCGTGAATTTGTGGGAATTAAAGTGACCAAGCTCGTTATAAACCTATAATATAGTTCTTGTAATACATTATTTCCTTCATATTCGTCAATTATATTTAAAGAAGGCTTTACAGTTTACAGTCTGCATCATACATAAGATTAATGGCAGAAAAAAGAATCTTTACTAATTTACAGTCTTCTTTATTTTTGTGTCATCTTACTTCTGAAATATATGTAATACTAATTTTTCTATGTTTAGTTGATATATTTCTATAAATTTAAAATATGGATGAGTATTTTTTACTAAATATAAGGTTATACTCTTTTTTGTTAATACTAAATAGTCAAAATAATTAATGGAATTCAATTGGTAATTAGTGTGCATTTTACTTGCCTCTCATTAAATTCTCATATTCCTTATTACCAGCTTAATTCTATCCCTCCTTTGTGCTCTTAGCTCTCCTCCCCATTCTACACTAAACTTTTATTCTTCTTATCTCATGGAAGACCAGAGAATACAAGAGAAGAGCCTCGCCCACTGCGCTGCACCGCCGTTGACAGCGGTGGAGAGATTCTTGAACAGCCAAAAGAGCGGTGCCTTGTGTTTTAAGACACAAGAGCGTTCTATAGACCGACCTACTTTGAAGACAGCAAGGGCGATTGAGATTAGAAAAGACAATAAAGAGAACATGATGCTTGCTCCGAGAAAGGGGAAAAACTTGGCCGTTAACAGCGGAAACCGAAACGTTATTGGAGAAATGATCGTTAAAGGTGCAACTACTAGAGATTATCAAAAGAGTACTACTTCCAAGAAGCGGCCATACAAGAGTCTGATCAAGGGCCAATGGACAGCCGAAGAAGACAGGTATATATGTGTATTGTATGTTGATTTTCGTGCTACTTCATGCAAGCTTGCGTATAAACCTATGATTCTGTGGTGGCATCTATCTTTTATATGTGTATAGGAAGCTGATAAAGTTGGTGAAGCAACATGGAGATAGAAAATGGGCAATTATCTCGGAGAAACTTGAGGGAAGAGCAGGCAAGCAATGTCGTGAGAGATGGCATAATCATCTCCGTCCTGATATTAAGGTTTTAATAGATCTGTACTCTAACAAAGTTTATATGAAATTCTTGGGTATATGTAAATAAAAATTAATGTAAATACTTGTTGGTTTTGTTTTCTAGAAAGATAGTTGGAGTGAAGAAGAAGAGAGAGTTTTTGTGGAAGCACACACCAGAATCGGGAATAAGTGGGCAGAGATCGCTAAACTCATACAAGGAAGAACTGAAAACTCGATCAAGAACCATTGGAATGCTACGAAACGACGCCAAAACTCGAAACGAAAACACAAGCGTACGAGAAACGTGGATAGTAACAGCAGCGACATCGATGATCTCTCTCCATCCGCTAAAAGGCCATGCATTCTCGAAGACTATATTAAAAGCATCGAGAATAATGATAAGGACAATGGCGAGAACATCATCACTACTGGTGGTAGTAATGTTCTTTCTACTTCGAATCTTGATGACGAAGACTCTACATCGTCGCTCTTGGATGATCCTTATGACGAAGAGCTTGTTTTCCTGAGAAATATATTTGCGAACCACCCAGTTTCTCTCCAGCACATGGATTTGAGCCAAGGTTCGGATGAGATAACCCAGTCTTCTTCGTCTGGTTTCATGTTCAAGAACCCTAACCCTAAACCTAGTCCGCACAGCAATATTGTTGGAAATCAGCTTGGAGCTATGGTCACAGCAGAACCTGCCATTACTTCCCACCTCGCATCTGACATCTACTTATCTGATTTGTTGGACGGCTCGGCGTCGTCTTCTTCACTTTCTTTTATGTCTTCCAACAACAGTGAGCATGCCGCTGAAAACGAGTTGTTTGTGTCACAAGCTAACTCCACTGGCGAAAGAAGAGAAATGGATCTGATAGAGATGCTCTCTGGTTCTTCTACTACAGGTGGTACTAACAACATTTGGTTCCCATTGTTCTAGCTATATGAGCTATGACAATGTAATGTCATGAGATCATCTCATATTGATCAGTCCCTTCTTTTCTGTTTGATTTTATTGTTTTAATAATATTTTCTTCTTTACATGTTTTATGATCTTTTTTATCAGAATAAGAAAACTTATATATAGTTGGTAATCGATCTTTTCTTCTACTTTTGTGTTAATCTATTTTCTGAATGGTCTCATGTTAAGTTATGCATGCTTTTCGTTTGGTTCGTTTTTATGGTTTAAGGTGAAGTTGATTCTCACATTGGCCAAAGTTTTCATTCAAAACGTGGTCTTTAATGACAATACATGAAAGGGTAAGGTCTTATGAACGTTACAAATACGTTATAGAACTCTTCATTGTAAATTATGAGTCACAAGAACAACTTTCATATTACGTTTAATTTTCCCCTATATGGCACTTTTAAAAAATCAAAAATATCATTTGAAGTAAAAAATAATGTGTTTATTGCCTTTCAGTTTTGAAAGGAAATATTATGTTGGTATCGTAACAGTCGTAAGATACTAGCTAGCTAGCTAGCAAATTAAAAATCAGAGTAATAAATAGTTTAAAGTAATTACTACAACTGTACAAGTTAATTAAAATTAGAGCTTATGTAATGAATGTTTGTTAGTCTAGCTGGGAAAAAATGATTATGTCTGATCACATCACTTTTACGTATATTATGCAAAAAAATTCCCATATGCGACATATATATGTGTGTAATTTTGGAGGAATTGACGTGGGCCGTGACAAATAGAGCGGCCCATAAGGTGAATATGGACCATAAATAGCTTAGTACATCACAATATTTTAGTCCACTCATTGATTCAATGATTTAGGTGTTGAAATGTGGTAAAGTAACCCTGATTTTGTCGCACCTTATCAGGATCAGCCTAGGTTGATTGATTTGCTTAAACTTTTTATAGCTTATTTTCTAATTTTTTTAAAAATTGTCATTATATAGTCAACTAATACCATAGTCATAAGCAGTTCATCTACGCCACATTGGATTCCAAGAATAATGAAACCAGAAAATAAGAGAAAAGAGAAAAACAAGAGATGCTAGCTACTTCAGATTGGCCTAAGATTCCCAAATAGATGTCAAATGCATAACCAAAAGTAAGCAAACAATGTGGAGAGATATGGACAACACAACCGAGAAGCATTGAAGATGAAAGCAGAGAAGAGTGTAGAAGTGGTCCATTGTGCAGAATTTAATTTCATTGAAAAATGCCTTCTTTCTTTTTTTCTTTTCTTTATTGATGTCTGTGGTCCAAATTTTGGAAGTGGACAAAGCCTAACTTTGTGGTTTTATAAGAGAGGCGAACAAATACGCCACTCCCTTATATTAGCAAAGACATATGACATGTTTTTATGTTACTATATATTATTATTCAACCAATACTACTACATTTGACCCAGAGATTATTGTATTATTGTATCATCACCCAAACTCAAATTCGTTTAATGCATATTTTATTGACCAAAAATATCTTTGCTAGATTATATGCTATGTATATATAAAAACCACAGAAGTTCGACGTTTCATCGTTAATATTCTACGAAAACGTGAATATGGCCACATCCTCACGTCTACATCTCGCTAATGTACAATTGAAAAGTATATATAATAAGATAAAAAGCTTATAAGATTACACAAATTGGCTTATACATCTTATAAAAAGCTCTACACGGAAAAGGTTGGATGGGGACACATTTGTAACATTATTTGATCAACAATGTAGTGAATTGTTTGTGGCACAGTTCCGATTAAGTTGAACGTTATTAATTCACAACTCCGATTAAATATCTAATGAGGTAAACAAAAATTTAAGAACTGCGTCATATTGGATCCGAACTGAGTCATATTGGATTACACATAACTTTATTAAACAATAGATATTGTATATATATATATATATATATATATTAGTTATAAATCCAACAATATCAATATATGTATTAGATTAGTGTTTATACAGGAATTATCCTAAATTTTCAAAATTATATATCAATTTTTTTGGAAATATTAGTGCTGATATATCTTTTATTTGTGTCCAAAAATGAAAGATAAAAATTGATATATATTATGTAAAAATTAAATATCAAAAATATTAAAAATACAGAAAATAATGTTTTTATGTAAAAGGTATATTAGATTTTCCACCAATCATAACACTATTCTTTTGGCACAATAGGTAATGGTCACAACACAACAATGTCTTCACCAAAACCAAAGAGCTAATTGAGTAAGAAGAAGAACCAGAGACTTTTTTAACAATGTGGATAACCCCAATCTTTCTTTCGCACGCGGGGCCAAAGATATCACTCTTCTTTTCTCCGTTTTGTCTACTTTCAAACGTTTCCATCTTCTTTTTGTTGGATCGTTTCTTCATTTTCATTACTTTCTCTACAATTTGAAATGATCGTTTAGATTTTTCATAATATCATGGAAGGTTGGGATTACGATTATTATTATTTCCTTATATTTTTTAGAGCAGATGATGATATGATAAACGTTTTTGATGAATGAGGTCTTAATCTTAACATAACATAAGTTTAGAATTCGGATCAATATATAAGACTTGCATAAACCTGTGTCTTTTGCTAGTAACATGCATTGTACAAATAAGGCTAGTTCCATCTATTGTATGTTTCTCCCATTATTGAAAATACTATTTCAGTATGAGCCATGAACATATATTCGTGCGTCGTCGCTCTAGTGTGATAACAATGATCTTGTCGTGATCGACGTATACTTTTAGGCAATGAATAAATGCCACACACGTATAGTCAATGAGACCTCGGTGGCTTTTTTGTTGTGAGCGTGATCAAGTTCCAAAAAAAAAAAAATACTATTCATCTACCGGATTTAGATAAATCCTTTTGGTAATTTTGGTTTTCTCGTAGTGAATTTGCACAAACCTGATCAAAAGTGCACGTCGTAATTTGTTTTCTTCTCAAATGCTTATATTTATTAAGATATGCAACCGAACAAGAGTATCCTATTTCAAATAAGGTTCTCAAACAAAAAGAGTTTTAGTGAGTATTTAGAGATACTCTAAGATGCTATAATATGTATTACGAATAATAATTATATAAATAAAAAGTAAGTCACTGGAGGAACAACTTTGGCATCGTTACAAAACAAAGTGAAAGATGGAGAAAAAACATCCTTTACGTTCCATCATTTTCAATCCACAAACCTGACAAAAAGCTTCCTATGTTCTTCCTCTACTCTTTCTTTATAATATAATAAAGTATTTATGCTTTTCTTTTACTCATAATGTTTTGATGTGTATGTTGTCTATATTGTTAGGTTTCTCCTAATCTTCATCTATCACAAGCCAAGTGTATACAACAAAACAAATTAACAAGATAATAAAGCATCATTATTATAAGCATCATACTAGTACGTATTAGAATATTCACTGTTTCACAAACATCTCGCCAGTTTAAGACTTTTAGCAAACTATGAAACGTCATATTATTTTAGTTTCTTCTTCAAATCTGCCATGCCGATCTTCGGAATATAAAATATCATATCAGATTAATCTATATTTAGCTGAGATGATCTTGTTTTGTCTTGTGTTCGATAAATATAATTAAATGGTGATAGTTGTCAGCTTGACATGTCACCAACAATCAAATACAATCATCATTCATCTCACATCCATAAGGTTAATGATATTGCGCTATATTAGTATAAGACATAGAAGTTCCATATTAACTTTCATAGTAAACAAATTACAAAATCCATAGGAAACAACTATATTATTAGTGTTAACAAGCCCAATTGTCATTTTGACTTGTGCTAGACATTTGATTTTTTGTTACAAATTAAAACAAAACCTGTAAAAAACTAAACATTTGATTTTTGTTAACAATCCCAAATGTCATTTACTCTGATTAATTGATTTTTTTTGTTTATGTAGCTAATATGGATAGCAAAAGTCGCTGATAAGATTCTCTGTACCACCCTATAGTCTTAGCTTGGTCCGAGACAATAAATATGATTAAGTATGTCCAAATCCAATTTCAAACAAACACTTTTAGGGCTTGTTTATCTAAACGTAGAAAATTAAATAATCAGTGGTTACGTTGTCGTTGAATCAGTCATCTCGAGGTGCAAAAGTTCAATGTAGAACTACATACAATATATGAACCCAAAAAAAAAAAAAGGCGTCGGGTGCAATTTTCTCATCCGTTTTATTGCAGGTCCTACACAAGGCATATCCAAGTTCAAGGTTTACTGGTCAATACAATCAACTTGGTGCATTGCATTGCAAGTGCTTGTTATATATTGCATATAGTAAGAGAAAGAATACAATATTTAAGGAGTAGATTAGTTGAGCCGTGGACCGTAGGGCACTCCGTCGTCGTTTCTCTCGTACAAAAGAGTGTGGGGACGACCAAGAGTTGTTGTGAAATTGACGAATGTGATCGTTAATGTGACCTTCTTTTGTCCAATCATGTGTTAGATGATTCGACACGAAATGTAGACCTTATCGCACCGGAAGTTTTCTCGACACATGTCTTTACTCCTTTATTCATCACTCACCTTACTGTTTGGATATTTTGATATGGATTCAACTTTGTCGTTTACTCTCATTCATCTTCTCTCGCGCACGCAATAGAAAGAAGAAGAAAAAAGATCACAAAATCAATCTAGTAAACCTTGGACGACGCAGTCGATGGCTACCAACCTTCAATAAAAAAACACTCATCATTGTATCATTTTATGAAGAAAAAAGAACTATTACATGTCCACTGGTTACTAGTTACTACTTTCATATAAACGCCATTTTTTACCGTTTAATATATACTTTTTCCAAAAAATATGAATCTTTTTATTATCACATATATAGACGGAGGATGAATTTAAAATACACTAAACAAGGTAGAGAGAGGAGTGTGGTTGGTATATACGACTAGTCCCAAGTGATGGAGCTATAATTAAAACGGTTAGGAAATATGTTCAACGACGTCCCTAACCTAGCTACTCCCAAAGTAAGTGCATAAAAGAAGGCTTTGATACATATGTGGTAAAATAATTTATTTATTTTTATCAAAAAATAATCTTTGGAAAGAGGTCGTTTGCACGATTCGTTTATACGTCTGGATCATGCAAAATATATTTTATATACTCAAATACTATGTTGTATGTGAAGTGAGATATTTGATTTTCATGTATGTATATAATAATAACTCATGAGATGAGTTCATAACAAAAAAAAAACTAATAGTATGATATACATATATACTTAAGATGTTATTCTGATGGGAAATAAATTTGTCGTACTTTCGATTAGACATCAATTACGAGCTTAAGTCAAGTTTTTGAAATTGGTCCCCCCCCCACATCATGTGTTGTGTAATGTTTTTTTTTTTTTTTTTGTCAGCAATGTGTTTGTGAATTATTAGCTTTTTTTTATTATTATTTAAGTATAAAATGGTCTTTTGTTCTCTTACAAGAAAATAATGTAAGATTTTTAATTTGTACGGTTAGATTTCGTTATCTGATCGCATGCCAATTTTTCAGGGACCACGATTGTGGGAAGGACTATCACGACACGTGTCCTCTGATATTTATTTTTTTTAGCGCTGGGTAGTGACGTCATTATTATTGGTCCCCTCCTCCTTGCTTTTTTTTTTTTTTTTTTTCACAATTCATAAAAAAAAAAATTGTTAAAAGAGACTACTTATAATCTCTAGCAATATCTTATGTTCAAAATTTATAGTTTTATTTAGCAAACAGCTCTCCTTGCACATCACACTCTAGGAAATTAAAATACAAAAAAAATTCAAATAGATCTTAGTGACTCCAAAAAAAAACTAAGCTAACGAAATAAATAAAACTGGTGCAGCAATTTCATTTTTTTTTTACTGTCACTTCGTAAATAACTCGTATCATTCTTTTGCCGTCAACCTCTACCATCTTATTTTCTAAAACGATAAAACTTTTTATTGTCGTAGGATTTGTTAATTAGGTCTAATCTCATTTTTATAATTATCACCAATAATTTGGTACTCTACAATATACATTAAAAAAAAATGAATAAAGAATAATAAAAATATAGGAATAATTAAATTGTCTTTTTGGTGTAATCTATTACAAACACACATATAAAATTCAAACGTTCAACACACATCTAAAAACCCTTATATATATCATTTTCTTTCTTTTTCTATGATGAAGAAAGTTTCTGTAAAATTGATTGATTAATCAGAGAGAAACATCAAAGGCTAACAATTTCTTTCTTCTTTCATCTTTCCCTCTCCAAAACAAACCAAAAAAAAAGATTCAAATACTAACAAATTCAGACGAAAACGATGGCGTTTCATAACAACCACTTCAATCACTTCACCGACCAACAGCAACAACAACAACAACACACCAGCCTCCTCCTCCTCCGCCGCCGCAGCAGCAGCAGCAACAACATTTCCACGAATCCGCACCGCCTAACTGGCTCCTCCGCTCTGATAACAGTTTTCTCAACCTCCAGACCGCCGCAGCAACAAGCTCAGATTCTCCTTCTTCCGCCGCCGCTAACCAATGGCTCTCTCGATCTTCATCCTTCCTCCAACGCGGCGGCACCGGCGCCAACAACAACGCAACAGGTTCAGGTGACGTCGTAGAAGACGTCACCACCGGCGGAGATGAGTCAATGATCGGTGAGAAGAAAGAAGCGGAGAGGTGGCAGAATGCGAAGCACAAAGCGGAGGTACTGTCTCATCCGCTATACGAGCAGCTTTTGTCGGCACACGTGGCGTGCTTGAGGATCGCCACGCCGGTGGATCAGCTTCCGAGGATCGACGCACAGCTTGCTCAGTCGCAAAACGTCGTGGCTAAGTACTCAACCCTAGACACCGCTCAAGGACTCCTTCCCGGCGATGACAAAGAGCTTGACCACTTCATGGTAACTTTCTTTCCACTTAATTTAATTTCAATTATTTTATTCCTTTTTTATTTTTATTTTCGATTATTTTGGGAAAACAAAATCAAATAATTTATTTTCGTCTTTTGGTTTGACAAATTGAAAGTTTGTGTACTTTTTTTTCAAGATTTGTTAATAACTAAATCGTAGAAGTAAGTAGAAATTAGATTTTGTATAAGATTTGTACTTTGCACACCGACACACATGATCAGTGGGTTGGATAATTCGTCAGTCTATAATTGTGAGATTAGTTAAAAATTGACAGAAGGTTTTATTTTGATTTTTTGAGATAGATTTGCTGAGTGTAAGTGACATACACTCATCTGACAAAAAGTAGTTTGTAATTTTCTGTTTGTATTCCTATCGTATCAAACTATTGATAGACGTGTTTGTATCTGTTGTCTGAAAGATAGATATAATTCCATGTTTTGTGCAGACGCATTATGTACTATTGCTGTGCTCTTTCAAAGAACAATTGCAACAGCATGTTCGTGTTCATGCAATGGAAGCTGTTATGGCTTGTTGGGAGATTGAGCAGTCTCTTCAAAGCTTTACAGGTTAGTTTTATCGTAAGAGTTTTAACATTAATTTGCATTTAGCTGTAATGATAATTAACTCTTGCATAAAAAGTCACAAGTTAGTAAGGTGCTTTTCTTTCTAATTTCAATGCTGTTTTATGGTCCTGATTTTTTAAGGATTTAACATTTTTTTTGTTGGGTGAGACAGGAGTGTCTCCTGGTGAAGGCACAGGAGCAACAATGTCTGAGGATGAAGATGAGCAAGTTGAGAGTGATGCTCATTTGTTTGATGGAAGCTTAGATGGGCTAGGGTTTGGTCCTCTGGTTCCTACTGAGAGTGAAAGATCTTTGATGGAACGAGTCAGACAAGAACTTAAACATGAACTCAAACAGGTAACTACCGATATATACTAGCTAACTCCATTCTTTATACATTGTTTGATCTATAAAGTTAGATTTCCCCATAAGATCAATTATAGCGTATCCTTCATGCTTCTTTATGATTTTAGCCCAAACAAAAGATGCTTATGTTAGTTCAGTCCAATCAATCAAGAACTTGCAAACCTGTATTTCTGATCTTCTAAAAGACGATCAATATATACATTTTTATCACTTTTGTGCCAAGAAAGCTTGTTTGATGAGCTAATCAGTTTACAACATTTACTTACCCTCGACACTTATATGCCTCAAATTTCTGTGGTAGCTTGATCTAACGATATAGAACCATTTTTTGTGAGAAGGGTTATAAGGAGAAAATTGTAGACATAAGAGAGGAGATACTGAGAAAGAGAAGAGCTGGAAAATTACCAGGAGACACCACCTCTGTTCTCAAATCATGGTGGCAATCTCATTCTAAGTGGCCTTACCCTACTGTGAGTACTTCACTCTTTTTTACCTTTTTTTCTTTTTTTCTTTTTTCTTTTCAACCACTCACATGAACACGCCTAAAGGTTCTCTAATCTCTCCCACAAATCTTGTACTACATCATTTTCACGACTTCACTTGCCTTCACGATTTTCCTATATTAAGTTTTCAATGAATGAGGTAACTTTTGGCAGGAGGAAGATAAAGCGAGGTTGGTGCAAGAGACAGGTTTGCAGCTCAAACAGATAAACAATTGGTTCATCAATCAAAGGAAAAGGAATTGGCATAGCAATCCATCTTCTTCTACCGTCTCAAAGAACAAACGCAGAAGGTACTTCACACCAACTTTGTAGGAAGAGTTATTTATTCAAGATTAGACAATATAATAGCAAGCGACAAGATAAAATCTTTGAAATATATATGTTGTAGGTGTGACAAAGTTTAGCTTGTTTACGTATGGTTAGATTAAATTCGGGGAGTTATCTTTATGAAGCAATGCAGGTGAAAATAGCGGAAGAGAGCGTTGAGTTCACTTTGAAGCTTGCATGGAGAGATCCAATAGCTTGATAGAAAGTTGGAGAGATGAAGACAGAAAAATTCTTACACAACAAACGTAGAGCGTAACTTTTGTGCCATTACATGGTGTGACTTCCATGTTTCATAATTATTAGAGAACACGCAGAACCCAAAAGCACGGTTTGTAATATGAGGTTTTAGATGGAGTTTATGATAGGATCGTCACTCCCATCTCCACCACCAATCCATCATCATATATATATTGTGAACAACGAGTTTTCTCTTTAGCATTTGTGCAATCATTGGCCGTATATATATACAAACAAGCATATACATCTTAGTTATTTAGCCTGATGAGTAATTTTGCCAAGTGATGTTCTCAGCGTTTTTCTTAATTTTGTGTTATGTGAGTGGAACCACTTCTTAATTATGTTACAGTTGTTAGCCCTAATAACAAAATATGATAAGGCCAAACTCCGTGTTGTTGCATTCGGAGCTGCAAAGGTCGTCGACTCGTCGGCAAACGAACGAATGAGATGTTCTCAGCGGAAAGTACTAAAACATAATGATCAGTTTTCCCATTTTGGCCCCTCTACCTTGCAGGGTTTGCAAAACTAGTTCATGTGAAAAACGCCTGCGTTTCATACGTTGTCCTCATACGTTGTCCTCTTGTCTCTAAGGACGTCGTTTAGATTTGTCGATATGCTGTAGTAGTACACTCTTAGCACTTTTTATTCTTTTTAAGTAACAAGTGCTATGGATTTTGAATGATAACACAACAAAAAGCATTAGCCTTCTCCATCCATACTTTTTTTTGGTAGGGTTCTCCATCCATACTATATATACAATCAAGTCTCTCTTTTTTCTTATATAATCAAGGTGGTGATATGACAAAAACATTAACAAAAGACATTAAGATTCATAATTTGGTCCATAGCCATATAAGATAAGATCATGAACAATCCAAATTTGTTTTGAGATTATTTTGCCTAATAAGAAAAAAAAGTTCAAATCAATTTTGGATTGTTCATGATCTTATATATATGTGAGACTACTATGTATATATCTTGATGGTTTGGTTTTGCTTCAATTATAATTTTCCATAGAGATAGATCGACTAGTGGTTGGAGTTGAGAGAGTCTCTTGTCAGCGGAATAAGATTGCATGACACGGCATTCTGAACGTTGTGGGGTTTCCTGATTGGTCTTGTCCTCTACTTACATGACAGTCATATGAGAGGAGCGTTTATACATAGCTGGCTGGCCCAATCATAAAAGACAGCTAGCTCTGTGTTATCCGTTATGTAGCAGCAGCGACGAAACAATTGCTTCTTCTTCTTCTCTTTTCTTTTTGTCATTATGGATAAATAACCCACTATTGCTGAAGATTTCAAAGATTCGTTATCTGAAAGTGACGCAGAAAACACAAAAAAGTACAAATAATAAGTGTTAGTGGGTAATTGGAGAGGATATATATATATAGAGAATAAAACAGAGAGGACGACAAAGAAGTTCAATAATATTCTCTCTATAGTTTATTATCATGCGCTTCTTTATATTACACGTTAGCCAATGTATAAGGAATATATATTCTGATACTTCCATATAAGTATATTAAGATAATCATTGGTACAAATATTATAGATTCGCCTGGTGTTTAATTTCTGAAAAAAAGAACTTAAAATATACTATGTGAGAGAAGAAGCCTGAAGCCCTTCCCGAACACCATGTACGAGGTAATAACGTTCGAATGATCACATTATATACTTTTCCAAATATTATATATTTTGAAATGCGATGACTAATTTTATCTAGGTACGATAACGATTCTAAGTTGAGGACGTCACGATTTCAAATATAATATATAACTTTGATGGCATCTATATTCATTGTTGGAGGCACGATGCAATTTATCTTTTCTTGTCACAAAAAAAAAAACATCTAAATATAGTTTTTTCTGATAATTTATATATTTGACATTTGTGTATAATTGATGGTTATACTTTGCGGTCTCGTGATTGTTGCGTTTTTAGTTAAGTCTACTTCGTTCGTTATGGTTATTAAATTGCATACGCGATGAATAACGATAAAATAGAAGATAAAAAATATTCGATATGCCTAGTCCACCATAGCAATTATTTAAGTCTGAAGGGAACAGATATTTTGATAAAGCATGCCTTTACAGTTGACAAAAGAAAGCATATATATCCCTTAACAATTTGTAAATTACATTAATATATTAATAAGGTACATTTTTAATATAATCACGATATATTTATATATAAATGTATGGTGGATAAAAATATCTAAACTTGAAACGATCAATGACGATGATTGATATTGATCATTTTGTGACTCAATGGGAGATAAAGTCTGGAAATAATTGTAACTTGTAAGAGAGAAACTAGAGAATGAGGTATATATAATACAATAATAAAATGTATTATGTATAGTAGACAAAACGAGAAAGATTTGAGGCATCAAAAGAGAAAGAGACATGTCGACTGGTGGCAAGTGGGTATGTAGCACTATGTAACAACACAAACGTCAAAACATGTGAGAAAGCGTTTTTTGGTTCGCTTTTCTTTTTCAACAATCATCCCCACTTCACTTCACTTCGCAGTTCACACTCCTATCCTCAGTATCTCCTCCACTTGTTTCGTGTTTTTCATAATTAAATTTTACTAAATATTATGGGATAATACTATAATTGGCCTCCACTATCTTAAACGGGCTTCGTATGATTATGCCCGTGACAGCTTACCAGAAGAATCTCTGTATTTTGATTAAAACTAGGCTTTTCCTGATCACCTAATTCATAATTAGTCGAAACGTAAAGATTGGTTCTTCATATATTAATTCCAGTAGCTAAATCAGGTCTCTGTGTTCTGAAAAGTATACCCTAAACCAAACGGCCAAACCTTATTTTGTTTCGGCATGAGACATGTCGTCTATAAAATTAATTTTCGATTTTTGGAAAAAGATTAAAATTTACACTAAGATTCTGTTTTTTTTTTGTTGCTTTTTACCTCAAAAAAGTACTAAATCGACATAATTTGGCTTTCGAAAATTCGATTGGCATTCAAACCAACCCCGTACGTTATACACCACTGTCTTGCTACAACGGTCCCAATGATCACGATTCGTAAATCATATATATTAGTACAATTAATGTCGAAACATTACCATAAATATTATAAAGCTAAAACGTTTCTATAAGCTAAGCTAGTTTCATTATGATGCCGACACAATCTATCTGTCTCCTTGTCCTGAGCTGTTACAATCTTTAATGCTTTAAAATTTCACACCCTAGATGTTGAAGTTCAACTTCTGCTATATTTTGATACGTTGTCAAACGCATATCCTTTAGAATCTTTCACTCGACTCACGTTTTAACTCCGTTCTTGTTTAATCGAATCCTCAGCTCAAGAATCTCCTCATCACTCACCATCGTCTGCTATAGTTCTTGATGAATCAAGAAACTATGAGCGTCTCGTGTATTCCAGCTAAATATAATGTGGTAATGAGTGCTAATACCAAATCCAAAATTGAATGATGGTATAAAAATATGCAATCGATTAGATCCACCCACATTATATAGGGACTTCGTACTTTGTCTATAAGAGTGTGTACTACTGTATTTGTAGAACAATTCTACACACAAAAAAAAGGTCACACATCAATTTTACTAAAGAAAATGATTCTTTTTTATTTGCACACATCAATTTTACATACAGGTATATCAAATCAATATGGCGAATGAGAGAGAGACAGAGAGATAGAGAGAGCATTTACATATTACATGACGTCATATTCGTACGTCATGTCTCCGGCGAACAGTTACATTCCACCGTCACACACAAAAAACAAAAAAAAAAAAAACGAAAAATATATTTGTTTGTAATTAACATAACCGTCAAAACGAGATCAAATCAACCGTAGCGGATCTCGTCTTAGTCACCGGAGACTGAGGCAACCTCGCCGTAAAATTCGGAAAAGAACCGTCGTCATCAGAAGCTCTCACATCATCCTCGAAATTGAGCGCGTAACTCAACGGATCATAACTAAAATCACCAGGATAACTCTGGCTATGATGTCTCTGATGATGATGATGATTATGATGATGATGACAATTATTATAACCACAATTGTTGTTACGACACGTAACCTTGATACGTGACTTCACGCGGCGGCACCGATCTCTTAGCTCTAGCTCCTGCGCGGTGGATTTGAGCCATTCGTAAGGAGATCTTGGAGTTCTTGGTCCTCCTCCTCCTCCGATCATCATCGCTTCTGGCTCAACAACCGCGTTTGCTCCTAAACAACAGATGGGAGATCTCATCCTGTGATTATTAGTTCCTCTCGTCGTCGTTGATCTTGCGGTCGAGGGAGAGCTGCATTCGTTGTACATTCTTCTTGATCTTGAACAGAATTGTTTTCTTGGAGGAAATTGTAAAGAAGAACAGAGGAAAAAATTAAAATGGTTTCTTGAATTAGAGAAAAAAAAAAAAAAGGAAAAGTGAGAGAAAGAGAATGAGTCTGAGAGGGAATAAATAGGATAAGAAAGAGATAATAAAAAAATCCGTGGTTGATGCGTGGGCTTTGGGCCCGATCCGCGTGTTCTATGGCGTTTGTTTTGTGTTTTTGAAAAAAAATTTCCACAAGATAACTAAAAAATTGCGACTGGTATAAATATAGTAAAGTCTTACTAAGAGTATATATAGTCTATGTGCTGGTTGAGAAAGTTTGTCCCACAGTTTGTTTCTCACATCTTGAATCCCAAGTGGCCACTAACATTATAAAAAAAAAAGAGCAAGGGAAACTCAATGGACCAAGATTTGAAATTAGCTGGCTAAAAAGAATTACCAACTTAGAGAATTATTTATTTCACAAAGCATTAACCAATATACATACCATTGCAACAAGGGTAGATTTTTTTTTTGAGACTTTTGAGAAAATGTACACCTGCATTAGTACTAGAGAATCGTGGTGGTCCTTTACCCAAAATATAGAGTGTAGCCTTCTTCATCTTGAGGTGTGTGTTGTGTAGAATGCAATATCTTTATCCTAGAAGACTAGAATCGTTCGGAGAAGTAGCCACTAAGTACTGAGCAGTTTTTTTTTTTTTTTTTTTACTGTGCTTCTTGAAATTGAACATAACACACAAACACACGCACAAAAAGAATGAAACTCGTGTCAAGATGAGGAAGATTCAAAGATTTAGAAAATGTCACAATTCTGAAATCAAAAGTTTCACAGAATCATGTGTAAAATGAAAGAGGTGGATTTTATTAGGATACTAGATTATGCTCCTACCTCTTGAGATTTGTTTTTGAAATTGTATGTGGCCCATGCTGGCCCATTTATTAGGGTAGGCCGTAATGATTTGGGTTCTGGTCCCATACATAATTTCTTTTTAGCAAATGTTCATGGTACTTTTTTTTTTTTCTTTTTGTTAAACAATGTTCATGGTTCCAAATAAAAAATTGTTGACTTATTTTTTTTTTTTTTTTTTTTTTGCTGCAGCCTGCTGACACCTTATATTGTTGTATATTGAGCAGAAGATAATGCTTCTCCTATAACATGCAACAAAGTTTTTTTTTTAGTGCATATTACAAAACTTTGCGCAAATTAATAAATATACTATGTTGTACACATTAATATTAAAGTTTCTTGGTATTCTTCTATTGGCAAGCGGATGAGTTAAGGAATTTCCATGACTCCATCTTGGTCTCCAGTTCCCTATTTGAAGTGGCCATTCATGTTTAATTATTAGTTTGTAACAGCAACATATTGTATATCATCGCATTTATGAACCGTATCGGGAATCTTTTAATATCAGTTTCCACTAATCTCTTAAAACGTCAATGATGAATGTAATTTATGGAGTATAGTTGGGTTGGTATGGGTCTATGTAAGTGTGTGTTACATTCTTTATCACTAATGTCTCTACGAACAATCTTTCTTGTGGGGTTTTGATATTTATTTTACAATTAATGTTCTTTACAATACATCAAATTAGGTTTTATAACTTTTTTTTTCTAGATTTCCCTCATTTGTGATGAAAACAAAGAAAAATGGTCCAACTTATATTCACAAAATTTTAAAGGAAATTGAAAAGATAACTGGTTAGATATAAACTATACTCATCAATTTTTGTTAATTCTAGTTATAACTCTTTTTACTAGTAATCATTCTAAACCTAACATGTATGTTAAAGACTTTAAGTCTGGACTGCTCACTGCATGTATCCGGTGGAAATAAGGCCTTAGGATTTAGTATATGCATAAGATGATCCAAATGGGTACCAGTAATAAAGATCGATATTAACATGGTTAAAACCAACATTAGCTTGTGTGCAAATGGTTAAAACTAAAATTTCACAGTCACTTCTCTAAAACTGCTGCATATATTTAAAAACTTAATTAATAGACGAGTCAATATTGATATGATTAAAACTTTTACCCTCCAAAAAAGAATACATTATTGGTAAATAAACTTATATAAAATAATCAAGATTCCTGGATTTTTTTTTTGATAATACTAAGATATTCAAATGTCTCCTTTTTAGTTGATGGTAATTGATTAACCAAATCTACAAACAGATGTCGAGATAGAGAAGAAAAAATGGCAAATCAGAATAATATCATCATTATTGAAATTTATATATTATAGTATTGGATGCTAGTACTACATCATTGCTACACCCACTTTATTAAAATGAAAATATCCTGGAGTAAACTAAGCATCTTATTCTTTGTAATGGGATTCCCAAACTTGCTCCAAAATAAATAATCAGCAGCCTTTGCGCTTTAGTCTTTAGTAGTCTTTACCTTTGGCGTCGAGCCATCAACACAAGATTTTTCATTAGAAAAAGACTTTAACACGTTTTATACTCGCCAAAAGAAAACAAATCAACAAATACTTTGTTAAAGAAAAATGTAGAAACATCTCGCCACCATAATTCGTTTCCTCTAAATCAATGACCCAAAAGCAGATTTGGAATTCAAAAATATGTAGATTTTCTTTTAGTAACATAAAAGAAAAAGAAAAAAAAACCAAAGAGATTTTAATCGAGATGAAACCGATAGTAGACTTTTGGATTGTAATAAGAAAGAATAATCACATGACCACGACCAGACCATGACCATGACCATGTTAAATAAATCCAACATTCACTCTAATCCAGTGTCAGACATTGGATCACCAGCTTAACACTTTTGTCTATTGGATTGCCATGATGATAGGATAAGCCTGGACACGTGTGAGACGAAACTATACGTGTCGTAGTAATGTGGACGAGGTGGTGTGAGTGTTGTAGCCTATTGCTTTATCACATTCTGTGATCCCGACCATACAAAATAACTGTTTTGTCCCTAACTCACCCAACACGACCTCCATGTGCCCCGCATTATTGTGATCTATACGACTATTTAAATTTATTTTTATTTCCTAGATTCATTTAAAACTTTAAATTAACCGTTACAATCGTCGTACTTATGTTTAATATAGTTTTTAACTTGTTATCAAGTGATTGTATACAGTACTATTTGTATTACACAATATGAACTATGTACTCGACACCATTTTGCGAGTTTGTACTATCTTGTTCACAAAATAGACGCATCCACTTTTTAAAAACACGACAGTTTATTTTTCCTAATATATCAGCATATTCATTGTTCTTCATTTGGCAAATTTATTTCTCAGATCGAACTTTTTAAAAAGAGAAGTTGAGTCCTTAATCATCTTAACCAAATTTAGGAGATGTGTTAGATTAATCGCTTTTCCATCTAGTAGATCAACCAAGATTCTTACATCACCCTAAAATTGGACTTCTATAAAACCAAGTCCAAAAACCAACATTTAACTATATTCTTCAACGAATCTCACTTAAGCTTCTCATAGCCCTTTTACTAGTATATGCTTAAATGGCTATATAAATGTTTTGATATATTCTTTTCTTAGAAATATATCATCTTTTGAGCAATGTGAATAAATAGTATATTGAATTTGTTTTTTAACTTAGGAACAAAAGCAGCTTAAGATTTGATATGATTCCTAGTAGTTGCTTTCAAAGCTTCTTTAAACGTTAGTCAGAATTTTGGAAAATACTTTAGTACCTAACCAATAATTCAAAAACATTTGCCACTAATTTTTTTTTTTTTTTTTGTGTATTCTTTTATAAACCGTAAATTTAATTTTAACACTTGTGAAAAACGTAAATGTGGATTAATCAAGAAGATGGAAAAAGCTTAATAAGAAATAGCTCACTGGTTTAGAGACTTTGCTTTTTCAAAATAGTAGATTTTGAACCTAACTAACTACCTCAAAGTGAATGACAAAATAGTCATCACAAGTATCATCCATTTCCAAAACTTAACGATGTTAACGTAATTATCATAACCACCATACATTAGCATCCACTTAATTTCAACTTAACTTGTAGATATCAATTTGCCAGATTCAGTTTGGGCAAAGTTTACAATTATTTCTAACCGTAAA
Organism: Camelina laxa; assembly: GCA_024034495.1. Classification (NCBI taxonomy): domain Eukaryota; kingdom Viridiplantae; phylum Streptophyta; class Magnoliopsida; order Brassicales; family Brassicaceae; genus Camelina; species Camelina laxa. The sequence continues at coordinate 4,070,960 of CM043881.1, forward strand.
GCGCTCACCTTCTATCCAAACCGTGTTTTTAAAGTTAATTTTGGCTGGTAATCTTCTTTTAATTCTATACACCTACAAATAATATTTTACACTTAGACAATAATAAACAATCTGCCATCTTTTGCGGTTGAGATTGCAATGGGACAAAACATATAGTACTATGATTGAGTTATGGTTAAATTCTTTATATATGCAGAGAAATGAAAAAATTGTACCTTTATGATAGCATATGTTCTAGTTACCTTTATGATAGCATAGTGTACTGTTCCATGTTTCCATCGATTTGTATAGGGACTATTTAGGTCAAATATGAAGCATTGTTGCATGGATCTCCTCCACCGTAACAACTTTATACTAAATTTTAGATTCGTTGTGGTTTTTTTTTTTTTTTTTCAAAAGATTCGTTGTGGTTGTTACCTTGCTTTTAAGCCCAAACAAGAGTTTGGCTAACTGACCAGTAGGTTTGAGGTGAAAAGTTGTTGGAATATGTTAATTTGTTACTTTTGCAAAATTAATATCACATGTTGATGAACTTTCTCCCTCGTTGTTTTTGCTTGATTAACCATATCTGCATTTCAACCCTTAATCGACTACACCAACATAGTCCCTAGTCTCTCTGCCTTTCTGTTACTGTGGGTTCCTATCGCCCCGGTGACATTGATGCATTGATACTCTTGTTAACGTCACAGTGTCTTATGACAGTGACCATTCAACTGTCCCTTGAAGCTTTTGCGGATGGTCCCTCGATGTACCAAGATCTCACATGTACCATTGGGTTCCCAAACCTATGGGTCATAGCTCTCTTGGACTCTACAATCGATGATCTATTTTTATCACTTCTTTTATCACATCTTGGTATTGGGGAATGCCATTTTATTAATGTTTCAAACTTTGCATGCTGCCTCTCTGTACTTGTAATGGTTAACTATATTGAATGAATGAAGGCACAAGGTTTTGACAAAAAAAAAAAAAAAAACATATCTGCATTTTTTGTTTCAAATACATTTCACTCACTCATCATAATACAAAATGTTGAAAGTGCTACGAAGTGACGATTAGTATTGGCTTCTAAAGAACTAGCTATGTCAAGTTCTATCTCTTTGGCTTTTGTAGTGAAATGTTATTTTCCTCTTCCAAAATTAAACCATCTTGAAAAGACACAAACCAGTTTACATTCAAAAAAAGAAAAGACAGAAACCAGCAAACCTAGCTACTATACGATGGTATCACGCTTAGATTAGATAATTTATATTACCTTCATGTTATTTATAAGGTTTCTATATTGATATTGCTGGGTCATTAGCAACTACTTTTAGATGCTAGCGACTAATATTGGTGAACAAAAAAAAAAAAAAAACATCAACTAATTAATATTAGCGATGTTTGTTTAAACCAACTAAAATTTGATGTTAAGATCAAAGGCACTTTTTTCAGACAAACAAACAAACGAGCAATAGAGTGCTAAATTTTGATAAATGTATTAGCTTTTAATATCTGCTAGTACAAAAATCTAAAATTACAAACAAGTTTCGTAAATCATCAAATTATTATAACTAAATTTTCCCCTAAATTTACTTACTATATTTAAAAACATGTTGGAATTTACTTATAAAAATCTTCATGTCTTATATATTTTCAAGACTTTTTGATATATTTGACTTTAATTCACTAAACAAAGTAATAGTGATCTGTATTACACATTTGTTATACTAAAATACACTATACATAGTTTACTTTATTTGTAAAATCTCCATTAGTACTATAGCCTAAATTTACACAAAAGTTGTTACATGTTTAAATCGATACCGTTACAAACAAAAAAAGTAAAAAAAAAAAAAAAAAAAAAAAAAAAAACCATTGGATTGTGACGACAAAAATAAACCATAGGAAATCACAAATCCGGCTCTTGGCAAAACAACGGGCAAATGTGCATTTAAACGTTAGTAATAATATTAAATATATAATCTCTCTTACCACATAGAGGCAAGCTGACATCTTTCTTTAGTCCATATAATACGTGGCAGCTTTTTCTTACTTCCTTACAAAAGCTTTCCTTCTTAATTTCTCAATCTCAGCCGTTGATTCCGAACCCGATTCTTTTCGAAACCGCCTCTACCCGAAATCTATATTAAAATTACAAAAAAAGAGAGAGAGAGAAAAAAGCCCCAAAAAATATTTAATTATGCTTAACCATGGTTAAGTTTTTGACTAAACCAAACGTAAATATCGAAAATGGTCAAAATCTTTGAAAGTATTTACAATAAATGCCATTGGACAATCTTTTGCTATAAATTTGGTTCCTGAGACTCGCTAGGTTTGCCGAACCAACCTCTCTTAGGCACTTTCTTAAGAGCTACTGCCCCCAAAATCCTTCTTCTTCTTCTTCAATCTTTGTTTCTTCTCTTCAATTTTGACTTTCTCAAAAAAAAAAAAAAAAAAAAAAAACAATGGTGACTACATCGTCACGGACCAAGTCAAACGGACCGGTGCTTCGTTCACAATCACCGGGAGGTCGATTCTGCGGTAGTTACTCAAGAGCCGTTCCGTCGTCTTCTTCATCAGCTTTCGCTTCATCAACAAGTTCCAGCTTCTCATCACCGTCGTCAGCTTTTTTCAGCAATCATCACGACAGAAACAACCACCGATCTGCGTCACCGACTCGTGTGAATCTCTACACAACAGCTCAACCGATGATGTCACAGTCGTTTCGTTATTCTCTAGATAGCAGATCTATATCACCAACGAACCACCGATCGATCTCCGTTTCAAAGAATCAACCACCGAAGATCTCAGAATCGAGGAGAAGGTGTATGTGTTCTCCTACGACTCATCCTGGATCTTTCAGATGTAGTTTACACAAGAACGTGGCGAATCCTCACGGTCAAGGTACGGCGTCGTATACGACTAACGGATTGAATATGCGTCGATCTGCGATGACTAATTCGCTGGTGAGAATCGGTGGTGTTGAAGGTGAGTGGGTGAGGAGAGCTTTGACTACTTTGATTCGACCTTCTTCTCATCATTTGAAAAGAAGAGCTGCGTATCAGCCTCGTCCTAGTCGTCTCTCATCCATGGCCAAAGCTGATTGATCTGATTTTTCAGATTTTTTCAGGTTTGCTTTGATTTTGTTCTTATTAGTAGATCCGGGCGAAGAGGTCTTTGTTCTGAAAGCTATCGGAGATTGGAATCTGGAGGAGGAGATAGATCTGAATCTTGTAAAACGGAAGAAAAAGGAAAAAACACACACACACCTCATCATAATTTTTTAGTTGTTGTTGGGTGAAGAAAAGATGCGATAAATGCATTGTACATATTCTTCTGATTTTGCTGTTTTTTTTTTTTTTTTTGTTGGTCTCTCTTCTCTTCTAAACAAACCCAGAAAAAACGAAAAAAAAAAAGTGTTCGGAGTCTTTTGTTTAATTAACACATACAAATGGAAAATCAAAGAACTGAATTGAATTTTGCATAAGAACAAAGAGAGATTTTCTCGTTTTTTTCACGTATCGATTGTGGTGTCTGTCTGTGTTCATCAGATTTGCGTTTTTTGTGTGTGTTCCGTCAAGTCAACGTTCGTGTTTTCCGTTGACCGTCGACGTTTCTTCTTTTTAGGAGCGTTCCGTTAAGTTTCGCGGTATGCGTTGTTCGTCGTGTTAAGGTATGTTCGTTTCGTTTTATTTATTTATTTATTTTTATGTAATTTGGTTATGTTTTTCTCGTATTTTTTTTTTTTTTGTGAGCATTATGATTTTGAGTTTTTTTTTTTGTTTTGCAGGTTGCGTTTATTGATGGAGTTTGAAGAACTTGACTAACCGGGACATGAAAATTGAGGAGAGAGAGATAAACGGGGAAGGAAAATAATTAAAATGACATAAACGAAAGATGTGGAAAAGGTCTTTACATTTTGATTTTTTGGACATATAATTAAAAAAATAGAAGTTTTGAATCGTATATACAGAAAATAAATGTGTGAAAGCATGACTGAAGACAATATTGACATTAGGAAGGAAATGTAAAAATCAGTAAAAAAAATGGAGAAAAGAGAGAAGTTGACTGGCCAAATTACAAAACGACTGAACATGGAATATAATTAGAGGAGTAGATGTGGAAACTACATATATGAAATTGGTAATCCTTGGATTCATGAATAGGTAAAAATTGGAAAGTTTGAAAGAGAAAAAAAAAAATGGTAAGAGGTGAAATGCAAAGATACGGTTTCCTGATCTGGAAGATTGTACTTCTATTTTCGATCATATTCCTCTGCGTCCACGAATATTGCTATTTTAAATCATTTATTAAATATTACATTACTAATATATAGTTTGAATTCAATAAAAATTGTTTCAATTTTGTTCACCAAAAAAAAAAAATACTTATGATGGAAAACAAAGGAAGAAAAAAAAGTTACTTACTGCCAAAGGATTTGCAAACATTTTCGTAACGATTATATTGTTTAAGTTTCGACTCATTTTCGTAACAATTTTTTGAGATAATTTATTTAAGAATCTTTTTTGACGTATTAAGTTTAAAAATTGCGATTCATTCAAAAATCTTAAAACTATGTAAAATTGGTGATGGATGACCTGACCTGACCCACATTGTAATATTGTCGTACGTAAACAATTGAGTTTTTATTTGTTTGAATAGCACTTTTCTATTGTTAGAGAAAAGGTCGGCTAGTGATGACTAGAGAATCGTTGGCGACCACAAACTTCGACCTGACTTATGATCCTTTCTGATTTGACAAATACCTTCGGGTTTTGATCGGTTTACCTTCGTTCTGTTTTCGGTATGTTACTACAATTACTGGAATTAACCGAGTGAACAACAACCTTCATGTCATGTGCCATACTCTATACTTCCGCATAATGTTTCAGACGATTCGGTTTAAGTAGAGTATAACGGTCCTTTGGTATAGTTTTCAGTGTCAGACGTGGGTTCTTTTTTGTTTTCTTTGTAAAGATTTTATATGTTTTATTATGACTCGTCTCCACCTAAACTTCTCAAAATGTCTGAACAAGTTGAAGTTTAATATATATGGCAGATAGGAAAATATTGTAAATTGAGAATGGTAGTTGAAAAAAAATAATGATTTTTTCATGTATTCAACAATTTACAGTGACATCATTGGCCGACTAATTACTACTAATATTTCTTTTTTTTTTGTAAATTTTATAAGAGGCAACGCAATAAATTGTACCTAAAAAAATAAGATGAAGAGAATAGTGAAATATAAAAGATCCTTCAATTTATAAAGAGGAAAAAAGTGGAATAAAAGATGGGATACACGTCTTCCTTACCTGGAAGAGTATATGCTACCATCATATCGTTAAATTATTGATTTATCAAATTACTTTTTCATTATACTGATATTATTCTTTTCTTAAATTTGGTTCAATTCATAGTGACATCATAAGAGGTCGGCTGACTACTTGCCTAATATAATTTGTTTGGTTATAACATTCATATATATAAAGAGATATACATGTTAATAGAAATACTGTATATATTCATGATTATTATCACAAAATTTGTTTGCAAGACTTAGAACAATGAATGTGTATCATCAAAAAGACAAGATTTACGCGTGAAAGCGGATTTAGGTGAGGTGGAAACCAAACTCATTAAGATTTGATAACAGAAATAATAGAATAAAGTAGGGACGCATCTTCCATAATTATGGAAGAGGTTGTAATTAAACTAAGATTTCCATCTGATTTAGAATGATTTTTAAATTTTTTACAGAATGGCTTGTACCATAATTAAATAGATTTGCAGAGATACGTAGCAGTAGTATTAAGTTAATACACCCATCTTGTTGGCTCATATAATTAATTGAGTTTTAAAAATTATCCTCTAAGCGTTACTTCTGACTTCAAAATCTCGTGTCGACCCTTTAACGAAGAGAAGACGTGCTTATTTTTAAATGGCTTCTCTCGTAAACACCCATCAGGAGAATTAAAAAGTGCATAATATTAAATTGTGTTTAACTTTGAATGATGATATTAAATTAATCAATTAATTAAATCTTTAACATTCATTTGGTGAGTTGAGGTCAGACAAAATGACGAAAGTGAGTGTATTTTGCGTGGCGGATTGGAAATTCCTGAAAAAGACTCTCACTCAAGATAGGATTGCTTGTGTCCTAAGCGTGGGAGATCAACCAACTTGATCATTCTTTTCTTTATTATCTCCAACTCCATTATTTTTCTTCTTTTCCTTTCCATTATTTTGTTTTTTTGTGAACTTTTTTATATAAATTTTAAGTTCCAAATTAAACTTCTTATATGTTTACTTCCACGATACCTCCATCATAAAGCATAAACTGAAACCCATACTTCAGATCAGTTTATAAGGGATAACACTTGTCAGGATTCATCAGAATTATTGAACCTAAAATCACGTTTGGATATCAATTGTTACCATCGTGCATGGTAATGTTTTTTCTTATATATGTACTACGAGCCATATTTTGACAATTATGTGTACTTGTCAGAATTTGTATCCTCCACACGTACGTTATTTTGTTCTATAGAGTTTATTTGATAATCTTTACAACAACAAAAAAAAAATTAGCTTCTAAATTTTTTAAAAGATTATATATAGTGACAGTGTCATAGCTCAAAACTCTATCGGGCTGGCATTCCTGTGGGGCGACGACAACGTCGACAAGTCGGATATTGTTGTTCAATCGATCACTATAACTCTAGAGCGTGTAACACCAAAACAGCTCGTTTATAATCTTATGTTATTATTAGTTTGTCAATATCACACTAGTCACTAGATGAATTCTCTCAAATCTTCCACACTCTAATCACACGTATTGTTCGCACTCTTGCTTTTCTGACACGTATGCGAGGTTAAAGCTTGTTTCTTATGTCAAACCGACTTTGTTAAAGGGGATGACTATGGACTAAGGACCATATGCTATATTAATGACTTTATTATAGTATCAAATATCTTTTCCTCCAAAACCGACCTATTGCGTTGTCTCTTTTCCTTTGGCTTGTAACTATAGAATTTCTAACGAAATATTCTCTTCGAAGTTTTGGTTAGCTGTATAACGGACAACACAAGAAGGCTTAACAGGCAAGTTTAGGATTTTGGTTTCAAGTCCATTTAATGTGTGGTCAAGTATATATTTCTCAAAAAAAAAAAAGTCTACTAAAGAAAATTCAAGGTTATTGTAGGGTAATCTGTTTGGTTCCACACTTCCATGTTCGAACAGTTTATTTGCTTGTTAAAAAAATGTCCTACAAAATATTGTGGCAAAAAGTCATGTATTTAATTTCTCATTCTGATTAGTAGGAAAATGATCATTGAACTATTATTATGTATTCTATAATCAGCTCTCAAATGCATTATGATTATTATTTTATGTTTCCAATCGTTTTTTTCTTCTGGTCAACTCCCAGTTGAGGATCCTTTTTTCAGGCAACGATCCAGTCTTTGATGGTTTCTAAGTTGATAGTATCAATTTGGTTTATTCTTTATTCCGAGATAAATAAAATTTAGAAGGATGGTCAACAACGGCAGTTCAATGATCGAGGGGGAGACCTAAATATTTCAAATCTTTCTGTTGTTCAATCACGACAACACCTCAATTCAAATGTGACATCTTAGCTATATATAGCAAAATTAAAAGATAGAGAGAGAGACGCAGGCACATGATGCTCTTCAATATATGATTAATTGTCATCAACCAATTTCAGAAATTATGACTACAATTAAATGCAAGAGGCAGGGCTCATGTATTTGCTCTCTCACCTGCATAACTGCATTACTGTATAGTTGTCGTAAAATACTAAAATGAAGACTTTTTAACTTTAATTTTAAAACGAATAAAAAACTATCCGTTAAAGAAAGTGATTACCAATTAAGACAGCAGTTGAGATAGGAAAACGAGACATGAGTGATGAGTCTGTCCCACACGCTTTAGTTAAGATGAGTAATTAACTCTTATAAGTTCTAACTTTAGGCTTTAGCTAGAGAAGAGCCAATGCTCAGACACTACATGTGACAATCAGAAACCACAAAATGATTTATTTGTTTTTTTTTTTTTTTTTTTTCTATTATGTATGTTAATTTCGGCAGTTTTTAAGGCTATGCATGGCACAATTTCAGTTTGTCTTTTCTTTTAATCTCAAACTCGTTCACATTCTTTTTGTGAGTTTCTGATTCTTTCTTCTGGATCATTCAAATCTTTCTATCCACACACTCTTATAAAATTGTTGTTTTCTTCATGTCCTTTTTTTTTTTTTATTTGTAGCTCATAAGTCCCTCTCCGTGTTTCTAGATAATCTACAACCACTCACTAGAAAGATTATGTGTTTATCTTCATAAAAGGGTTTTTTTTTGCCTTGAACTTTATGCGTATATTAAGGGCTGTTATGAATTTTTCTAGATTCGTTAGGACGCAAATTTATGCGTTTCACATTCATATGTCAAGAAAAAATGGACATATAAGTAAGAGAATTTCATAGATTCGCTGGGACGCAAATTTATGCTTTTCACATTCATATTTATCGAGGAAAAAAAAAAACTAGGATATAAAAGTAAAGTGTCTATAAATTATGAGTAATAACACATATAAGTGATTGTGTTACGAGCACACATGTTTTCCTTACTTTTCTTGTCTTTATTATTCACAAATAGTGAAATATAGGCCAAAACATAACAACTTCATAGTTGAAGTTCTGTATAACTAATAACAAAAATTGCTAATCATTAGTTTTGATAGATAAATACAAACTGCAATTAAATTAGGTTTATGTCTAGTTAACGCCTATAAATTTGGTTACAACAACATTATTGCCTTTTCTTTTTGACGACGAAATAACCTTTTTCTGCAAACATATAAATGGCAAACACGTGATATATCACTATCAATTTCGGCCTAGTTCATAATCTAACTGATCATTAAGTTGCAAAAGCTACTTGTTGAACGGTTTACTTACTATCAATATCATACAGTAACTAACAATACGTTACCTAATGCTAACCAAACAAAATTTCGATACATAATGTAATTAGTATAACCAACCTATATACTATATCATTGCTTGAATATTCCAAACTCAATGCACTCTAACATCTTCTTTCTTTTCGTTGTACGTTATCAGAACTGGTCATAAGATAATCGAACCACATACAAAATAATACAAAAGAATTCCTGTATTTTTCTAGTTTTAATCTCGATTTTCAATCATAGTTTCTTATTATAACATTTATATCTTATAGTTTATGCAATACGAAAAAAGTAACTTGTTATATACTATTAAAATTATAAATGGACCTGTATACATACATGGGGCCACAATACAAATGTACTATCTTTTTTGTGTACAATTTGAAAGAAAACAAAACAGAAATAACGTTCATTGTCAACTGGAAGTTAGTGTGAGATTCTGCGCCGGGAAAATAGAAGTTGAACTTAGTGTGTTAATTGAATGCAAAAAAAGTGATGTAAAAAACGAAAAAGTCAAAAAAATTTTAAAAGAGTTATGAGTTATGACAACAACATATTATTGCGTACGTCCATGAAATTGTCAAAGTGATCCTCCAAGGCCTTGACATTTTGACAACGACTCTCGATCTTTACGTTTCCAAGTACACATTTTTACTAGTAATTAGATTTACAGTTCATAAATCCCACAATTTTTACACAGTTTTTGGATTGGGCCGGCCCATTCATTAAGAGCACAATTTCCGGCCTAGTAAATATTTGATCAAAAAAATAACGAATCCCAAACCGAATTGTTTGAGTTGGTTTGGTTTGGTTTGATTTTCTAGTTACGGTTATAATGATAAACCAAACAAATAAAAACGACACTTGGGAGCGAAATAAAACTAAGGTTGGTCTAAATAAATTTACATAAATTAAAAAAAAAGGTTCCAGAAGCATGCAGAAGAAGAATGAAGAACAAGATTGAGACAATGAGATCAAACAGGATCAAAAATCAAAAGCAAAAGAAAAAAAAAAGAAAGTGACAGAGGAATCTTGAAAAGCTCAAAAAATCAATAAAAATAGATGATTAGAGAATAATTAAACACGAAGCAATCTCCTCTTTAAGCTTTATTGTCTGGTTGATTTACTAATTAATCTCGAAGCAGAGAGCACTCTCTGTTCCGATGAATGGATCTCATCATCATCATCTAAACTCATCGTGTCTCTCGTCTTCCACTGTTCGATCCTTGGATAAAAGTGGGAACAAACATGGGTTTCCTCTTTGGTTTGTTCATAGGAATCGCAGTATCTTTCGGTTTGGTCTTAGCATTTGCACGCTATTCTAAAGTCAGATCCACTTGTCGAGCTGATTTGGTAAAAATATCATTTTTACCATCATCATGTGTTTAATTAATGTTTTCGTCTGTGATTTAATCGCTTTGAGGAACAATGTTTTGTAGGCAAAGACCATTGCTGCATTTGCAAGAATGACAGTTCAAGATTCGAGAAAACTTCTCCCTGGAGAATTTTATCCTTCTTGGGTTGTGTTTTCTCAGAGACAAAAGTTGAGTTATTTCTAAGTCTCTTTTATCCTTTTTTTTTTTTTTTGTCTTTTTGCTCTTGTTGATATATTGATACTTGTTCTTGAGTAAAATTACAGTTGAACTGGCTTAATCTTGAACTTGAAAAGATATGGCCTTATGTAAATGAGGTAACTTTTAATTAGAATGCATTGGTTTTTTACCTTTTTGAATGTGTTGATGATATATTCACTAACTTAGTTTGGTTTGGTTATATAATCTTGTAGGCAGCTTCTGAGCTGATTAAAAGCAGTGTGGAACCAGTTCTTGAACAGTATACACCAGCTATGTTAGCATCTCTTAAGTTCTCTAAATTTACTCTTGGGACTGTGGCTCCTCAGTTCACAGGTTTGGTTTTTGTTGCTTCATATAAGTAAAATAATCTTGGGAGGAACAAATAACTCCAAAGCAGAGATAAGACCGTAGCTAGCAATGCTCAATTCATTTTCAGGAGTTTCTATCTTAGAAAGTGAAAGTGGACCTAATGGGATTACAATGGAACTTGAAATGCAATGGGACGGTAATCCAAAAATCGTGTTGGATATCAAAACCTTACTTGGCGTAGCTTTACCAATTGAGGTACTTCACTACTAATGTCATTATTAATTATAAATTTTAGTATACATTTCTCTGTTCTTGAGCTTTCCGTGTTGTGTTTGTATATGTAGGTGAAAAATATAGGATTCACAGGTGTTTTCAGGTTGATATTCAAACCTCTTGTTGATGAGTTCCCTTGCTTTGGTGCACTTTCTTATTCACTGCGTGAGAAGGTAATATATATAGTGATGATGATCTTCATTACTTTTCATAATCTTTGCAAGTCTCATGTTTTAGTAATCTTCTTCTTGTTTTTTTTTTTGGTGACCAGAAAGGGCTAGATTTTACACTTAAAGTTATTGGTGGTGAATTAACATCAATTCCAGGGATATCAGATGCAATAGAAGTATGCCAAAAAACAAAATTATAATATTATATTCTTACAGTATAAATGTAACATTGCATTAGTTAACAACCCTTAACGTCTTTGAAAGGAAACTATTCTGGACGCGATTGAAGACAGTATAACATGGCCCGTTAGGAAAATTATACCTATATTGCCAGGAGATTACAGGTTTTTGTGCTTCTTTGTACTACACCATTTCGATTTATAGTTATTGTGATAAGACCATAATTATATATAAATCTGAAATGTGTTTTGACAAGTGATCTGGAGCTGAGACCTGTTGGAAAATTGGATGTGAAGATTGTGCAAGCAAAGGACTTAGCCAACAAAGACATGATTGGAAAATCTGATCCTTACGCTGTTTTATTCATTCGCCCGTTGCGTGACAAAACTCAAAAGACCAAAACTATTGTAAGAAATTTTATTCCTCTTACCAAAATCCCAATAGTCTTTCTATCTTTGCTAATTTGGATTGTGCGTATGTATAACTATCTTTTAATGTCAATTAGAGTAACTCGTTGAATCCGATTTGGAATGAACATTTTGAGTTCGTTGTGGAAGATGTATCAACTCAACATTTGACAGTAAGAGTCTTTGACGACGAAGGAGTTGGATCTTCTCAGCTCATAGGGGCTGCTCAAGTACCGTTAAGTGAGCTCGTGCCCGGGAAGGTTAAAGATATTTGGTTGAAATTAGTCAAGGATTTAGTGATCCAAAGGGACAAAAAAAACCGGGGTCAGGTCAGTATATTCTCCCTCCTTCTATCCGTTACAAATAGTTTCTAAATTCAAAAGATATAGTACTATGCATGCACATCTCTATTAAAGATATGTACATATTTGTGGTGATATAGGTGCAGTTGGAGCTTCTATATTCTCCCTTAGGAAAAGAAGGCGGATTGAAGAACCCCTTTAACCATGACTACTCATTGACCATATTAGAGAAGGTACTTAAGCCGGAAAGCGAGGATTCGGATGCTACGGATGTGAGAAAAGCGCTGAGCTCGAAGAAAAACGATGTGATAGTGAGAGGAGTGTTGTCTGTGACAGTGGTGGCTGCTGAGGACTTACCAGCTGTAGATTTAATGGGAAAAGCAGATCCATTTGTGGTTATAACATTGAAGAAATCTGAAGCGAAGTCTAAGACAAGGGTTGTGCCAGACAGCTTGAATCCGATATGGAACCAGTCGTTTGATTTTGTAGTGGAAGATGCATTGCATGATCTGTTGATGCTTGAAGTATGGGACCATGACAAATTCGGGAAAGATAAGATAGGGAGAGTGATAATGACATTAACACGAGTGATGTTGGAAGGAGAGTATCAAGAGTGGTTTGAGTTAGACGGAGCTAAATCAGGAAAGCTGTGTGTCCATCTCAAATGGACTCCAAGGCTTAAGCTCAGAGACGCCTCTTGAGTATTGATCATTCCTCGTTCTACTCTCTCACTTTTAAGTGACACATTCCTTTATTAAGTTTTTTTTTCTTCCTTACTCTTTTGTTTTGTATATTTGCTGATCGTCATCGATGTTTGTTGTCATCATTCCTTCCTTGCCATAGAAGAAATCAATATAAAGATTATAGACACATTTTGTTTATATTCATATATAGTCTAAAAAAATGATATAAATAAATTTGGACTAAATAGACTTATTGGTTTGGTTTTGGGGATACTTTTATTAATATTTCTTTAAAATGGGACAATGAAAAATTACTTATCAAACAGAGCAAAATTATATAATTCTGTGACCAAAATATATCTGTTTTTTATTGGGCCATCTATGGGCCTCGGTTAATGTTTTCTGTTATTAGCTTGACCGACAAGTCTTGTATAGGGTTTGCCAAGATATTGTGTCATGTATATAAACGATTGTAATGCCATGGAAATCAATACACACAAATATTCACATTAACCAAGGCCCATAGATGGCACAATATTTTTACATTATAACAAAATCTGAAAAGCAAAAAAGGTGAATAAAGCCAAGAAAATATGTGTGTGCATGAACGAGTGTTAACTTTGATAGCAAGAAAATTTAAGCTAAGGTAACAAATTTGAATATTTCTTCTGTTTTTTTTGGGGTCTTGACTCTAACTATAATCTATTGTAAAAATATCTTACACAATATAAATGACTTTAATTATAAGTTTCAAAAGTATCTGATTTAAGGGGGCGTTACGTGAGCGATCATAACGTGGCAATGTGGCATGGTCGTGGAACAAATAAAAGTGTAGATTATACAGCTCAATGTTAAAAAAAAATATCCGATCAAATAATATAAATAGAAGATTCTATAATAGTACTTGTCAAAGAAAACAAAAAAAAAGATTCTTTTAATATATATGCTTTATGCTGTTTCTAGATTTAGGCCAAGTGTGTAACAAAGACTCGTTCCGAATATTCAATAAAACAAATCGTTATGAGTATCTTCCAGTCTCCTACTTTTTTTTCGTGACTCGTTACCAAATTTCGACACATCACTCCTTTTTATTTTATTTTATTTTTTTCCTAATAAAGAAGTCAATTAAATTTACGTCTTTGGCAATTAATTAAAACTCCATCAATTAATTTTAATCAGATATTCAGAATTAATGATCTAATTAAGTAATAGTAACACTGCTTTATTAACGAAGCGACGTTTTCCCAAATTGGCCAAAACAGCCTCTTTCCCTCTCCTTCTTCTTCTTCTTCTTCTTCTTCTTCTTCTTCTGTTGTGTGTATCATCATCATCATCATCTCGTTCCTTCTCCAGATTCACGAGAGATCTGTTTTTTTTTTTTTTCTTTAATGTTTACTCGGGATCGTTGTTGAGAGCGAAGAAGAAAAAAAATGGTGGGAAACGACTGGGTGAATAGTTACCTAGAGGCGATCCTGGCAGCGGAACCAGGGATCGGCAATTCCAAATCGTCGCTTCTGTTAAGAGAGCGTGGTCATTTCAGTCCCACTCGTTATTTCGTCGAAGAGGTTATCACAGGCTTCGATGAGACTGATCTTCATCGCTCCTGGGTTCAGGTATGTGTTGTATATATATACACCCCTTCGCTTCTGATTTCTCTGCGTTTGTTAATGTTTCTGATTTTGATTTGAAATTGTGGTTTGATTTCTTCTTTAGGCTGCTGCTACGAGGAGTCCGCAAGAGCGGAACACGAGGTTGGAGAATCTGTGTTGGAGGATCTGGAATTTGGCTCGTCAAAAGAAACAGGTTCGTGATTTCGTTTTTAGGATCCGATGGATTTCGAAATCGGAAGCGTTGTATTGTATTGTGTGTTCACTTGATCGTTCGCTTTTAGCTAGTGTTAATCTGTTCTGAGTGAGTGAGTTAAATCGTTTGTGGTTGTGATTGTGAAATGTTGTTTTGATTTAGGTTGAAGGGAAGAATGCTAAGCGTGCAGCTAAACGTCAGCTTGAGCGTGAAAAAGCAAGGAGGGAAGTAACTGCTGATATGTCTGAAGATTTCTCTGAAGGAGAGAAGGCTGATTTGCCTGGTGAAATCCCTACTCCTAGTGATAGCAATACCAAAGGAAGAATGTCTCGTATTAGTTCTGTCGACGTTTTTGAGAATTGGTTTGCTCAACACAATGACAAAAAGCTTTACATCGTCTTAATAAGGTATATATAGTCTATCTGTAGTTGGGATAAGTTTGTTTATTTCACTTGGTGCATGGTAAGTAAGTAATAGTAGAAATTGTCTTGCAGTCTTCATGGTTTGATACGTGGTGAAAACATGGAGCTTGGTCGTGATTCTGATACTGGTGGCCAGGTTATCTTCAACTTGCAAGCATTTTGTTTGTTTTTTGAGTTATAGAATTTCTTGATTCTCACTGTATAAAACGATTTCTGCACTCAGGTGAAGTATGTTGTGGAACTTGCAAGGGCATTGGGGTCAATGCCAGGAGTCTATCGTGTCGATTTGTTGACCAGACAGGTATCCGCACCAGATGTGGATTTCAGCTACTCTGAACCGTCTGAGATGTTAAATCCTTTAGACACAGATACAGAGAAGGAGCATGGAGAGAGTAGTGGTGCTTATATTATCCGTATACCTTTTGGTCCAAAAGATAAATACGTACCAAAAGAGCTCCTCTGGCCTCATATCCCTGAATTTGTTGATAGGGCGCTTAGCCATGTTATGCAGATTTCAAAAGTTCTTGGTGAGCAAATTGGTGGGGGACAACAAGTGTGGCCTGTTTCTATTCACGGACACTATGCAGATGCTGGTGATTCTGCTGCTCTTCTATCTGGAGCTCTGAATGTACCAATGGTTTTTACTGGCCATTCTCTTGGTCGTGATAAGCTTGAGCAACTCCTGAAGCAAGGGCGGCCAAAAGAAGAAATAAATTCTAACTACAAGATAATGAGACGGATTGAGGCAGAGGAGCTATGTCTTGATGCTTCTGAGATTATCATAACTAGTACAAGGCAAGAGATAGAAGAGCAATGGCGCCTGTATGATGGTTTTGATCCGGTTTTGGAGCGTAAGCTCAGAGCAAGGATGAAAAGAGGTGTGAGCTGTCTAGGCAGATTTATGCCTCGCATGGTTGTAAGTATCATCTCTGTCCGAGCCTATCCTCCATGTTCCTCTTCCCGAGTCAAACGTGAAAAGTGTTTTTTTTAATCATGACTCATGAGTAGCCTTTTCGTGTGATTCTAGGTAATTCCTCCAGGAATGGAATTTCATCACATTGTACCACATGATGTGGATGCAGATGGAGATGATGAAAATCCACAATCTGCTGATCCTCCAATTTGGTCTGAGGTTAGCATATCTTCAAATCATAGCCTTTTCTTTTCCTTTAATCAAAGGTTTTACATTTTTCTATATATGTTTTACTGGTACCTTTATATTTACTGCAAAAATTCTTCACTTGGGCAGATTATGCGCTTCTTTTCTAACCCCCGTAAACCTATGATACTCGCTCTTGCTCGGCCAGACCCTAAAAAGAACTTGGTTACTTTAGTCAAAGCCTTTGGAGAATGCCGTCCATTACGGGAACTTGCTAACCTGGTAAGTCTTGTAATTAGTTTTTTAGAATCATGGTCTCCAACTAATTTTCTGGTAGTATGTTTCACAATTTTCGTTCCTTCTTTCACTACCTTTGACTGCAGACATTGATAATGGGAAATAGAAATGATATTGATGAGTTGTCCACCACGAATGCATCTGTGCTGCTCTCAATTCTGAAGCTAATCGACAAGTACGACTTATATGGTCAAGTGGCAATGCCTAAGCATCACCAACAATCAGATGTGCCTGAAATTTACCGTTTGGCAGCCAAAACAAAGGTAATTGTCAAAACATGTTTACTTTTCTCATCCTTTTCAAATGGTTACAGGAAATTATGAATTGACTTTCTTAAATTATCTGCAGTGAATTCAGTGATCAATAATTGTTCCCATACACAAGATATTATTAACCTGTGTTTTGCCGTCTCTGTGAATCAGTTTAGTTCCTTTCATTGTTTATCTATCTTATCTCAAACCATTTTTTTCAGGGAGTATTTATAAATCCAGCGTTCATCGAACCATTTGGACTGACTCTAATCGAGGTATTTTATCATTTTTATCTCTTCAGTGCTCTATTCATTACAGGGTATCTTATTAATTAACGGGCATTGTATCTAACAGGCGGGAGCTCATGGGCTGCCCACTGTTGCAACAATAAATGGAGGACCTGTTGATATTCATCGGGTTTGTCGCTTTCCATATTTCAAAAGAAAATTTGCACTATACAGCACTATGCATCAACGCAGAGCAAGCTATAGCTGATATTTGCTACTACCTTGCAGGTTCTTGACAATGGTCTTCTAGTTGACCCTCATAATCAGCAAGCTATAGCTGATGCTCTGCTGAAACTAGTTTCAGACAAACAGCTATGGGGAAGATGCAGACAAAACGGCCTTAAAAACATCCACCTATTTTCGTGGCCAGAGCATTGCAAAACGTATTTAGCTCGGATAGCTTCGTGCAAGCAAAGACATCCTAAATGGCAGAGAGTTGAGTTTGAGAACTCAGACCCTGATTCACCCAGCGACTCTCTTAGAGATATACATGACATCTCCTTGAATCTAAAACTTTCCTTAGATGGCGAAAAGGGTGGAAGTAACAGTGGTGTCGATACTAACTTAGATGCTGAAGACAGCGCTGCTGAACGAAAAGCTGAGGTGGAGAAAGCTGTTTCAACCTTGGCACAAAAGAGCAAATCAGCGGAGAAAGTTGATTCCAAGATGCCGACCTTAAAAAGAAGGAAACATATCTTTGTCATTTCTGTGGACTGCGGCACAACCTCAGATCTTCTTACAGTGGTGAAAACAGTTATTGATGCTGCAGGAAAAGGCGGCTCAATAGGATTCATACTCTCAACCTCAATGACTATATCTGAGACTCACACAACATTGCTTTCTGGAGGGTTGAAACCACAAGACTTTGATGCTGTTATCTGCAACAGTGGAAGTGGACTCTACTTCACGTCCTCTGCTTCTGAGGATAAAAACGCTCTTCCTTATACACTCGATGCAGATTACCATTCCCATATAGAGTTCCGCTGGGGTGGAGAGAGTTTGAGGAAGACTTTGATCCGCTGGATTAGTTCTGTTGAAGAGAAGAAAAAGGCGAAGAAAGGAGAGATTTTAGCTGAAGATGAGTCTTCTTCTACCAACTATTGCTTATCTTTCAAAGTGAAAGATCCTGCTTCGGTAAAAAAACACATTCGGCTTTAAGTTTTCGATCGTCCTATAAACATTTATTTTTGGTTTTTTATCTTAACTTCGATCATTTAATCTCTGCAGATTCCTCCAATGAAAGAGCTGAGGAAATTGATGAGAATTCAAGCATTACGCTGCAATGTAGTTTACTGCCAAAACGGAGCTCGGCTCAATGTAATCCCTGTTCTTGCTTCACGATCGCAGGCCCTTCGGTAAGTTTTGAATCTTGATCATAAACAACCATTATATCCACACATCAATTAGTGTCACTTTCTTGGATTTGAAACCTTGAATTGGGATTAGAGTTCAAATATCTTCCTCTGTTTTCAGGTATTTGCTAGTGCGATGGGGCATTGACTTATCAAACATGGTGGTGTTCGTGGGAGGTTCAGGTGACACAGATTATGAAGGCTTGCTTGGAGGAATTCACAAAACAGTGATACTAAAAGGCCTAGCCAGTGACTTGCGTGAGCTACACGGCAACCGAAGCTACCCAATGGAGGATGTGACTCCACTGAACAGTCCCAATATCGTTGAAGCTGAAAAATGTGGTCGTGACAACATTAAGGCCGCTCTAGTGAAGCTTGGGATCAGTCTCCCCAAGCCCTGAGGCTGTTTTTTTTTGTTTTACTTAATAATTGTTGAACCATTATGGGATGATGGCGAATTGATAATCATAACGGACAACAAAGTACATTATACCACACTAAGATTGTAGCCAAGTACAAATTTGCGTACTTGACTTTTTGTGGTGAAATAACCTTTCTTACCTTGGGGGTGTGGGTGATTGAAATAACCTTTGTATAATCGAAACCTTATGCAGTATTATTAACCTACCAAAATCTCTAAAGTTAATCCACTTAAGTGTATAAAAGAACTACATACAACTACAAAACAAGAGAACATTGTCTGCAAAAAAAAAAACTAAAAGGCATGTGATGATGATGTAAGTCGTTAAAGTAGTTTACCTTTTCGCTTTTCCCTTTTGTAGACTTGCTTGTGGCTTGTCTCTTCCTAACAAAGTACTTTGTAAAGGTAATGCACTTTTGTAAAATTTCAAAATTCTCCCTATATATGCGCTCTGAAGATTAAAATCGTATATCCTTCTTATTTTTACGTATAAAAACGTAAAAATCTTCTAATAGAATCTCGAGTTTAAATTGTGGGATGCCCAATTATCTTTAACATTTATTTATTAACAACATAAGATAATTGAGAGCTAAACGTAAATCCATCTTTTCCTTTTCTCGATTATATTATATTTGGATAATCGTAACAGAAATATAAGTCAATCTAGAATGGAAAAAGAAAATAATTAGGAAACCAAACCAAATCCAACCTAAACCGTATCAAAAACAAACCGCACGAGAGTCATGTATAAATTAATTATATTACGTTGACCGAAACATTAAAAAAAAATATTTTTTATTTTGTTAACTTAATCCAAAAAAATCTTGAAACCGGATTAGTCGGACAAAGAATAACACACATATAAATAGATGGGTAAGGTAAAGTATATATGATGAAAAGAAAACCAAAAAAAACTAGGAAAAGAGTAATAAACCTCCTCAAAAATCTAGATAGAAATCAAAACAACCCTAAAATTTTCATCAACATCATATATTTTTTTTTCCTTCTTGACTAGTTCTTTCTTTTTTTTGATCTCTAAAATCAAAACCAAACCCTGATCAAATTACACCTTGAAGAAGAAGAAGAAGAAGAAGAAGATATAAAGATTCTCCTAATCATACTAATTGAATGGCGGATCTGACTTGTACGACACCGTTTCTGCTCTATCCAGCACTCGTCATCATCCTCTTCTTCTACTCCATCAACCACCATGACCAAATTTTCTCATCATCATTCGTGGTCCATGATGATGATGATCTTTCTTGTCGTCTCGCGTCTCCTCCACAACAACAACAAGCAGCTAGTTTCTCTTCCTTGAGAATTCCTTTACGTTCTTCCTCTCCTTCTTGTCTCAATATCACTTCCAACAACAATAATGTAACCTAATTTATTTCTCTATCTCTTTTGTTACATCCATATTTATTTCTTCATGTATAATATATATATGTGTGTTGTGTTGTGTCTTCTAGGTTTGTGTAATTATTAGCTACGAGGTTTTATAATATTTTTTGATATAATTGAATTAATAATTAATGTTTTGTTGTATGTTGAAAACAGTCGACGTCAGAAGTTGTGGTGGTAGAAGAAGTTGATAAAGCGGTGGAGAGAATAGAAGAAGGTTTGGCAATGGCGAGGGCTGCCATAAGGAAAGCCGAAGAAGAGAATCTCCACCGTGATCGTCATCGTGATCGGAGGAATAACTCCGATATGGGATTCGTATCGAATGGATCTGTCTATCTCAACGCTCTTACCTTTCATCAGTTAGGACCTTTTCTTTCTCCTACCTTTTTTCCTATTTTTGCTAAGTCTTTCTCTCTCTCTCTCTATATATCTTTTTCGTTTTTTTAATCATACAAATTAGTATATTCTATAATCTATAACAACATTGCTTAGTTTTATCACTAGGTAATTTCCTTTTAAAATTTGAGTGTTTGTTAGACTTTTGTTTAATAAAATTAAGGGTATCAAAGTTAAAAGAAAAGTTAAGAAAAATTTGACTTTTGTAGCTAACTAGTAGGTACTCGTTACGATCTGTACTTTTCTTGTGTTTTTTCATGAAATCACCATTAGTAGAAATATGTGTCAACATCAATATTCTATGTAAATTCTATTTCTAGTAGTAACCTATACACCACTAGTTTGCAATTTCAAGGTCCTTTTTTCCACTTTTATCGTTTATTATCAGACTTTGAGAGTTCGAGGAAAGCGTAGTTTTAGCTTTAAGTGTTCTCCATACTTTCTCTCCATCTCTCAACTTGACCTTTGTAAAACACATCACTCACTTTTAAATGGAAAAGTTTTTAAAGTCTCACCTTATACAATCCATCTCTAGATATAGATAAACACAGATTTTTATGCATATGTAATGTTTTTCTTTTACTTATAAAAATTAAACAGGAGCCACCGAGAGATGGAGAAGAGATTCAAGATATGGACTTACAGAGAAGGAGATGCTCCTCTATTTCACAAGGGTCCTCTCAACAACATTTACGCCATTGAAGGCCAATTCATGGACGAGATCGAGAACGGAAACAGCCGTTTCAAGGCAGCTTCACCGGAGGAAGCCACCGTGTTCTACATCCCTGTAGGGATCGTCAATATCATACGCTTTGTCTATAGACCTTACACTAGCTATGCACGTGACCGCCTCCAAAACATTGTCAAAGACTACGTCACTCTCGTTTCGAACCGTTACCCTTATTGGAATCGCAGTCGAGGGGCTGACCATTTCTTCCTCTCCTGTCACGATTGGGTGAGTCTCCTTGTTTATAAACAGTTATTGTTCCGAAAGTCAAACCATTAAAACCCTAATCTAACTTTCTCTTTTTGTTCCTTGTTATTCAAGGCACCTGATGTCTCAACTGCGGATCCAGAACTGTACAGGCATTTTATTAGAGCTCTCTGTAATGCCAATGCGTCCGAGGGATTCACACCCAGGAGAGACGTTTCATTGCCAGAAATCAACATTGCACACAGCCAGTTAGGGTATGTACACACCGGAGAACCGCCTCAAAACCGCAACCTCTTGGCATTTTTCGCAGGTGGTTCTCATGGAGAAGTCCGGAAAATACTTTTCGACCAATGGAAAGGAAAAGACGAAGACGTCCAAGTCTACGAGTATCTCCCCAAAACCATGAACTACACCAAAATGATGGACAAAGCAAAATTTTGTCTCTGTCCCAGCGGTTGGGAAGTGGCAAGTCCAAGAATCGTGGAGTCTCTGTACTCCGGTTGCGTTCCTGTCATCATCGCTGATTCTTACGTCCTTCCGTTCAGCGACGTGTTGAATTGGAAGACATTCTCCATTCATATACCAGTATCGAAGATTCCGGAGATAAAGAAGATTCTAGAAGCCATACCAGAACACGAGTACTTGGAGTTGCAAAGGAAGGTTCTTGAGGTTCGGAAACACTTTGTGGTAAACAGACCAGCAAAGCCATACGACATGTTGCATATGATCATGCATTCTATTTGGTTACGTAGGCTTAATGTCCGAATCCCTCTTTCGTAGTGAACGATATATAATTTTATATTGTTTTATATAATGAACATACGTACAGACGTATAGTATAGGATCTTGAACTATGTAGCAAAGCCTCGTTCTTTATTTTCAGTTAGGACAAGCCTCCGCCTCCGAGTTTTGTTTGGGAATGAAACGTACAATTTGCAATCAGGGCTACATGTAATAGTAGAAAGCAGGCCTATTTGTAAACGTAAAAAAATTCTTCAAAAATCTTCACTTGTTTGAACAAACCTCTTTAGAAAGAGGGAAAGAGAGCAAGAGAACTTAAAACATCAAATCTGTGTTTATCTCATTACTCATTGGATCCTTATAACCCCCACAGCCACTATAATGGAGGGTATACTTATAGTCAAAAACTACTATGTTGCCATCTGAAAAATGACTTCTTTTTATAATCTTAAACAGAGAGACTCTCAAGTCAAGTCGTAACGTCGCAGCATATATTGCAAACAGACAAGGGGATATGATCATTAACAGTGAAATCTCACACTAACAAAAATAACAATCGATTCTCAAATTCGAAATAATATGCAGAAGCTTGATACTTGAAAAAGCGCACATAACACACACATTTTACACAACGCATATCTCACATTTTAAGATCGAAGTGGAGTCTGATATATTCCCAAGAAGGGAAAGGTGAAAGTAAGAGTGTCCTCTTACTTGAAACATGAAGGAAGACTTGGCCCATGGCAAACAAAGGCCATCGCGATGTACACAACCAAAGCGAGTACAAGTATCAAAGCAATCCTGCAGATAAAAAAACAACAAACTCATAAGGAATGTAAACAAACAACATATGAAGTGATGAATTCCACAAGAAACCATGTAATGGACTTGAAGCAGGGTATAAAATAGGTTTCTTGGAATGGTTCGGGGGGAACTTACGTAAGCTTAACATTTCGCCACCACATAACAGTTCTGTAACGGCGAGCTTGCTTTCTGAAACGAAAAGTATTGCCTTGCATATTTTCAGTTTTATCAACTAGCAACTCCAAACGCTCCCCTCTATCCAAGACTTTATCAATATTCTCAATCATCACGTTTCTAACCTGAACCATGAAAACAACCCACACTAGTAATAGTCAGTGACATCATATGTAAAAAGTACACACTTATACACAAAAAGAGATGATTTTTTTTTTTTTTTTGTTAAACATTACCTGACTCAATTCACCTTTGATCCTACTCATCCTGTCTGCATTTGGATCATTGGAATAAAACTCCATCTGCTGACTCACAACTCTTGAAAACTCATCATTCATTGAATAAGCTAAAGCTGAATGAATAGCACGGCCGTATGTTCTCACAAACCTCTGATGAATATCATCCAGAAACGCAAACGGAATATTCCCTGCCGCAAACATAAAGATTCTCAAATCCCAAAACTATGAAAACGAAAAAGTTCTATAAGAAACACAATCCTAAACGAGCATAGTTCTAGATACCAAATCCCCCAAAATTGACCTCAATTGAAAAACATATAAAGAGAGCAAAATTGATGAAATTAGGGAGAGTAATTTACTTCCGGCGGATTCATCGGCCATACAGAGAACGGTAAGACCATCGGTACGTTTGACATGGAAGATGTACCGATCTTGAGAGTAAGACATGTGGCTATCACTATCGTTACCAGGCAACTTATCCAAAATCTGCTTAGCGATTGAGTTCGCGTTAGTCGAAGTAGCGCTAAACTCAGATAACACCACCGTTCCTCGAGCTACCAACGCAAATAAGATCGCCATATCTTAGCTACTCTCCCGGTGGCACCTCTTTCTTTTCCCCCAGCTCAGCTGACTGACTCTTTAAAATCGCCGATTCAGAAAACCTCAGATCTTGACAACAATGAAATCAGCTCCAGCCAAAATCAATCGGTTTAGACTGTAAAAAAAAAAATCTGAGAATTGTTCAAATTAAAGCATCACCATACATCGGAGGAAGCCCGCTTTACGGTGAAAAGTTGAATTTTGAAAGAATATCACAGGCGAAAGAGAAAATATCTAACTTAATTGGGCTTATCTCACAAGGCCCATTATCTTTTGACAGCTCACTAGCCCCATTTGGAAGTATTTCTTTGTACTATTTATTAAGAAGATATACTTTTTTCTATATTTATTTCAAACTTTAAAGTGCTTAAAACATTGATGACTCCATATATTGCTTTCATTAGATAAATAGGATTTCAATTTTAAAATCTTTTTGATATTAATATTTGTTTCGGTTAGAAACTTTTGGTAAAGGAATATTTGAAACTCAAAATAATATACTCAAGGATGGACCAATGTGTGTGGCAGTATTAAATAGTTTGTCGTAGAATACCAACAACCAACTTTATCCTACAGTGCTCAGTAAAAACCGCATTCAATTTTAGTAAACCTACTACTCTCTATTTGTACTTTTGTTTCTCTTCAGATTTCCCGCATATAGTAGTATTACGAATGTATGTCTTACCCTTTTTCATGATTACAGTTATTAGCCATTTTTTTGATTAAGATTAAAAAAAGTACACAATGTCCTAACGAATACAAGACGTTGAAACCACACAGCAAAATTCAAATCTACAGAGAACGGAATACAAAGACGTTGAATTGAACCCCTAAGAGTTTTTATAAAGAAGAAGAAACTGTAACAAAGAAACATGAACTCCGGAATGAACCGGATTGTATCCTAACAGAACTCATCTAATTCACTTGGCTCCACCAGCACATAAAGCGGCTTCCCTTTCAGCTTGTGTTGCCCCTAAAACCAATTCAAAATATGTTTACAAATTTACTCTATGAGCAAATTCTCTCAGTGGAGATTATATAACCCAAAAGCCGAACTCTATCGCTACAATTTTAAGTAATAATATCCTTTATAAAGAACAAAAACAGAGCTAACTTCTTAAACAAGTAAGACAAGTGTGACTCACCTTGACTTCAGGCAAGCCAATAACACAAGCACACTCCACAACTTCAGCTCCTTGGCTTTCTGTAAAACGTCATCAAAGTGTCATATATAATAATAATAAATCAAGACCAAAAAAAATCTTATTACTAATTGAAAAACAAGTAAAAGAAAGAAACCCATAAGGCTGATGGCGGCTGAAAGAGTGCCGCCGGTAGCAACGAGATCGTCGATGATAATGACACGTTCTCGTGGCTCAACTGTGCCAACGTGCATCTCTAAACGGTCATGTCCATACTCAAGCTCATACGACTCCGATATCACTTTCCCTATATATTATTACATGTTTTCAGTATCTCACATTCTCATGACTAGAGCCTATCTGTCATTACTAAGAAAAAAAAAAAACAGAGAATGCAGTAAAAAAAAAAAAAAATAAGTAACCTGGTAATTTTCCTGGTTTACGTAAAGGGATAAACTTTGCGCCGATGGCTAAGGCAATGGAAGGGCCGAGCAAGAAACCTCTTGCTTCAACTCCTATATAATACACATACATTTGCATGTCAATTGTCAAGGAAAAAAATATTACTTTCTTAATGAAGAAAAAGACAAATCTTGTTACTTCTTTTGTATCTTTAATAATGTATTTTGTTTGCTTATATGATGTAAACCCATTTAGAAAGACACCGAAGTTTTGGCGTTACTTAACAAACTTGATGACGAAACACTGTAGTTAGTAAAGAAATGGAGAGAGAGGATAATGATGAAAACTGAAAAGACACAGAGGAGTCTCTTACCAGCAACGACAGAGATTTGCATGTCTCTGTAACGATCAACGAAAATGTCAATCGTATGTTTAAAGGCCTTATGATCCAACAACAACGTTGTTATGTCCTGAAACATAATCCCTGTCCCCAGCAAAACAAAAATCTTCATAAATTAAGAAAAAAACAGAGCAAAAAACAGAGAAAAGAAAACAGAGTTGTAAAGACCTTTCTTGGGGAAATCAGGAACAACTCTAATGGCTGCTGATATAGCTTCGAGCCTTGGATCACCTTTCAGACCATTCTCCGCAGCAAACATCGTTTCTCTCTATCCTCTCTTCCTCTCTCTCTCTCTCTCTAAAATTTTGAAATTCAATTCTTGAGAGTGTAAAGGAGCGTCTTTAACACTAGTATAGTAATCTCTCTCTCTCTCTTTCTCTTTCTTGCTTGAAGAGTAAATAAATGGGGGAAGATTTCAAAGTAGAAGACAATTAAATTTCCCTCGCAGAAGAAGGAAACGAGGAAATGAAATGAGATCAGATCCTTTCTCTATCTCTCTCTCTCTTTGTGTCTCTATCTCGCTCTGTTCCTCTGTTCACCACCAGTTGTAGTAGAAGAAAGTGGGTGAGAGAGCATTTAATATTTTAATAGAGAGAGAGAGTGTTGTGTTTGTGTATGTATCACACGCGCGAACTGGGTCGTCGGCACACAGGATTTATCAACCCCCGAACTTATAAAAATCACAGTCACAACAACAAGGCCAATGGTATATGTATGTATTAAAGAGAGTGTAGAAGATCCGAAGTAGAAAAGAAAATCTTATGGATCTTCGAGAGAATCTTTGGCTTTTAGCTTTATCTCTCTCTCTCTCTCTCTCTTTTATTCTCTAGAGAGTCTCGAACGAAAGACCTATAAAGGAAAGAGATTCGATACTCTGCAAAAAAAACCAAACCATTTCTCTATAAAAAGAAGTACCCCATTCTCCTTATAAAACTAGTTCACATTCCATGTTTTGTGTCTTGTCTCCTCCTTACACAGCTACTTACCCTCTTTTATTACTATTTCTTTAATGAGAAAAAAGGTTACATGTTTGTGAAATGTGTAATTTGTAGTATTTAACACATTTTAAACTTTAGTAGTATTTGGTAGGAGTAGGGATAGATTTTGTTTATGTTTTAGTTATTACACCTCTTTTCTTCCTTAAATCTCTCTTCGTAGGGTGCTTTTATTTATTTTCTTGTCTCCTATGCTACACTATAGCTTTTGTGTTTGTACGAGTGCTGTTTATTTATTTATTTTTATTTTTTTTGTAGATTGCGTTTATAACATTTATATGGTACTACTGGTTTTTATGTGAAATTCAAAGCGCAAGTAAAAAGTACAGGGGAGCAAAGCAAATCACCGAGCAAGAATAAATATATTTACGTATAGAGTCAGCAAAGGAGTCTACATGCGCCAAAATTTGAGTAGTACATTGCCAACTATAACTAAATTTATTTATTTAGTTTGGAATTCAGGCTAAGATAGATCTATAATTATTAGCTCAAGTATATCTTCACTCATATTTTTGTAGATTAATATAGGATATGTCTGAAATATCTACAGCTGAATTAAAGGAAATAGCACAATGGAATCTTCATATATAAGTGAGTGAAGATCATGTTATTGAACAGTTGGGTAGCAGCACCCCTCTATTCACGAGCAAATTCAATTTTGAATTTAATGCTATATAGCCTATATGTTAAACCAAAGTTTCACGTCATAAACGTGGATTGATAAGAATTTTGTGCTTGTTCACCGAAGATATTTCGTCGCTAGTGTCTTCTATGCTTCTCATAAATTCTGTAACCAACGTAACGCATCATTTGCACCAGGCCGCCAAATGCACAGTTTAAAACGTAATTGTCTCGTGAAGCATGTGTTTAATGCAATTTCCTCAAACCATGTTGGGTCCCTTAAAAGACTTATCGGCCTCAAAAATCACTTTGCTTCCAAAATAAACAACAAACGATCACAATTATAAGTTTGACAGTTCAAGTCTTACTGTAAGGCTAACATCAAATCTATATATGATAAGAGAGAGAGCGAGAAAAAAAAGCTCTCGATCACCAGGTCTTTTATCTTGCTTTTGGAGTGCTTATGACTTTTGAGAATATTTGTGATTTGTGAATCCACCGGAACCCTCACCCTGTCTCATTTTTGGTAACCAATACACAATAATTTACATTATCTCCCGTTAGTTTTTTTTTCGTAGGATTTCAGTAGATAATGTGAGATATATCAGATAATGGTGAAGGGGTACTATATATATCTGAAACAGATAATACGCAATAAGCCTTTACAACCAATAATTTACATTATCTCCCGTTAGGATTTTCTGATATGCTTGTAAGTTTTGACGATATTAAAAAAATCCCACCATCATATTTCAAACAATCAAAAATTGCATACGATGAAAAAGTAGGAAACAAATTTACCAAAATCCAGATCATCTCTCACAAATCAATCGTTGTAATACAAATTCCATTTCACTGAACACTTTTTAATTATTTATCTTGGTCGTAATTTAGATACAAATATTCTTAACTATATTGTTCTTCGACTGATTATAACTTGGAGAATATGAGGTATATCTAATTTAAAGTTGAAAAGCAATTCAAGCATGTGTAGCTGTTCTGTCTAAAGAAAACAAAAAGCTGTTGTATAGTTCGAAGGGTAAAATGAACCTCGTACCGAGAAACCCACTACAAAGCTTATCGACAACCTAGAGAAAAATACAAGTTCAGAATAGAATAACAACAATATACTTACAACTTCGAGGAGATATCCCAAATCTCGTTGTCTAACTTTATAGTGTTTATAATCAAATAGTAAGAAAAATCATTCACAACTTATTACACTTTACTTTGACTTTTTGTTAAGAAACTGCAAAGGAACTATTCCAGCTTCACTATGAGCGTGTGTGTTGTTAATTGTTGGTTAGTACTTAGTCGTCTGATCTTCTGGCTCCATTGATTTATAGCTATTGGGATATTCTGACTATATAAATTTTTTAAACTTGAAATACGCTACTCTGATAATTAACCAGTATATCAAAAAATTTGTAGCATAAAATGTTGTATCCAACGAACAAGTTTAAGAAGATCAAACGGCTAACATTGATACCAAAATGTACTTAACATAGGTACCAAAAAAAATTAATTAAGAAAATATTGGGTTTTGGACTTTTACTTATTATTGGGCCCTTGACTCATGTCTATCAGGCTAATTGCAATGGTCGCTTATGTGGGCAAAATTTATAGGGTTCAAATTGAATCCAATAGGCCGTTTGCTATTGGATACAAAAAAAGAAAAGGGAAGAAGCGACCATACCAAACGCGCTCATGTGGCATGCAAAGGTGTGACGACTTGGTATTGAAACTTTTAGCAACAACAAACAGAGATAAGTTGACATTTGCCGCACATGCATTGAATTTATTGTATGTTAAAAGCTCTTCATGTGTTTTCGGTAGCAAACAGTACACTTCATTATCGATCATAAATTTAGGTAGGAAGATATTATACTATAGGTTTACGTAGGTTGCCACATTTGTCTCTTTTGTCTTTTACCATTGACCTATACAATATTTTTCGTTAATATGTAAATGAATGTACCGTCGAATCAATATATGAATAAGTCACTTAAATACTTAGATATAATACAGTGGTTGGAAACCCAAACTTTGCGGGACCGTGGTTCATGCGTGAAAATGATCTTTGTCAATTGTCATGTCATATACCAGAAGAAAGCCAAGGTAATTGCATAGATTGTACTTAGCTTGAAACCATACATTATATATGGTGCCAAGGTAAGTTCTTCCTTCATGCGTTGAACCTGTCCCTCAAACCATACCAAATTACTTATCGAAAATGTTTTTCCCAACCAAATTTTAATTTCCAGAAAGTTAAAAAAAAAAAAAAAAACATGGGTCCCGTTTACCAGCTAGCTTATTATTATTTCTTTATCGAAACCAAATTAAAGTAAAGTCTTATTAGGACGATCGCCGGATCTGCCAACTCATAATCTTTAATTTTTCCCAAAAATTAAGTCGACCAGTAATGAAATTACTAATCCATGCTTTTAAATATCTATATAAAATAAACTTCTTGACTACTTTTATTTATTGATATGAGAAGGGCCTTGGTGGGTGTACATCTTAATTTAGGTTAGATGAAGATTAGTTACGGTTAAATGGTTCGGACCAGTTACAATTTAATGGGTTGGTACGATAATTAAAGGAAAAAAGTGGATTGATTTAAGAGTTTGGGATCCACCGTCCTTGCTAATTTTATTTGCACCGTATTTTACCCACTCATTTCAACATATTAGGAGGAATGTTTAAACTGTAACCTTGATTTTGTTTTTCTAAATTAACTCTAAATTCGTATGCAAGATTGTTTTCACATGAACCAATATATTGGTTAGATGACAATATACTTTTCTTGTTACGCATTCCATTTCACTTTATTGATGAACACTATATATTATTTTTTCATATAAACCAAAAAATTGGTTAGATATGAATTGGATGTATATATATATTATTCCCTACAACCTACTTAATTATGTTCCATTTAATTGTGAAGATACAAAGAATAAGCAATAGAAACAATCTACCAATCAATCGACAGTGGCAAACTTATACTTTTGTAAAGTTAGCTAAAGTGTTAAGTTACCACATAAATGAAAATTATTCTATTCATTAGCTTTGTCCATAGGTGAAACTCACTATATTGGACTAGTCTTCTCCCAAGGGGAAAAACAAAAGATATTTATATAGGCTTTTGATTATACTAAGTTAAAAGGTAAAATACATTAAAAAGAAATGCAGAATATGATTTTTCTACATCAAATTTTTTAATTTATCCTTAATCCAAAGCTCTTTTTATTAAATTTAAATAATAATTACTCATTAAATAGAAGCATATACGTATAATTTAAGTTTTTATTAATTTGTATGTAATATGTTAAAATGATATTATTTTTTTGTGAAACAGAAGGATTGTGTACTTTTTAACGGAAATTTCAAAATGAGATCATTCCATGTCTTTCTTGAAATACTAGGATTTTATGGATCCAGTAACCAATTAGAAACAAACTGTTGTTCAAATCATAATACTACAGAATGTAATAGATTATCTATTTATCAAAAGAAATAAATAGATAAATCTATAGTATTCATATAAACCGTAAATACTAAAATTAACTATTTATAAATCATGAAAAGAGCACATGTAGTACAATCATGAAAAGGCATATTGAACAGTATTGTGTTTTTTTTTTTTTTTTTCTTGTCAAACATAAACAGTATTGTGTCTATATTAGAAAATACCTAGAAAGATACATACATAAATTTAGTACTAGTACATGTTAATTATGAGAAAGCAACATATTACATTACTTTGTCTCTAGGTAACAAATTGCTGATTTCTCATTGAGTGGTAACTGAAAAAATGAACCGATTGGATGACTACATTCAGTATGTACATATTGTTGAATACCTTCCTAAAGTATTACAGAAATTAATGAGTAAGTGAATATTTGTTGAACAAATTTACCACAAAAAAAATTGAGCTACATTGATAAAGCAAAAAAACCGTTGACTTTGTTTTTTCTTTAAACTGTTGACATTTTTTTTTTTGGTCAAAAACTATTGACATTTATGTTCCAGATAGAAAAGACATAATTAAATACTAGAGTAACTTGAAAATACATGTGATCTTGGGTTTTTTTTAGTTTAGTGGTTTTCAACTTTTAACTGCATCATTCATGATTCTCACATATATACATTCCGCTGGATATGTTTAATATACTTTATTCTTTCGGTTAATATATTAACCATATTTTTTATATACAAGTATTTATTTTGTAACGTTGCTAATTTTTTTTTGTCAGCAAATTTGAAATGAGCGTTAGTGAGGCAACCATATCACTACCCAAACCTACTATACAATGTATATCCCATCACATAGCGCCACCTTATTAATAATTACTTCAATTATAGTCGTCTGACAATATAGGACTGAAAACCATTATTGCAAAAGTTGTAAATACATGTATTTTATTTTTAGCACAAAGTTTATAAAGTTTTTGCCTATTGTACTTTTAACCTTAAATGAACGTTGAAATATCTACGCCCTTAATTTCACGGTTTCACCACCTGACCCACCGACATTTCTTTGGTTTTGGTTATTTGAATTATATGGATTTCATGACTGACATTCGAAAATGAATACTGAATTAAACTGGAAATTAGAAAAGGTGCACCAGTCAATAGACCTGAGCTTACGACGTGGAAATTAAAGCTATGTGACGTCAACTCATTGCTAAATCTGTTTGGTGAAAAGAAAAACTCATTGCTAAATTGAGTAGGTACGGTTGACCCAGATTATAACTGTAAGTCTTTATAATATTAGTACATTTTAATTTGACTCAATATATAATGACATGTTTTTTTAAATAAATATATTTACATATATAGTAACACTGTGTTAAAGAATATTAACCAATAGATGAAATCTTGGATATCCCCTAAACAATAGAGATAATTTTATTTAATAATTTTACCTTAAGTAAAATAAACTTTATTTTATGCTTTTATCTGAAGCAAATTAAATCATTTCTTCTTAACAAGTAGTGTCTATACATATATATGATGTTTCAATAGATAAAAGATATGATAGTTTTAATTTGTTTGTAGGTATTAAAAACTCAGGAATGATGAGTCTCGTCGGGGGAAAAGACAAAAAAGAAAAGAAAAAAAGAGAGTCCCCATATGGCATGAAAGCAACATTAGAAATGAAGACACAAGTCGTGTCTTCACTAGAGTCATTCTAATAAAGTAAGGACGTTGTATTCATAAATAGAGAATAAATATCAATTGATGTTTACGGCCCTCACGGATGTTTGAGAGACAAAGAGTGGGACTCAAATATCTTAATTACAATAATCGTGAATCCAATTTATTAGATCATCGAAGAAAAGTCGATTTACAAACGAAGGGAAATTTCAAAAATTAAATCTCTCTCTATATAAATAGTTAGTTGGACACGAACCACAGTAAGATCAGAGACTACCTTCAGTCTCTATCTATCTCTTCTAATTATTGTCTATGTACGCTAAGAAGAGAGAAACTAAGAACCCTAAATTTTAAATCAGCTTATATCAAGTTTTCTTTTTTTAAAGGAAAAAAAAAAAAGATGGTACATTCGAGGAAGTTTCGAGGTGTCCGCCAGCGACAATGGGGTTCTTGGGTCTCTGAGATTCGCCATCCTCTTTTGTAAGTGTAGGCTCTATATATAGAAATACATATTTTCATGTTTAGGTCTACATATTACGTACAATGATTTGTTTTTCTTTCATATGAAGCTACAATGGTTAAGTATTTATCAAAAATTCAAAACTTATGATTAAATGCAAATAAACGCTATAAAGAAACGTTAAAAAGTCCATTTTAAACTCGATTCATGTGTACGTAGCTAATATTATATGCATATGTTGAGGAGTGAAGTGAATGTAGTGTATATGTGGGTATGAGATAATCAGGAAGAGAAGAGTGTGGCTTGGAACATTCGAAACGGCAGAAGCGGCTGCGAGAGCTTACGACCAAGCGGCTCTTCTAATGAACGGTCAGAACGCTAAGACCAATTTCCCTGTCGTAAAATCAGAGGAAGGCTCCGATCACGTTAAAGACGTTAACTCTCAGTTAATGTCGCCAAAGTCGTTATCTGAGCTATTGAACGCTAAGCTAAGGAAGAGCTGCAAAGACCTAACGCCGTCGCTGACGTGTCTCCGTCTAGACACGGACAGTTCCCACATAGGAGTTTGGCAGAAACGGGCCGGGTCGAAAACGAGTCCGACTTGGGTCATGCGTCTCGAACTAGGGAACATAGCCAACGAAAGTTCGGTTGACTTGGGGTTGAAGAAACAAAACGTCGAGAAACAAGAAGAAGAAGAAGCTATTAGTGATGAGGATCAATTAGCTATGGAGATGATCGAGGAGTTGCTGAACTGGAGTTGACTTTGACTTGTTGGAAGTCTTAAAAAAAGAAAGGAGTTAAGGGTTTTCATTGTTTTCCGGATTTTAATATTCTTTAAATGTGAAGGTTCTTTTTATCGATTATACATGTAAGAAAATTGTCAAAAATACACGTAAAAAATGTAAACAGACTTGTATTTTTTTTTTTTTTTTTTTTTTTAAGTATACATGCTTGTTGTGCTGATTGATACAAAGGATTGTTGGATTTGGGTATTCTATTAATATATGTATTCTATTTTGATGTATTCATCGGTCTACTAATCAAAACAAGCTAATATACCAATATTCCTTTACCTTCTAATATAGTCGTTTACTCGTTTTACTTGTGAGTTGTTTTGACTCCGCGGCCGGGATAAGTTTATCTCCGAATTCAATCATCTTTGTGAATCACTAATACGACAATCCATTGGATGTATTTCTTCAAACCACATACCATATTATATACTGTATATTAGATATGGAACCCTCCTTGGTCCAATATTCGTATGTATGACCAATGAAATCATCCTTAAAAACTAAATAATAGTCTAATAGTAATGTAACCTATTTTCTGATGAAAATGTAACTAAGTCGATAAAAGATTCAATTCCTGAACTTGTATGTTTTCTAAATCGATTTTGACATTTCATGATTGTTCTGCAACTTGATGAGAGAGCCATTCTAAAAATAAATCAAAACATACAAGTCAATCATCAACTCAAAGGCCTTACTGACTTGCTTTCTCACACGTCAAGACTTAAACCTTGAGATTCTAAGTAAAAATAGCATTCTCTTGTACAAAAAACAGGACAGATCTAAAAAGTACGATTTGGAGAGTATCATGATCTCTTTCTGTCGAGTACAAACGGTCTAAACATAGAGAAAAAAAGAAATTTTGTCCTCACAATAGACTAAAACAGCAACAATCGGAGCAGGGATAGTCGAGAACCTCCATGTGACCCCACTTCGAACACCAACAAGGTCGCATATGAAGAGTTGCTCCTGAGAATCGCCTACTTAAGACGGCACTGCATAGAGAAGAATAAACAACATCAATGTCAAAACCAGATAAAACCAAGCTTTTGCAATATTGGTAAAGAGTGATTCACACTTACTGTATGTGGAGGTATCAATCTGCTCAGGGAGTTCCTTTATATCAACCTCAAACCTCTCTTGTACCTGTCCACATTCAAAATTGCTACATTACTAAAATACCCAACTAAATATTGAGTAGAAGATGGATGGACTTATGAAATGATCAAACTCCATACCTGATCAAGAATACCAGAATCTGAAGTTGATGCAACAAAAGTGATAGCTAGACCCTTTGTTCCAAATCTACCAGCTCTCCCAACCTATATATCATACACAGTACAAACAGTTACGTTAAAAGAGCCCTTTCAGTGTGATATATAATAAAATTTGAGGATTTAATATAATACGAATATTTTACCCTATGAAGATATGTATCTGCGGAATCTGGCATGTCATAGTTGATAACAATATTGACACGCTCAATGTCAATGCCTCTCCCTACCAAATCCGTCGCCACAAGGATCCTCTTGTGTCCTTCCTTGAAGCTTTTGTAGCGAGTCAACCTACACACCACATCATATTAGCCTTCAAGGTTGGTCTCCATGAGGGCTTTAAAAGCAATTAGGAACCATTCATAATAATGTACAAACCTCTCTTCTTGAGACATGCCAGAGTGGATGCATATTGAGGGGAAATTGCATTCTACCAGCAACTTGTTCAGCTCCGCAGCTCTGCTCACGCTCTTCACAAATATGACAACTTGGTTGAAGTCTAACGCATCTAGAAGGTCATTCAGCTTGCGGTTTTTCTCCATCTCGGCCAGTTTGATGTAGTGCTGTTACAGTAAGACAGAGAAAAGGTAACTCAATTATGTATCAAGCAACAACCAATATCAACAATACGAAGAACTCACTTCAGTAAAAGTACCTGGACAAGTCCATGAAGAGTCAACTTGGCTTCATCATCAACATATATTTCCATTGGCTGTAAGGAACAGATATCAGAGTAAATGGTATTAGCAAGCTTTCCTCAGGCAGTTACTTCAACTATAAAAATGAGGATGGATGAAGAAGAACCCTTGAACTGAAATCCTCATCCATCAGGTTCTCTTCAAGGATGTGAGTTTTGCTATAAACCATCAAATATTGGTCGGAACATAAAGGCCCATACGAGCAAGATGAATTATTGGGACACCACAACACCCATACCCAAAACCCACCCAGTATTGTCCGAATTGCAAAGAAATTGAAACTGAACAAGGTAATGATGAAAGAAGATCCTGTTGTGCAAACTGCAAACGTCACTGAACCACACCAAAGCTATAGAGTCGTTCTCGACCCCTATGAACTACCCAAAGCATTATTGGATTGAGACCCATCCAAGGATCAGCTGCAGCTTTTCTAGCGCAGAAGCCGCTCAAATAATGCCATGATCTCCCAAAGAAGGCTAAAGATAATTCAAAACTAGAAGACTTGCAAAGCGAGAGAGAATTGGCCATGGAACATTACATCTTGCATAAATTTCTTGCAGACTGGGCGTATCTCTTTGCTGAGGGTTGCTGAGAACATCATTACTTGTTTGTCGTGAGGAGTCATCTTGAAAATCTCCTGCACATCCCTCCGCATGTCTGATAAAGAAAAGCTAAAAGTGTTAAAACATACAATTATTCAGGGATACGAAGATGTATAAAGGATGTAAGAAATCCGCATACCAAGTGACTCAAGCATTTTATCACACTCGTCAAGAATAAAATGCCTCACATTCTTCAAAGAGAGATCTTTGTCCCTGGCAAGTGCAAGCACACGTCCAGGTGTACCAACAACAATGTGAGGACATTCATTCTTCAACAAGTCTTTGTGAATTTTAATGTTGACTCCACCATAGAACACCGAAACCTTTGTATCAGGCAGATAGGTACTGAATCGGACAAACTCATTGCAGATCTGCAAGTAATTTTCAGCATCAAGGCATAACAAGCATTAGACAACTTGGGGGAAGAAAACAAAACTATAAGAGCAAAGAACCTGAGTTATAAAGAAAAAGGTCATACCTGGTAAGCCAGCTCCCTTGTATGGCACAAGACAAGTGCAGAAACTTGTCCAGGAGAAGGTTCAATCTGTTGAAGAGTAGACAGCACAAACACAGCAGTCTTCCCCATACCAGATTTTGCTTGGCAAATAACATCCATGCCCAAGATAGCTTGAGGGATACATTCATGTTGAACTGGTGGAGAACCAAAGAAAATTGCACCGAAGGAACCGTTTAGAAGTAGAAATATAACCTCCATATCTTTATAATTGGTGGCTTTACGACATGCTAAGCTCAGTCCAAATTCAATAGATTGAAATAGCGTTTATTACCTGGAAAAAAGTAATCATTCAAACGTTAACAGACAAAGAAAACAAAACCAATTATAACTGAAAAAAACAAAGAATCTGAACTCATTATCACAACAACTTTAATTAGACTCAAGTCTATGACCAAGATAAAGTACAAATATAATAACATAAAGTACAAATATCTTAAACCAAAATATTTTCTCAATACTGGGCTAAGTAAAGTAAATGAACAAGGACAACAAGGACAACAAGTACATATCTTATGCGAAAGTAATTTATCTAGATTTATACCATGTAATTCGACAATAGAATTAAGCAAGGCAATGGTAAGGAACAAGACTCAAAACAGGGTGAGAATATAATTGTAATTACCTTCAGATGGATGTTCAAATCCTGAGTCAACAATAGCTCGGAGAAGCTCCGGTTTTAGGAGGAAGTCTCTGAATCCAGAACTGTGAATTCCCACGTAACCTCTGGCAAAAAAGAAAAACACATTAGTATCTTATATAAGCTTCCAGTAATTCTAGCATTCAAAAACTTAGAAATTGCAAATCTCAAAGTTCAGCGACAAATCAAACCCTCACTGCTAACAAGTAGTAACCCCAAATTTAAACATCCACTGTCTCAAAAAAAAAAACAGATCGGGGAAAAAATAAAACTCACTTTTTCACGGCTTCGCCGTTAACTTTATTTCCAGAATCTGGGACCTTCTCGTCTTCTTCTTCATAGTCCAAGAGCTCCTCCTCGTAGGCTTCGTTGTCTCTAGCGTCTCCCATACTTCGCAAATTCTACAAGCTGCGCAAAAACTTCGGGTAAGATACCAAATCGAAAACAGAGACCTAAGATTTGTAGAACTCTATACGATAGGGTTCTCGAACTATTAGCAGTCTAAGCTCGAAGATGAACTTGGAGCGAAAAATTTACCTGAGAGATGAGCAGAGCTGGTTGGATCTGGATATCGGATTAGGGTTTCGAAATCTCTGATTGAAGAAAATTAAATATCTACGCCGCGTTGGTGTACGTATATATATATATATACAGGGAGACTAGATAGGGTTGAGAATGGGCTTTACTTTAATGGGCCGATGAATCGGCCTTATTCCAGTCAACTTGACTAAGAAGAAGTCGGTCAGTTTGGTCTGGAGGATAAGAAATTAAGAACACGTGCTAACCGTAACCATAGATTAAACCGAACTGTTTTTTACTGTTTTGTGGTGGGCGAGGCTTTATTGTTTCCTGTAATCGTAAACCCATTAGGGGAAAAAACTCTAGGCCCATTGAAACAAAGCCCAGTTTAGACTCAATTCAACCCTATCCAGTCTTCTTCACTACATATATATGTCTCTTTTGACTCGAACGAAGCTCAGATATTTTCTAGTTCCTCTCGCAATCAGAGATTTGGAAACCCTAATCCCATTTCGCGATCTAACTAGCTCTGCTCAGTTCTCAGGTATCTTCTCGCTCTCAATCCATTTGATTATTAGCAATTTCACTCGCTTAGGGTTCGAGAACGCTATACGCTTTCTCGCCAAATTTTAGGGTTTTTTATTTTCTCGTTGAATTGCGAACTAATTCTGAAATTTCTCTTCTGTTTGTAGAACTTGTCAAGTATGGGAGATGCTAGAGACAACGAAGCCTATGAGGAGGAGCTTTTGGATTACGAGGAAGAAGACGAGAAGGTCCCAGATTCTGGAAGTAAAGTTAACGGCGAAGCCGTGAAAAAGTGAGT
The DNA here is from genome assembly GCA_024034495.1 of Camelina laxa. Classification (NCBI taxonomy): domain Eukaryota; kingdom Viridiplantae; phylum Streptophyta; class Magnoliopsida; order Brassicales; family Brassicaceae; genus Camelina; species Camelina laxa. The sequence continues at coordinate 4,110,088 of CM043881.1, forward strand.
TTTTATGTTTTCCTAGATCTGTTTTTTTAAGACAGTGGATGTTTAATTTTGATGTTGTTCTGAGATTACTGCTAGTTAGCTGTGAATGTTTCGTTAGTCGTTTGCCTTTGAGAGTAGCAGTTTCTTATTGATTCTAGAATTCTGATTTTGTTCCTCTTCTTTGGGCCAGAGGGTACGTGGGAATACACAGTTCTGGATTCAGAGACTTCCTTTTGAAACCGGAGCTTCTCCGAGCTATTGTTGACTCAGGTTTTGAACATCCATCCGAAGGCAAGTACTTTTAACTCTTCCTCTTGTTTCTGAGCCTACACAAATTTTCTTCCTTTGCGTGTTTATTGTTTAGTCTACTGTTGATTTTTGAAATTAAATCACTAACTCGCCATGTTGAAACTTGAAACAAACATGTGTATGTTTCATATGTATTTTTGTCTTCTAATTGTTATGCCCATTAACATTTCTGTGATTACTCTTTCCAGGTAATAAACGCTATTTCAATCTATTGATTTGGAGTGAGCTTAACATGTGCTAAAGCCACCAATTAAAAAGATATGGAGGTATTCATCTACTTATAAAGGTTTCTTCGGTGCAATTTTCTTTGGTTCTCCACCAGTGCAACATGAATGTATCCCTCAAGCTATTTTGGGCATGGATGTTATCTGTCAAGCAAAATCTGGTATGGGAAAAACTGCTGTGTTTGTCCTTTCGACTCTGCAACAGATCGAACCATCTCCTGGCCAGGTTTCTGCACTTGTCTTGTGCCATACAAGAGAGTTGGCTTACCAGGTATTCCACTATGTTTTCTTAACTCGGGCCTTGGCTAATAATTGTTATGTTGTCTGTCCCAAATTTGTTACATACTTATAATATCTTGATGCTGAAACTACTTGCAGATCTGCAATGAGTTCGTGCGATTCAGTACCTATCTTCCTGATACAAAGGTGTCGGTGTTCTATGGTGGAGTCAACATCAAAATTCATAAAGACTTGCTGAAGAATGAATGTCCTCACATTGTTGTTGGTACACCTGGTAGGGTGCTTGCACTCGCCAGAGACAAAGATCTCTCTTTGAAGAATGTGAGGCATTTTATTCTTGACGAGTGTGATAAAATGCTCGAGTCACTTGGTATGCGGATTTCTGACATTCTATGTATAAGATAAGTTACCTATCCTTGAAAGAAGGGTATGTTTTAACACTTTTTGCTCTTCTTTATCAGACATGCGGAGGGATGTGCAGGAGATTTTTAAGATGACTCCTCACGATAAGCAAGTAATGATGTTCTCAGCTACGCTCAGCAAAGAGATACGCCCAGTCTGCAAGAAATTCATGCAAGATGTAATGTCCCCCAGCCAATACTACATCGGTTTGCAAGTCCTGTAATCTTGAATTATTTTTAGCCTTCTCTGGGAGATCGTAGGTTTATTTGAGTACCATCTGCCCTGGGAAACCTGCCATTGATACCTGGATACAGTGTCTCAATCGAATAATACATTGGGTAGTTTTTAGGGTTTGGAGAATTAGGAGACTCTGAATATGCAACCTAACTTGTGGTTTAGTGATGTCTTTGCTCAGTGGGATCTACGATCATCACGGTGTTTTTCCTTTTTTATATATCTGCAATGCTAACAGTGCTGGGTGGGTTTTGAGTCTGGCGTTGTGAGGCCTCAAGGTTTCATCCTGCTCAATTTTATTGGCCTTAATGTTTCGGAGCAAAATTGATGTTTCATTGCAAAATTCACATCTTTCAAGAGGAAACCTGATGGACGAGGATCTCAGTTCTGGGGTTCTTCATCCGTCTTCATTTTTGTAGTGGAAGTCATTGCCTGAGGAAAGCTTGCTAATACCATTTACTCTGATATCTGTTCCTTTCAGCCAATGGAAATATATGTTGATGATGAAGCCAAGTTGACTCTTCATGGACTTGTCCAGGTACTTTAACTAGTTGAGGTCTTTTGATTATTCTTATTTGTTGGTGCTTCATACTTATTATATTGACTATTCTCTGTCTTACTGTAACAGCACTACATCAAACTGAGCGAGATGGAGAAAAACCGCAAGCTGAATGACCTTCTTGATGCGTTGGACTTTAACCAAGTTGTCATATTTGTGAAGAGCGTGAGCAGAGCTGCGGAGCTGAACAAGTTGCTGGTAGAATGCAATTTCCCCTCAATATGCATCCACTCTGGCATGTCTCAAGAAGAGAGGTTTGTACATTATTATGAATGGTTCCTAATTGCTTTTAAAGCCCTCATGGAGACCAACCTTGGAGGCTAATATGATGTGGTGTGTAGGTTGACTCGCTACAAAAGCTTCAAGGAAGGACACAAGAGGATCCTTGTGGCGACGGATTTGGTAGGGAGAGGCATTGACATTGAGCGTGTCAACATTGTTATCAACTATGACATGCCAGATTCTGCTGATACATATCTTCACAGGGTAAGTATTGTATTTATAGAATCCTGAAATTTATTATTTGTCAAGTATCTCACTGTAAGGGCTTTTGTAACGTCACTGTTTTGTACCGTCTCGTATAGGTTGGGAGAGCTGGTAGATTTGGAACCAAGGGTCTTGCTATCACATTTGTTGCATCTGCCTCAGATTCAGAGATTCTTAATCAGGTATGCTGTTTGATCGTTGTCATAAGTCCATTGAAAACTCCCTTGATATTGAGTTGGGTATTTTAGTAATGTAGCAATTTTGAATGTGAACAGGTACAAGATAGGTTCGAGGTTGATATTAAGGAACTCCCTGAGCAGATTGATACCTCCACATACAGTAAGTGTGAAATCATTTTACCAATTTTGCAAAGCTTGGTTCTCTCTGGTTTGATATTAATGTTGTTTCTCTTATTCTTTGTTCAGTGCCGTCATAAACAAGTAGCATCTTCTCTCAGGAAGAACCTCTTCAGATTTCAACCTCGTCGGGGTCATGGAGGTTCACAGCTATCTCTCACTCCGTTTGCTGCTATTGTAGTCTTTTCTATTGAGGACAAGTTTTTCCATATATTTAGACCGTTTGTAACTCTTTAAAAATGAGATTCTGCTACTCCAAAGCACACAGTTCAGAGCTGTCCTGTTTTTTTTGTACAAGAGATATTATGTTTTAAATCTCAGGGTTTAGTGTTGACTCGATTACTGTTTGGTTGCTAGGAATGCTCAACGTTCATTTTGTACTTGCCAATGAACAGGTTTCATGTGGTAGGTCAGAATATATTTTCATCATTCCATCGTTTCAAATGCAACATTTTCTGTTTGCAATTTTGCTTATTAAATCTGTACTTGGATATCTATAGCCTGAAATAAAAGTGAATGCAAACTAGTCAGTGTGAAATCTAGAGGTTAGTTATGCATGGAACATCTACCAACATACGCTTTTCACTCTTGACAAATAGGGTCAAGAAGAGTTCCATATTCAATTTGGTTTAAATAAAATACACAGGGGAGTACTCCCCTAGTGCATTTAGAAAGTTCAAAGCTCAAACTGAATTTACGGCTGGAACACGGAGATTATACCGAATTCATCCTCGAAGGTGGCACAACTTTTGGTAAGGGTAAATTAGTCCTTGATGTGACATTTTTACCCCGACGGCGAGTTAAGCCTTGTGGTGTTGACTGTGGATGCACAAGAGCTGGCGCCACTTCCACAATATTACCCACATTATCATCTACGACATCTTCTCCTCCACCATTACCTTCTTCATTGACTTCCAAGATGTAGTGCTCATTATTATCTGCTTCATCTCGACCTCCAACATTATCTTCTTCATTGACTTCCGCTCCCGCGACATTCACACTATCCCGTCGTCCATCGGTTTGGCCTTCATGCCCATCGCTTGGCGGATTGGTTGGAGCTTCGTCGATCACGTTGCCTTGTGTTTCTTTGTATCTTCTATGAGCTAACATGAACAAGATTAGAAATAACGAGACAACAAAGACGATTAGAAATAGAGCTTTAAAGGCGTGGTGATCGAGCTGGATTAGAGAATCTGATATGGTAGACTGTAGACAATGTTTTTCTCCAATGAACCACTTGTTCTCCATAGCTTTCATGGTCTCTCCCTCTGTAATGTTCAAGATCTGTCTTGAAATATCAGACACCAGCGGTGATCCTAATGGAAAGGCCTGCACAAAACCGTGGAGAGTTGAAAACACTTCAACAATCCTAGTTAAATGCAAACAGCTGATTGTTTGAACAATGACACAGATTAATTAGACCATCTTTTTATTTCATCATTCACAATTATAACTTTTCTATGTGCTATAAGATAGATTTCAGAATTAGGAAATACATTGTTTCACTTCAGAAAACTAATTATATATGTTTTGGTTATCCATACTGATGATACCGTCATGTAGCCTGCCACCATTTAAAACCTAGATAAATATAATAAAAAATAGTTAAAAGACTAATTAGCTAATTACACTTACAAAGCCAAAGCCATCAGCCTTAAAGGAAGGCTCGATAATGGAATACTGTGAGCAATATTTTGCCATGAAAAGCTTGATATAAGCGACTTCATCGAAAGCAGCATCAATCCCGCCATTGCTGCTCTTGTTAAGAAAAAGGTCACGCATTTCTTGAGGAGAATTGTAAATCTTTAACCTCGACGCATCGAAACCCATTTGTTTCAGCCTTTCGAATGTAAACGAACCCTTTTGATATCCAACGCTCACTCCGGTCTTTTTCAGATCATCCATGTGTTTCACGGTTGGTCGAAGCTCTTGAACCGTTAACATTGATGTTAGCGTCGCTGTGTAGCTCTGAGTCAGTATTAGCAACACAAAGCACCAAACCACAACAAGAGCCCTTGTGAAAAAGCTCTCTGATGGCTTCCCTATATATAAAAAAAATATTGGAAAATGTTGTGTTAGTTTTTTTTTTTTTTCAAAAGATGCAACCCTTATGATTACAATCTGAAGTTGTGTGTTGATGACAAAAACTCACTGTGTGAGAAAAACAAGGTTGAAAATGAGAAGTAGAACACATTAGATATTTGGTCGATTATCTTCTTGTCCCTGAAATCTTTATCTGCTTGGTACTCGAAAAGCCAAACCATCATTCCAATGTAGAGAAAAGATGCACCAGTGAGAAACCAGAGCTCCTTTGTTAAAGGCTTTAAGAAAACCCATTCTCCTCTCTGTTTCTCATCCTTGACCGGCACCACGAAAACAACGCCAGTCTCTGAGTATGGCAATGCGAAATCGACATATATTGACCGGTTAGCCAAGATTGTAGTATCCCCTACAGCTCCATCAAACTCCTGTTAACATCATTAGAAAATAACAATAAAACACTTAGCACAATATTTGATTTTTTTTTCGTCCAATTGGCCACGGTAGACACGTTAACTGGCTAGCAAAAAAAAAAAAAAAAGATTTTCAATGTAACTTACCGTTTTGATCAATGAAAAAAAGAAAAAAGAAAAAAAAAAGAATTGGTTTCCTCAAAGGTTTATGGATCAATGTAACTCACCCCAAGAAACACACTGTAAACCATTTCATCGTAACTTCCACGCGATTTTCCATCAGGAGTTTCAAAGGGGATGTACTCATAGGGGACAGCATATGGCATTTGTCTCATTACCGTGTCGAAAACATCTATGCAAAAGCCGGTGATTGTTAGAGCGTTAGTGTGTGCATCCTTTGTTACCTCCACAAAATTGTTGAAACCATCCTTCTTGGAACTGCTATTCGCAGCTTCTTCGCATTTGTTGGCAATTCCCAGCCTTTGGGCACAAAAGTAGTGTCCCCGGGCCATATTATCGGTCTTAGGCGGTGCAAGCTGTGCGCTATCTTAGTGCCTGTTTGATTCACTCTTAGGCTCTTCACTAACCCTACTTTCGATTTCCAAAATCCAACTGTTCTTTCCTCGCTATCCTCTATATTGATTATCTTGAAAGTCTTGGCCTCTAGCTTTCCGTTTCTTAGCTGAAATCTCCCGGCAACACCTTTGAAACTGACTGTCGTCAATGCTTGAAGAAGCTTGGGACCAGAGTGAGCAACGTCAAGATCATCAAGGTCAGTGCCTAAATCTTCTCTTGAAGTGTTTGCTTTGGTCTTATTGAAACTCATGTTTACATGACTGATTTCCTCAATTGACATTGCAAGTGCTGTGGCAGCATCATAAGCCCAACATTCAAAATTGTTTAGCTCTTCTCCTCCAAATCTTTTTCGCCAACGAGTTTCAAGATAACTTAGCTCCTTTGATCTTGAAAAATATGTCTTGACACCCAAAAAACCATGCATATCCTCCAAGCCTGATTCGCCCATTAAACTCATGAGATCAGCTATACCATTTGTAACAATCCATACATATCCTTTACTGATCATTCCAATCTCTTTCGCTATGGAGATTAGCCTCGACCCGAGATCAGGCAACATGTGCACGATAAAAACCCTAGTGGGCATGGTCATTAGTTTGTAGAGCTCTTTCTTGATTTGATCATCAGAGGAATGTGATGATATGGCACTTCGGTATCGGATACGAACGTTAATCTCTTGAAAAGCATCAACTAAGTAAGGAAGAATACCTTCTCCGAACTCATTGTCTACATAAATCGGCACAACTTCTCTCCATCTAAATGACTCTATGATGGCACTAATGGCGTTAACTTGAGATGAGTCGTCATGTGTGGCTCTGATGAAATATGGACTACGGAGGGAATCGAGAAGCGGGCTTGTTGCAGAGAATGAGATTATGGGAACTTGAGATTGATTTCCGAGGTTGATCAAAAATGGAGCTTGCATTGAATTCCCTGGTCCAATAATGGCCACCACTTCCCTCTTCTTTATCAAGTATAAAGCTGCAAAGTTAAAAATTAATATTTCCATATACTATTTGAGAAGTGTTTCTCAAAATGTGCTTATATACAATTAATAATATTAACTCTTTTTAAAAAATATTACAAAAATATGATTACTATAAAGTCTATAATCAATACATGATAATGCTATCATGATCTTCAAACTCTATTGTACACATATATTATAATATTTTTATTTAAGGTTTACTTCCTTGAATTTCATGTCACACACACTTACATATATATTTCGAAATATTGCTGGTTTTTGGAACGATCTTCACTTTCAACAACACAGTCACTTCCTAAGACAAGGATCTTAGATCTATCCAGAAGACAACATAGTTGACAATTATAGCAAGAACTAGTCCTTCGTAAATCATTGGGATTGTTTATCCTACTATATGTAAGATTTTGAACGCAACCGGCCCGCTAGTTTTTCTAAAACTAAATTTAGTAATTATATAATATACAAAAAGAATAAAAAAGAATGTTATCAGCAATGAATTGTAATGATATATAATGTAAAATATATACTTATATAAAACATGATTTATTTTTATGTTTTGTAGGATAGCACTGTATATATATTAGTGAAAATGTCATACATGATGATCGATGAATATTCACAACGAAAGATAGGTACCTGAAGCTGCAGCACCAACAACAGTTCGTTTGGAATCTCGGATGTCGAGGACAATCCTTGTCTTGAAGCCATTATGAGTATTATAGAATTCCGACAGAGACATGTTGATAGCTTGTAAGCTCAGATCTGCTAATGTCACATTAGTGTCAAGAACAATTCCCACTTTAACTTGTAAAGCTTCCTTTTGAGGTCTCGCGAGTAATACCAAGAAGATGAGACAAAATGAAAGCCATAAAGGAAGAGAACGAGATACAACAAGAAGATGGAATAAAGACATTACTAAGATTTCATAATCATAAAGAGGAGAGACGAAACAGATAAATAGATAGTTTTGGAGAGACTCATTCCGCGTATTATAATTAACTGTTGGAATTTGCAAGTAGACTTTATATTTAAAACATACCGTAGAGATAATTATAATTACAAAGATGATGTAGGGAGGACATGTTTTGATCATTTTGGATAATTAACGCGTTACCCCAATGAGGCAAAGACGTGGTCTTCCAAAAACATAAAATATTTATTAATAATTAAGTGATACAAATATAGAATTGGTATGTTGAACATTTTACCATTTTGTAAATATTTTATACAATATTTTATCATTATGTAAAACCAAGTGATATATATATATATATATATATAATTGATAATCATTTGTTAGTTAATGAAGCGTATAGGAGACATAAAAAGGAGACCATCGCAAGCTGCAATATTTTACGTTGTTTTTTTTTTTTTTTTTCTTTTCTTTTATCGTTGGGTTGACTTGGTTTGTTAAGTGAATGTAATAAAACATAATTAATACTATTCATTCGACATTGAAAGGAAAAAGACTAAATATCACTAAGTGACTAACTCTTTGACAAGAAAAAAAAGGCTAATTATCACAAAAATATCTCATATTGGAAAGGGTTAAAAAAAGAGTAAATTGTTTGTAAGTTTAAGGATATCCTCTTCTCACAAGCTTTTTAGAAAAGAAAAAAATTACCATTGAATTTTTAAGATGTTCGTAATTAGGCCAAATCTATCAAAATATCATGTTCAAGTGCCCACGCCGAGTATAAAGAAATTGCAAACGGCTTGCCATGCCTCCAACATGAAAACTCAAAGTCCAATCTGCTCATTGTAAGCCATTATGTTTAATATATGGTTTAAAGAAATATATAATTTTAAGAAATCAAGTCCAATCTCAACATTTGAATTTTGAAGGCTTTTCCAAGCGACCAGGGTGAGAGTGAGAGTATGATTAACAAAGACGATCAAAAATAGTGCTTCAAAGCTGTGGTGATCGAGCTGGATTGGTGAATCTGATGTGGTCGAGTCCAGACAATGTTTTTCTCCAAGGAACCAATTGATCTCTATATCTCTCATGCAGTGTCGTGCTTACTTGATAAAAAAATAGGGCAACATCAATCTTATTGGTTGGGAGAGGCATTGACATTGAGCGTGTCAATATTGATAACATACTGGCAAGTATTTTATTTATATAATCCTGAAAATTTACATTGATTAACGATCTCACTAAGAGATATTGTATTTCTATACGCCCCTTGAGATGATGGTTCTTCTATACATCAATCTTAATATGTTCGGGCATGAATCGGTGGGCCAACTATTGGACCGGACCCTGATACCATATTAGATTGTGGGCTTCCAACTTAAAACCAATTGGCAATGGAGAAGTTTATATCTTATATATACCACTTAAGATCATACTCAACTTCCAACGTGTGATATTGTATCCCTAATAAAAGGAATTCCCTAAGCAGATTTATATATACCTCTACATACAGTAAGTGTGAAATACTTTTACCAAATGTGCAAAAGCTTGGTTCTGTCTGGTTTTGATATTAATGCTTGTGAGAGGAAGTAACTCTTCAGATTTTAACCTTGTTGTTGTTGTTGGTATTCAAAGCGGTCATGGAGTTCATAACTATCTCTCGCTCAGTTTGTAGCTATTTTAGTCTTTTCTACGGGGACAGGGTTTTCCATATATTTAAACCCTTTGTAATTCTTTAAAAAACCAGAGATCGAGCAACTCCAAACAGTTAAGAACTGTCCTGTCTTTTTTGTACAAGAGATTATTACGCTTAAAGTCTTCAGCATTTAGTCTTAACGAGAGATTATTAAGCTGCGAAGATTCCTTGTTATTACTACCGTCTTCAATACTTAGAATTGATTGAACACATAAGATTACATTTCTTTTATGTTTTACTTATTTTAAAATGCAACTTTTCTGATTGCATTTCAATCACCCCAACTTTTCTGTTGACTTTAGCCTTGACGGTGTCCCAGCTCTTCCAATGGTTGTAGCCTTTGTCATCTTAGGTTGGGTTTGCTCTTGACTGAAACTTGATTCGCCTTCATCGAGCTCATTGCGAAGTCTCTCTTTGTAACTTTTACGGGCCAACATGAGTAAGAGTAAGAGCATGGATACAACAAAGATGATTAGAAATAGGCCTTTAAAGCTGTGGTGATTGAGCTGGATTGGAGAATCCGATGTGGTAGAATCAACACAGTGTTTTTCTTCAAGGAACCACTTCTTCTCTATAGCTTTCATCTCTCTCTCTGTTAAGTCCAAGATCTCTCTTGAAATATCCGGCACCAACGGAGATCCCAATGGAAAGGCCTACAAAAACATTTTGATATGGAGATTCAAAATCACTGGCAAAATCCTAATTAAGAACAGAAACTAATGATTTTAAGTAGCCTCATCCGCTGCAAGTGCAACCATATATATAAGCCTAAGTAAAACAGTAACTCATTTTACTTACAAAGCCAAAGCCATCGGCCTTTCTTACAAAGCCAAAGCCATCGGCCTTAAAGGTAGGCTCAATAATGGAATATGCTGAGCAATATTTAGCTATGAAAAGCTTGATGTAAGCGACTTCGTCAAACGCAGCATCAATACCACCGCGCTAATGTACACCTTATTGCTTACTAACGTTAGTTGAATAGGAGAAATTAGCGCGCTAATGTACACCTTATTGCTTACTACTTTAGAGTTCTATTTTTATTAGATCTAAATATTTTTATTGCTTACTACTTTAGCGTTCTATTTTTATTAGATCTAAATATTTTTATGTTTACTACTTTCGTGTGTTTCACAAAACATACATATATAGTTTTTTCTTTATGTTGTTGGTATTGCTGATTTTTGGAACAGTCTTCACTTTCAAAGGACAAGGATATTTAGTTTTGTCAAGAAAACTAATATAGTTGACTATTTTTTAAAAAGAACAAGTCGTCCAAAAATCATTAGTCGGTGGCAGGTATACAAAATTTTCGTTATTATAGTATAAGTATCAACAAAAGATTGTAATATATAGGTGCAGCCATATAATCAGAGTTGCTGCACTTATATAATTAAATTAATATAATCAGATACTTTAAGCCCAATTCTTTTCTAAAAAGGCTCCTGCCCAACTAAAAACAAATACAATTAATATTTCATCCCAAATTTTTTACCAAACAAAAATTGGTCGACACCAAAACATGGAAAAACTAGGATAACTTTTGTAGAATTTTTGTTTTGTAATCTTTTTTGTTACTCACTTCGAAAACCAAGCTTTATTTAATAAAAGTCTGATCGGACGTATATTTGATATATGTTCGTACTATATTTTTTAATAAAATTATTTATAATATTGTGCCCTTTGTTAATTAAAAAAGAATCTGCGCTTGTCCCCCTATATGTGTATATATATTAGATAAAATTTTATACATGAGCGATGCAAGACCACGTACAACGCAAGATTTTGAGTACGTACCTGAAGCGGCAGCACCAACAACAGTTTGTTGGGAGTCTCGGATGTTGAGGACAATCCTTGTCTTGAAATCATTATGAGTGTTATAGAAATCCGACAGAGACATGTTAATAGCTCGAAAGTTCATATCTGCTACTGTCCCATTAGTGTCAAGAACAATCCCCACTTGAACTTCTAAAGCTTCCTTTTGAGTTTTCCCGAGCAATACTAAGAATATGAGAAAAAATAAAAGCCATAAAGGAAGAGAACGAGACACGAGATGATGGAAAAAAGACATCGCTATTATGGTTGTTTCATAACTACAAGAGGAAATACGAGTCAAGTATTATAGATAGTTTTGAAGAATAGAACCATTCAACTTTAACTATCGAAGTGTCGGATATTCGTTAGTAGACTATTTATTAATTTAACATAACTTAGAGAATTTGTTGCATGTATTAAGTTGCCAAGGAAAGCACACAAAAATAAGTGACGTACTTTACGTGTTTGCCATATGTGGCCAAATGTCATTTAGTTTGGTTTGACTTGGTTTCTGTTGTTGGGTCTGATAATACACACAATTATTGGGCCTTAATTGAGCAGAAGAAAATGGGATGGAAGAAGAAAGTATAAAAGTGTATAATCAATCTTTCACTGTATTCTTTTGTATCTCACTATCTCTCTTGAATAATTCTCCTTTGCACACAGTAGTAACATACATATGTAGGATAGTTTTTTTTTTTGGTTTTCTTAACATATTTTTGTGACACTGTGTTTTGTATTCAAAATTCGTTTATCAGGAAGAACCTCTTCAGATTTCAATCTTGTAGTGGGGTCATGGAGGTCCACCGCTATCTGTCACTCCTTTGTTGCTGTCGTGGTATTTTCTATTGAGGACAAGTTTTTCCATATCTTTAGACCGTTTGTAACTCTTTAAGAAATGAGATTGAGCTACTCTCTAAAGCACACAGTTCAGAGCTGTCCTGCTTTTTGTACAAGAGATTGTTATGTTTTAAATCGCAGGGTTTAGTGCTGACTTGGTTTCGTTGTCCGTTAGTTAATGTTAAGAATCAATGTGCAAACTCTTATCTATTACTTCCGATACACTGTTACAAAGAGTAGAGCCACCGGCACATCACCGATTCATCAAGTCTATCTCCCTAAGCGACACATACGTCACTCAACATACAACAAACAATGCATGAGTTCACAATCCTTTCTCCTCTGTATTTATATACAATAGTGTGAACTAACTCATCTTCAGCCCCACATGTGCCTCTCATGTGCTTATCAGTAAAATGCAAAGCGATTCTCATTGAATGTTTGCTAAGAATCCTCAGCGTTAATTGTGTCTTTGATGCTTGCTAATGAACAGGTTTCATGTGGTAGGTAAGAGTATAGTTTCCATCATTCCATCGTTTTCAATGTGTTCTGTTTGCAATTGTTCATATGCTCCTAAAAATACTGACTTAAACAAAAGTGAATGCAATCTGATCAGAGTGAAACTGAAAAACCTAGAGGTTAGTTTAGACTATGCTGACTTTAGCCTTGACAGTGTCGCAGCTCTTCTAAAGGGCATAGTCTTTGAAGTCAGTTTCTTACGTCGGACCAAAGCTGTGTCGACTTCCACAATATGATCTCCAACATTACCTTCTTCATGGACTTCTTCTTGAGCTGCATTGGCTTGATCATTTGGTAGGTTGGGTGAAACCTTGCATTGTCTCTCTTGATATCTTCTAGAGGCCAACATAAGTAAGATTAGAATTATAGAAACAACAAAGACGATCAGAAATAGTGCCTCAAAGCTGTGGTGATCGAGCTGTATTGGTGAATCCGATGTGGTTGAGTCCAGACAATGTTTTTCTCCAAGGAACCACTTGTTCTCTATAGCCCTCATGGTCTCTCCCTCTGTTAAGTTTAAGATCTGTCTTGAAATATCTGACACCAATGGAGATCCCAGTGGAAATGCCTGCAAGAATCATTGGGAAATATCACCATTCAAAGTCTTAAAAATAAAGCAACCACCAGCTAATTTACTTACAAAGCCAAAGCCATCAGCCTTAAAGGTAGGCTCGATAATGGAATACTCTGAGCAGTATTTAGCCATGAAAAGCTTGATATAAGCGACTTCATCAAACGCAGCATCAATCCCGCCGTTGCTGGTCTTGTTAAGAAAGAGTTCACGCATTTCTTCAGGAGAATTATACGTCTTCAACCTTGATTCATCGAAACGCATTTGTTTCAACCTTTCGAATGTAAAAGAACCGGTCTGATATCCAACGTTCACTCCGCTCTTCCTCAGGTCATCCATGTGTCTCACTGTTGGTCGAAGCTCTTGAACCGTTAACATAGATGTCAGTGTTGCTGTGTAGCTCTGAGTTAGAATTAGCAACACAAAGCACCAAACCACAACAAGAACCCTCGTGAAAAAGCTCTCTGATGGCCTCCCTGTAAATTAAAACGTGGTTATCACTTGTCAGTTTTGCTGTTACAAAGATTTTCAACTGATAATGAGTTAGAAGCTGAAGTTGTGCGTGACAAAAAAAGACTCACTGTGTGCGAAAAAGAGAGTCGAAAATGAGAAGTAGAACACATTAGAGATTTTATCAATTATCCTCTGTTTCTTGAAGTCCTCATCCGCTTGAAACTCAAAAATCCAAACCATGATTCCAATGTAGATGAAAGAAGCAGCAGTGATCAACCAGAGCTCCATTGTTAAAGGCTTCAAAAAGACCCATTCTCCTTTTTCTTTTCCATCCTTGACCGGTACCACGAATACAACACCTGTCTCGGAGTAGGGCAAAGCGAAATCGACATAATGCGACCGATTAGCCAAGATCGTTGTATCACCTACAGCTCCATCAAACACCTGTGAACATCATTTGGAAAATATCTTAAGCTTGATACTGAGTTTGAGTCGTCGCCACCGTAGACGCCTTAACTTCTAACGTTTTACAAGTTTTTCATATAGAAAAGAATTAGTATATCTTCAAAGGTATCATGTAACATACCCCAAGAAACACATTGTGAACCATTTCATCGTAACTTCCACGAGGTTTTCCATCAGGAGTTTCAAAGGGATGTACTCATAGGAGACAGCATATGGCATTTGTCTCATCACCATGTCGAAAACATCTATGCAAAAACCAGTGACCATTGGTACATTAGTGTTTTCATCCTTTGTTACCTTGACAAAATTGTTGAAACCATCCTTCTTTGGAACTGCTATTCTCAGCTTCTTTGCGTTTGTTGGGAATTCCCATCCTTTAGGCACAAAAATAGTGTCCCCAGGCCATATAATCGGTCTAAGGCGACGCGAGCTGTATGATTTTTGATCCACTTGTAGGCTCTTCAATAATCCTACTTTTGATTTCCAAAAGCCAACAGTTCTTTCTCCAGTTTCTTCTATATTAATTATCTTAAAAGTCTTTGCCTCTAGCTTTCCGGTTTTTAGCTGAAATCTCCCGGCAACACCTTTGAAACTGACTGATGATAACGCTTGAAGAAGCTTGGGACCAGAGAGAGAAACGCCGAGGTCATCAAGATCAGTACCTATATCGTCCCTTGGAGTGTTTGTTTTGGTCTTATTAAAACTCATGTTTACGTCACTGATCTCCTCAACGGACATTGCAAGTGCTGTGGCAGCATCATAAGCCCAACATGCAAAATTGTTTAGCTCTTCTCTTCCAAATCTTTTTCGCCAACGAGCTTCAAGATACATTAGCTTTTTGGATCCAGCAAAATATGTCTTGACCCCCAAGACACCATGCATATTCTCCAAGCTTGATTCTCCCATTACACTCATGAGGTCAGCTATACCATTTGTAACAATCCATACATATCCTTTATTCATCATACCAATCTCTTTGGCTATCGCAAAAAGCCTTGTTCCGAGATCAGGCAGCATGTGCACGATAAACACTCTAGTGGGCATGGTCATTAATTTGTAAAGCTCTTTCTTGATTTGATCATCAGAGAAATATAATGAGATTGCACTTCGGTATCGGATACGAACGTTAATCTCTTGAAAAGCGTCGACTAAGTAAGGAAGAATACCTTCTCCGAACTCATTGTCCGCATAGATAGGCACAACTTCCCTCCATCTAAATGACTCTATGATGGCGCTAATAGCATTGACTTGAGAGGAATCGTCGTGTGTGGCTCTGATGAAATATGGACTACGGAGGGAATCAAGAAGAGGGCTTGTTGCAGAAAATGAAATGATTGGAACTTTAGACTGATTTCCGAGGTTGATTAGAAATGGAGCTTGCATTGATGTCCCTGGTCCTATAATGGCCACCACTTCCCTCTTCTTTATCAAGTATAAAGCTACAAAGTTAAGGTTGCAAGGTGTAGTGAACTCAGTTAAATAATAAAAAAAAAAAAATTGTGCTTATAGGTTTTAAAAGTTTAGTTAAGTGTAATTAAGTTGGAAAGCAACGCAAAACTGATCAGTTGAAATTGTGTTCCGATCCATTTCGGTCAAATGTTTGCATTTTCCATTCTTCGTGTTGGTGTTCGTTGACTTCAATTAAAAAATTATAAGTACAAGAATCAAGTGCACAAATTATATGGATCTGAGATTTGATCCAGAATCCACTCCAATTTGCTTTTACTAAATTTATTCCTATATCATCTATTAAAGAACATTTTAGAGGTATATTATATTATAATTTCATATTTAAATCTTTATGTTTACTTTCTTGTATTTCACGAAACATATATAGATTTGATTGCTGTCATCACTTCCAAAAGACAAGGAATTTTCAGATTTATGAGAAAAACTAGACATAGTTTTGACTATTGTATGGATTAGGATTGTTCATATCGTTAGGATTGTTCATATCGATATATAGCATAACAACATATACTGTAATAAAATTTAATGTATGTAAGATCGAGTACCTGAAGCGGCAGCACCAACAACAGTTTGTTTCGAGTCTCGGATGTTGAGGACAATCCTTGTCTTGAAGCCATCATGAGTATTATAGAATTCCGACAGAGACATTTCGATAGCTCGCAAGCTCAAATCTGATAATGTCACATTACTGCCAATAACAACCCCCACTTTAACTTGTAAAGCTTCCTTTTGAGATTTCCCGAGTGATAATACTAATAAGATGAGACAAATGAAAAGCTGTAAAGGAAGAAACCGAGACACGAGATGATGGAAGAAAAACATAGCTTTGCTGATCTGATAACTTACAAGAGGAGGAGATAGGACGGGCCAAGTAAAGGATAGTTTTGACTGTTTTGAAGAAGAGAACCAATAAAGTCAAATAAAGTGTCGGAATTTGCAAGTAGACTATTGAATTGATTTATTTAATACATACCTTAGAGATAATTATTAGTAGGAAATTGATGTAGAGAAGAAGATGACTTGTTACGGTCATTTTAGATTTGGACAGTTAACGCGCTACCCATATTAGAGGACAAGACGTGGTCTGTCAAAAACATACACTATTTCATAACATCAAACAATTTCATACTCATGAACTATGAAAGTAACTACTGTGAATCGTCGAAGTTCAGCTGTGAAGTCAAATCCGTGTAACCTACAACATTTATATGTAATGTGAATGTGAACATGATTTGTATATAATGTTTATTAACATCAGAAAAAAATAATTGCCACAAGAGCTTTATGTGTTCACTCGTCACTTCAATATGCCAATACATTCACCGAAGATCTATATACCCACCCACTATATAATTCGTTTACTAGGGAACATATATTTTGGCTTAAGAACTTGTAAATTGGTGAATATAATTGTTGAAAATTTTAATTATTTTTCACCAGTTCGGATAACTTTCATTGTAATGATTGATGTTTTAAAAAAAAAGATAAATAAAATAATATATGGTTTTAAAAGTTTCAAAATAATCCAGAAATATATCTACATATTTATATAATCAATCAGAAAGTTAGAAAATGTTTTTTTCTCCAATTAGATAAAGAAAAGAGGATATGATAAAAAGAAATGACATTATAAAATGAGTAAAATATAGTACACAATAAATATAATTTATAGTATGTCTAAATATAAAGACATTACATAATACAGTACATAAAGTGAAGAAAACTTAGGTGTCTAATTATAGTTAATCCCATATAGTAAACAAAATAATTAATAAATATAAAAAATTAGTCTACCCATTTATAGTCATTAGAAATCAATGTCAATAGTCCACTAAACTCCAAGAGAACTTTGTCAGTAGTGGTGAAATCTACAGGTAACAGAACAATACTTGGAAAAAAATCTCATTTCTTTGCCTTTTTTCTTTTGTAACTGTTATACTTGGAAACTATCAATAAATTAACATCTGGTTTGTGGTTGGATAAGATAATTAACTCCTTACCATTTATTAGCTTGAATAACCTTTAAAATTTTGACTCTCATAAGTGTATATAACAAACCATTCAGACTGTGACAATGATATATTCCAACAACCTTCAAATCGTTTTCCCATCTTCCAAAACTTTATGCAATCGAGTTTTTTTTTTCTTTTCTTCCAATAGCCATCTTCAAATCCGAAATCGATTATGTCACCTCCCACCAGAGAACAACTATACACTTTTCATGCTCAAGACAGAAAAATATTCTCAAAACTCGTCCTAAAATTCTCAAGATCTCCAGCTGAGTCACTTCTTGTAATGGCTACATGGTTTTGGCTTGAAGACTTTTTCTCCCAAGACATCATATCAACCATATTGGCTTTCAGCGATCCAGTCATAGTGGCTCTAGCTAACGAGGCTGTTTCTTGCTTCCAATGCCTCGATTCCGATAACCAGCCAAATGATTTGAATCAGATCCCTCTCACCGCAGAACTCATGTCAGTAGACATATCTCTTCAAATAATCTACAAATACCGATATAGTGCTATCACAGGCATCAAAAACTTTTTAACAACTGTTTGTTCTAGAATTTTTTCTGACATCCTTCAACGAGTTCTTCCATCTTCTTCATCGTATCCTTTCATCACCAGACTCCGCCACCCTCTTATCATCCCTGGTTTCCCCCATCCAACGTTCGGAAGCATCAACGTAATGCCCGATGGAGAAAATGATCTCTTCAACAACAACAACTTGTCTTTTTGTTCACATGGTCTATGGGGTTGGAACTCTAACTGCATAGCGACTAATAACGAGAAGACTATGTTTATAACATTTTCTCGTGGGTTTCCAGTGTCGCAAGAAGAGGTGAAACATTTTTTCACCAAAACTTATGGAGAAAATTGTGTTGAAGGCGTTTACATGAATGAATACAAGGACAACGACAACTCTCCTAATTATGGTCAGCAACAATCACTGTATGCGAAGCTGGTCTTGGATTCGGTTGCTACTGTGGATCGCATACTCGACGGCGAGAAGATACAAAAGTTTAAGTATAATGGAAAACATATTTGGGCTCGTAAGTTTAGCGAGAATAGAGATGGTTAACTTAAACCAAATGGATTGGAATCTTGTTTTGCTTTGTTATATGAATGACATGGGCCACATGGGCGTTGTAATCCTATGACTTAAACAAACTTTAAAGTAAGATTGTTAAATGTAAACGTTTACATTCTGAACTATATGTAATAATTTGTGCATCCAAAGGTAATTTGGAAGAAAACAGAATTTTCCCATATAAACTCACCAAATCGATGATACAAGTTTACTTTTAAAATAACAACATCATCTAACCGTAGACTGGAAAACAGATTATGTAAGTACAGTACGTGGAAGACAAAGGTGGTCGGCAGTCATTACGAAAAGAAAAAAACATAATTGCGTCTGCCGGGAGTCGAACCCGGGTCTATTGCTTGGAAGGCAATTATCCTAACCGTTGGACTACAGACGCTAATTGGAAAATTCGGCATCATTTATGTATATATAGGTAAATTTGGAATATGTCAAAGGATCGAAATCTAAAAGATGAACTTCAATTTTTCAGGCCTATTTCAAGCGTAATGGGCCACTCCCATCTCTGGATGAACATAAAACAATTTCTGTACAGTATTAAGTTTAGTGGAGGCTTGGAGCCATCACTAATTTGTGGACTAGTCTCTCTCTTATACTTTTTTCTTCTTCTCGAAATTTATAACTGAAAATTGTGGAAATTCGAAATTTGTTGAAAAGAAAAATCCTTAAAACTGAAGAATAGCCAACTAGTTAGGTATATGTATTGACATTGACAATATAAGGGATGCATCAATATGTGATTCTTGCTGATTAGTATTCAACAAACCTTTAGGTACACATAAATAGTTAGACTTTATCTAATATACGATATAACCTTTATGATTGGCTAGGCGTGAACATAACAATATTAGAATTGTTTTACACTTTTAAGGTTAATACCCATAAGGTTACTCTAGCAAATCTATCCAAGGTCACACAAGCTGTTTGAATTGCCTTATAGATTTCAATAAGAATAGATAAACATATTTTGTATGGGGAGATATATGTTAACTTCACGATGACCATAGAAAATAAAAGATTCAGTTTAATGTTAACATTTAGCCAATATAAAATAAGTATGAAAACGGTGATTGGCAGGATCAGCTTTCCATTTTGTTGAATTTTATGTGTAGTTTGTTGAATATACTTTGGTCTACCATTTTTCCTCACATGGATCATGATTGTTATATATATTAACATCATTTTAGAAAAAAAACCATCATGTGCTCTTATAGCAATGGAAATATAAATCATTCCATGTAATGTTGATATGAAAATTAGCTAATAAGTACGTCTTTGTCAAAAGGCAGACACATTTTCTTATGTCATACAAAGAATTAAACCAACATTAATCATTAAATTATAGAATAACTGGATAAAATTGGTTAGTCAAACAAAATGAAGTCTTAACATCAAATCATACAATTTGTTAGGTAACCACTTGCACATCTACTATTTTACTAGTTCGGAAGTGGTCCAAACGAAAGTGATGTACGAACTATAAAATAACAATGGTATTATTATCAAATCATTACTATTGAGACAATAATATAATTAATTTACCAAAAGCCTTAAGTACGCATTGACTAATTGATTTCCTTCGTGCCAAAGTGGAGAAGGTCATCTCTATTTTGTCATTAAGATCATTGATGATTGTACTTCACAAAATCAAAGTAAGTCATCTACCAAAATCATTTTTATTGTGCTTAGATGGAAGATTGTGATTGGTGAGAATGATGCGGGATAATGTGAATCATTATGGTTATTATTATTTAACATCACTAAGAGTAAGTGGCTCTCTTCAACTCGATGTATAAGTATTCACTTAAACTATTAAAGTCGATATACAGTATATTCTTCAACACACTCCATGATTAGAACTTTTACCAAATTAAAAGACTTCATATACTAATAAGGAACACAAAAAGAAAGACTTTGTTCAAAGTTGAAATTAATGACGGTTTCCACATTTTGTTTTTTTGTCATTTTCGTATACGATTATTTCAGAACTTAATTAATGTCTCGAACATCAATAATAGGTGAATTAACAGTCTTGGAAAGCCTAGTACCAACCAGCCCACATAGATGAAGACAAGAAAATATTAGATATTGTTTATACCAATTACAAGTAGAGTGTCTTAATTTCCTTATTCCATTTTTATATCTATATGGATCTTGTTAATAAAAGACCAAAAAACAAAAACCATTTTGATTATTTCCACTAGCGGGAAAAACACGTCCAAGCCGACAAAAGCATTGTAATCAAACCACATTCACACGAAACGCGCATCACAAGCCGCGTGACTTTGGTGAGACGCATGGATCTCACACCTAAACGCTCGACGAACACCATTTTCCTCTGGCGTCTTGTGAACGCTATTGGGCTTTGGTTGCGATCAGTAGGCCCTTTTTTTTTGACTTTATAGGGAAAAAAATCTTGAGATGATGACAAATTGATAATTGTTCATGAAATGTTATTTATAAAAAATATCTTCTTGGCTCATTGAACCAAAAATCTATCACGGATTTATCTACCTACTAATTAACAATAAACAACTTTATTATTTTGTCTACATTGCCTTTTTTCCTTTTTTTTTAAGTAGAGGAATCCAAACTAAAAATCTTCATAATTTGATACCCAAAAAAAGAAAAATCATAATTAAAATTGTAACGAAAAACACTAATCCTCCAAAATCTTTGATCACACACTATATAAGAGGATATACTCCATAAACTAATAAATCTTTTGTTTTTTCCAAAGCATATCTCAAATATATTTCGTGAATATCTAGTTTTATTCTATTTCCTATTCACATTATTATCGTTCTATTAATTAAAACAAAATTAATAAATCGTGAAACAAAACATGGAAGACACAACTACGGCACTTAAACTTAACCCCCCCGAAGACTTCTTATAATAATTAAAGCATCGATCTCAACCAAAAACATTACAAAGGGAATTAAACTAAACAAACTCTTCTCTCTCTCTCTCCTTACCCTGCGCCGCCGCCGCAGCTTAACCACCACCACCGTCGTCTCCGCCGCTTCACCACCGCAATGGGGAAAGGCGGGGCGCTAAGCGAAAGCGTAATTAGGAAGATCCTCCTCTCATACAGCTACGTAGCGATATGGATCTTCCTAAGCTTCACCGTAATCGTCTACAACAAATACATCCTCGACAAGAAGATGTACAATTGGCCATTCCCGATCTCACTCACAATGATCCACATGTCGTTTTGCTCAACCCTAGCTTTCCTCATCATCAAGGTTTTCAAATTCGTCGAGCCTGTTTCAATGTCTCGCGAGACTTACCTTAGATCCGTAGTCCCGATCGGAGCACTCTACGCTCTCTCCCTCTGGCTATCGAACTCTGCTTACATTTACCTCTCCGTCTCCTTCATCCAGATGCTTAAAGCTCTGATGCCTGTAGCTGTTTACTCCATCGGTGTTCTCTTCAAGAAGGAAGGTTTTAAATCTGACACTATGATGAACATGCTCTCGATCTCGTTTGGTGTTGCGATTGCTGCTTATGGTGAAGCTAGGTTTGATGTTTGGGGTGTTGTGCTTCAGCTTGGTGCTGTTGCTTTTGAAGCTACTCGTTTGGTTTTGATTCAGATCTTGCTTACTTCTAAAGGGATCACTCTTAACCCAATCACTTCGCTTTATTACGTTGCTCCTTGTTGTTTAGCTTTCTTGTTTATTCCTTGGATCTACGTTGAGTTCCCTGTTCTTAGAGATACGTCTAGCTTCCATTTCGATTACGCTGTCTTTGGAGCTAATTCGTTCTGTGCGTTTGCTTTGAATCTTGCTGTGTTTCTTTTGGTTGGGAAGACCTCTGCTTTGACTATGAATGTTGCTGGTGTGGTTAAGGATTGGCTCTTGATTGCTTTCTCTTGGTCTGTGATTAAGGATACTGTGACTCCTATTAACCTTTTTGGGTATGGGATTGCGTTTTGGGGTTGCGTATTACAACCATGCGAAATTGCAGGCCTTGAAGGCTAAAGAGGCTCAGAAGAAGATTCAGCAAGTTGATGAGGAGGGTGGTCGGTTGCTTGAAGAGAGGGAAGGTGATGGTGAAGGTAAGAAGAATGAGTCTGGGAATTAAATGAAGAACAAAGAAGATTGGAATTGGGTGGGAATAAGAGCATGGAAGAAGATTATGATCTGAGGTTGCTTTTGATCCATTGGTGAAGCTCATAGGTAGTGAAGTCAGAATCTTTTTATTGCTTTCGTCTTTGTTTTTTTTTTTTGGAGCTTTCTTTTATCTTTTCGTATTTGTTTTCTTCATGTTTATTTATGAGTACAATGGTGTTACTAAACCTCTATTTATGGATTTTTCCTACTTCTTATTTAACCATACTGAGATTATTGAAAGTTTCAGTATACTTGTGGATTCTAAGTTTTTGTGAATCCTCTAGAGGGTTCGTCCTTTGACATGTTCGGTCAATCGTGATGGTGTGAATTTGTATAGGTTGTTCAATGCAGTAGAGTTGACTATATAGAGTATAGATAAGAACTCAAATCGATTCAGTAAATTCCTGAACAAAGGCAAAATGCATTCATTCATTTGTCTATAAGACACAGGAAAAATGAGGTTTGGTTTGAAAGAGAAGATTTTGATGTAAAAGTTGTTGCACAATTATCTAAAAGGAGGTTTGTGAGGTTACATTTACAGCAGTTGGAAGATTTGATACAAGAAATGGCTGAGACAAGCCTTGTGTTTTTGAATGTCTGATCATGTCATCTGTCAAACAATCATGATTACGTTAGTTAGCATCCTACGGCTCCATCCATTGATCGTTAGTTAACATTGACAATGCCAAGTTCCCCTGTAGTCCATTATCGTTTTCTACTTTTCTTTTTATTTATCACCAAAATTATAGGGACATAATATATAGCTCCCAAAATCCCATAGTGTCTGTCTGCCAGAGGCTGCGAGATGTTTGTGAAACCTATTTCCTTTTTGGTCACCGGCAAAAAAAGGTCAAAGTTACCAAAAAGGGAAATGACGGAGGGCATTATCACGTGGGCTTTAGTTAATGAATAAGCCCAGTGCATGGCTGGTAAAGGTATAAGGCCCATTCGTTTTCTTTACTTGGCGCATTTTTTTTTCTTTTTTTCCTTTCTAATCCTTAAAAATTCGGTTCATAATTTATTAGAACCCGGAATAATTAAAATTTGACAAATAGAACCCGTTCGCCGTTTTGAACCTCAGGAAACAGCAAAACCTCTCAAAAACCCTAATTTGCTTTCTTCTTCTTCGCGACTCCTCCTCACTCTCTCTTTCGTCCTTCCCCTCCGCCACCGTCTACAGAATCTCATCTCCTGGGCAAACTGAAACAAATTAGATTTCTTTGACCACCATCCACTTATCTCTCTGTCTCCCTTCGGTTTGTCTGTGTGAATTGGTTAGTTGCTTACTTGTTTTTGTTACTTTGAATTAGATTGTTTTTTGAGTTATTCGATTGGTAAGTTGCTGCATTTTTTTTTTTTCCAATTGAAATCGATTTAGCTGTGGAACTTTTTTGTATCTTTTACATTGACTAGCTTAGCTCGAGTTTTCGTTGGGGGTTGACGACAAGGAAGGAACTTTAATTATTTTCGACTTGGAGATGTTAGTGTGTGTGTAATGTACGCAGGTATTTGATTGTTTGCTTGAAACAATTTCAGGGAAAGATGAATTTGGTGAACATTAGAGATGTCTTGACTTCTTTCAGTCCTGCTCTAGACTATCTCGCTATTAGCACCGGAGATGGCCGTATTAAGGTATCCAAAGTCCTCTTCTTCTATGGTCTAGTGTTATGTTTTCACATGGTTCTCTACTTGTTAGTTTCTTTATTGGTGGATTTATAGTCATACAATTGTGAACGAGTTTTTATTGATTTTCTATTCAAAGAGAAGATATTTTGCTTGTCAATTAATGTAATTTTCGTTTGATGTTGTATAGATTTGGGATACCGTAAAGGGTCAGGTCCAAACAGAGTTTGCTGATATTGCATCTACTGAGGAGACAAACATTTATACTAAAGTTGCCAAAGGTCACCTCTCTGTCGATTATACTTGCATGAAATGGCTGTCTTTGGAGAGAAAGGTACATAGGCCTAGTTTTTTTTTTTAATTCTAAGTTTGTTAAATCATTGTTTCTGCTTACAAATAAGCCTTATTCTTGTTATTTGCAGAAGAAAAGAAAACTTGGAACTTCCGTATTGGTATTAGGAACGGGTGGAGGGGATGTTTTAGCACTTGATGTGGCTTCTGGTCAGCTAAAATGGAGAATAAGTGATTGTCATCCCGGGTGTGTAACTAACTCTCACTGACTTTTTCTTTACTATTCATTTGTTGGGCCATATTTGAAAAGCAAACATATATTTTTCTGTTATTTGGTCATGCTCTAGGTAGCTGCTCTCTCTGCAAATCTTTATAAATTTTCCTCTTTATAGCTGGGTTAGGACATTTATCGATATGTGTTTCTTGTCTTGTGCAGTGGTGTCAATGCTGTTTCATCTTCAGCAAGGGCCTCTTGCATATACAGTGGTGGGGCAGATGGGATGGTTTGTCAAATTGATCCCCATAGTGGAAATCTGATCAGAAAGTTCAAAGCTTCAACAAAAGCAGTCTCTTCTTTATGTGTTTCACCAGGTGTGTCCTTCGTTTGACTTCTTCAATAGTATTTACATTTTTTTTGAGTAGCTTAAAAAAGTTTCATTTAAGCAATGTGGAGAAATTTCTGTTTACATGAATGTATACCTGCTGATGATGTTATTATTTCTCCCAATTGTAGATGGAAAAATATTAGTCACTGCATCTGCTCAGTTGAAGACTTTTAACTGCTCAGATCTCAAGAAGATACAGAAGTTTACTGGTCATCCTGTGAGTACCATTACTTATTTCTACCAGGTTTTATGGTTAGGATGCCTGCCTCTATGTCACACACTAGAAGGTTGTTAACAGTTTTTAATGTTATATAGGGAGGTGTGCGTTGTGTGGCTTTTACCGAGGATGGGAAGTACGTCCTCTCATCCGCAGCCGGTGAAAGATATATTGCAGTATGGAAATCAGATGGTGCAAAGAAGCAGTCAGCTAGCTGTGTTCTTGCGTTGGAGCACCCTCCCGTCTTCGTGGATAGTTGGGGTGAAACAAATGAAAAAGGGTTATATGTTTTAGCGATTTCAGAAATAGGTGTCTGTTATTTTTGGTATGCATCAAATGTTGAGGAGCTATGCAATGCAAAGCCTACAAAAGTCGCATTAGCAACTGAAGATTCTCCATTCAAACACCATAAGGGATCATTGCCTATAATCTTTGCTGCCAAATTACAAGGTATTTTGAAGCCTGGGTCTGCGCATGCATTTATTGCATCCGGATTGCTGGTGAAACCATCATTCCAGAAAATGGTGTTGCAGTTTGGCACAGACTTGGTGCTGAATGCCTCGAAGGATGGGATCCTTCTCCCCATCGCTCAAGTTTCCAAGTCCAGCAAGGGGCAAGGCATGCAGAATAGAGGTATTTTCAATGGGCTATACCCTTTACTAAATCATGAAACTTCCAACCCAAAAAATCGATTAGGATGTTTTTGTTTATATTGTCATTGACTAATTTATTCAAAGATTTCCAGTAGTGCCAGCTGTTTAACAATATCCACACCATGTTTTCTTATGTGTAACTGATTTTTGACAGTAATGGAACTCTACAGATATATATTGAATCTTGTTGTTTCGTCTTCTCAGTATGGAGGATGTTTGTCCTCAATACTGCCTTCTGAATTCTGCAGTCCATTTTTCCCATTTACTGTCAGTAACAATGACTGACCAAGATTTTATAATTTTATAGTTATAACATTAGACCGGGCACATGCGGAGGATGCTTTGCTGCCAATCGCAAGGGTTGCTGATCTGCATGAGAAATTGCACTCATCTGATAAGGATACTGATATGGTTGACCAAAGTCAAGCTGGTGAGTTTTCCATCACGGCATTGAAGTCTCACCGTCCTGATGCAGATCACTTGATTGTGTTGGCTGTTTTAGTAGTTATATGCCAGATGCCTTTTATTCATTCTTTTTTTATTTCAAAATTTCAGATCATGAGGAAACATTTAGCATGGAGGATAAGTTGAGATCGTTAGGGATACTAGGAGGTACAGATGAACAAAAGAACCTTACCTATGCTTCGATAATTGATGGAATTGATCTTGAGGCTTATCTACCACCAAAGAAGGTATATCTGCTTTCTAGATGCTCTCTTCTTTGGCCGGTGTTACATCTTACTGATGCATCTCGTTAAAGATTTCCAAAGCTTTTTTCTTTGAATCTCCAATCGTAGTAGTCATAGATTTTTTGTGTATTGCCAGTTAAAGTCTGCTGTTTTGTCAATGGAACCCTCTTCTGCATTCAAGACTCTAGAAGCTTTGGTTGCTATGTGGCAGACAAGGTCGGTTCTTTAGTTTCCTCCTTTCCTATTCGCAAGATTCATCTATAATAATTATTATTGAAGCTTTAACCGATGAAAAAAGTGACGCTTAAAATCTAAATGTTCCTCTCCCTAGCAATTTTAAATTATTTTGTCTTCGGCTATGATGATAAATAATACCATGTTCGATTCTTCAGTCTTATTGCATTTATTTCAACAGGTCATGTGGTGGGAGGCATCTTCTACCATGGATATACAGCATAATGGTGAATCATAGTCATTACATCATGTCTCAAGAACCAAAAAATCAACAGCTGCTTAATACATTGCTTAAGGTATGAGCCTAAGAGATAAGAATAGAGCCAATGGTTTTGTTAGTTCTGTATAATTTTCATGGTTTAATTATGTTATGCTGTACTTCCAGATTACCAAGTCCCGAGGAACGGCTCTTCAACAGTTACTACAGATATCCGGGCGCTTACAACTTGTTACAGCCCAGGTTACATGCCCATCATCTTCTATTCAGTTCTCAAGGTTGTTACAAGCAATCGTATGGCTATTTAGTTTTAATAAACCTTTTGTTTTACGGCAGATCAATAAAGCTGCAGGAAATCAAACTCAAACAACAGCCCATGATCACGAGATTGATGAAAGTGAGGATGAGGAAGAAGATGTAGAAGAGCATTTCTATGGTGAGAATGATAATGAATCCGATTTAAGCAGCGACGATGGAAAGGATAAAGGTAAATACTTTTTGTTTCATTTTTGCATATTGGTTTGTAGAGTAAATGTTATATCTAAATCTTGCCTACTGTTTTACTTCCAGATGATTCCTTGATGGAGATGTAAGCTTAAGATGATTCCTTGATGGAGATGTTTTACGTCTTCTCATGTCTTTTTCCTTCTCTTTTAGTGATTTCTATGATCTTGTATTAGAGAATTTGTATTTTTGATCCAAAGCGGGAATTCTTAACGCGTTGCACAGAATTATATTTTATCTTTCTTTAAACTGAGCAAGTCTACAACGCAACGCTTAAGTTCCATATCAAAGAAATATTACTTACATGGGCAAGGGAACCAAAGCCTTTCTTGTTTGGTCTCTATTCTATATTTCTATTCAAACACTAAAACTTCTCGGCCTCTTCAGCACCGGTGTCAAATACAAGTCACATAGCATTTACCATTCTTTTCATCTCAGCTGATCTTTTGGTTTCTGGTTCTTCAATTGATCTGTGTCAGAAATTGCTTTAAACAGGATTCTATTTCTTGTCAGAACATCCTTTGGAATGCATCCAAGACTCCGAAACTGCACGTTTTGGGCCTGAAGCATAAGGCACCAACTGATTAACATGTTCTTCTCTTTCAAGCGAACATACCACAGCTTCTGAAGATCATCCCATGACTTGAAACACAATTCTGAAGCTTTCCAACCTCGACCTAGCACACCAAAATATAAACAACCCTATCAAAACAGACAATCCTAAATCCAACACTACAATTTCCAAACTTTCTTCCATAGCAAAACAAAGAAGCAAAAAAAAAAAAAGGAGGTTATAGTTATATGAGAAAAGTACAGAAAGGAACCATTAAACAATCAGAAATCCTGAAAAGGCAATTGGTAACAGAATAACCACATTACAATTGCAAGCCACAATGAAATTTCTTCAATTAAGTACACTCTATGAACAAGCAACAAGTAAGCTAAGAGGTCGAATTTGAAGTATATCACATTTTAATGATTCTCAGAGTATCAGAGACAGAATGAGGAGTAAAAGGGTGAACCATAGACAACAGGTTTGTCTTCGTCTTGGCTTCTGTCGAAGTCAAAGAGCTCTTCGAGAGGACTTTTGGGCGTTCGAAATGGTTGAGGCAGAAGTGGATTCCGATCTCGTATTTCAAAGTAACAACAGTCTTTACCACTCAGGCTCTCATTCGTGTCCATCAACAACATGTAGAACTTCCAAACGTAACCCGCATTCTCCTATCTTCCAGTCGTTACGGTATTTGACGTTGAACTCAAAGACAAGCTCGCTGGAAGCTACAATTGCTTCGATTTCGAATGTGTACAGATGCTCTGTTAGGCATGGAGAAATAGTTTCTCCCCATGTTCTAGACCTAACACCGAAAGAAATATGTAACCATTTATTATCTCTATCAGGAGCCTCATAGTCACCATTATTAACCAGCAAGATGCAAGCCTTAAATCTCATGTATTTAGGAAGAGGCCTCTCATTCAACTTAATAGCCAATGAACCCCCAGTTGCTCGGTGAGTGAAGTAGGCAGGCACTTCTCTACCAGGTAAGACTGCTTCCCTACTCGGTGTCTGGATGATGAGGTCTCTTGCTTCTTGATTCAGTTTAAAGCACTTACCAAATCTGAGAATAATCTTTTGATTCAGTTTAAAGCACTTACCAGTAAGATATAAATCCTCGAGATTGGTGGCATTCCCAATACAAGAAGGGAGTCTGATCAGGCTGGAGCAACCATAAAGAATCAATTTTCGAAGATTAGTGGCAGTTGAGAGATCAGGAAGCTCCTTCAAGTTTACAGAATAACTCAAATCCATCCGCCTGAGATTTTGAAGCGGCTGTACAGACAAATAACAAGAACTTAGAAGTGCTCATGAGAAAACAACATAAAAATACTTCCATGCATAGCAAAAACGGGAGTGGCAAGATCATTCTGTTTTTTCCAAGCTAATAACAATGTACAAAAAAAAAAGGTCAATGATAGATTAGAATTATAGAGAAAGTACTTACTTTAATTCCTTCCCACAACGTTTCAAGCTTGCTGTGCTTCAGGTTTAGTTCAATAAGGAACTCCACGTTCACAATAGAAGGCAAACATGTCATCGGAAAATATTTCCAATCTAGTAACTGAAGTTTACGAGAAAGATAGTTCAGACCGCGAGGTAGTTGCAATGTATCACGGCCACAAATGAATCTTAAGAACTGAAGATTAGACATTCCTTCGAAAATCCTCTCACTTAGATCGAATTCTTCCTCGATTCTGTAGCGGAACTTTATGCCTATTACACTTTTACTTCCCTGTAATAAAGGAACCAGAAAAAAGGTAGAGATGGTTAGTTTTAAAATAAAACTAAATCTGTAGGGAGAGCAATGCAATAAACTTACTGCTGCATCACCAATCAGCACATCACATATCTCTTCTTCATTAAACAAAAACTGGCGCTGTCCAGGCTCATGAATAGATTGTTTACGAACAATTTCTCCACCTAGTTTTGCTAGCAAACTATGCATCTCTATAGTTCCAAAGAAGCTAAAAGATATGAGAGATTTCTCAGCCAAGACGTTAAGTCTTTGCCTTACTTCCACAAACTTCTTTGCAAGATGCTCTTCCACTATCTTAATCTCTCTCTGGTTGAAAAAACATGCTATATGAAGAAATAAATCTTTATCTTCGTCATTTAAAGCGTCATAGCTGAACTTCAAAATGCTCTGAATATCAGCGTCAAGGCTAGTTTTTAATCTTGGTAGTGACTTTTTCCACTCTTCCTTCGACATTCCCCTAAAGTAGGAGCCCATAATTCTTAGCCCCAAAGGGAGGTTACCAGCAAGGTTTGTAACTTTCCAAGCAAGCTCCTCAAAACCAGTTTTAGGAAACTTTTGACCAAAAGCATACATGCAGAAGATTTGAAGAGCCTCTTTATCTGGTGGAAAATCCACCTGGTATATATGGTTAATCCCATGTGCTTTACAAAGTTTCTGATCTTGTGTTGTAATGATGATTCGACTCCCAGGACCAAACCACCAAGTTTCTTTCGCCATGGCATCTAGTTGTACTGACTGGTTCACCCCATCAAGAATGACCAAAACTTTCTTGTCTTTCAACCTATCTTGAAGAACTCCTAAATGAGGAATCTCCATATCCTTCTGCTTCGTTATTTGAGACAGAAACATTTGTTGTAGTTGCAACTTCGCGCTGTAGTCATCGGAGCCGGTTGGTCTTGAATAGGTTGCTTTGATATTCTCCATAAAGACACTCAGCGGGAAACTGTTGGAGAATTGGTTGTATACAACTCTGGCAATTGTGGTCTTCCCAATCCCAGGAGGACCCCAGATTCCAATCATCCTCACTTCATCTGAGTGTAGGCATAACAATGATTCCACCTTTTCTAAATGAGCTCTCATCCCAACAAACCCGTCGAAATCGCTTGATGGTGTGGAATTAATCAATATGTTCGAAATATCAGTGGCGATTTTCTTGATCATGGCTGCTTCATTATCCCTAACAATTAAGAGGGAAGAAATCATTACAGTTAGCAGATCAACCATGGAAATATCAAACACATATAAACAAGTAAGAAATATCACAGAGCTTTAAAGAGAGCTATGATGGCATTGTTTCAAACTAAAGCTACAAATGTAGAAGTTGAAGAGCAAGTAGAAATCACAAAAATTAAACTAACCAGTTGGTTGAATGATAACCAGCGATGGTGGCCACTTCTGCCAAAGCTTGTCTCCATCTCCATATGTCCTGTTCTGTTTTACCAGCGCAAGTTCTTCTGAAAACTTTCCCGAAATCTCCGGTCAGGTTTTTGACATCAGTTGGATCCACTTTATGAAAAATGGGCATCACAGTTTGGCCTAATTCTTCTCTGCACTTCATAATCTCCACCAGTTCGTTAAGACACCATTTTGATGAAGCATAGTTCCTAGAGACCAGCACAACTGCGATCTTGGATTCTCCAATTGACCGAATGAGCTCGGGTGCTATGGATTCTCCTCTATTGATCTCATTATCAACGAAGGAAGTGATTCCCATTCTTTGAAACTCCATCTGAATGTGACTGAGAAAGTCTCTACGGACATCTTCGCCGCGGAAGCTGGGAAAGACTTGGTGCGTCCAGGTGCGAGATGAAGAAGAAGGTGGAGTAACTGATGAAAGAGACAAAGAAGATGTAGATGATGATGAAGGAGATGACTTCTTTTCTTGGTTATCTTGATGAACTCTGAGCTTTCTCAAAAGGGTGAAGAAGCCTATTGCAGCTGCAAGAGTGGTAAGGTAAAAAGAAGAAGCCATTAATTAGTATGAACAATCTCACAGTTTTCTTATCTCTTTTCTTTGCTGTCAATTATTAGCAAATCCATTAATTATATAAGTGACTCTGTATACTGTGTAAAAACGTTGACTTCATTGACTGAGAAAGTTGAAACTATTAGCAAAATTACATAAATATACTCACAGAAAATTACAAGAACGGGTCAGCTAGAGAGGAAGCTTCCTTCAATAATGTTTTCTATAGTAGTAAATAACATCCAAGAAAAGAATAGAAAAACTAAATAAAATCATAAGAAGGAAACAACAAAAGGAGAACAAGACTTAGAAGATACAATCCTCTGCTTTATGTAAGAAAACAGGAAAGATAATGTAGATTGTAGAATCATACGAATTTTTCCATGAATCGGTTGTGACATTCTAATTCTAAGAAGAAAGCAACAACTAAAAACACATGCAATTTCAAAAAAATATATACGTAGACTAGTTGTGATGTATAACTTAAACGATTTTCGATAAGAGGAAGCTACGGGAAAAGGTAAGAACCTGGCTGAAATGGGTTAAATCAAGGGTTTTCTTCACATTGGAGCAGCAGAATCTGAGGTTTTACGAATATCCAATGTTAGCCCCCTGACGGTT
The DNA here is from genome assembly GCA_024034495.1 of Camelina laxa. Classification (NCBI taxonomy): domain Eukaryota; kingdom Viridiplantae; phylum Streptophyta; class Magnoliopsida; order Brassicales; family Brassicaceae; genus Camelina; species Camelina laxa. Next base: position 4,142,788 of record CM043881.1, read on the forward strand.
AGTGAAAGAAACTACTTATGGCCACCGCTCAGGCTCTTATGTCATCGTATCTTCAAATAGTTACGTTCTTTGACCTTGAACTTAAAGACAAGCTCGCTCGAAGACACCTCCGTTCCAAGTTCGAATGCCGCTGTTAAAAGTTGATATATTAGACGCTGGCTATTTCTGCACTTAAGACATGAGAGCATTGCGTACCTTGTTCTCTTCATCACACGCCCCTGGGTGGGAAGAAACTCTAGCTTAACATCAACCTCTATTTTATTTTGACATCCCCCATAGCCACCGCTCAGGCTATCATCGTGTTCATCAACATGAAGGCACCTCCATGATTTGGTATACTCTGCATTCTCTAATCTTCCAATCCCTACTGTCGAGCCTGAACTCCAAGAAAATCTCGCTTGAAGTCACCTCTGTTTCGACTTCAAATGTGTACAAATGTTCTGCTAAAGTTGGATACATTACATGCCAGCTCTTTTTACACCAAAACGAGACAACACTACATGGATACTTGTTACCATCGTCACTTGGATGAACCGACAAGATGGCCTTAAATCTCATGGATGTAGCAAGAGGCCTCTCTTTCAACTTTATTGTCAATAAACCCCCGCTTGTAGCTCGATGAGTGAAGTACGAAGGCACTTCTCCACCGGGTAAAAAGGCATGTCCACTAGTCGGTGTCTGAATGATGAGGTCTCTTGCTTCTTGATTTAGTTTGTAGCACTTGGCAAATTTGAGACAAATCTTTGGATTGTGAAAGGAGCAATCTAATCTCTCCAGTGACTCGCAATCCTCTGCATCAATCATAGAGAGGGACTTTGGAATCTGTGGTAGTGATACCAGCTTTCTGCATCCCTTGAGAACTAATCGATCCAGACGAGAGATTCTCTTGACCAATGGAGGAACTTCCTGTATCTCCGTATCGCTCAAGTACAGATCTGTGATGCTATCAAGAGCATGAGGCAACTCCTTGAGGTTTTCAAAGTAAGACATATGCAACTCATCAAGATGAGGCCATAACGTGATTGAGGGAGGCACTTCTTCTATTGCAGTCTCGCTGAGCTTGAGAACTCTAATGTTTGTAGAAATCTCGGGAAAAGATTTCAACACGGAGCAATCAGTGAGGTCAAGTTCAACCAAAGATTCCAAGTTAATGTTGGTTGGAAGAACCTCTAGCATAGAGCATCCTTCTAACATCAACTTCTGCAACTTCGGAAGTTTTTCAATAAACAGAGGAAGTTCAACCAAATTTGAGCAACTACTAAGATCCAATATCTCTAGATTGGTGGTTTTTGCAATAAAAGAAGGAAACTCCACTATATCTGAGCATCCACTGAGATTTAATTTCTTGAGATTAGTGGCATTCCCAAGAGAAGAGGGGAGGTTGATTAGACTTGAGCAATAACTCAGATTTAATTTCTGAAGACTAGCGGCAGTTGAGAAATCAGGAAGCTCCTTCAAGTTTTCAGATTCACGCAAGTTCATCCTCTTGAGATTTGGAAGCGGCTGTACAGACAAATGACAAGTACATGGTTGTTTCATGATATAAGCCAGTGATAAATTCGATTATGAAAAACTGTAGAAAAGACAATATGATGGATTCGTTATAAAGAGAAGTAGATCAAACCTACTTACTTTAATTCCCTCCCACAACTTCTCAAGCTTGCTGTGATCCATGGTTAGTTCGACAAGAAACTCCACGTTCACAGTAGAAGGCAAACATGTCATCGGGAAATAACTCCAGTGTAGTATTCGAAGTTTACGAGACAAATAGTTCAGACCTTGAGATAACTGCAACGTATCGCAGTTACCATCGATTCTTAAGAACTGGAGATTACACATTCCTTCAAAGGCTCTCTCACTTATCTTTAATTCTTCCCCAATTCCACGGTAGTCGAAATCTATACCTATAACGCTTTTACTACCCTGAAATAAAGCAACAAAAGAAAAAGATGGTTTAGTTATTATCATATAATACTATTTGTAGGGAGCAATGCAGTGAAAGACGACTTACTGCTCCATCACCAATCAGAACATCACAAATCTCTCTTCCATCGACCAAAAACTGGCGCTGTCCAGGCTCATGAACAGATAGTTTACGAACAATATCTCTACCTAGTCTTTCTAGCAAACTATGCATCTCGATACGGCCGCATTGGTTAAAGAGTATTAGAGATTTCTGAGATAAGACGTTAAGTCTTTGCCTCACTTCCAAGAACTTCGTAGCAAGAAGCTCTTCCACTTTCTTAATCACTCCGTAGTTGAAAAAGCAGGCAATATGAAGAAATAAATCTTGATCTTCATCATCCAAAGCGTCATAGCTGAACTTCAAAATGCTTCGAATATCAGTGTCAAGAGTACTTCTTAACCTTGGTAGTGAGTCTATCCACTCCTGCTTGGACATTCCTCTGAAATGGGAGCCCATAACCCTTAGCCCCAAAGGAAGTCTACCAGCAAATTTTGTAACTTCCCAAGCTAGCTCCTCAAAGCCATCTTTAGGGGACTTCTGACCAAAAGCATACATGCAGAAGATTTGAAGAGCCTCTTCAGTTCCTGGAAAATCCACCTGGTATATATGATTGATCCCATGTGCTCTAAAAAGTCTACAATCTTGTGTTGTAATGATAATTCGACTCCCAGGACCAAACCACCAAGTTTCTTTCGCCATTGCATCCAGTTGTACTGACTTATCCACACCATCAAGGACGACAAGAACTTTCTTGTCTTTCAACCTATCTTGGGCAATTCCTAAATGAGAAATCTCCATATCCGTATGGTTGGTTATTTGAGACATAAAGAGTTGTTGCAACCGCAACTTTGTGCTGTAGTCATCAGAACAAAGTCTTGTATAGTCTGCATTGATATTGTCCATAAAGACACTCAGTTGGAAATTGTTGGAGAGTTGGTTGTATAAAACTCTGGCGATTGTGGTTTTCCCAATCCCAGGAGGACCCCAAATCCCAATCATCCTCACTTCATCTGAGTGTAGGCGTAACAAAGGTTCCATCTTTTCCAAATGAGCTCTCATCCCAATTAACCCATCGAAATCACTTGATGATATGACATTATTCAACATGTTTGAAAGATCAGTGGCGATTTTCTTGATCATGGCTGCTTCATTATCCCTAACAAATTCGGAGATCAACAAATGGGTATCAATCCAATGGTAATGTCTAAAGCTATAAATATATACTATAGAAGTTTAAGAGCAAATGGGAATCTCAAGGACTAACCAGTTGCTTGAATGATAACCAGCGATTGTAGTCACTTGAGCCAAAGCTTCTCTCCATTTACCAATGTCTTCTTTTGTTTTACCAGTACAAGTTTTTCTAAATACTTTCCCAAAATCACCGTTCAGCTTTTTTACTTCAGATGGATCAACTTTATAGAAAATGGCCACCACAGTTTGGCCCAACTCTCCTCTGCACTTCATAATCTCCACTAGTTCGTCAAGACACCACTTTGAAGAAGCATAGTTTTTAGAGACCAGCACAACTGCGATCCTAGAGTCTCTAATGGCCAGAATGAGCTCGGGGCCGATGGACTCTCCTCTTTTGATCTCATTATCAACGAACGAAGTGATTCCCATTCTTTGAAACTCCATCTGAATGTGACTGAGAAAGTCTCTACGGACATCTTCACCCCGGAAGCTTGGAAAGACATGGTATCTGCAGATACGAGAAGAAGAAGGTGGAGGAACTGATGAAAGAGACAAAGAAGAAGAAGTAGAAGAACTCTCTTCTTTGTTGTCTTGATGAATTCTGAGTTTTCTCAAAAACGTGAGAAGGCCTATTGCAACAGCAACAAAGATAAAGAAAAAAGAAGAATCCATTAATTAGTATGATGCGAAGATGATCACAGAGATTTAGAGAGACAGAGCTATGTAGAGGAAGAAATTACTTCGTGAACACAGAACGTTGACTGAGTATGTTAAAAACTACTTAGCAAACAAAACAAGATTAGGTACTTTCTTTATTCCACATACCTAATTTCTCATAGAAAATTACAAGAACGTCATGAAGGTCCTACAAGTACAGGGACCAACCAGTAAGATAGGAAGGAAGCTTCGTTTAAGGATGTTTTCTTAGAAAAAAAGTAAGAGTGAACTCCAAGAAGAAAATCTAAGACATGAAAACAAAAGAATAAAGAAAGATAAAACAGTAGAATCTGACTTGTGGCAATTCTATTCTTAGCAAGAAAACATCAATTAAGAAGAACACAAGCGCACCTAAGTAGTGACCAAAATCTGAGTTCCCTGGATTTGAAACATTGAAACGCAACGCAGAAATGTCGAAAATATACTTACATGGCTCTTCTTGAATCCCTCAAATTTGACAAGCTAAGATGTTCAACGGAGAAATCTTCGTTTACAAACCCATGGCGATATAGCTCGACTTGTCTGTAATCGAGAATCGTTCATCAGTGTCGAAATCGGAAGGAATAGGGACAATAGTGGAAATATATTAAAAGATAAAAACTTCAGAAAAGTTGCTCGGGACTTTGAACCCCCGACGTGAATCGAACACACAACCTTCGGTAGTCACAATGTCATATATGTATCATAGAACAAAATTAATTTTTTTCTTTGTTAAAAAAAAAAAACAAATTATCTTTGAATGACTACTACTACTACAACAAGAGAAGTTGGTCTACAACAATTGGAAATTTAGCTCTTCACATCCCATATAAATTTTAACATGATAATTATTAATAATACAATTCCCCTGTAAATTATTTATCCACAAAAATATAACCACAAGATTGAAGAAGGAAGAAGATCAAAGGCTTGCATCAGCGTTAGAACCACCTCCTCCCCCTCCTCTCTTGTTTCCTGTTGTGTTCTTCAGAATCTGCACACACCAAAAACAACTCAAAACGTGTAAGCAAATCAAAACCATTAAATCACCACACCAACACACAAAAAAAAGAACCTAACTGTGTATTCTGAAGACTATGATAGCTCTCCCTAGTTCTAACAACTTCCTAAACTAAATTGGTGAATCCTAGGCTCATCACTAATTGCCAGCAATGTTACAAATCATTGAATACCGCAGATCATATCAGACTTACATGTCGAAGCATCTGGTTCTCGTTTTGCAAAGTAGAGAGACGCTCTTCAAGCTCAGAGTTTTTGTTCTCCAAGTCTTTAACTCTGTTTTCCAACTCACTCAAGTAAGCCTTCTTCCTCTCTCTTGCTTGCTGTGCTGAAACTCTATTCCTCAACAACCTTTTTCTCACCATAAAAAAATTTACCAAACAAACCCCATCAAGCAACCATATTTTTCAACGTTACGAAGGGTAAAGATGTAAATTTTAGGTGAAGAGAAGAAGAAAAGAAAAGAAATCAAAACACCTCTTAAGCCGCTTGTTCTCTTTCTCCGCCGGTGTCCTCCCTCGCTTCCTTTGACTTTCCCCTACAGTCGCCTGTGTCCTCTCCTGTCCGTTCGCCGATCCAGATTCTCTCCCGGATATTTCTTTCCCCGCAGCTTCTCCTCCGAACTCTGGCACTCGCCGTATCTCCTCATCGCTTTCAATTCCTATTTAAAACCCCAAACAAAAAAAAAAAAGAGACTTTAAGCGAAAAGTTCGAAACTTTACTAACAGAATTAAAACAACAGATCTTCTCGATCTCGAGAATTCTGTCGGGGAGACTAAAAAACAAAATCTGCAGACCCAATTGAGAATTCATAAACCTAGATGGGTGAATTTACATGATATACCCAATGCATGAGGATAAAAATCAATGAGATCAGTCGTTGGGAGAAGGAAAAACAAAAAAAAGTACCTTCTTTGATCTCCAAATGTGGAGCAGAGCTTGAAGATCTCTCACTGCTTGATGGTAAAGAGCTTGCAGCTAAAGAGCTAGTTGCTTGTTCCTGCATTTTTTTCTCTTACTCTTACACAAGATCGATCTTACGAGAGGAAGAGAGATAGGAAAAGAGATTGTTGTTGTTGTCTTAGTAGCGGAAAAGAGCGGGACTTGGGATTTACAGAAAGAAAGAACCAAACCAACTTTGGCAAGAATCTAATTGCAAAGACATTTTGGGAAGGAATAAGATTAGTGTGTCACAGCCGTTAGATCTGATGACAATCTGACGATTGTAGAGTGTGAGTCGTGGAGGAAGCTGAGCCTTGAGGAAATACAAGGGATCCAAAGGCCCATAAAATGGGAGCGTGGGTAAATATGAGCCGTCAGATCTGGTTAGCATCTTACGGTGAATAATGGATATTGGATAACGGAGATATTATATGGGACCCATGTCTGTCCTGGACATAACTATTTAGTTCTTTCATTCTGTCACTTTGGCCCACTCGCCTACAACTAGTACAACGACCGTCGTGAGCTTTCAAAAAGTGTTTTTTATTTTTTGGTTATTTGTTTTTGTCACGCATTCAAGGCTACAAGCCTACAACGTTTTGACTTTTCAGTTGTTCTTCAAAGATAGATGTTACAGTAACAGAGTAGAGGACGAAGTCAGAAGATTGTATAGGACACTGTTTCTCAGTAAGAAAATAACTGAAGAACTAAGATGTTCAAAATCTCTTAGCCTAGCCACACCATTCGACAGGAATAACTAATATAAACACACCTCGTATTACCAAAAGAACAATGTCCTTGATGAGTTTCTGAGAATCCAGAAAGCAAATCATTTCCCTATCTCAATAGAAACATAAAATCAAACAGGAGCTTGATATGGAGCACGCTTATCTGGAACTCCGTCCTCTGCTCGTCTATCTTCGAACCACTTCAAAACTCTCTTCCTTGGAAGATTCGTCACTTGAACAATGCTGCTAACCACGGCATTCTATACACAGCAGCATCATTAAACATCATATGTGAGAATTGAGATTAGAGCATTCAACTAACATTAATTTGTATTCAAATGTAAAGGAGAATCCTTACAGTGGGTCGTTTTGATCTTCTGTAAACTTTTTCTAGTGTTTCAATGTGAGCTTTCTTCACTCTTTTCTGAGCAGACCATCTTTGTTGCATCACATGGACTGCTTCATCTTTTACTTTTCCGACAGGTTCGACCACAACATCTTCTTCAGCTGATGATGATTCCACTGGAGTTGGATCAGGTGAGGAGTTTTCAGGTGCTGTTACTGGCGGTTTTTCATCAGGTAGTGTAGCACTTAGCATTAGAAGCTTTGGAGGCGGGTCACGAAGTAATTCAAGAACATAAGCCCTATCAAGACAAACCTCAGCTGCCAGATTTTTTATCTGCAGACCACAACAAAACCATGTCTTAACAATGATGCATTTGAAAACATTCTGAAGCAAAACCTGTAAAGGAGACTAACCCAAGAAGGCAAGAACTATACTAAAGTATGATTCAAACAATGCAACATCAAATCACTGAACTGAGACTTACACTAGTTTTACGACGGCCAGCTTTCAATGCATAAGCCAATCTTCTAAGCTGCCAATTCTTCAGCTTAGTCGGTCTTTCATCTTCTTCTTCACTGTCATCATCATTTTCATCTTCATCTACATTATCATCTTCATCTTCATTTTCATTTTCATCATCATCAGCAGCAACATCAGCAGTGGCTGAACCAAACAAGTCAATGCCATCATCATCATCGTCACCACCACCCAATACTCGAGCTAACTCGTCTGCTAACGCATTTAACTCTTCCTCACTGATCTCCTCATCATCTATTGACGATGTATCATTTTTCAAATCTTCTTCCAATAGATTAAACAAAGCCTCAAATGGATCATCCTCTTCCTCCCCTCCTCCATTATCATCTCGCTCAAAACTTTTCTGTCAAATATAATGAAACCTTAAGACTAAGAGACTGATACGAAATCAAAAAGAGGCAAACCAATTCCTAGTCCAATTTGGCCAAAAGTAGCAGGTAAAAGCAAGTGCAAACATACTCAATTCTCACTATGGTTGTCTTACCTTTTTGTTCTTCTTCGGCGACGACGAAGACGAAGACGCGAATCCTTTTCGATTCTTCCCACGAGCAAAAACAAGTACAGATCGAGAAGACGGACTGTGAAATGGAAGAGCTAGACTAAAAGGACTAGATTTCCGATTCCGAAATAGAACTCTGTTGACGGATAAACCTGACGACGAAGAAAACGACGGAGGAAGAAGATGAGAGACGACGCCGGAAGAAGAAGATAGAGCAACCGCCATAGCTTTTATCATCAAAACTGTTTGCTGTTTTTCAGTACAGTAGTTTTTATAGGGAACCTCGAAAACGACATCGTTTAATCCTCAAAGATCTAAACACTCATGCTGTTTTGTGTCTACAATATAGCAAAGCGTGCCGTTTTTAAGTGTTTATTTTGTTCTTCGTCGTTATCGTCTGGTTACAACGGGTCGGTCCACTCTGTCTCTCTCTGACTCTCTAGACGAAGAAATTTGTATCTCTTTCTCTCTCTAGATTCGATTTCTTTCCGGGGCTGACAATGGCGAATCCAGGGCAATCAAAGGGATGGCTTAAGAAATGGACGTCAATGGCTTCATCGGTTTACTTCGTCTTGATCATACTTCAGATCCCTCTCTTCAGGTAAAAACTCATACTAAAACATACATCTCTCAGCTGTGTAATTGCGAACCCTAGATTTCGTTGTTTGAAGACAGATACGTTAATGAATCCGAGATTTGGACGATGAGTGTGGATTGATGGAAACTCAATTTCCTATTTTGTTTTAGTATATGTACTATTAACTACTTGATCTCTAGACTAAGAAACTTTAAGCTAGTTTTGATTTGCTTAATCGACTTAAATCAAGTAATAATTTCATAAAATTTGACCCTTGAAAAAGAGGTGCTAGTTTTGATCACTAGAATAGACTCTTAATGCTATGGATCATTACTTGGTTTGGTTTGTCTCGCTGGTTAATCTGACTTGAATTTGTAATCTAAAACAGAGTTCCATGTAGATCTGGTATGTGTTCATCTCCGATCCATGTGACATCGTCTCAGTTGATTTCTAGTGAGATCTTTCCTGTTCCGGTGATTAAGGCTCTCTTGTACCCTGGTGCTATTGTCAATGGTCTTGCCACAAACATGACGTTTCCAAAGTGGGAGAATGTGTTAGATATTTACAATCTCACCAATGTCAAAGAAGCATCTGCAGTTACCGATCTTCAGCGCCTAGAGGTCTCCCTAGATCTCTCCTAACAAAGTTCATTCTCACATTCTGATTGTTTTTGTGCTTTATGTAGAAACTAATGATTATAAGTCATGTGCTCTCACTCCTGCTGACAGTCTCACAAGTGATTTATTTGTGTCCAGGTTCTTGCAGGGAGCTACTTTTCTGTTGCTGGAGCGTTTGTGGGTTTGCTAAAGCCTGGTAGGATGGGGATGTTTGGGTCATTGCTACTAGTTTGGGGTCTTGTTAAAGAAGGGATCTTAGGGAAGCCAGTAAATACTGACCCAGCCAAAACCGTCTATGTGTACCCGACAATGGTGATTGCGATGATCTGCGCTTTCTCTATGATAAAGTATGACTTGAGGAAAGCCACGAGGGCCGCTCCAGCTCGTCCCATTGCTAAACCTCTAATGAGCTCTTCAAAATCTAAGCTGAAGTAGAGTTTTGATCGTGCAGTAGGGCTTGTTGTCTTGTCTTTAGTGGAAATGCTGCGATAGGAGAATTACACTGTCGCACACTTCACTGTGTTATAGACTCTCATGTATCCTGCCTGAGTTATGTCAGTTGTTTAGTTTCTGTACTTTACTCATTTTACACATCTGAAATCCAAATTTTCTTTTCTCATCAAAGGCTTACCCGACCAGATTGCCCATGAGACAGACTCGAGTATTAATACATTGGTACTGAGTTAGTCTAGTGGAGGACAAAGTAACTAGTCTAGGGGTTTGTAGTGAATTGTAGCTGTGATAGCTCAACTACGGTATTGAAGTAGGTTGATTTCAGAGCTTTAAAGCGGTAATCAGGACTAAGTATTAGGAGTGTTTTCTAGGATTTGGTTAAATTTAAGGGAGGGGGAATACCCTCAAGCATGGAAATTCATAGATTGGTGCATACCTACAGGGTAATTCTACGAACTAGATCAGGCTTGGAGGAAACTGGAAAAAAACGAGATAGCAAGAGTTTTGCAGAAGATGTTAAGTGTCTATGGAAGCGTTTCCATATAAATATAGCATGATGAAATCAGAACAAACAACATAACAATCCAGCCATGAAACATGAATTTTATATTTATTATTACTTTTGTCCTCTATTAGATTTCCAAGAGCTCTTAGGTACAAAATCCCGCAGGATGGTGAATATGTAGCAATGGGATTAGAAATCTTCATAATGTTCATTTAAGCTAAAGGATGTGAAAAGTATGATGGTCAAAGAATGAAGGCGCCACACACAATAGCTATGGAATTACAGACAGACAAAACTGGCACAGAAACGAACACTGGGAAATCAAATGGTCAAAGAGACCACATAACATCCAATGTCTGAAACTAGGTATTTGACTTGGCTATGCTTTCGATTCTTGGTGTCATCTTGAGAAAAGTGCTGTGACTCGTTTGGGAGATTTCAGCTTTGCCACGCTCTTAAACTATCAAAGTCATGCAGAATTAGAACCAGTTCAATCACCAATTTATTTTTCACTTTTCTTCAACAATCACCAGTTTTATTTAACAGTGTTGGGAGAGTAATTTACCTGTGGTTGATTGTATTTCTCACGGGTGGCAGCGAGGGTACAGCCACTGGTGTTGAGCTGCAAGTCCTCCATTGCGAGAACTGCGCTCTTCAGCTCAGCTACCTCATATCTGGTGTAGTGTTGCAGAGTAGGGTTCTATATAACCAAAAGCATTCTTTTTATCAGCACAAAAAAAAAAAGCAAACATAAAAACAACCTTTTTCAAGATTCAAGAAACATGAGCTGACCCAAGGATGGTCAGTTTGGTCGAGTGTCCATCTGGCAAGGAAAACAGCTGAGGCAGCAGTTAATGATGGCAGAAACCTTAGGAAAGTATACTCCATGAGTGTCAATTCGGCGAGATAGTTTGCTAAACACTCCAATTCAATGAGAGGCACCTGCAAAATAAGTATAGGAAAGAACACACTAAATTCAGGTTCCAAGTTTCTGTTGTGGTGAGTATTAACGACAAATGGATCATTGTTAAATACCTTGTATGAAGCTTGAGCAGCTTTAATGAACCGCCTGAAAAACATAAATGTTGAGGTCAGATGAAAACTGAGTGGTACTAATTTAAAAATAACATGCAAAGATGTGATGATTCATAGTTCTGCCCTTTAGTGTTTACCTCAGAAATGTTTTGGTGGTAGGAACCGATAATTTAAAGTTCACAAAATTTAGAACTTGAATCTCCATGCTCAGCACCTAAGACACAGAGTTTGGTTTGTTTATTTATATCAAGAATCTGTACACAATAAGGACACCAAGATATGTATGATTTGAGTGTCAATTACCTCTGGTCTTGTGTATGTGTTGGCTGTAATGAAGCAAAACTCCTCCACCCGTGGTGCGCCAAGCTCTTCATATTTTCTACAAGGCTCAACAAAAATGTACAAGTTGGGTTAACCTGAAATTGACATAGACACAAACAACAAAGGAGGGACTTACGAAGCTATAAGCATGCAAGAGACACCAAGGAGCTGGAGTCTTTGCCTTTCAATGCAAGTGTTGGACAGAAATCGGTCGATAAGATTCACTGTAAGGTAAAGTGTATCTGGAACCAGCTTGTAGTCGTCAGAAACCTGAAAAATACCACACAATTCACTATTTTACTCAAAAATCTTGGAAAAATTATCAGTTTGTGCTCAAATTTTTTTTAGAAAGCTATGTACAGGAATGTTCTCCAGTGTCCTGTTCAATAAGAAATATGATAAGATGATCCCGTTATTAACATATATGTGCTAAGTTTGAAGGAAACTAACCTCTACAAGCCAGTCAATCAGAATCTTTCTCATGTGTGGGTCGATATCTCGCTGCACGAGCTCCATATAGTTAGCCAAGGGTCGTTGTTGAAGCTGCAAGAAAAGAGGGGGTTATTACTCCAACAGCCTTTATATGAAGTTGTTATATTGAGATTATAAACAAGAAGTTAACTGTTGAAAGATGTAAACCAAATATCTGGATCATGTAATTCAATACCTCTGCAACATGTATGTTGTCATATATATCAGCAGCATATAAGCTGCAGCACTGTGGATCTTCAATGTTAGAATCAATATCTACAACTTGAAGAAAATCCATGACAGCAGACCCATCTTCTTCTGCACAATTTAGTGAGAGATATACCTTGAGTAAGTTTGAGAACTGTACATTTTGGTATAGACTTCACTTGTTTCAACCCTTAACAGCACTATTTAATGGGAATAACTACTAAAATTTCGGCATTTTGGAGTCAAATGCTTCAGTAAAATTGGCAAGGGATGAACATGACCTCCAAGTTGAGGAGAGTTATATTCAATTATTCAGTAACACAACAATTCTTACTTTGCTCAGTTATTTCCTCATCTTTGGAATTTGGAAGAGACGCAACTTGGGCTTCAGCCATCCTGATCTTGGACAAATCTTCTGCTAACTTTGATTTTTCTGAATGCATATCTACCATCATTTCCATGGTAATATTAGCACCTTCCTTTGCTGCTTTTTTAGGCTTCTTTAGACATTTTCTGTTAGCCTGAAACGTAATGTCAAAGAATAAGAAGCCCAAAGGGGAAGTTTGGAGGCTATAACCAACATAAGATGTACACCAAACCAACCAAGAAAATGAAAACATATCATCTGAAGATGTTTACCTTGATGTTGCCTCCCTTTAGGAGTTCTGAATAAATATTTTCTGCAGAAGCATTACTGACGTCCTTAAGTACTGCACGTTTCTTTTGCTGATAAACCAGAGGCATGAAGATTAGAAATCTTAGCAATATCTGCTGTAATTCGTTTATGACTTCCTATAAGAACATGTTTCATTACCTGTTTAAAAGAGGGTTTTGTCAAAGGTACTGGTACTCCTCCCAAGGCATTTTTAGCTCGTGATCTCGTTATTCGAACAAAACTCTCCTGAACATCTGTAGTGGAGACATTTTCTTTGTTTGCATTCGGATGCATTGAAGAAGAGGAATACATAATTTAGTCTAAATAAGCCAGTGGTTTAGCCAACCCTGCAGAACAAACAGGTCATAGTCATTGTCTATCCTATAATCTCCATAAAAAAAAAACAATGCAGCATAAATTTCAGGAAGAAACAAGCATAGAATGGATATTGAAACGATTCCTTAATACCCAAACTGAACCACAGATCTCAATTTCACACGATTCTAACTACGGAGTGAAATCAGCTAAAACAAGCAATCCACAGCTTATCACAACAAAATTCATGTTTCCTCCACCTAATATCATCATCGTTGGATCCAGTTTCAAACCTAATCATTCGAAATCGAGCTAAGCGTTGCCTTGTTCTTCACAATCCCATAGCAAAATCCATTAAGAAGACCGATTACATCAACAAACAACGAGCTATAGCGTACACACAAACACACGTTTAATAAAAATCAAATTAAAAAAAAAAAAAGAGGAACGATCTCAACAATTTCATCTTCTCAGTGATTACCCATGCTCGACGAACACATACGCAGAAGCCAAATAACAAACGAAAACAACAAAGAGGACTTATCTCAATCGATGACCGGGAAAACAAAAAAAACATTCTCGGGAGAAATCGATCAGCCTAAAACCCAAACAACGATTAACACCGATCGATCAAAACGAAGAGCAACAAGCTACGATTCCGAGAAAACAAAAAATCATAGAATCGGTAATCAAACAGGAAATGGTGAGCAGACGAGAGAGGTGATGATCATACCTGGCTGAGCAAAATAGGTTTATGAGTTTTGTGAACGAGCTCTAATGGCGGTATGGATAAGAAGGTCACGCTCCAGAGAGAAAGAGAGAGAGCGTGTGTTGAAATATGTGTAGGTGGGGAGGAGAGCGGAGGAGGAGCGGGGGGGGGAAGCGACTGACTGAAAAGGTACTGTTTGAAATTCAGATTATTTTTTGAGGAGATAAAAACAAAACAAAAAATCAAAAATCGGAAAACAAACTTTCTATTTAGCAAAAATAACAAAAAAGATGAATTATTTGCTTTTTCTTGGAAAAATCTTCTTTGATATGGTAAAATATTGTCAGAATTTTTTCTAATAACTTGGTCTTTGTTACTATACAAGGAATAGTATTGTAAATTAATTACTTTTTAATCCATTAAATATGTTGGACCAGTCAAAAAATAGAAAAAAAATTATATGTTGGGTAATTTATATTTAAATAAATATATAAGTATTGAACCGTAAAATACGTGGACGAATGATCAGTCGAGAAATATTCATCTTATAGTAGACTGAATATGGTATTTTCAACGATAATAACGGTTTTTCAAAAAGTAAAATACGCGCCTTTATACACATGGTAATAGACTAATAGCTAATAATGTTATATCTAAAGAAAAACAAAAATTTCTATTAAATGTGATAAAATGTTATGTACATAAATTACATTAAATATTATTGTACTGATATAATATCATTATCGTTTGTGTTTAATTTTACTATATTCTTAATAACATTTAGGATTTTATAATCAGAATTTATCTATATGCAAACATCAAATCCGATACACAAACCAATCTCAATCTAGTATTCGACTTCAGATTAATTACAAATTTTGACACCGCTAAATTAGTAAATTGATACGTTAATTTTTTTCAACAATTATTGTCTATAAATTAATTTGATATATAGTTGACAAAATATATGGACAAATGATCGGTCGAGAAATATCCAACAAATATTAGACTAAATATGGAATTCTCAACGATAATAACGGTTTTTCAAAAAATAATATACACGTTTATATACATATGGTAATAGTTGAGAATGTTCTATTTTAAAAAAAAAAAAAAATCTATTAAATGTGATGAATGTTATGTACATAAATTATATTAATAATTGTTGTATTGATATAATATCATTATCGTTTGTGTTTAAGTTTACCGTATTTCTTAATCGCATTTAAGATTATATAATCAAAATTTATCTATTTACAAACGTCGAATCTTATTCATAGACGAATCAATCTACTATTAGATTTCAGATCGGTTACAAATTTTGACATCGCTAAACTAATACATTAATTTTTACAACAAGTATTGTCTTTAAATTAATTTGATATATATGTTGACAAAATATATGGACAAATGATCGGTGGAGAAATATCCAACAAGTATTAGACTAAATATAGAATTCTCAACGATAATAACGGTTTTTCAAAAATAATATACTCGTTTATATATATACGGTAATAGTTGAGAATGTTATATTTAAAAAAAAAAAAATCTATTAAATGTGATGAATGTTATGTACATAAAATTTATTGAATATTATTGTACTGATATAATATCATTATCATTTGTGTTTAAGTTTACCATATAT
Organism: Camelina laxa; assembly: GCA_024034495.1. Taxonomy (NCBI): domain Eukaryota; kingdom Viridiplantae; phylum Streptophyta; class Magnoliopsida; order Brassicales; family Brassicaceae; genus Camelina; species Camelina laxa. Next base: position 4,158,223 of record CM043881.1, read on the forward strand.
CTTAATCTCATTTAGGATTTTATAATCAAAAATTATTTATTTACAAACGTCGAATCTGATTCACAGACGAATCAATCTACTATTCAACTTCGGATCAATTACAAATTTTGACATCGCTAAAATGTTACATTATTTTTTTCAACAAATATTAATTTCTTATCTTTAAATTAATTGGATGTATAATTGACAAAAAAAATTGAAATATATGGTCAATAACATTTATATGTTAATCTTTTCAAAAGGGAAACATAATTAAATAAATTTGAAAATTAAATGGAGAGGATAATAACAAAATTAATTGCATTCTCACAAGTATTTCAAAAGATATTTTTTTTTTTTTTGGTGGGAGAGAGGAGACAAAGTCTCCTATGATTTATTAAAAAACAAAAAACAAAAAGAAACCAAGTTACATACGAACACAACGTGGATATGCAGTCCCAGTCCCATCCGCAAGCAGCTCGGCATTAAGAATATCCGGACAAACCTCAAAAAACTTAAAACCCAATGGTAAAGAATAGGCATAGTTGGCTAAGCCGTCCGCAAGACGGTTAGCTTCCCTATAGACATGAGTGATGCGGACTAGCCAGTCCCTAGAAATAAAGCCGTAGCACAAACGTACTAGGAAGGACAGGGGATGAGAATCATTTATCCCTGTCGTGAGAAAACTAACAACCATCTCCGAATCCACCTCCAACTCCACACAACGTATATGACTTTCCCAAGCCATACAAAGTCCATAGTAGACTCCCCATAGTTCTGCTAACATCGCCGAGCAGATACCGATATTGAAAGCAAAACCCCCGCGCCAAACACCCTCATGATCCCGTAAGACCCCTCCTGCTGTCGCATAACCCGGGTTCCCTCTTGAGGCACCGTCAGTATTCAGTTTAAACCAACCCGCATTCGGTCTATGCCAGGAAATCATCCTGTCTTCCCTACGTACCGTTTCGCCTACACATCGCAACCTCTTATGCGCATCAACAACCTCCTGGGCCTTTTCCTTTAAAAATTGGACTCTATCTCGACATGTACCTTTTACCCCAAAGACGTTGCCGCATCTCCACTTCCAACCCCACCACACTGCCGTCACAAATAAAGAGGCCCAAGGACTCCCATACGTAACAGTTTGCATTCCCAGATTCGTATAAAACCATTCCAGTAAAGACATTGTGAAAAAGGATGCTCTTCGTTGACGAGGGACAAGCCTATTCCACACACCGGACATAGCAGGACAGTCTCTAAGTACATGTAATAAAGACTCCTCCCCACTCTTGCAAACGGAGCAAATCCCATCCTCACACAAGTGACGTCGTTTGCGCTCCATATTTGTCATCACCACTTGATGTAAGCCCAACCAGAGAAAGATCTTGATTCGTTCAGTAGCTATCACCCTCCATAGGCGATCATACAACAACATCAAATTCGGTCTTGGTGTGTCGTTCCGCGTAAGAAGGTGATACGCAGTACGAACTGAAAATTTCCCATTTGGATCCTCCCCCACGAGATTCTATCATGTCCACCCGTCACATTATCAACCACTACCGCTGTCGATGTAATCGAATTTCCTCGAGACATATGGTTCAATCCTACTCCATTGCCAACCCGTGATAGGATTCCACATATCACATACCCGTAACATCTCAGAGCCTGGTGGTAACAGACCCGTAGTACAGTCACGCATCGGAATATTCAGCAACCATCGGTCATCCCAGAAACGAATGCTCTTCCCATCACCCAGAACCCAACTCGTACCTGGACGTAGCACATCAGTGACGCATGAAACCACACTCCGCCAGGTAGAAGACCATGTATTCTTAGATATTGTCCAAGAGCAGTCTCGAACATTTGTTACCTTATACTTGCTCTGCAACACTCTGGCCCACAAACTGGTATTGTCATTTAACAATCTCCAACCCACTTTAGCCAACAGAGCTTTATTCATTAACCGTGCTGAGCGAATCCCCAAACCCCCTTCCTGTTTTGACTTGCAAACCTTACTCCAACCCAGTAAATGTTGTTTGCGCTTCTCAGGAGTGCCTCCCCAGAGAAAAGAACGTGATGCTTTGTCTAGGTTATCAAGAACCGATTTCGGAAGAGCAATAGTACTCATAGCATGGACTGGAATTGAGGATAGCACCGCCTTAGTCAAGGTCACCCGTCCTGCGAGACTTAAGACTTGAACCCTCCAACCCGACAATCTCGAGGACACCCTTGCTAAGATCTCCCCATAGGTATCTTTATTAATCCTCTTATGCAAAACTGGCATACCAAGGTATTTTCCCAAATCCCTCGTTGACTTAATACCACTCACATCCGTAATCAACCTCTCCAAATCAGTAGATACGTTACCAGAAAAGAAGATTTTAGACTTCTCTAGACTCACTTTCTGGCCTGACGCTGAGCAAAACTTCTCCAAAACCCCGCGAATCACTCGAATCTGAGCTACAGAGGCTTCAGCGAAGAGAATGAGATCATCCGCAAAACATATGTGTGAGAGTGGAGGTCCTCTCTGAGACAGTTTAATAGGCTTCCACTCTTTTGCACCAACAGCTCGATCTATTTGGTGACACAATCTCTCCATACAAAGCACAAAAAGATAGGGGGAGAGAGGATCCCCTTGACGAAGACCTCTCTGTGGTTTGAAAGAACTAGTTTTCTCCCCATTCCATAGCACAGTCATTGAAGGACCCGTCACACACTGCATAATCCACCTTATCCACTCTTCTGGAAGTCGTACAGCTTTAAGGGTATCCTCAAGAAAATCCCAACGAATACGATCATAAGCTTTCTCTAAGTCAAGCTTGAGCAACATCCATCCTTTTCTACCTTTTTTACGCCTCATTGAATGGACTGCTTCTTGTACAACAACAATATTATCTGTACTCAACCTGCCAGGAATAAAGCTTGATTGAGCTGGGCCAATCAAGTTTGATATCACTCGCTTCAAACGTATAACCATTGTTTTTGTGATGATCTTAAACAGAACATTGCACAAACTTATTGGTCGGAACTGGGCTATCCTCTCCGGCTTCTCCACCTTTGGAATCAGAGCCACTAAAACATCATTCAGCCCACTCGGTAACTGTCCTGTCTCAAAAAACTGAAGAACCAAACGAGACACAGACTCTCCCACAGTATCCCAACAATCCTGATAAAAGATAGGTTGATACCCATCGGGCCCTGGGGCCTTGAACGCACCCATACTCCTTATCGATGTCTCGACCTCAGATCCTATAATTGGTGAGCTCAAAGATACTAGCTCACTATGAGCAAAACAAGGAAAACCCTGCGGAGGTAGAGTTTCAACAATATCTTCCACATCCTCCATAGAGTATAAGCGGCTATAATAACGCACCGTCAATTCCTCCAGCTCTCCCGGATCAGAAACCCACCTATCTGTATCATCCTTCAACATTTCAACCTTATTCCTCCGACGACGAATGACGGTAGAAGTATGGAAATACTTCGTGTTACGATCTCCAAAAACCACCCATTTCTCTCTTGATTTCTGGAACCACAACATTTCTTCCTGCTCCAACACTACATCAAATTCTTTGATCAAACTGTCTTCCTTACCTAAAAGCTCGTCCGTTTGACTTACTTCCAGAAGATCCTGCACCACCTTGAGCTCATTCACAAGTTTCTCTTTACGCTGATGTATATCTCCGAAAACTTCTTTATTCCAGCGTTTTAGAGTAACTTTCAAACCTTCTAGTGCCTGCGGAGTGGAGAGCTCGCGATTCCAGGAGTTAAACAGCAGTTCTTTGAAACCCGAGTGTTGTAGCCAAGCTGCTTCAAAGCGAAAGGGTCTCCTACTAGGATCATTCTTCAACTCTGGCGTCAATTGGATATATAGAGGCACATGATCAGAAGACAGGAATGGGAGATGAGTCACCAAAGCCTCCTGCCATTTCAAACGTGTGGAAGCATTACACAGCACCCTATCCAATCTTTTTGCAACATAATTCTCTCTCAAACGCCCGCGTCGCCATGTGAACCGACTTCCCTTAAATCCCATGTCAATAAGAAACAACTCATTGATCCAGTCTCCAAAAGCAAGTGAATCAGCAGATAAACGACCATTACCACCATCTCTCTCATCCACCCGAATAATGGTGTTAAAGTCTCCACCAACAATAAGTGGATCAGTGATGCCCTGAATTTCGTCCCGAAGCAAACCCCAAAGACCACTTCGGCGGCTGACAACCGGAGCTGCATATACTGCAATAACATGTAAAATTTCCTCACCATCAACCAATTTAGCATGAATAAATTGGTCGACGAGTTAAGAATTGTGAGGTCACCGATTCCCGACCTCCATAGTAACCACAACCCTCCACTTTGCCCAACCGCATCAACTCTAAAAGAATTCTCGAAACCCAGTCCGTGACAAATGCTCCGCGCTCTATCACCACCCGCATGAGTCTCAAACAGAGCAAGAACATCCGTACGATTCTTCTTCAGAATATATCTAATTGACCGGCGAAAGTTGGGTTTATTTGCCCCCCGGCAATTCCACAACAAACAATTAATCATCTTGATAAATTCGATAGCAAACACACGAATTACCGGGGCAGCCTGCTAGGCACTTCCATTCTCCGCCGTTTCCTTCGACGGAGCATCCTCCACAACAGTGTCTTGTTGGTCAGCAACTGGAACCAATCGAGGAGAATCCACCACCCCGTTCTTCCAACAGACTCACCATAAGCTTGCACCACTACCATCGCACCGGCAACAAACCCACCACCCGAACGACCATCTCCGGATCCTCAATCCGCAGTCGTTTCCCAGACAGACAGTTCAACATCACCCTTCCCGGGCCATAAACCAGACCCGGGTGGGCCTATTCTGTTTTGACATAGCTCTAGGCCCATTAGACTTTATACCTTTTTTCTCAACCATTTTGGGTCCATCAGCCCGTTGTCCTTGAACAAACCCTTTAAACGCTCCCGAGGTTTTTTCAAAATTGCCCCCAAACACCTTCTCCTTGACTTGCGCAACAACCTTTTCCTTATTTAGTTCTGCCATAGAATTTTCATTTTCCTTATTGCTATCCGACGAAACCCCAACTTCCCTTACTTCACGCGATCCCGCATCAGCCTCCAAAGTATCAAATTTGTTAGAAATGGCAATCTTCTCGAATACCTTCCTAATCGGGATATCCCGGGGATTACGTCCTTGATTTCCGTCCCGGTTCTTCTGGACCCCTAGTGGTTTAGCAATTCTTCCTCGGGGGCGAACCACCGTGAAACCATCCTCCGCCGGTCGATTCACACTCGATTCTGCACCCACCGCTTCTGGCACTTCCGCTGGCACTACCTCTGGCACCACCGCCAATCGTCTCTCTTGAGCCAATTGAGGGCATGTATGGATTAAGTGACCATACAATCCGCACTTAGGGCAAATATTAGCGAGACCCTCATAGGATACATAGTACCGTTCCCCATTGACCAGCACCGAGCCTTTCAAAGGTCTGCTCAAGTCTACCTCCACGCAAACCCGCGCAAACCGAGCCCTCTCAAAGGTCAGAGTTGTAAAGTCCACTTTGATTGGCTTGCCTAAACCCTTTGCAATAGCCACTAATATCGATCGATGATAGAAACTCAACGGAAGATTAGATATCCTAACCCACACTGGAGTCGTGATTATCTCATCTCGTAGTGGATCAAATTCCGGTGACCACGCCTGCGTGAGAAGATAATTCCCAAACACCCTCCATGGACCTCCCGTGAGAGCTGCTATGTATTCCTCTTCCTTCTCAAAACGGATCATAAAAAACTGACGCGGAAGATCCATGACAGCCATCGCTCCAACCGGTTTCCACATCTCTCTCAACCGCCTACTCAACACAGCCACCGGAACCACCCGTCCCAGAACCTTGACAATCATACACCTCTCCCACAAACTATGCATGACTGTCAACACCTCAGATCCAATCGTGACTACTGGTTCTCCATCTTCCCCATTCGGAAACTCTAATGACACCCTATCCGTCACAAACTTGTCATCCAACAGATCCTCTGGATTAGGCATCCCACCAGAGCCACCACCAATGACCTTATTCACCCACACCCTCTGACCATCCGGAGGATCTCCCGGTGGACGACCCCCATCACCTACTTCCATCATCATTGCATCTTGTTCATTCGAAACCCTAGAATCGCCCGCACTCGCCATATCGTTTAAGGATGTATTTTCTATTCTTTCAAAAGATATTATTCACATATAAGAAATTCATTTTTGTTAATACTAGTTAAGAAAACGTTTCTACCAATTCAACAACATTAAATTATACGTTGTATTTGGTCATATACGAATCACACCCATACAAATTGTTTTTCACATTTAGAAGGAACTGAGAGAGCATCTTACACACTTGAACAAATGTTAAATACATACGTGTGAAAAAGGATTAGAAACAAAAATAATTTTTGCAATCAAATTATCCATTCTACAAAGTACAAACCTCGAATCTGATATAATACCACTGTCGTTTATGTGTACTTGAACAAATGTTATATACATACGGTGAATGTTTTGCACATAATTTACATCAAATATTATATAAAGACAGTCAACCATGACAATAAAAAGGAAAAACATAAATGGGAGAACCACTTGGCTTAGATAACGAACAACTTTTAAGCAAGGGACTTTTTGGGTCGGTATGGTGTTCGAGGTGCCTCTGTGTGCTAACAGTACTCTAAATGCTTTTCGCTTCAAAATATTCATAACAAATTGAAAATCTTCATCCTCGCTTATAATCATCACCACTTGAGGCTCTTGGAGCCTCTTTGCAAGCTCATGCCAACACATAAGATATTAATTTTTTGTTTGCCATTTCTTTTATTCCTTCGGATTCTGGATCGCATGGATCTTTTCATCTCCAAGTGTTGTTAACTTTGCTCTAAACTGACTTGTACGGCCACAACTAACCACATGAATTGTCATAATTGTTATCCCTCAACAGAATATTAGATTACCATTGTTGTTTGTATTTAATTTTGTAGTATTTAGATTTTACGATCAAAATTTATCCATTCTACAAAGTACAAACCTGGAATCTAATCCAAATGCCAATCAATCTAATATTGGAGTTCAGATCAATTACAAATTTTAACATACTTTTGTGGTTATCTTTAATTTTATTTTGTATTTAGTTGACTAAAAAATAAATAAATTTGATATATCTGGTCAACAATATTCATTTGTCTATCTCTTTACAATGAATATATAAAAGTAATTGCATTCTCACAATTATTCCGAAAGATATTATTCACATTTAGAAGAAATTCATTTTTTTGGTAACGTTAGTAAAAATAAAAAAAATGTCATCAACATTAAGTATTTGGTCATATACGCATACAAATTGTTATGCACAAATAGAAGAAACTCGTGGAATCCTTTACTTGCAACATGATAATTTGTATATACTTGAAAACAAATATTATATACGTATGAAAAAAAGAAGATAATTTAAATTTGGACGAGAAAATATCATATTGATGTAAAAAGATATATCAGATAGTGCATAATGGGCCATTGATATTTTATTTTATATTTTAGTTAACTAACGAAAGCCCAAAAGTCGCGTAGTCGGAGTATCCTAGTTTCATCGGCGGCCACTTTAATTCTAATTAACGGCGGCGACAATGAACTCTCTGTTCACCTCCTTCCGCCGGAGCCTCCTCTTAAACCCTAAATCTCATCACCAAATCCTTCTTCATAGATTGTTATCATCATCTCCCCGTTCATTCCCGCCCATTCCCGTTGAACCGCTCATCCAACGGTTACAATCACCCTCCACACACGATTCAACATGTACTCCGCCGCATCAAATCACCGTCCCCGATCTCTCCACTATATCTAATCTTCTCGAAAACACTAATGTTGCTCCCGGTTTGACTCTCGAATCCGCTCTGGATGAATCCGGAATCGAACCGAGTATTGAGTTGGTTCAAGTATTGTTCGATCGGTTAAGTTCATCGCCGATGTTGCTTCACTCTGTGTACAAATGGGCTGAGACGAAACCTGGGTTCACGCTTTCTCCTTCACTGTTCGATTCTGTTATCAATGCTTTGTGTAAAGCTCGTGAATTTGAAATTGCTTGGTCGTTGATTTTTGATCGAGTGAGAAGCGACGAAGAATCGAATCTGGTTTCTGCAGATACGTTCATCGTTTTGATCAGACGGTACGCTCGTGCTGGTATGCAGATCTCTTGTAGTTTCATTAATGGAGCTAGCTTAGAGTAAGCTTTTGCCTTTAGTAATCAAGTTTTGCGAATTTGCTTGTAGGTATGGTGCAACAAGCTATACGAGCTTTTGAATTCGCTAGAAGTTATGATCCGGTTTGTAAATCAGCTTCAGAGCTTAAGTTGCTTGAGGTTTTGTTAGATGCACTTTGTAAAGAAGGACATGTTAGAGAAGCTTCAATGTATTTGGAGAGAAGACGAGTGATGATGGATTCAAATTGGGTTCCTTCTGTTCGTATTTTCAACATTTTATTGAACGGATGGTTCCGTTCGAGAAAGCTAAAGCAGGCAGAGAAGTTATGGGAAGATATGAAAGCAATGAATGTGAAGCCGACTGTTGTTACTTACGGTACTCTCATAGAAGGGTATTGCAGGATGCGTCGTGTTGAGATTGCTATGGAGGTTCTTGAAGAGATGAAGATGGCAGAAATGGAGCTTAATTTTATGGTCTTTAATCCTATAATTGATGGTTTAGGAGAAGCAGGTCGGTTACAAGAAGCTTTAGGTATGATGGAAAGGTTCTTCATTTGTGAATCAGGTCCTACGATAGTGACTTATAATTCACTAGTGAAGAACTTCTGCAAGGCTGGAGATCTCTCTGGTGCTAGCAAGATACTCAAGATGATGATGACACGAGGTGTTGATCCTACTCCGACTACATACAACCAATTCTTCAAGTATTTCTCAAAGCATAACATGACTGAAGCGGGGATGAACTTATACTTCAAGTTGATTGAAGCTGGGCATAGTCCAGACCGGTTAACATACCATTTGATCTTGAAAATGCTCTGCGAGGATGGGAAGCTGAGTTTGGCGATGCAAGTGAACAAGGAGATGAAAAACAGAGGAATCGATCCTGACTTATTAACTATCACGATGCTGATCCATTTGCTCTGCAGACTCGATATGTGGGAAGAAGCATTTGAAGAGTTTGAGAACGCGGTGAGACGAGGGATTATTCCACAGTACATCACGTTTAAGATGATTGATAACGGGTTGAGATTGAAAGGGATGACAGATATGGCGAAAAGACTGTCAAGTCTAATGTCGTCTCTTCCTCATTCGAAGAAGCTGCCAAATACATACAGAGAAGCTGTAGATGGGCCGCCTGATAAAGATAGAAGGAAGTCTATTTTGCATAGAGCAGAAGCAATGTCTGATGTGTTGAAAGGTTGCAGAAACCCAAGAAAACTTCGAAAGATGCGTGGATCTCACAAGAAAAGTGTTCATGACGACGAAAACTTGACAGATGATCTAAGCGAACAACATGGGGATGCAAAGGGTTTTGAGTGAGAGTACTAGTGTAACTGGGAGTCTCTAAATCCTCTGTAGTTTACAAAGGTTAAGAATGGGCTTGTAACTGGCCCTTTTGTAGTACTAGACTGGAAGGCCCATTTAATCTAAAGACCTTTTTCATGTAACCAGCCTAAAGCATCTTGAGCCTTTTCAGACACAGCGGGAAGAATTCAGACATCAAAAAGAAAAATGTAAAACCTAAATTTGTCTATACACCATTCTGACAAGTATGTATATAAATTCAGAATGTGTGTGTGTATTGTATGTATATATTAGATCGAATCTTGCTAAAAATTCGATCACGTGGTACTTGATATCATAGAAGTCTCTTACATAGACTTGACATATAAGTGGAAACGTAAAACAATTCGACATGTAAACATTCGGACCAAAAACTATAAACAAACAAAAGAAAAAAAAAAATTGCAAAAACATTAGAAAAAGAAAAATGAGAAGTGGGGTGAGAAGTGAATAAACAAGAAGAAAAACAAAGAAAGACAGAGGGAATCAAAAGACGTAGGAGGTAGTGAGAGGTCCCTCTCTTCTTCAATGAAGCCTACGTAACAAACACAGAGGATGATGACATTATTATACTAAAATCTCTTATTAGGTTTTGTAAAAAAAAATGTTTTTGTGTAAAAATTTAATATGTCAGCGAAGGTCAAGCTGCTCTTTAAAAGCAACATGCCACTGAGATGTGTTCAGATTTTTGGGGCCACTTCTTCTCTCTTCTTCGTGTAGATTATTTCAAAGTTATTTTTTGATAAAGTTTTGGTTTTTGGGAATCGAGGTTCTCAATCATATTTCATATATCATCATCAAATCATCACTTCCCAAATTTGGGATTCAAATTCCATGTGAATGTATACGAAAATAAATTCTTAAAGCGGCAACGAAAGTAATAGTAGTAGTGTAGTACTTTAAAAGAAATAAACAAAGGAAAACGACTGTAATATGTATGGAGTGATTTTTTCTGTCAACGAAAGTAATAAATTTAGAATTATGAAAAATTAACTCAAATCTCAATTGGTCAGCCAATAGATAGTGATTGAAAAATGGGTCAATGGAATCCTACTATATTAATTAAGAAGTACAAATATGAAACTAACCTTAAATATGTAAAAAATTACATTCAATTGTCATTAGAAAATTTAATTAAAATTAATTAATAACTAAATTTATATAATTAATTAAAAAACGAAAATTGGGGACACGTGAAATAAAATATATTGTAGAAAAGTAAAAAAAATCTATTAGAATCAAAACTAATCCGTATTAAAAAAAAAACTAAGATTTTAAAAATATAATCGAACAAAATCTACAACTTCAAATTTTATCCTACTATATTACTTGGGAAGTATAAATATGAAACTAACATTAAAATGTGTAAAAATTATATTCTATTACCATTAAAAATAAGATTAATTAATTAAATAAATAAATATAATTAATTAAAAAATGAAAATCGGGGACACATCAAACAAAATAAATTGTAGAAAAGTAAAAAAAAAAATCTATTAGAATCAAAATTAATTCATACTTAAAAAAAAGGTAAGATTTTAAAAACCAAATCGAATAAATATACTTACAAATTTTATCAAAAAATTTGGTTGAAATTATTACAGACAAAAAAATGAAACCATATAAAAAACAATGAATGTTGTTTTCAGAAAGATTTTTCAAAACTTTTACTAGCTATATTTAGTTGTTCTTTTTTTACATGTTAGTAAAGATTGTGTTTAATTGACAAAAGTTTAAACAATTTTATTCATTACATGCAAATGTTTTATTGACAGGTTTTCAATAAATATTTTTAAAATACAAAAATTATAATATAAGCGAACCAAAATTTTCAACAATCTATTATAAATAGCATAATAATAAAATTTATTACAAATTTTTATTAAAAAATATTCCGCGGGTTAGTACCTAGTAGATAGTTAAATGGTGATACTTATTAGTAGTAAATAGCTATTATTGTTAATTTTTAAAATCACTTAGTTATCATATTACTGTAATAGATTTGATTGGTACCCATGTACTGTATAAACTATTATATACATTTGTTGATTTCATAAAAAGAATGCATATTTTACCATATATTCTTTCTTTTTATTAGAAAAAATATTTTTAAAGAATTTTTACAACTAATGCTTGATAATGCATACATTAGTTTTTATACAAACATAACTACTATATTTTAAGTATAATTTTAAAAATAATTTACAATATATTAGCAGTTATTAACAACAACAAAAAAAATTGAAAAGTTAGAAAAATATATTTTTTTGGAATAAAAAAAAAATCTCAATCTATAAAAGAAGTCATTGTTTGTGCTTCTAAGAGTTAACTAAATTTTAAATTTGTCACACAAGAGTCAACAAATCAGCTAAAACATTTCAGGCCAGAATCTTCTAAAAGTAATTTTTCCCAAAATCTTCTGTTAACTCAGTCAGTATATGATATCTTTACGTACTTGGACTTTGTTAAAACTATCATTAAATAATCATCACAACTTTCAAAATCTTTCCCATATAAAGCTATCAATCTTTTCTCATTAAATGTTGCTTCTAACTAAAATTTTACCCATCTGGTGATACGACGTTAAGATATACGAAGCACCCCAAGTACAATGATATTTGCTTCTTCGTGCGTATAATATATATTTACGTGTAATTTTCTAAAATGTTTATGACGTAAACATATAAAAAGAGTTGTGAGAGAAAGATCTTGTCTGATAGTTCTCGTACGAAATGATCCAAAATCTGTCAGAGCTCCATCATTGTCGTCCTCGTGGACAACTTATCAAATGAATTTTTACGTGTTACTATTTTAATACATGTGAATTTATACTAACTCAATAATATTGACTGAGTTCTAATTTGCTAAATACTTTTTGTTGTTTTTTCAAAGACAAACAGAAAAAAGCTAAATAATGTTTTAAGTCATTAACTAGGTAATAGACTAATAGGTAGACACTTAAATACTGAGGACAAGTTGGCAAAAAAAAAATAATAATACTGCAAAAGTATGTCAAAGTCGTCGTCATCACTCCGTCACAGTCTATCCATATGTCAAAATGATGGCCAAATCATGAACCTACTATACATTCAAATTATAAAAATGACATTGAGGTTTGATAGTATTATATTGATACGTAGATGTGTAAAGTGTAAGTGTATATAGCCAACTGTTTGAACGTGTGTGAAAGTGTGAAGTAGAAAGAACCTACAAAAGTAACCAAAATTAGATGGTGATTACCATTCAAGTTTTTTTTTTTTTTTTTCCTATTGTGAAGTTAATTAACAATATCAAAATTTTAGTATGTCTCGTTTACAGACTAAATATATGTTTTTCATATATACAAAATTGATGTAGTCAATCAAAGTAAATCTTTGTGGACTCCATGCAATATATCTAAAGGACAATTCAGAGTTGCTACTGTGGACAATAATGAATTATATATCAAGAACTGCGTATCATGTCGTTAACTATTCAGAGATGCACATATTATGAGTTTCAAGAGAGTTTTTGGTTTATGTAGACAAATATTGGAAAAGGCATTTTTACTAAACTAGAAGTATTTGAAAAAAATAAGATGTATATGATTCAATAAGAATTATATTACTAAATGGACTATTATAAGTAAATTAAAGCAAATTCAACTCATAACCAATTTACATAAATTGTCTAATTTTACAGCCAAAAGGAGTGAATATAAACCAAATTTACAACACATGGTAGCTTGAAAGACGAGGAAAAAACTAAATAAATAAATAAAACCAACTGTAACTCCATCAGGGATCATGAAGAAACAAACAAGTCAAACAAAATTGAGACCAAGAACAAGAACAAGAACAAAAAAAAGTAACTCAATTATTATGATTTATTAAAATGAAGATGGATGATATGGGAACTACAAATATTCCTACTACTCAACGGGCCATTAGATTTCATCCATTGGTCTTTTATATCATCAGCGATCTTAACGGCATCAAAGGCTGTTCCGGAAAGTCCTCTTCTCGTGAAACCCACCGTGTATAGTCCCTCCTCTCCTTTCCAACCGTTAGGAAATGGCGTTTTTGGCATTCCTTCTTTTGTGAAAAAACTGTTGTCCTGTAAATTTCAAAATTGATTAATTATCAGAAAGTATTCTAAAATTACAGAATATTTGAGGTGGGGGGCGATGAGACAAAGAAAAACATGAAAAAAACAAAGCGAGTTTTTGTTGTTGTTGTTGTTGTTGTCTTTAGAGATATATAATTGGTATTTTGAGAATTTAAAATAGTGAAAAAGTTTTATTCCATTTTGCATGGAGAAAAGAAGAGTTTTGGAGTGTTGTTCCCTTTGTTGCATGTGTTGTGTCCATATCATAGAAAGCGATGGATGATTCACTAAATGATAACACTAAAAACTATTATTGTTTATATGTAGTCCATATACCTTATAATATGCATATCCTTATCATTTTACCATCACCATCACCGTTATTCTTGAAAAAGAAGTTTTTAATTGCATGCGTATGTTGTTGGTTCCACATATAATTTCATCATCATCACATATACACACATAGTCATATATATATATATATATACTGTACTACATAGCAAGAGGGAGAGTGATTTAAGTACCTTAAGCCAATAGGGTACGTTGCTCTTATATCCGGTCGCTAATATTATCGAGTCGAATTCAATTTCTTGCCCGTTTACAAACTTCGCTCCGTTCTTTGTTATTTCTTTCACCGCTTGCGTCACCTAATAGTTAATAACCACAAGACAAAACTGTTAGAATAATGAAGTAAAAACCAGCCACATTCATAAACAGGAAGTACAAAAATGCACGCATGCAAACTATTCATTTATCTAATCTTTTAATTCTAGATGGATAATATTACTTAGAAAGCAAATAAAAAGATTATGAACTTACTCTAATGTGTCCTGATCGGATTAAAGAAATGGCGCCGACATCAAGAACCGGAGTTTTACCGGTGACGTTCTTGAGCTCAATTGGTCCTGTTTTAGGTCGTCGAAGGCCTAAATGGTCGGTATTACCCAACGTAGAATTAGCAAGAAGTAGGAGAATAGTGTCCACCAGCTTTAGAGGAAACCATTTCAGTAGTGTCATTGCTATTCCAAATGTTGATAGACCAAAGAAGTCTCTTGGTAACACATGTACCTGCGCCATTTAGTTATACTCATTGGTTAGACCCGGTTAATTACTACATATAGTTTGACAATGAACATGATTAAAAATTTTACTTACAGAGTTTCTAACTACCATATGAGGCAGAGCATTGTATCTACAAAGATCCAAGCTGACCTCCATACCGGAGTTTCCACAACCAACCACTAAAACCTTCCGGTTTGCAAACACCGAACCGGACTTATACGCACTCGTGTGAACAACAGATCCTGTAAACTTCTTCAAACCGGGTATATCCGGAACAACCGGTTCAGCGTTTTCCCCTGTGGCAACCACCAGCCACGTGGATGTGTATACACCGTCTTGCGTCTTTACATTCCATAGACCAGAGACGGTATCGAACTCGGCTTTCTCGACGGTTTGGTTAAATACCGGTTTGATATTAAACCGGGCGGCGTAAGACTCAACGTAGGAGATGAACTGTTGCTTGGAAGGGTATTTTGGAAAGTTTTTAGGGAAAGGCATAAGAGGAAGCTCGCAAAAGTGTTTAGGGAGATGGAGTTTGAGACGGTCGTAGGTTCTTTTTTGCCATAGAGAAGCTAAACAATCGGTTCTCTCGAGGATAACCGACGGTACGCCTCGGTTTGATAAACAAGCCGCTACGGCTAAACCGGAGGGACCAGCACCGACGATGATCGGACCAGGAACGAAGATGTGACTAGGCTCAAGTTCTCTACAAGTGCCCATGTCGATTAATAAGAGAGAGTAGTAGTAAAGGAAAGAAGGAAGGAAGGAAGAAAGTGTCTTTATCTTTGCTCTGACGATCACACACACATGCACCTAAGAAGTGTCCTGTTTTAGGGTCTTCTTTTGATTGTTTCTCGGGAAAAACCAAGAAACCAATGTTGGAAATTATAAAGAGAACGCGTAAGATGAGGTGTAAATGCTATAGAGAAGGCGTGAGAGAAAAGGAAAGGATTTGTGTGTGTGTGTTTCTCAATAAGTAATGGGGTGAGAGAGAGAAGAGAAGAGAAGTGTTGTGATGTGTGTATAGTGTAGGGAGTAGAGTAGGTCTAAGAGGGGAAAAAATGGTTTAGATATTAAATATAACCCACTGGAAAAATCTTTGCCATAGATTCTTTACTTCTAGTCAAACTATTTTTTTTTCTACGATTAATGACTACATTTTTTTCTCTGCTATATATGTCATTTAGCCAAAAAAAATATGTATTTATTGGCTTTGCTCCACAAAAAAACTGTCCCAAACATTATAGAAACCAAAATAAAATAAAATAAAAAATAAATTAAATTAAGAGATATTATGCTAATTGAGAAACAATGTTATATATTTACAATATGTTATTGCTCTTTGTATACTTTTAGTAATTTAATTAAGAAAACCCTTTAAAAAAAATATTTACAATATGTTTACATGACTCTGATATAATAGGGTTTTAATAATGTGATAATTATTAAGAATTTACTACATTAATATGCGATAATGCGCGATTACTCTTATGCTTAACATTTTTAGTACTTTGATACTCTGCGTGAGCAAACATATGTTAATACTTAATAGTGTAATTTTACTACAAAAAAACAATGTTGATGTAAAAGTTAAACATTGTCTTTTAAACACTAAAACGAACATCCGTTGACATCTAAGTATATGATATTTGCGTTGACGTGTTTGATCACATTTATACAAATTGTAATAATTAATCTTCTACCGAAAGTTTGTTGAGGTCAAGAAAGTAGAAAACGGAAGATTTATTGTCTAATACTCAAATACTATTGTTTACTTTAACAAAGGTTTAGATGGGCCTTCTGACCTTCTTTCCATCATTACATGAATCCTTACATAAAACTTTACCATTCAAACATCGTATAGCATACAACATCGTTCTATTTTTGTTATTCAATTGAGATACACAAACAAACTCTCGACTAAGTGTTGTCACATCTACTATTTCTCAGAATTGTTTTTGTCAACAACATGCAATATGTAGAAAATTTATTAACTGTTACTGTTTAACTCAATGTAGAATCTTCTGTGCAATTTTGTTTTATGTCATAGGCTTTTGGTCTCCCTATGTGTGTTTTCATTTTCGTGCGGAAGGAAGATAATCAAAAGATTTGGTTTTGGGGGTGGCTGGAGGGATGATATAAAAACAAGCACAATTAATGAGGATTGCACCAAACACATAATTAATAAGTAGATATGTGGAAAATGTAATTGAGTTGCGCATGACTGACCACTCCTTCGTTAAATGTCAACTAATGCAGCCGACCTCCACTTCCCCTATGATCTCCTCTTGAGGTTGCAATATCAATTTTTAGCATATTTTTTTGCGAAGCCATCTTTTTCAATGCAACTAATTATGAATCATTTAATTCTAGATTGGATTTTATACTGGACGCAACAACATAAAATATATGATATGTCATCTATCAATTAGATAATTTAACTAGCTACTAATTAATATAGATTTGAACCAAAATCACTTTTATGACATTTTAAGAATATGCCGATAGAACCATAATCACAGGTTATGAGATATCATTACCACACCAAATCCGAGGAATCTCATTCATCATCCAGGTTTTGCAGCCAAAGAATGCGATTTCTAATGATTTATTCACATGTGTTAGATGAATTTTTTTTTTGTTGTTGCATATATGTTGTTTATATCTTTAGGGTAAAGCTAGAGGAAGAGAAAGTATATATGGGACTTGGATGTTATTCTAAACGAAAGAAAGAATAGGACTTATTTTATTCAGAAATGTATGCGCGTGGTAGTGTTTCAAGCGGTAAACTAATTATTTAGTGCATGCTAAACCTCATCTCATTGATTAAGGTTTTCACACAATTGATTAAGACGTAAGCGATATCCCACGTAAATGTTAACTTACTTTCGGGGTATTATCTAATCGATTCAAACATAAAAACTATATACGCTTTGACCTGGATGCATATTATATTATTACGTAGACCCAAATGTTTTGTCTACACCAATCAAATTAAAAAAAAACCTTATCACTGTCAATATATATGAGGATTGACTTCATCTTACCAATATTTAATTTAATCAACATGCCGATTCTTTCATGTATCATCCCTTTTATTTACGTTATTACTCCACACATACGTGAGAAAAATTATTTTTATAGTAAAAAAAAAATGTGTTAAAACTAGCAAATATACTTAAGTTTATTCATTTCCAAGGTAAACCAAAGATGTTTCTTGAATATAAGTTCAATCTAGTTTAAAATACATTCTGCACTACACAACCTTTTCAAAGCTCAAGTGTGTATTAGTAAGAGACTAATTAAGAACCACGTCAACTTGAAATACTTGGACGAGAGCTAAATGTTTCTTTTCTTACACAAAGATAACTTCAACTTCACAATCAAACAAATTCTATAGACTAATTATTTATGCATGCTTCGTATAATAGAATGGTCCATACATGTGCTTTTTTTAATTAAAATGGTCCTAACATTCAGTTAAAATAGAGCCTAGACTCATGAGTAAGCTAGCTGGTAAGAAAAATACAAGTTATACAAGTGTATCAGCTACTATTAAACTACTCTATATGCACGTTACATAGTGTATCGATGGTCCCTTTTGTTAGACGAGGAATATTGTGGTTCTAGGATGGATCAACATCAGCAATCTTGTATAAACTATCGATAATGGCAAAAATATGAACATTACAATGTAGACAAAAGAATTTAGGGTCCCTCAAAAACGTCATCTTCCTCTGGCCTCTTCTTCCATTTTCTCCTTCTGCAGAATCCGACTCAATGCTCTTTGGAATTTTTCTGTCAGGCTTGAATTTGCCCTCAACCTCAATACCATAGTTACATGACCACACTGATAAGTGATAAACATTGTATATGTACCATAGACGCATGTTCGACAGCTGAGATAGCTTCAACGTGAATTTGAGATGTACGTTAGGATTAAATTATTACCCCTTGTCATTTGCATCAGTATGCGTAACAGTATAATTCATTACAAATAAACGTGGTTTTGGAAAACATGATATTTTTTTACATAATATCTTATCCAAACTGTCATGGTCTTGTTGTTAATACTTAATCGTAGTAGTTTAAGGTAGGAAAAAGAAGTTTAATGGATGGTCCACACTCCACATTCTTAACTAATGCATTTTGTGCGACGCATCACATGATTCACGTCAGTGTTTTTTTTTAAAAAAATCTTCTCTATAACGGACAAAAGGTGTAATATACATATATATAATTGTCCCAAAATATCATAATTTGGTCTCAAAATAGTATCCACCATGCAAGAATAAACAAAAAAGCTATACTGACATCTTATGCCAAAATACAGATAATGAAATCGAGAGGTATGTTGTGTTTAAAATTTATAACTAGACTTGTAAAAGTAAGACAGAAGCGTCTGTAGTCCAACGGTTAGGATAATTGCCTTCCAAGCAATAGACCCGGGTTCGACTCCCGGCAGACGCATCTTCTTTTTTTTTTTTAACAGTTAAAACAAAGTTTCTCATGCTTTGCGGCTGTAAACACAGAAATGCTTTTATTTTTTCATCAGTTTTATAAAACTTGTATTCAAAGTATTAATAGTTTCTATATTGACGTTCACAATGTTAAGGTCATGTCTATTATACATACAATCACTAACATACAAATACAACATCTCTCACATCAATATTTATCACTAGACAAGGGGAGCACAAGAAAAGAATGGCATGTTTCTCTGCTCCAAAGGAAAACCGCTACCACCGATTCCGTCATGATCCAGACCTTGCTTGATACGCCCCAATCGCCTTGCATACAAAACTTGCTCAGAAACAACAGGCAATCTTAATCTCTGATATTCCTCTAGACCCAAACTTAGGTTCTTAGGTCCACATTTCTCCAAGCATTTGCCTAGCACTTCCGCATCAAGAACCGACATGTTTGTGCTTCTTACACCATGAGGGGTCGTGGGATGAGCTGCGTCTCCAACCAGCACGATGTTTCCCCAGAAGATTCGTTCTAAAGGGTCACAGTCGTAAATAACATTAAGGAAAGGATCCTTTGTTTCTCTCATGAGTCTCGCCAGCTCGGGGATCCAGATGGTTTCTGCTTCTTGATGCATCTTATTGATCATTTCTTGGCTCACTTTTAGTGTAACAGAGTTGCCCTGATATCGTAATGTCATAACAACAACAAAGCAGAATCAAGAAAACTACTTAAAACGCATTCTAATCAAACCGAGAGAGGAATTAGTCTTTTACACTTCTTACTTTCAAGTCAGGCTCTGGTTGATTGACATACCAAATCCAGTTGAGTTTCTTGTTAAAAAGCTCGTAAAACACAGTGTGAGTCTGTTCACCGAGATCAAAATACAAGCATTTTCCAAGATCCGGATACACTTTCTTAATCCCAGTAACAGTTTCCGAGTTCTCATCCCCTAAGAAATCTAAGACACCTCTCCAAGCGCAATAACCAGAGTACCTTACATAATAGAAACAAAACAAAGCCTATATGATCCAGTTCACAAAATGTTTGCCAGATTCCATATTGTATAAAAAAAACTGAAGATCAGAGTCTCATTTCAAACCTCAATTTAAGGTCAGGCAAGAATGTTTTCCGAATCGAAGACAAACACCCATCTGCTGCAACTAGCAAATCTCCTTCAAATTCAACGGTTTCTTGAGTTTCCATAACTAAAGTCTTAACCTTTACAGTAGACTCATCTTGTGACATCGTGAAAGACAGAAACTTATGTCCCCAAAGAAACATGGATTGAGGCAACGCGTTAAACAGAAGAGCGTGAATGTCTGACCAATAAGATGCTCGGAAATCAAAACTCTCATCTCTTGTTAGAATCCTCGTCACCTTCTTCTCACTATCTGTTGCCTGATTCTGTAAACAAACCCCACACAAGAAAAAAGTTTAAAACTTTAGCAAAGCTGGAAAATTTACACTCAGATTGTTTCAATTGTCGAACTAAACAAACTCTCAGTGTTTTCTTTACCTGATCAATCGAGAGAGGCAAGGTGATTTCATCTAATACATGTGGACGAGGGAGCCATGATTTGATGATTTGGCGAGCCTGAGGGTCGAGTCCAAGTCCAGCACCAGTAGGACTCCGAGCCGGAGGTTCGGAAGATTTCTCGAGCACCAAAACATCCCAGCCTGCTAACGTGAGCGAGTGTGCGCACGATACGCCTGCGATACTTCCTCCTACTATGATTGCTTTCCCCTTCTTCTCCCCCATCTCATCAAAGTGTTTTAGTTTCTTTTCTTCTGCTTCACAAATTGTTAAACGATAAGTGTTCTCTTTTAACTTAATGACACCTCTAGGTGAGTGAGAAAGGTTAGAAGCATGTGGGCTTTTACAAACCCGATATATAGACTCAAGGCCCAATCATTTGAGTTCATGAGAACAGAGAAAACTAACAATACTGTAACAACTAAGGGCATCTCCAACGCAGAGATCTGGACAATCTCTACAAAAAAAAAAATGAAAAGGTGAGGAGGGAGAGAAAATGGGTCTCTAAACTAGGAGATTTTAGAAACGTTTCTAACAGAATTGTGGACACATGTCTTCACACAATAATTCAGTGAGTAAAAGAAAATGAAAAAGAAAAGTTCTAATTAAAATAATATATATCTTTTTTTTTCTGGAGACTCTTGTGGGTTGTACGGTTGGAGATAACCTAAGAAACTGAAAGCTTTGTTCACTGCATTGTCCATCTGGTCCCTTGTCGTGTCAATACTGTAAACAACTAACAAACGACCGGGCTGAGGTTTTAGAAAGTTTCGAGCTTAAGAGAAGTCAGGGATTGCTTAACTGGCACACAATGGTTTGTTTGAAGGAGATTTTCATATAAACCCTAAAATTTTTTGCTTGCAACAAATAAGTGTTTATATCTGTAGTATAAGCAAAGAGAATCTTGTTCACAAAAAGAAACCCTTATTTGGTGTAATCATCACATGAAAACACAACCTGGTTCTCTCCAAAAGATAACCAAATAAGAAACACTTTTAGTTCTAGAGAAGAAAAAAAACCCTAAAAAAAAACTTGAACTCTAATCAAAACCAGAACCATCGAACTAGATACCATCCGAGATCTGAACAAAAACCAGCAAATAGACTTTGCTTTAGAGAAATATAGGACACTCCACATGATCCAAGAAGACGTTCACATGACGCAACTTATCTCCAACTCCAAGTCCTTCAATCACAACTCTTCTGCCAATATCTTTCTCGCGATCGTAAGTGATAATAAAGAAGGAGCTATCTGAACAGGCTGGTGAGAAAATGAATTCGCCGGAACTAGGAATGGCCCCTCTGCAATCTATAAAGCCTTTTCCAACTAAATCTCTCCAAGAAGGAACCACGATAGAGATCTTTGACCATTCTGGTTTGACGACATCTTCCAAAACCCACATATCATATTTACCATAGTATGAGCTATGAACCCATGAGTTATTCAACAAAGCTAGCTTCCCCTGGTAGTTGACTAATTCAGATAGATCCTGACTATTAATTCCGACACCATCGGGTAACTTAACAAGAGAAAACTCTTCCAATTTCACATCAAAGCACACAATTAGAGATTCTTTTTTATCTACATCACTATTGGACCAAGCTCCGTAGTAAATAAGACCCTTCGTCGTCGTCTTCATACATATCCCTTTGGTTGCAGGACAATGCGGAACATTACATTCGATCATCCTCCATGTAGCTTCTTCTTTATTCTTCTTCTGAGCTCCTCCTTTTAATGTTAAAACTTGATGCTCTTCGCTCACAACCTTTCGAGAAGTTAGCAATACCGTCATGCACAAGACTTTGTATTCATCTTCAACCGGATCGTATCCCAAAAACCTTGATATCCCTAGTTCTCTCCTAGTGTTGAGTTTGGGTAAAACCAAGAACTGGCCCGTGCTAGGATTCGAAACCACCACCTTATCCAAATCTTGAAAGCAGATCAAGCCGCGTACCGGTGTAGAAACGTTGTAACTTTGTGAACAGAACCTCTTTCTATCAAGACTCAGAGGAAAACTTGATATTGTACGAGTGTACGAAGAAGACGGTGACGCTGCCTCCAGAGACTGCAGATAGATTGAGTGAAAGAACCGGATGTTATCACGGTTGAATGTGATGAGAAAACACGGACGAGTTAGCGATCGTTTTGAGTACAGATCGATGAAACTTTTGCTGCGGATGATAGAAGACCAGAGCTTCGAGACGACGATGAGCTTTGGTACGGATTTAGCCGGCAACCTCACAAGAATATTTTCGATAAGATCTCGAGGAAGATCAACCATGGATGTGTTGTCTTCTCGTATCTGTGAATCGTTTTCCTTCTTAACACTTTCCATGGCGATTTCTCTTCTGCTTTTTCTTTCTTTCTTCCCGGCTACAACCGATTTCTAAAACCGTTATGTATATATATATACACCCAACGAATCTTTTTCTTTTTGTTTTGGAATAAACAATTTGATATGATATAACTTACGGTAATTGGTGATATATACCCAATGGGCCTCAAATATGAAAGTCCAACACTTTTTTCTTTCTTTTCTTTTTCCTTAGGAATAAAACCTTTTTTAACAGAAATAAACAATAAACAATAAACAGGTGGGTGGCCTACGAAGTAGAGGAGGAGGAACCAATCATGAGCCAAATACGTTATATAACATCAAAAACCAAACGGTGATATCATTTGAAGTTGTGATCATATTGAATTATTGCATTTTTAATTTGTGATTATTGCCTTGTAGATCCACCAAGGCAGGTTTGGTAAATTGATTTGATCATCATGATGCAATGTATTAACGGAAGTAAACACATAAATTAACCTTATTATATACAATCGAAAGACATTTAATTTATGATGAAGGATTTGTAAAACTATAAAAATCCAACAACGTAGCTAGCTATCTACAGAATCACACAGCACAACACTAAACACACGTTACAAATTTTAATACTAGTAATCCAACAGTTGATTATTCTTGACCGTGTAGACAAAAAAAAGCTACAACTTATATAATTTCTTGTGCCAACAAAAGTTATTAAAGTTTCCCTATCATCAAATAATTCCTCCCAACCATTATTATCAATCAAATACTATTGACCAAAATTTGTGTCTCATTAAGAAAACTTTAATTCCATTATTATAACCAACCCTCATAATTTTTCTCCTTAGCTGATAAAGAAAGGTCAAGCTTTCGTTTTGGTTCTTTAGTTGTTTAGTTGATTCCACACGCCAACGTGATTTTGTTTTAACAATTTAGACCGCAATTTTCCAAAGAAAAAACCAACGTCAAGGTCCATATTTGATATGAGTATCATCAACATTCAACAGTGCCGAGCTCTAAAAAAAAACCAAAGCAATGGACACTTGTACTGCATAATTCTGAAAACTCTTAAACAATGCACAAATCATTTAACACTACAACCACTTCAAAGCTTTATTATACCAAGTAAACCAAATAAGAAACACTTTTAGTTCTAGAGAAGAAAAAAAACTTGAACTTCAATCAAAACCAGAACCATCGTATTGAACTAGATACCATCCGAGATCTGAACAAAAAACCAGCAAAGTCATCAAACATATAGACTTTGCTTTAGAGAAATATAGGACATTCCGCATGATCCAAGAAGAAGCTCACAGAACGCAAGTTATCTCCAAGTCCTTCAATCTCAACTCTTCTGCCAATATCTTTCTCGCGATCGTAAGTGACAATACAGAACGGGCTTTCCGAAGAGACTGGTGAGAATACAAATTCGCCGGAACTAATAATGACACCTCTGCAATCTAATATTCTTCTTCTAGCTAAATCAGCCCAAGAAGGAACCACGATAGAGATCTTTGACCATTCTGGTTTGACGCCAATATCTTCAAAAACCCACATATCACATTTACCAAAGTGTAAGTGATTCAATAAAGCTATCTTCCCCTGGTAGTTGACCAGTTCACCACCATCAATTTCGACACCGTTGGGTAATTTAACAAGAGTAAAACCTTCCGATCTCACATCAAAGCACACAATTAGGGATTCTCGTGTATCTCTGTCACGGGTTGACCAAGCTCCGTAGTAAATAAAACCAGTCGTCGACGTCGTCATACATATACCTTTGGTTGCAGGACAATGCGGAACCTTACATTCGATCATCCTCCATGCAGCTTCTTTATTCTTCTTCTGAGCTCCTCCTTTTAATGTTAAAACTTGATGCTCTTCGGCGTCTTCGCTCACAACCGGTCCAGAAACTTGCATTACCGTCATGCACAAGACTTTGTATTCATCTCCAACCGGATCGTATCCGAAAAATCTTGATATCCCTCTTTTCCTAGTGTTGAGTTTTGGTAAAACCAAGAACTGGCCTGTGCTAGGATTCGAAACCACCACCTTATCCAAATCTTTAAAGCATATCAATCCGCGTACAGGTGGAGAAACGATGTAGCTTTGTGAACAGAACCGCTTTCTATCAAGACTCAGAGGAAAACTTGATATTGTACGAGTGTAAGAAGAAGACGGTGACGCTGCCTCCAGAGACTGCAGATAGATTGAGTGAAAGAACCGGATGTCATCACGGTTGAATGTGATGAGAAAACACGGACGAGTTAAAGATCGTTTCGAGTACAGATCGATGAAACTTTTGCTGCGGATGATAGAAGACCAGAGCTTCGAGACGACGATGAGCTTTGGTACGGATTTAGCCGGCAACTTCAAAAGAATCTTTTCGATAAGATCTCGAGGAAGATCAACCATGGATGTGTTGTCGTCTCGTATCTGTGGATCGTTTTCTTGCTTAACCCTCTTCATGGCGATTCCTCTGCTTTTTTCTTTCTTCCCGGCTATAACCGATTTCTAAAACCGTTATACATATAAGACCCAACGAATCTTTTTCCTTTTTGTTTTGGAAAAACAATTTGATATGATATAACTTTAATTCCGTTATTATAACCCCTCGTAATTTTTCTTTATAGCTGATAAAGAAAGGTCAAACTTTCGTATTGGTACTTTAGTTGTTCAGTTGATTCCACACGCTAACGTGATTTTGTTTTAACAAGTCAGACAGCAATTTTCCTAAAAAACGATGTCAAGGTCCATATTTGAACTGAGTATCATCAACATTTAGCAGTGCAGTGCTCCTAAAGAACAAAAGCAATGGACACTTGTACATGGAAACTCTTAAAACAATGCACAAATCATTTAACCCCCACCACCACTACTTCAAAGCTTTATTAAACCAAAATGTGTAATTGGAAAGCGAATTTGAACCATTCAACTCACACGTTGAGCAAAATATTTACAAACTACAAACAAGATTTTGTAACTTAACAATTAATTCAATAGCATTATACTGGTTTCGATATCAAAATTACAGATTCGGTATTTTGTTTAACGCTCGACCATTTCTGTTGGGTTAGAATCAGATTCAATTTCCACCAGTATTTGATTTGATGCCAACAAAAATAATGATTTGATTCTGAGTTACAGTTATAAACTTTGTTAGTATTGCCTTCTAGATCCGAGAAGTTATGACTTTAGGCAGTTGGATTCTAAGTGCAAAGGTCTTTTACCAAAGAGATCAAGGGATGGAAAGGGAAAATATTTTACAAAATTCACACTTTTTTATAAGAATTAAAAAATTTGAAATTCACTAAATATTCGAACGCTAATTAGATATAATGATATTCATGATCGATGGTTACTATACTATATAACCAATTATTCGATAGATAATAATTATTTTCATTGAGTATTCGATAGATAATATTATTTTGATTAAACTTGTTCACAAATAAAAACCGTTTTGGAGTATAATCACAATGGAAGGACAACATTTGTATAACAATTTATGGTTCTCTCCAAAGATAACCAAAATAAGAAATACTGTAATTAGTTCTAGAGGAAATTTTAAAAACGTAACTTTAATCAAAACCAAAACCACTGAACTAGATAGATCAAAGAAAAACGACTAGACAAAATGGGTGATGAAATGTCTCAAAGATAAAAAGGACTGTTAGAAAAACCAGCAGGTAGTCATCAATCATCAAACATAAAAATAGAGTTTCTTTAGAGAATTATAGGACACTCTGCATAATCCAATAAAACTACCCCATAACGCAAGTCATCTCCAAGTCCTTCAATCTCAACTCTTCTAGTTCTGGCGACGTCTTTCTTGGGATCGTAACTGACAATAAAGAACCGGCCATCCGAATAGAAGTATGTTGAGAATATGAATTCGCCGGAACTAATGACACCTCTGCAATAGAAAAAGTATCCTCCAACTAAATCATTCCAAGAAGGAACCACAACTAAGATCTCTGACCATTCTTGTTTGACGACATCATCCAAAACCCGCATACCAAAGTTACCATTATATGACAAATTCAATAAAGCCACCTTCCCCTGGTAGTTGACCAATTCAGATCCACCACTATTAATTTCGACACCATCGGGTAACTTAACAAGAGTAAACTCTTCCGATCTCACATCAAAGCAAACAACTAGAGATCCTCGTTTATGTATATCACTGGTGGACCAAGCTCCGTAATAAATGACCCCGTTCGTCATCCATAGCCCTCTGGTTGCAGGACAATGTGGAACCTTACATTTGATCATTCTCCATGCAGCTCCTCCTCCACCTAAAGTGAAAACTTGATGCTCCTCGCTCACAACGGGTTCACGTTTTTGCAATACCGTCATGCACAAGACTTTGTATTCATCTCCGATGGGATCGTATCCGAAAAATCTTGATATTCGTCTTCTCTTAGTTCTGACTTTTGGTAAAACCAAGAACTGGCCCGTGCTAGGATTCGTAATCACCACCTTATCCAAATCTTGAACGCAGATCAAGCCGCGCACCGGCGGAGTAATGTAGTGACATACTTTTAAGAGTCGCGTATCAAGTCTGACAGAAAAGCGTGATGTAGTAGTGCAAGAAGACGGTGCTGCCTCTGCCTCCTCCTGAGATTGAGAGATTGAGTGGAAGAACAGGATGCTGTTACGTTCGAATGAAAAGAGAGAACGCGGACGAGACTGAGATTGTTTCAGGTACAGATCGATGAAACTTTTGCTGCGGATGATAGAAGACCATAGCTTTGAGACGACGATGAGCTTCGGTACGGATTTAACCGGCAAGTTCAAAAGAATCTTTTCGATCAGATCTTGAGGAAGATAAGATGATGAGCCCTTCTTCACCCTCTTAACACTTTCCATGACGATGAGCTTTTTTCTTTCTTCCCGGCCAGAATCGATTTCTAAAACCGTTATATATATAAGACCCAACGAATCTTTAAACCGTTGTATAACGGTACCTTGCGTCAAACGAGCTTCGGTGGCGGTGGAAGCGCTTGATCCAGGCCCAAAATTATTTTAGGCCCAATAATTTGTTCTCTCGCCTACGGATTCATCATCATTATTTATTTTTATAGTTTCCCCTAAAAAAATAAAGGACTCGCGAGCTTTCCCTTTTTCTCTGTCCGAACACGAACGACGTCGAATTCTAGATTGTTCGACGGCGATGGGAGCTGGGAGAGAAGTCAGCGTATCGCTAGATGGAGTCAGAGACAAAAACTTGATGCAGCTCAAGAAACTCAACACGGTTCTGTTCCCTGTTCGCTACAGCGACAAGTACTACGTCGATGCAATCGCTTCCGGCGAATTCACCAAGCTTGGTTCGTTTTCCTTTTTTTTTTTTCTATTACAGTTTCATGGGAATGTGCCTTTCAATCAGGACCCTAATTTATCATCTGATTGTGTTATGATTCAATCGCAATGTACCTGAAAGTTAGTTGCTTTGGCGGGGTTTATGATGAACTGTTCTGTGATTAGGCTGGGTAGACTCGAAGTATCTTTTGCAATCGTTCTTTGCTTTAGTTGTCTGATTAGTTCCCGTTCACTTGTCATTTTAAGGGTTTGATTATTGTTTGTCTTCTTGTTTGTTCTGTTCCGTGAAATTTCTTGACTGAGCCGTGTTTTATTTAGGTTCAAAACTAGTGTCTGATATCAGAAAGAAGATGATTTTGTTTGTAATATTGGTATAAGGTTTCTTTCTAATCCTTGAATCGATGAGTTTAGTTGCTTTATATTGTCTGTTTTACTTATTCATGTTTGCACTTTGTGATTGATGACATAGATGTGGATACAGTATCATTTTAATCGTTGTTTTTAACTTGTTTGACTGTATGAATACTGCATTATTTTGTTTAACCAAGCAAAGCTTTTTGTACCTAGTAATCCATTATTGCTGCTGAATGCTGATAGACTTATTCACAGAGTTTCTTCGTGCTCACTTTTGTGAAATGCCTGATTGGTACATCTTTTGCGTCAATGAGTTTCTTAAATGTACAATAAGATGCGATTATGAAAGTTTAAAGACTGTAGTAGACAGCATCTTAACTTTAGCAGTAATTATTTCATTGCTGTTGCCTGGATAGTTATGTTCTTGGTGTTGCGTTTATTTTCTCCAATTTGTGAGACAAGGAAAATTCTTCATGTTCTAATAATGGATTTACTCTCTCTCTCTCTCTCTCTCTCTCAGCATATTACAGTGACATATGCGTTGGAGCTATCGCCTGTCGGCTGGAGAAGAAAGAAGGTGGGGGCATGCGAATTTATATAATGACGCTTGGTGTTCTTGCACCATACCGTGGGATTGGCATTGGTAAGTCATTAATCTGCCATCCCAAACTTGAATCTTGATACTGACAAAACATGTATAATGTAGAAAACTGTTGCGTAACTCTGTTGTTCCTTACGTTTTAACACATGAGGCTAGCTGTCGTATGTTTATTCTGTAGTTCTCTATTTAGAGATTCGAACCACCAAGAAATAGTCCTGAGCGTTTTATGCAATGATTTCCTCATATATCAAGATCTAAGATTGTATTCCCCTGTTTCAAAAGAAGCCAAAGTCTATGTCTATAACTTGTGTATCTTGTTTTGTTTTGTCTTTTGCAGGTTCAAAGCTATTGAATCATGTTCTTGACATGTGCTCCAAGCAAAACATGTGTGAGATATACTTGCACGTGCAGACAAACAACGAAGACGCGATCAAGTTCTACAAGAAGTTTGGGTTTGAGATCACAGATACCATACAAAACTATTACATCAACATTGAACCAAGTGATTGCTACGTTGTCAGCAAGTCCTTTGCTCAATCTGAAGCCAACAAATGATGAAAAATACCCAACTCGGGGAAGCCATTCCTCCCCCAGTTTCTTTGTTTGTTCAATTCAAGAATCTATTAATGTTATGATGATCCGTCGGTTTCCGAGTTTTGCTTGTCTTGTTGACATTCTAAATTTATAGATTCATGGTTATATATACTTGCTGGTTTTGGACCTTTTTTGTTTGGGGAAGTTTTAACTTTGCAATTCAAAGCTTTGTACTCAGTATACTCTCACTCCAGGGGTTCGAAACTGAGGTTCCATATCTGAAATGTTGTTCTATCAATTTGAGTAAAGAGATAAAGATTCTTGTTATGAGTGTTGAATAGTGAAGAAAATATAAAGAACTTTAGAAGAAATGACTTTGACTTGCGTGCCGTTAATTCACAGTAAAGACGGAGAGCTGTGTACTTCTAGATTCCAAAAACGGCACGATTGTCTAAGAGTCTCCGTTCATCGGACTGATTCGTCTCTGCAATTAAGCACCGCTTCCTCGCTCTTTTACTCACTCGATCATCCGATTGACCAATGCGGCGTTCTCGTTTTGTTTCCCAAGTTTTCTCCGACGTTGCCTTCGCTGACGCCTCCACTATCTCTGTTCCAATCTTCACCACCATGTCTACTCGTGCTCCGGTAAATTTCCTCAGTCATGCTCTTATTGTATCACTCTCGCTGCGTTGCTTCGGTTAATGGAAGATTAATTTTGTTTCTTACGGAGCAGTACAGAGGTGGCCGAGGACGAGGACGAGGCCGAGGCGGAAGAAATTTCTCCGATCGTCCGTACAACAATGACGCAGGAAGAAGAGACCAATTCGTTACTGAAGACTCGCATTTTCAGTCAGTTCATGACGCCAATCTCCGATTCCGACATGGTGAACATTATCAGCAACCTCAGCCTCCGTTAGGTCAGCGGCAGCAACCACCGTTCAATCAGAATTACGGATTTCGACCTCCGCCGCCGTCTCGAGGTCAGTGGCAACAAGTCCGTCAACCTAATCACCCGCCATCCAATCAAAGCTATGCGGCTTGCCCTCCTCCGCCGTTCTATCAAAACCAGATGTCTCGGCCGCCTCCGCAGCGGAGCTTCCGTCAACGGCCACGGTCAAAACCTTCAGATTACCGTGAATGGGAACATGCTAAAACGCCACTGCCTCCTGGCTCCGGTATGTTTTGCCAAAAATTTGATCATCTCATTCAACTTCACGCCATGTTTTCGCAATTTTATTTACCTTTTTGTTTATGTGCAGAAAAGTTTGTTGTTCTATCGTATAATATATTAGCGGATTACCTTGCAAATGATCACTGGAGAAGTCTTTACTTTCACATACCGAGGAACATCTTGAGTTGGGGATGTAGAAAGAGCAAATTAGTGTTCGAGCTTGGCCTATGGTCTGCAGATATAATGTGCCTTCAGGTTATTGTTTCTGCTATATCTTCTTGTAATTGTTTGTATTAAGTACTAAGAAGACAAAGCTCTGTTGCGTGTTCATCATATGGACAGTGATCTAATGTTTTTCGCATATGTCAGGAAGTTGATAAATTTCAGGACATAGAGGAGGAGATGAAGCCCCGGGGATATAGTGGCATTTGGAAGGTACTAAATTTGTTGAAAAAACAATTAGGGTTTATCTATCTTTCTTACGAGTCAGCATCACCTGCATTGTTTAGTGTTGTTTAAAGATGGTGATTTTGAATTTGTATTCTCCACTGACTCTCTTGGAGTAAAAAGATTATATGGTCTGTATCAAAGCTTCTAAGAACTAGGCTTCAATTGTGGGGCTAACTCTTTCGTATAAAAATGTAGATGCGGACTGGTAATGCTGTTGACGGCTGTGCAATATTTTGGCGATCAAATAGGTTTGATTCCCTTGCTCTTCCTTGTGTCGTTCAGTCTGGAATGTTGTGTGGAATCTCATTTTTATCACATTAGATTCAAGTTGGTTCATGAAGAAAGCATCCAGTTCAATCAACTTGGTCTTCGGGATAATGTTGCCCAAATTTGTGTTCTTGAGGTAATATAAAAAACCTTATGGGGATAGTGACTTACATACGTTTGCCACTTTACCCTAAATTAAATTTGGTTCTGTGTAGACATTGTTGACTTCACGTACAAAAGAAAATGAGATCCCTCCACCCGAAAGGTAACTTAACAATATCTATAAATGTTACTATCATATTATTTTATGGATGGATAATTGCCATTCACCAGGAAGTGGCTGATTTCTTTCGGATTTCAGTGGTTTTCATTATGGGCTATATACTTCGTGGGTGGGTTGAAGTGAATTGCCATTTTCTTTTGCAGCTCTGCTGGTTCCCACCGAGTTGTCATTTGTAACATTCACGTGCTTTTTAATCCTAAAAGAGGAGACTTTAAACTTGGTCAGGTACTTTCCTTTATTGCCATATTCTAGTTTGTAGAAAACTTTTTCCAAACGACAGTTTTACTCTCTGATTTAACTCTATCTATACGCATGAACATGTAAAAGTGTTAGTTGTCTTAGATAAAACTTTTGAAGCAAAACACTTCGCCCCTTGCTTAACTTGGTTTGTTTAACTGTTTCCATTTATCATCTATGTATCTATCTCTGTTACGTAGGTCAGGACACTCTTAGATAAAGCTCATGCTGTTTCAAAACTCTGGGATGATGCGCCTGTTGTTCTTTGTGGGGATTTCAATTGTACACCGAAGGTAGGACACTCTTACCTTAACCAGTTGGTATACCCAAAATAACTTGTTTTGTGACATGGTCTTAACATTCTTCCACCTGGTTGCAGAGTCATTTGTACAACTTTATTTCAGACCGGAAGGTAAAGCTTCATTGTTAGGCAAGTCCTTCATGTATTAGTAACATTATATATATGGTTCACATTGTATATTGTGCTGCTCTCTGCAGTTGGATTTGTCTGGTTTGGCCAGAGACAAAGTTTCAGGGCAAGGTTCTGGTGAGTTTCGTCCACCAAGGCCAGAAAATTATACGACGAGGTAGAGCAAGAACTCACTAAGTTCTTCGACATCATTATGTATTTGGTTTTTCAACTTAACACCTCCATGTTTACTCTAGAATCTTTGGGTTCTACTCTGCTTTTGCAATTGCCAGCATGATTGATAGGCCTCCTCAATTTTCCAGGTTTCAGTCCGCCAATAAATCTCCAGAAGGACAAGATCAACCATCAGATTCCATCACAAATGCTCATATGGAGAATAACTCCAACATAGATGTTGGAGTGACCCCCTCCGAAAAGACATCTGAGCTTCCATGTGGTGATACAATTCTTGCTGGTCACAAAGCTACCTCCAGCTCAGACCAAGTATTACCAGGCGAGAATATGGCCTCAGATTGTAATTTTGGAATAGAAAACAGAAAACCTGATGTCTCCGGGAATCTCTCGATGTCTGAAGATCTTTCTTCAGTAACCATATCAGCTACAGAACCTCAACATGCTTCCAGTGCTAGAGAAGATTTGAATACAGATCATTCTGTAAGTTCCGGTTTATCAGAAACAGAGCATTCTCCTGAGGAAATATGTTCTAGTGATCAAGATATTTCATCTAGTTTCTCCACCAAGGTTGACACTACTTTGTCTGAGGTGAAACTAGATGGCTTAACATTGGACGAACCAGTTGTATTCGCGCAAGATGAAGAAAGTTTAGGTGAAGATGGGGAAACCTTTTTGGCTAAGCTACATGATAAAAATGAAGACTCGAGTCAAAAAGGGGAACTTGTAAATGAACTTCCACTTAAATCGGGGTTTGAAGCTCTTAATAGTGACAAAATCACTTATAGTCCATCCTCTTGGACTCCAATGGAGATAGCAACTGCAACAGGTGACCCAGAGAGAACGACGGTTGAACATGCTCTGGAGCTGAAGAGCACTTACTCAGAAGTGGAGGTATTGTAATATATTTCCTACAGTTTTGTCCTTTTACCTTCTGTTTCTTGAGAAATTATATTCTGAGGAAGCTGTTGAAATTTGTGGTTAGGGTCAAGCAAACACAAGGGATGAAAACGGAGAACCTGTAGTGACCAGTTATCACAGATGTTTCATGGGGACAGTAGACTATATATGGTATTAGCATTACAAGCAAAACCATTTGTGACCAAGATTACTTCATTATTGTGGATTATGCGCGTTTTGACATATTCTCATGTTTGATTTCTGGTTTGGGTTAGGCGGTCGGAAGGTCTTCAAACAGTGCGTGTGCTTGCTCCAATACCAAAGCAAGCAATGCAGTGGACACCAGGCTTCCCGACTCCAGTAAAATCCCATGATATTGTTTCTTGTATAGCCTAGCTTTTTAACTGAATTGATTACAAATCTTTTTCATGATTGTATTTCTGGTTTGTTACAGAAATGGGGAAGCGATCACATTGCACTGGTTTCAGAGTTGGCCTTTTGCAGCAGCAAAACTCTACCCAAAAGCTGATAATAAACAGGTGGGTGACTGCATTAGAAATCTAAGAAAGTGTAAGGAGATAAGATGTTTGAGCTCTTGGGTTCAAGTACATCCTCGTTGCAATGTTGGAGCTCTTAACGTCGTCAATAGCTTATTTAATATCCCAGCAAAACATGTAAGAGTAAACTTTTTACAGAATCTCATAGGCTCCAGTTTTGTTTTTCTCTTTATCATAGTTTACAATGACAAATTATATTTGAGGGCAGACTGTCGACTTCAGAAAATCTGCAATACAATAAAGGTTTAACCGTTTAATGGACATCACTGTTTACACCCAACTCTTTCAGTTTTAGTCTAGACTGATTCTTTCAGTTATTACAGATGAACACCTAGCATTATCAATGTCCTTGTGTCCAATATAAGGACATCTCACATTAATACTTAGTCGCTGCAATAATATTCAGAACATCCAAAACTTCTTGCATCAATGGTCGTATCTTCTTGTCCCGCTTGGTGCAACTTTGGATGAGTATGCACATCAGTTTTGCCGCTTTCATAGGATAATCGGTTCCAAGTCGGGGATCGATTATTTCGCCAATCTTATAATTTTCGGACAAGAAAGATCCAGTCTGAGCACCGCTTTGATTCTTCAAATTTGTTAGTCTGTCTACTGAACCAGCTAAAAGCTCAAGCAAGATCACGCCAAATATGTAAACATCAGTCTCCATTCCCACATAACCTACATACATATTACACAGTTGTCTTAACATTAAACAATGAAAGATTAATCAGAATTTGTAAAACAAAACTTAAGAATTTGGTGTACCTGACATGAACCATTCATAAGGTATGTATTCAACTCTACCCACAAATCTCTCATGTTTCAAACGTTGATTGTTTGATTCAAGATAAAACAATTTTGCATTGTATTGCTGATGAAATCCAAACTTGGGGATTTTAGTTGCTAAGATCACAAAACAAACAGAAGAAGAAGAATGGAAATAAAGTCGTTACCTCGTCAAGCATAATATTATGCGGTCTAAATTCTAAATGTAGCGGGCTGTTCTTGATCGAGTGGAGAAAGACAAGACCTTGAGCTGTTCCAATGGCAATCTTAACCCGTATTTCCCATGGCAATGCCTTTTCCTCTGTTGAGAGAGAAACATGAAACTGTATGTAAAGCAAAATTATCTTATACCGATTTATAGAATGTACACACATTAATTAGAAGAGAGATCTATCTTAACTTCCGAAAATGTGATGATCTAAACGTCCTTTGTGCAAGTATTCTAAAACCAAGAGTGAACTTGTTTTGTTATCTTCACAACAGTAACCCAAAATTTTGACCAAGTTTGGATGAGTATATTTTTCTAGAGACTTCACTTCTTCCTGTAGCTCATAGTTTTTTTTTTTTTTGCCCATCAATTAGTACACAACACATAAAGACAATTTAGAAAGAAAAATAAAATAGTTGAATGAAAAGAGAACAGACTTTGCTTACCATCCACTCTTGCAGAGCCTGTGAACTACGATGAAGACATTCGATGACAGAAACAGGGGTACCTGTTTTAGTTCTTGATGGTGCAAATGTGGTGTCATCGATGTAGCCCTTGTAGAATGCTCGAAGACAGTGATTCTCGCAAATTTCGACCCTGTCTTGTCTGAATTTCTCCATTGCTTTCATCCATTTCGAGAAGCTGAAGACTCTTATATTCTCGTTTTGTGCCTCCACTTTTTCATATACATAAATAAGAACTTGAGTTACGTATTTTTTTTAAAGACATTAACAATAGTAAAGTGCTTTTGAAAACAGAGATGCATTTACCTGAAATTAGAGGGACGGTGAGAGGCTGGTAAGCATATGAAGAAGGTTGTTGTTGTTTGAAAGGCTTTACAATGTTTCCCATTGTTGATGATGAAAAGGCCTGAATTCTCAATACGTAACTCAACTTTGGAATTTTGCAAAGATACTTCTGGTTTTAAAGAGGTTACAATGTTATTCCAAGTTGTAAAAGTGACGCTGAGCTTTGATAAAAAAGAAACCACTACATAACCCTATATGCATGACAGTACACTATTTTACTAAGTTGAGAAAAAATTTCGAAGACTCAAGTAAAGAGTCTCAGAAAAGTGTTGTGTCAATTTTAGTAAGTTATTGACTTATTACTTTATTGTTGATCAGAAAATTTTCTAATTCAAGTAAACAGTTTCGAAAAAAGTATTAAAGAGTCAATTTTAGCTTATTGCTTAGTTGATCTATTGATTAGGAATAGAGGCTGTAAATGGTAACTCTGAAACGTAGAGGACACAGTTACAATTACTATCGAGTAATGTACAAAAGGACAAAACCAAATACGCGTTAATTTTGTTTTCCTTCTCTTCTTTCAAAGCTAAAATAGCCTGAAACAGTGTAACTGTAAGGAATAAGGATGATTGGATAATTTATTCAGAGTTATGGAATAGGCCCAAATAAAAATCTTATTGGGTTTATAAAATCCCATATACTATATGGGCTTTAATTTATATCTCCAGGCCCCAATGTTAACAACATGTTCTTCATCTTCTTCTTCTCTCTCTCGTCTCTATCAAACAACTCCTCTGGATTCTGATTCTGTGACTTCTCTCCATCTTTTTTTAATTTTAATTCTCGCAAAAAGCTTCGCCATTCTCATCTTCTGAACATTCTCAGGCGTTTTTAGCGGCATTTATTTCGAATTCGCATGAAGATTCCCTTTGTAATGTTTTGATTTCTTCTTCGTCCGTTGTAATTGATTCTCTATCTCTCTTCATGGGTTCAGCTTCGATTAGTTACCAATTCGGAATCTCAGCTCGATTACACGGGAATTTGAATTCGAGGTCGGATGTTACTGTTTCCTCGCTTCCATGTAAAGCTGATGTTTTCAGAAAGAGCCTATTCTCAGCTCCAAGCTCCTCCACTCACAAGGTATTCGATTATTTCTCTCAGTCTCGTTTATGCCAAAAAAAAAGTTTCAAACTTTTAATCTGGGTCTGAAGAGTATTATCAGTTGCGTATTTTGCTTCGGATTTAGATCGTCTTTAGTTGGTGGATTCTCCTAATGTAATGCGTTTTTGATATCCAGGAATGTATAAATCGAGCTCGGGTATGTTCTTTGCCAAATACTGATGACTACTGCGATGAGATATTTGAGACGCCGATACTAGACAGCATTGAAACTCCATTGCAGTTGAAGAATTTGAGTGTTCAGGTAATTTTTGTTGATGGTCTTATGTCATATGTAATGTTGAATGAAAAAAAAACTGAAAGGGCTTGGGGTTGATGAAGTTGGTGTTTTGTTTTCGTAGGAGTTGAAGCTATTAGCTGATGAAATCCGTACGGAGCTTCATTCTGTATTATGGAAGAAGATCCAAAAGTCTATGAACCCTAGCTTGGCTGCAATAGAGCTTACTCTTGCTCTGCATTATGTTTTTCGTGCCCCGGTTGACAATATATTGTGGGATGATGTGGAAAAAGTAAGCTCATGTTTTAGAATTCAGGGGGACTGATGATCTGATTTCCTTGTGCTTTGGAATTATGTTGGAAGTTTTTTCATGTGTTTCTTGTTGTGTTAATTGCTTGGTTTGTTCCTTTGTAGACATATGCACATAAAGTTTTAACAAGACGTTGGTCTGCAATTCCATCGAGACAAAAGAACGGTGTTTCTGGGGTCACTTCTCAATTGGAGAGTGAATATGATTCTTTTGGGGCCGGGCATGGCTGCAACAGTATTTCTGCTGGGCTCGGTAATTTTTTTGTCACCCTTTGTTAAAGAATAAGTTGCCTATAGCTTTAGTTTTTTTCCCTTATCCTTTTGCCTATTTTCCCTAAAACAAGAAGTAGACTTAGCTAATGAACGCTTTTTATCGATTTGGTGTGCTGAACGTTTTTTTTTGTTTCTTAGGATTAGCGGTTGCTCGAGATATAAAAGGAAAGAGAGACCGAGTTGTGGCTGTGATAGACAATGTGACAATAACTGCTGGTCAAGCATATGAGGCAATGAGCAATGCTGGTTATTTGGATTCGAATATGATTGTTATACTTAATGATAGCCGTCACTCTTTACATCCAAATATGGAGCAGGGATCCAAGGCATCCATCAGCGCACTATCTAGCATCATGAGCAAAATCCAATCTAGCAAAACATTCCGGAAATTTAGAGAATTAGCCAAAGTATGCATTCCCATACTCTCTTTATCAAACTTAGTTGGTTGCAATGTTGAGGCTGGAAATTACATGTTCAACAATTGATGTTATTTGATTTTTTTTTTTTTTTTTTGCTGTGGATTTTGACAGGCTATGACGAAAAGAATTGGAAAGGGCATGTATGAATGGGCAGCCAAAGTCGATGAGTATGCACGTGGAATGGTTGGACCAACAGGATCAACTCTCTTTGAAGAACTTGGTTTGTACTACATTGGTCCTATTGATGGACACAACATTGAAGATCTAGTTTGTGTTCTCCGAGAAGTATCTTCTCTAGATTCAATGGGTCCTGTGTTGGTCCACGTGATCACAGAGGAAAACCGAGATGCAGAAATCGGAAAGAAAATCATGGTCAAAGGTAAATTCCTCTGCTTATGTAATTTTCTTAAAACTATCCATATCTTGACATTGACAGTTCATTTTTTGTGTCTCAGACAGACTCACTTACAGTCATTGCTTTGTTGAGGCTTTAGTGATGGAGGCAGAAAAGGATAGAGATATTGTTGTGGTTCATGCAGGGATGGAGATTGATGCATCACTTGTTACATTTCAGGAGAGATTTCCAGACAGGTTTTTCAATGTCGGAATGGCTGAACAGCACGCTGTCACATTCGCCGCTGGTCTTTCTTCAGGAGGTCTGAAGCCCTTTTGCATTATTCCCTCTGCTTTTCTACAAAGAGCTTATGACCAGGTTTCACCTTTTTCTCCATCTCACTCGCACAGAGTTAGACTGTTCTAAAATGTTTTATTAGAAGCAAAGGGCCTTAGTGTCTTTGATGGTTTTGTTAGGTGGTCCATGATGTAGATAGGCAGAGAAAGGCGGTGCGATTTGTTATTACAAGCGCAGGGCTTGTTGGATCCGGTGGACCAGTGCAGTGTGGAGCTTTTGATATAGCTTATATGTCATCCTTACCAAACATGATAGCCATGGCTCCTGCCGATGAGGATGAGCTGGTTAATATGGTTGCAACTGCAGCTAGCATCACTGACCGTCCGGTTTGTTTCCGGTTCCCTAGAGGCTCCGTTGTCGACAGGAATTATCTCGTCCCCATTGGATTACCAATTGAAGTAAGTTCCAATCTAATCTTCAAATCTTTTTGTTGCAAAAGCAGACTGTGCTGACACAAGAATCGCTTTATTATATTAGAGTAGATCGGAAGAGGAAGAGTTCTTGTAGAAGGTCAAGATGTGGCTTTGCTTGGGTATGGAGCCATGGTTCAGAATTGTCTTCATGCTCATTCGCTTCTCTCTAAACTCGGTTTGAACGTGACTGTAGCTGATGCAAGATTTTGCAAACCCCTCGACATTAAGCTTGTGCGTGATCTTTGTCAGAACCACAAATTCCTCATCACTGTCGAAGAAGGCTGTGTTGGAGGGTTTGGTTCTCATGTGGCACAGTTCATAGCCCTCGATGGCCAGCTCGATGGAAACATCAAGGTAGATATAAATCAAAACCCCCCATCTCTTTTAAAGTTCTCATCTTTTTGGTTTCTGATTTACTTTTTCTTTGGGATTTAGTGGAGACCGATTGTACTACCAGATGGCTACATCGAAGAAGCTTCGCCTAGCGAGCAGCTTACTCTTGCTGGGCTAACTGGACATCACATAGCAGCAACCGCTCTGAGTCTTTTGGGTCGTACTCGTGAAGCATTGCTCCTCATGAGCTAGCATAACCTTCTCATGAGGGGATTTACCTTCACAAGAAGCTCAGAGACTTTAAAAGGCATCACATTTATGACTTATTAAGAGGAGTGAATGATGAGTGTAATCATAAAGTTTCTTAAACAAAATTTGTAGATAATATATTTCAGAATTCAAGAAATATGATATCCTGATTTTGGAAGAGCAATCTGCTACGTTTGTATATTGTAAATATAGAGTATGAAAAAACACGAATTACTTTTTAGTTTTTACACAGTTTTCCCAATTTTCATATTCTCAATTTGTTGTTGTTGTCAAGTATCTTCTACTATACACATATACATACAGCTACTAGTTTCTCTATTTGGTGTAAACAGATACAATGTCCCATATCTGGAAACAAACAAATTGAATTTTTCGACACTAATTAAAAAAGCTTTCCTTTAAAAATTAGTAAAGAGTTTACTTTCAATATTCGTTTAATTACAAAACCTGATTCCTTCTTTTTCTTCTTCTTCTCGATCTCTGTCCCTCTCGCTCGCTCTCGACTCGATCATTTCGCTTCTATCTGAATCCTGTGGTTTCGTTTCTTCATGTAAGTTTTCTCCTTTTCATTCGTTTTGTGTCGATCGGAATTAAGAGTAAAGATCGGAACTTTTACCTAGATTCTTTTAGGAATCGAAAAGTTCATTCTGATTTTAGCGGAACCCATGATCGTTGCATCTAGTTTTTTTAAAAAGCCCTAATTTTTTCAGGTCTCTTTAATTCAATTTGTTGACAAAAATGATGCTTTTATCTGTTTGCAGTTATAAAAAATTGAATGATGGAAACAACAGAAACGGAACATCAGAGAACTGTCTCTGTCGATGACAACGACAGCCTCGTACCAGAGCCAAGTTCAACAACAAAAGAAAGCTTTTTTGAAGATTTCTCGCTTACTGGACAAGTTATGAATCCACAACTTTCAAGTGCTGGCGAAGTTTTGACAAAAGTTGAATTGGATTTTGCTTTTGTCTCTGAGAAATTGGTCAATCTAAGCCTTCTTACTATGCAACTCGGCACCAGGGAAATTGATTTTGAGTCTTTTGTTTCTAAGAAAGTAGATGATGAGAAAGAAGAAGAGTCTTTGAGTAATGATGATTCGGCTGAGAAGGCGTTGGAGTTTGATCTCTTGTCTTCAATTCTCAATTCAGAGGTGAAAGAAC
Source organism: Camelina laxa (assembly GCA_024034495.1). NCBI lineage: Eukaryota > Viridiplantae > Streptophyta > Magnoliopsida > Brassicales > Brassicaceae > Camelina > Camelina laxa. The sequence goes on from CM043881.1 coordinate 4,199,547, forward strand.
TTGAATCGCTTCTTGGTTTTCTCCAGGGCGAGATTCAAAGTGCACGTGTTATGATTTCTCCGTTTCAACATGATGGAGAAGCTTTCTTGGATTTGGAAGGCAAGTTCCATGATGCTGAACAGTCTTTGGGTCAGTTAATGGACCAAGTGGTGGAAATGAAGAAGCAATCTTCTAACTTTCAGAGGTTATCTTCTGGTTTGGATGAGTTTGGAAGCTGTAAGTATCTTTAATCATTTGTCATGATGACTATAGCTGGAGAAAATTTCTCAGGCTTTGATTAAAGTTATGTATGTTAACTTTGTTTTGGCAGGGTCTGGAGGAAAAACTGCAGTGTCTCAAAACGATGGTGAGTTTGGTGATCTTAGCGCTAAGATCAAAATGCAGACTGCTGATCAGCAAAGGAATGTTTTGAGGATGCTTGAGAAATCTTTGGCTAAGGAGATGGAACTTGAAAAGAAACTAAGCGAATCAAGAAATACTGAACGTGAGCTAGAGATGAAACTATATTCTTCCGAGCAGGATGTTGTCTACATGGAAGAAGTTACCGAAGATGCGTTCTCGAGGTGGCTTGAGGCAGATAATGCTGCTGAAGTCTTTAAGGGAACGTCAAAGGAGATGTCTGGAAAACTCCAAGTTCTTCAGTTCAATCTAAGCGGCTCTTTTAAGCGGGAAGATAACTTGAAGTCTGAGCTTGTTAATTCAAAGGAACGTTTAGAAGCTAAGGAATGCGCCTTGCACAAACTTGATAGCAGTAATGCAAGACTTCATGACTTTCTCATGGCACAAACAGAAGGCTTAAAAGAGAGTTTGAGAGAAGCTGAGGAAAAAATGATTCTGTTGAACACTGAGAATTCCTCATTAAGTGAAAAAGTTAGCTCCCTTGAAGATCAACTGAATGAATATGGGCTTCAAACAGAAGATGCGGATGCTACTTCTGGTGCTCTGATAAAAGATCTTGAACGTATCAATGAGGAACTGAAAGATAAGTTAGCCAAAACTGAAGCAAGGGCTGAAGAAGCAGAATCCAAGAGCAAAATTCTAGAAGAAAGCCAAAAGGAGCTTCAAGACGAGTTGGGGACTTTCAGAGACAAGGGCTTCACTCTGGAGAAATTAGCATCGCTTGAGAAACGCTTGAGGGACTCAGATCTTCAACTAGAACATGCAGTTGCAGCTGTTGAAGCAAGTAAAGAAAAGCAGAACTTGTTATATTCTACTGTTTCTGATATGGAGGATGTGATTGATGATCTTAAATCCAAAGTTTTGAAGGCTGAAAACAGGGCTGACTATACAGAAGAGAAGTTGATTATGGTATCTGAGTCTAATGCAGAGCTCAACGAAGAACTGAAATTCTTTAAAGGTAGATTGAATGAAGGGGAGAAATATTTACAGCAAGCAGAAGAAAGAAAAATTCGGACCGCTAAAGATATTGCTATACATAACAAGATCATGAAAAAACTGGTCATGCAAATAGCTGCTGAACGAGAACGACTTCATAAACAGGTATTAAGACTTTAACACATAGGCTCACAAACCCAGTTTAAGTGTTATTTCATCATCATCATAGTGGGTGCTTAGATACTGACTTTTTTTGGCAGATAACTAACTTGTCAAGAGAGAATTGTGTGTTGATGGTGAAGTTGAAAAAGATTGGAAAAACTGGTATTATGGAGAGTGGCAATGGAAATGAACTTTCACCAAAGTCTGACCAGAATGCTTCTTCTTGCCATCAAGAAAGTAGTCCTCAAGCCACCGTCACTTCAATAGTTAATCCAGAGGTATATTAATTCCTCCTTACTATAATTCTGATTTTGCAGGCATTTAAGTGAATTCTACCATTCAGCTTTAAGATGGAAGAATTGAATATTGACTTTCTTCTTTGAAGACCTTATAAAAAAGTGATGTTGCTCACTGATTTTCTTTTGTAGGAGGAAGAAACAGAATTACAATCAGATATTGGAAGTGTAAGGAGATTAGATGTTGGCGCTCTTGGATTGAAGCACATTCTCGTTGCAATATTTGTGATCTTATTATCGTCAATGGCTTACTTTATATCTCAGCAAAACATCTAAGAGTCTTTCACTTTTTCAGAGTCTCATAGGCTCCAGTTTTGTTTTTCAGTCTTTGTCATAGTTTACAATTACAATGACAGACTAGTTCTTTTTGGCTATCCATCACAGTGAGAATCTGCTATAAAAGTTAAGATATGATTCTTGTTTATATGTCTTGGCTAAACTGCCTTTTCCACATATTACAAGTAAACCCCTATCTTTTATTATTGTCAAACATCAGTAAACCTCTACACGTTAATTTTCAATCTCTGAAATATAATCAAGAACATCCAAAACTTATTGCATCAATGGTCGTTTCTTGTGGTCCCGCTTGGTGCATCTTTGGATGAGTGTGCCCATCTGTATTGCCGCATTCGCAGGGTAATCTGTTCCAAGAAACGACCATTGATGATGGTGGAGATGTATAAACATATAACTTCTTCTCACTGTAATCTGTCCCGCTTAAACATCATTTTTTTCTTCCCATTGTTTTCTAACTTCTTTGTTGCTTCTCTAGGTCTAGAACTCTAGATGATGGTGGAGATGTATAGATATGCTATGCATGTCTAATTTTAGGGATGACCACCGCCCCAACCACAACAACAATCCTCTGTAAATAAACTTCAGATCCTTTATCTTGTCTTCCTATGGCTTTCAGGCTGATGTTTAAGCATTGCAGAAGGTTATCAAATCCAGTCCACACCCAATGATGTTTTTTTTTTGTTGAACAACAAGGTGCTACTGAAGTGGAACTGGACAAGCCACTAGAATTGTCTCAAGCCAAAGGCAGTAATCATTAAAATGTATAAAGGTAGTTGACATTCTTATTAACCATTCTCATACCCAAATCTTGTCTCACTTTCCTCTTGTTGTAGTTTTCTTGTTTTTAATGTGTTGGTTCCTTTCACTGCAGGGAAACGAGACTTATATACGTAGCTAGCACTGCCTATCTGATTCATCTAAATCAAAGCTATCACAAAGAAAAATCTAAAATGATGGAAAACCAAGACAGATGAGCCAAGTTCATGTTACAAAATCTGCAAGCTCTTCACTCCATAACTCCAGCTTTTGCTTGCACTACAAAGGAGTACACTACATCTGCCATAATTTTAAGGTAAATACCTTCCATCAGAGATTATTTTTTCACTTAATTAGTCTGTTGTTCACTCCTCCTTCGCAGGTCTTATTAGGGATTACCTGCCTAACTACTCAACAACAACAACAATGGGAGATTCCTCTGTAAGTATACTTACACAAGATCCTTACCATGCTCTTCTTTATTTTGTCATGTTTCAAGTTAATCCAAGTTGACCCAATGATTTTTTTTTGTTGTTGTTGAGCAGCAAGGTGCTACTGAAGTGGAACTGGACAAGCCACTAGAATTGTATCAAGCCAAAGGCAGTAATCATAAAAATGTATAAACGTAGTTGACATTCATATTAACCATTCTGATACCCAATTGTGGTCTCACTTTGCTCTTGTTATAGTTTATTTTAATGTGTTGATTCTTTTCACGGCAGGGAAACAACTAAATCTTAGCTAGCACTACTAATCCGATTCATCAAAAACAAAGCCGTCAGAAGGAAAAAGCTAAATGATGGAAAATCAAGGCAGGTGAGCAAGTCACTGCTCCAGCTTTTGCCTGCACCACAAAGACGTACACCACATCTGCCAGAATTCAAGGTAAATACCCTCCATCAGAGCTTATCATCACTTTAGAACATACTCATAACTGAAAGGATCTGTTTTATTAACGAATTCAAGGTAAGTACCTCTAAACATTAATCCTTAATCTCTGCAATATAATTCAGAACATCCAAAACTTGTTGCATCAATGGTCGTTTCTTTTTATCAAGCTCAGTGCATCTGTTGATGAGTGTACACATCTGCGTAGCCGCATCCGCTGGATAAAGGTTCCCAAGTCGGGGATCGATTATTTCCGCAATCTTATGATTATCTAAGCTTTGCTTGTTCTTGAATATTGTTTCTTCATATCTCGAACCAGTTAAAAGCTCAAGCAAGATCACACCAAATATGTAAACATCGGACTCCATTCGGAAACAACCTATATATATACATTCCATAGTTGCCGTCTTTAACATTTTGAAGAATGAATATCAGAAACCTAATTAGTTATATATGATTTTGGTGAAACCTGACGCACCTTCAGGAGGTAGGCATTTGAATACTCCAGTATGTTGACCTTCATCTACCAAACGATGTTGTTTGTTTGAATCAAGATAAAGCAATTTAACATTGTATTGCTGATGATCATACAAACTAAGATATTAATTTCCTAAGATCATAAAACAAGAATAGAAATAAAAATCATTACCACCTCGTCAAGCATAATGTTATGCATTCTGATTTCTCGATTTATCGGGAACTTGTTGATCGAGTGGAGAAAGACGAGAGCTTGAGCTGTTCCAATGGCTATCTTAATCCTTATTTCCCATGGCAATGCTTCTTCTTCTGATGATGATGATGAAGCAAACATGAAACTCTATACGTAATGCAAATATTATCTATACACACAGATTTTTATAAGTGGGAAGAGATCTTAACTTCCGAAAATGTGACTGTCCAAGCTTACTCTGTGCGAGTGTTCGAAAACCAAGAAGAGTGATTTGTTATCTTCACAACAGTAACCCAAAAGTTTGACCAAATTAGGATGAGAAATGTGTTCTAGAGACTTCACTATTTCCTGCCACTCATAGTTTCTGTGCCCATCAGATAAGTGGACAAGACATACAATATGAAAGAGAGACAGGCTTTTGTTTACCATCCAGTCCTCTAGAGAGCATGAACTATCACATTCCAATTCCATGACAGAAACAGCGAGTCCTGTTCCAGTTCTTGATGGAGCAAATGTGGTTTCATCGAGGTATCCCTTGTAGAATTTTCGAACAGAGCAAACTTCACAATTTACTACCCTGTCTTTTTGAAATTCTTGGTTGCTTTCTTCAAATCCGTGAATCTGAAGACTCTTAGATTCTCGTTTTGTGCCTCCACTTTTCCATCTACATACATAGATTTGAGCCACACATTTTTTGTAAAACATTACATGTAAAAAATAGTAAAAGTGCATTTAAAAAACAGAGTTGCATGTACCTGAAAGTAGAGGGACGGTGAGAGGCTGGTAAGCAAAAGAAGAAGGTTGTTGTTGTTTGAAAGGCGTTACAATGTTTCCCATTGTTGATGATAAAAAGGCTTCAGGCTTGTTTCTCAATCTCTTTGGCTCTCAAAAACAGAATGGAATTCACAAGTTCGATCTCATAGGGTTTTAATAAGAGTTTGAAACTAATGAGAGAAGCTATAAGAAAAAAAATATTAGACTGGCCTCAGAAATCAACCCTTTGAAAATTTCAATTACTCACTCAGGCCAAACAAAGAAAGTGGCAAACAAGGCACGGTTGTGTATGTCTGTATCCATATAAGCCAAGTGTGTGGCAAATTTTCTCAGACTCAATTATAGAAAGAAGAGAGAGTCAAGTCTAGTTTGGTAAGTTTTGTTAAGTTGATGAGACTTAGAGGGAGATTTTAATTATTGTAATGTTTTTGATCCTAACGTTGGCTTACTTTTCAGAAACCTCACAGTCTCCAGTTTTGTTTTGTCGTTCTATAAATAAACCACTGAACTACACTATTACAGAGTAGGCCCAAACTTGTTCAACTTCAAATCTCATTACCTCTAAGCATTATTAATCTTTAATCTCTGCAATATCATTCAAACGATCCAAGACTTGTTGCATCGTTGGTCGTTTGCTTGTGTTCAGCTTGATGCATCTTTTGATGAGTTTTCCCATCTGTGTCGCTGCATTCACAGGATAATCGTTCCCAAGTCGAGGATCGACGATTTCCCGGATTTTACATTGATCAGACAAGAAAGGTTTAGTCCAGACATGTAAGCTTTGCATGTTCTCATTATGTTTACAGTCTGAAGCTTTCAAACCAGTTAAAATCTCAAACAAGATCACACCAAATGTATACACATCACTCTTCATTCCCAAATGACCTACGTGTATTACACAATTGTCTTAAACATCGAACCACAAAATATAGACTAGATTTTTTTTGTAAACAAAACTTAAGATTTTGGTGTACCTGAGATTATATATTCAGGAGCTATATATACAGTTCTTCCTATGAATGCAGTTCCTTCTAACAAACCTACCCTCTTTGATCCAAGATAGAACAATTTTGTGTTGTAGTGCTGATCATGAAGTCCGAAAGTTAGGGTTTCATTATTGTAAGATTATAAACAACAAGAACAAGAAAAGAATGGTCTAAAGTCATTTACCTCGTCAAGCAAAATGTTATACATTCTGAGTTCTCTGTAAAGTGAGTTGTTCTTGACCGAATGTAGAAATGCAATACTTTGAGCTGCTCCATTGGCTATCTTAACGCGTATTTCCCACGGCAATGCTTCTTCTTCTGTTGAGAGAAAATATGAAACTGTATTGATTAGAAGAGATCTTAACTTCCGAAGATGTGACGGTCCAAACTTCCTTTATGCAAGTATTCGAAAACTAAGAATGATTTGTTATCTTGACTATATGTAAACAAACCTAAAAAAATGCATTTGGAAACAGAGGTGTACCAGAAGTTGGAGGATTGATGAGAGGCTTAGGGGGAGGTTGTTCTTTGAGAGGCTTTAGACAGTTTCCCATTGCTGATAAAGATGATTAATCTGTAGATTTTGGTTTTCAAGAACTTAACAGATCATGTAGAGTTCTTTTTTTATGAGGATGAAAATGATTTTTAAGTGTGAACGAATCTTCAGAAAAGGTTGGACTCTCTCAGATTTCAACCCTTTGAAAAGTCAACTTCACATTAAAGGAATAAAAGAATCCACAGTATAACTTACTATTTGATCAGTGTGTGTAACACTGTAATACGTTTAGCTAGCAATCTTCAATTGGGTCCAATGCAAATGTAAGGCCTGCATTGTTTTATTACCACATTTTAAATTTTCAGTTTGTATCTTCAGTTTTTAATTTGTTTTTAAATTAGACATTGGAGAGTTAAGATTGATAGAAGTTGGAGTTCTTGGGTTCAAAGACTTACTGTTTTAGAAATCTCATATATAGGCACCACTACGTTATTACAATTGGCGGTCCAAACTTGTTCAACTTCAAATCTCATTTTACCTCTATGCATTATTAATCTTTAATCTCTGCAATATCATTCAACCTATCCAAGACTTGTTGCATCGTTGGTCGTTTGCTAGTGTCCAGCTTGATGCATCTTTTGATGAGTTTTCCCATCTGTGTCGCTGCATTCACAGGATAATCGTTCCCAAGTCGAGGATCGATTATTTTCCGGATTTTACTTTGATCAGACAAGAAAGGTTTAGTCCAGACATGTAAGCTTTGCAGGTTCACATTCTTTTTACCATCTGAAGCTTTCAAACCACTTAAAATCTCAAACAAGATCACACCAAATGTATACACATCACTCTTCATTCCCAAATGACCTACATATACATTACACAATTGTCTTAAACATCTACCAACGAATTATTGTACAACAAAACTTAAGATTTTAGTGTACCTGAGATTACATATTCAGGAGCTAGATATTCTGTTCTTCCTATGAATGCAGTCGTGATACTTTCTTCTAACAAACATAGTTTATTTGATACAAGATAGAACAACTTTGTGTTGTAGTGCTGATGACAATCCAAAAGGTCAGGTTTCATTACTAATGTAAGATTATATAAAAAATAAAAACAGGATTAGGAGTGGTCTAAAGTCATTTACCTCGTCAAGCAAAATGTTATACATTCTGAGTTCTCGATATAGCGCCGTGTTTTTGACCGAATGTAGAAACGCAATGCTTTGAGCTGCTCCAATGGCTATCTTAACCCGTATATCCCACGGCAATGCTTCTCCTTCTTCTGTTGAGAAAACATGAAACTTTCCATTGATTATACTGTTTTTAGAAATAGATGGACCCATTGATTAGAAGAGATCTTAACTTCCGAATATGTGACTGTCCAAACTTCCCTTGTGGAAGTATTCGAAAACTAAAAATGATCTGTTTTCTTCACAACAGTAACCTAAAAGTTTGGCTAAATTAGGATGAGAAATACTTCCAAGTGACTTCACTTCTTCCTGCAACTCAAATGTGTTTTGTGCCCATACAAAAATAAGACAAGAAAATATAAATTGTAGTTGATTGTAAATACGGAAAGATTTTGGTTTATACCTTCCAGTCTTGTATGTCCTGAGTATTATCTTGATAACATTCCATGACAGAAACAGCGGTTCCAGTTCTTGATGGAGCAAACGTTGTCTCATTAATGTAGCCTTGATAGATTGTTCGAAAACTACCACCATCATTACTCTTTACATACATGCATTCTTTGAATTTCTTTGTTGCCTTGCTCAATTTCGCAAAGCTGAACTCTCTCAAACTCTCCTTTTCTGACTCCACTTTTTATATATATAACTAACGTATTTAGATTTTGTATGTAAGCAAAAATAAAAAGTGCATTTGAAAACAGAGATGTACCAGGATTAATGATGAGAGGCTTGGGAGATATTGAAGGAGGAGGAGGTTGTTCTTTGAGAGGCTTTAGACAGTTTCCCATTGAGGATGAAGATGATCAATTCGTAGATTTTGGTTTCAAGATGTTAACAGATCTTGTGGAGTTTTTTTTTCTTTTTATGAGGTTGAGAATGATTTAAGTGTGAACGAATCTTCAGAAAAGGTTGGACTCTCTCAGATTTCAACGCTTTGAAAAGTCAGTTTCACATTAAAAGGAATAAAAGAATCCACAGTATTTACAATTTGATCAGTGTGAGTAATATATATGTTTACAAGGCAAATTTGGAGATATATTCGATCAGACTCGGGTCAACAATTTTAGAATAAACAGAGGAGATGCAATGCAGAAAAAAAAAAGTTATAATTAAAGTTAACCATATAGTCATGCACGGGAATTAAACAGGTTGAATTTTAGCAAATAGAACAAGTAGTAAATCAGACAACAACAAAAGAGATGGCTCACATAAGTCAAAACTCAAAAGCCCGGTTGGTGCAAGTAGTAAGGTTCATGGTGTATCCAATAACCATAAGGATTGTAGGCATAATATTGCGGTGCAAACTGGTCCCAGTTGGGTACATAGGTAGCTACTTGTAGTTGTTGGTCATTTTGGTTATTGTTAGCCCTAGCACCAATATAAGCTAATTTGCACTTGGCCTCTCGTCCATCTATGATAGGTTTTGGATTCTGGCAAGCCCTCGTTGCAGATTCAGCATCTCTAAACGTGACAAAACCATAGCCCTGTGATCGTCCCGTTTCTCTATCGCAAACCACATTAACATGGATAATTTCTCCAAACTGTTGGAAGAAGCTTCTCAAACCTTCGTTTCTTGTTTTCCAAGGCAAACCTCCCACGAATATCTTGGTGTATTTCGTGTCGACGTTTTGGTTCGCGTAATGTTGAGCCATGTCTGTGTTGTGACTCTGCCACAAAGTCAAGAAACAAATAAAAGTGAGAACAATTAATAGAGAAGAAAAAAAAGATATGAATGAATGAATGTGAATAAATTGAATATATATCCAAAACAAAATAAATTGCATAAGAAAAAAAGAATTCTTCATTCTGCTTTCATTGTCCAATAAGAATTAGGAATTAGATAGTAGAAAATAAAGTTACATAGCGAAATATGTGCCTATCTAAATAATTTCTTATAATAATATAGGAAACGTAACAGAATCAAATAGTCAAAATCAAATTCCCCTGGTTAGTTGTCAAAAAAAAAAAAAAAAAAAAAATATATATATATATATATACAATTTTGATTTTTCTGCATATATATGATTTAGGAAGCAATTTAAATATTTCTCAAGCTTACATCATTTAAACACAAAAGATATCAACTAACAACACGAGGATTATATATATTATAATGGTTATTTACATTAATTTTGCAATTTATATATGAGATCAATGTGGAGAAGTGTTTCTATTAAAGGATAGACATGAAGGAGTGATGGCATTTCCATGTGAGTCAGCTTCACACGAGGGTCCTAAAAATTGATGAGCTTATCCTCCTTGTCTTCTATAAATGCTTTTTAAGTTCCCCAGCTAATATTGTTAGTAGTTTGATAGTGTGATAACATAATTTTTTTTTTTTTCGAATATATATATGATCAGAGTTTTTAAAGATATATGATTCTGATACTTCATGAGATGATGCGATGGACAATCAACATCCTAAAATTTGTGTAAGTATACAACACACTCATGTAGTAAAATTCTCGAAAATAATAGCTGACCATCACAGTTTCAACTTCAAGTGAAGTTCCAACCCTTTGAGTAATTAATCTATCAACTCGTCTATATGAAAAAAATTTAGTCTATATAAATAAAGTGATCAGTAAAGTTGTCGATATATACGATATATTTAATAGAAATTTTCTTGTTTCATTTGTCATATGATTAGTTTTCTGAATTTACTATCTTTAAATATTGGATTTGTTAAGACTTAAGAGACTGTATGAGGCTCGTTGTGTGTTGTTTGTTGTCACGTGGTTCAAAAAATAGGGGCATGACGAGCGTGGTTTTGGATTTTCATGGGAAGGCCACCACAGGACAACGAGAACCGTTTAAGCCGCCGTTAAATATGGATGGAAGATACAGAGTTTCCACCGTCAGTGCCTGAGAAGTTTGACGTCAACTGACAGAGTCAAGTGGGACGTTAGCCGCAACCGGAAATAAGCAGAAGACTCTCGACCACACTCACATGCCACACACTCTTAACTTTCTTTATGGCCTAATGCACACCTGCATCTCCAAAACCATATAATATACGATGCATGATGTTTTTAAATTCGAAAGGGTAATGTTAAATGTAAGTCATAATAACTCAATACGTTATAGAAACAAAAATTTATGAAAGTATTTTTACTTAGATCTAATACTTTTACCCTGGACTCTATAAACTATGTGTGTAAAGATGATCCATAAATGGTGTCTGTTTTGTTATAAGTGAACATAGGTGGTGGGAGTCGGGTCATAGGGGCCGTCAGATAGTAAAAGTGGTGTTTGTGCTTATAAGAGAAGGGTGAGAGACAGTGGCACGAAGGTGGCTTTAGCACTCTGTTTCTCTCATCTCTGCCGTCTCCTTTTCAATTGGGCCCCCACCCACGTTCCTCTTCTTCTCTCATTTACCCTTTCTTTGTCTCTATTCTCATTGCTCATCAGATTCATTTTTCATATATGCATTAACAAATCTTAGAGATATATCGTTTCCTTTTTTTTTCTATTATTATGGTCACCTGTAAAGAATTAAGGTTTTCTCAAGTAAGAAAAAAAAAAAATGTATACTAGTTTCGCGATCATAATAATAAGAGAAATCTTGATCTTTAAAACTCGTAAAGCATTTGTATGCTATGGTTTTTCAAAAGGTTATGTTCTGCTTCGTTTTGTGAATAAATGAAGAAGGAAAAAAAAAAAACTTCAAACAAAATTTAGCTACCATGATTAATCTAATACAATTCAGAGCCTGAAGGATTATCTTATGCCATAATTCTAAAAGTAAAAAAAAAAAGGCAATTTTTAGAAAAGATAAGATAAAAATATATTTATATTGATTATATTAATTGAAATCGCCGTGATTTATGTTATACATGATCTATCAAGCATAGAGTAGTGTCGAGAAAAAGAAAAATATACTGTATGTCAACATTCTTTTAGGGTAAACTGTTTTAAATTTAATTCAAATTATAAAGAACGAAAGAGATTATTGGAAAGAAAAAAAAAAAAAACCTTGTATGAAAATATGAGAACAAGATAGAAACGCCACATTCCGACCGACATTGAAGAGTTTTTATCTTACGTCCATATATATTAGCCGAACAATGGTCTGACCAGTCGTCACAACTGAATTAAAATAAAAACAATAGTAAAGTTGAAAGATAAAAGAAAACAAAAAGCCTGAGTAACGACAATAAGTCTCAAATGTTGTCGAATAAAATAAAATCGAGTATTAGTATTTTAATTTACATGCAAAATCTTAGAAAAGTGAGATATCCAACAGCAACTCACACGATCCTCCTCCTCGCAGCAACTCCACCGCATACCATATCCATTGTATCTCAAACAAATAACTAAATAACCAAACTACCCTTTCACTAACTGCGTTACACTTTAAATTTTTCTTAAGGCTGGTTCGAAGCAGTGATATATATATATACGATTAAAACTTCAACTTCTTTTTTAATTAGCATATCAAATTGCATATTGTAAAGACAGAAAATGGGATATGATATCAAATATCTCCATGAGTTGTTGGCATATATGTGCTGAAAGATTGACCATGTGGAAGGGATATGCATCAAAACACAATCTTTTGTTAATTACTCTTTAAACTAACACAAATGACCTTTGCCAACTCACTCGCAAATGATGGCATTATCGTGCCTGCGTTTCCATTATTATAAACATATAATTTGGTATGTACAAAAGTGTGAGAATATGTAAGACTAGCTTATAGGATTAATAATCTGACGGCAGACAAAAACATTGAGAAACTAAAAGGAGTTTCCAAGAATAACCCTCTTGACTCTTGAGTAACCTTCTGAGATAAATCTCAGTCTCTCAGCTAAACACCAAAAGAGTGAGTCACGGCCCCACGTGGATACGCGAATCACATCAGTGGCACAAGTCCGTAAATTGTAGCTAAATCTGTAGGTGTTTTCCAATTTGGGAATCCATATAAGCTATCGTTGGCTCCTGTCCTAACTTCCCATAAATTTTATTAACATCTCTTTATCTATCCATCTATATTCTCTTTTACTTACTTTGGTCGCTCACGATGATGGGAAGAGGCAGACTCTCGTTTCTCTTTGTTCTTCTCATCGCCACCATCACTTCCGTCCTCTGCTTCACTGACGGTAATCACTAGTATATAGACATATCTACCTTATCACGTTTCAGCATATATATGTGATTGTATTTTTTTGTGACATATTTCTTTAAAAGCTAATTTCTGATTATTTCTATCAAAAGTCTTTAAAGAAACAGTTCAATTCAACAAAAATAGTTTGGTTGTAAACAACAGTGTAGTGGTCCTAGGGTAACGTTTTGCACCTAGCTAGTTTGAACCTTATTTGGAAAAGATGTATGAAGCTTACAAGTTGATCTTGAATCAAGGTAGATTATGAACGTAGAACTTAATTCCTTATTATCTCGCTCAATAACAACAACAAACAAATTGGTCGGACTCGGTCACTCGGGACCATTGTGTTCTTTTATTATATCGATTATATTGATATAATAAGTCGGTTAAGAGTCTAATTTACCTTTATACCCATTTCTGACACAATCACTCTTGACATTTTCAATCAAATGACATAAGATGGTCCAGTTACGAAATCTCTTTTCTCTTTTAAGACACATCAAACTTTAAACCCACTGCAGAAAAATACTTTATATAGATAATACTATGTTCTTAGCACAATAACATGAGCGTTATATCAAAATTGTGTTCTTAATTGTACTGAGGGTGTTTTTGTAATTTCAACTCAGGGATGTTACCAAACGGCGACTTTGAGCTAGGACCAAAACCATCGGACATGAAAGGAACGCGAGTGATAAACAAGAACGCAATTCCAAGCTGGGAGCTTTCAGGCTTCGTCGAATACATTAAATCCGGCCAAAAGCAAGGTGACATGCTTCTCGTTGTCCCAGCTGGAAAATTCGCAGTCCGGCTAGGCAACGAGGCATCGATCAAACAAAGACTTAACGTGACAAAAGGAATGTATTACTCGCTCACGTTCAGCGCTGCTAGGACTTGTGCTCAAGACGAACGGCTCAACATATCGGTGGCACCTGACTCGGGCGTTATTCCTATACAGACGGTGTACAGTAGCAGTGGATGGGATCTCTACGCTTGGGCGTTTCAGGCCGAGAGTAACGTGGCCGAGATCGTGATTCATAATCCTGGTGAGGAAGAAGATCCTGCTTGTGGACCACTCATTGATGGTGTAGCAATCAAAGCTCTATACCCTCCTCGACCCACCAATAGTAAGTATTTATTTATTATATGAATCGAGTTTATTTATGTCTATTATTATTATGAATGTGACTTGTCATGTTTACAAGTACTGTACATGTCTTATGTCTGAAATAAATAATTAGTCATTTTTTAATTCATAAACTATATGATTATATTTAAAATAGATACTTAAGTAAATTTTTGGTTTGGTTTGGCATGGTTCCAGTTATAGTCATCTTGGGTTAGTACATGTGTTTTTCAGTGGATTGGTTACATGATGTGACATGTGTTACTGGAAGATTTGGAACAATTGATTAATGGATATGGTTTTGCTATTAAATTGAAACAGAGAACATATTGAAAAACGGAGGATTTGAAGAAGGTCCCTATATACTCCCAAACGCTACAACCGGCGTTCTAATTCCTCCCTACATAGAAGACGACCACTCTCCTCTACCGGCTTGGATGATCGAGTCCTCAAAGCCGTCAAATACGTCGATGTCGAGCACTTCTCGGTCCCGCAAGGCCGTCGAGCCGTCGAGCTAGTAGCAGGCAAAGAAAGCGCAATCGCTCAGGTGGCTAGAACCATTGTGGGAAAGACTTACGTGCTTTCGTTTGCGGTTGGAGATGCGAACAACGCTTGCCAAGGGTCGATGGTGGTCGAGGCGTTTGCGGGAAGAGACACTTTAAAGGTTCCGTACGAGTCACGAGGGAAGGGAGGGTTCAAACGCGCTTCTATGCGGTTCGTGGCGGTTTCTAACCGGACGAGGATTATGTTTTACAGCACGTTTTACGCGATGAGAAGCGATGATTTCTCGTCACTTTGTGGACCCGTGATCGACGATGTTAAGCTCCTCAGCGTTCGTAAGCCATAAGATATGGTCATTGTTTTATTTTGAAGGTTCTTAGTATTATTATAAGCAGTGTGGTTTTTTCTTTACAAATATATAAATCTCTTAGTCTCTAGTGCTTTTGAAATGAGATGAGTAATAGTGAAAGGGTGTTGTGGTTTTATCGAAGGCAAAAAGGTCTTGCTTATATCTATTTTCTTGTATGAGAAGGCTTAAGAAATGTTGTCTTTTTCTTACTATATTGGGGTTCTTTTAAGGAGATGGGATGATTATGAGAATAAAAAGTGTAATACCGTTATATATGATAGAGAGGAATGAGGATAAGAATTTGCCTTCTAATTTTTTTTTGCGTGCTACTACTACCAATTCGTACATGTTAGGATCAACTTTTTCAAATCGTTTTCAAATTGAACTGGTCTGAGAATCATGTTACTAGCCGAATAAGTAGCCCAACTAGCTAGTAAAAGTTAAAACCTATCAAGAAAACCAAAAATCATACCTTTGTAACACTCATGGACACCAAATTACATTCGATCTCAATACTCATGGACACTTGCTGCTTAATACATTAAGCCAGAAGGTTGTAAAATGTAATTAGCCTTTTTTCATAGTCGACAGAAAAAAGAAAGGACAAAAAGGCTTTTTCATGATTATCCAATAACCTTATAAATAAGCCCAATAGCCCAATAATGTAAAATCCACGTCGAACACACAGTTTTCCTTTTTATCACAAAGCAAAGAAGAGGGGGAGCTTCAGAATCATCACAAAACGCTCATCCGTCTCATCCGGATTGGTTCATCTCCCTTCCTCCTCCTAGGGTTTCTTGTTCTTTTCTCTTTGCGTTCCGCTGAATCTCTCTGCTGCATCTACAAGCTCCGGTAGATACGAGGCGATAAGATTGCTCGAACTTATATTCAGGTATGTATCTGTGTCCGCCATTATCCTCCAGATGCGTCAATGTATGTTTAGGGTTAAATCGTCTTTTTAGGTCTATTGTTCTTTGTTTCGATACCTATATTGGAACTCAATTGTTGATTCGATCTTCTTTATCCTTGTAATTTGTGTATTTAGCTCATCGCCTATACTCGTTTCTGACGAAATTTTCACGTTTCGTCATCCCTTTCGATTTCGATTTTCATGGCTTGATTCTCAGATTTAGTTGATTCGGTTGTGTAATTGAGATATCTAACGAGAAGAGGAATTGTTTCTGTAATTTTGACTCTTTTTGTTTGTTTACCTCGCAGCTGTTGAGGTGAATGTTCAATTCATCTGGAAACTTTTAAAGAAAACGAACTTCGATGGAGATGGCAGAGCTAAACGGGTCCATGCAGCTAGCAGGGAAGCGGAAGTCACCACCTGAGACGACTATTCTTGGTGGTTCTGCATCCGAAGCACCAAACAAGCAGTATAGACCTTGGTTACAGCAACTCTCTCCAGCAAGCAATGGGATTCTTCATATTCCGACTAATATGCTTTCTCAAAAGACGCTACATTCCCTGATGCATGGCAAGAAAGTGATGCAAACGGATCCCCCGGGCCCCCCTATCCAGAAATCTGTAAAGCCTGTTGTGAACAAGAAACATCCTATCCCACCTCGAGGGTCGGTGAAAGCGACGGATGAAGTTAATGAGTCTGTGAGGTCTAAAATGAGGGAGTCATTAGCATCTGCGTTGGCCTTGGTTCATCAACATGATGAATTCCCAAACGGGAAGGAGAATGTAAAGACGGAAGAAAATCCTGCGATGACCACACAGGAGAATACTCAAAGTTTTAAGCCTGCTTCACCTGCTAGCGTCAGTGCCCCTATAGGAGAAGGGACCACCATCTCGGAATTGCCCAACGGTGTTGAAAGCTCTGTGCAGAAGGACAGTGAGATTCCTGTCGACGTCAGGATGGAAGATGTTATTCAATCTGATGGACTTAAGTCTCAATATGACGAGGTTTTCCCTCGGGATGATGTTCCTTTTACAGATATTATTTTTCCAAACGATGACCTTTTACATGGTAATGAACTCTCATGGGTTCTGGAACATGTTTCAGATCTTGGCGAGACGAAGGATTTTGGAACCGGTGGTGAAAAGTCTTTTCAGGATCCAAAACTTTTGGCGTCTAAAATTGAAATGGAACTATATAAGCTATTTGGAGGTGTGAACAAAAAGTACAGAGAGAGGGGAAGGTCCCTCTTATTCAATTTGAAGGATAAGAACAATCCTGAGCTAAGAGAAAGAGTTATGTCTGAAGATATCTCTGCTGAGAGGTTGTGTTCTATGACAGCCGAAGAATTGGCTTCCAAAGAACTTTCTCAGTGGCGTCAAGCCAAAGCTGAAGAGATGGCAAAAATGGTTGTCCTGCAGGATACAGATATTGATGTCAGAAGTCTGGTGAGGAAAACACATAAGGGTGAATTCCAGGTTGAAATTGACCCAGTTGAACGTGGCACGGTAGATGTCTCTGGTGGCATCATGTCACGTAGCAAACGACGACCCAAAGCCAAATCTATTAAAACAACTCTCAAAGATGAGCCAGCAAAAGCTGATAGTGAGAAAACACACACAACCCTTTCCTCAACTGAAGAGATCGATCCCATGCAAGGTTTGGGGATAGATGATGAATTGAAGGACGTGGAGTTTCTTCCTCCAATTGTATCGCTTGATGAGTTCATGGAATCCCTAGACTCTGAGCCACCATTTCAAAGTCCCCATGGGAATTCTGATTTACAGGTCTCTCTGTCTGAGAAAAGTGATTCCGAAGCTAGGTCAGACTCAAAATCTCCCAAGGAATTAAGTGATAAAAGTTTGCCTGAACCAAAACCTGAAAAGGTTGATGAAGGGTCCCCAAAGTCTGATGTCAGTGTCAAAGTTGATGACGATGTCTCTAGACTTGAGAAAACTTCTGCACTTAGTGATGTTAAGGAAGAAAGAGCATGGGATGGAATACTGCAACTGAGTATGTCTTCCGTAGTCCCTGTCACTGGCATTTTCAAAAGGTAAGTTCTTATCACCTTACCTAATTTATCACTATTATATGATTTTTGTGTTACTGTTTCTTTGGGCATAGAAAAATTCTTCTCTATACCTATATTATTTATTTCAAGTACTAGTAAATTGTTGCTTGAATTGGAATTGTGTTAGCGATCAATCTCTTTTCTGATTTAAGTTGAATGGTATTTTAGTAAACTTTAATGGTATATATTTGCTAGATTAATTGAATCATCAGCAAGCTAGGTAGTGCCTAAGGATAATAAATAAGAGATGCATCAGGTGATTAAGGAGGTCAAGTATTCTTGTTAGAGTAGGGGATGCTCTATAGGCCATCCGTAGGTTTAATGTCTCAGTTTACCTTGGTAGTTTCAGAAATCTGTGCAAAACCACCCTGGTTATTCTTATTTGTTCCAATTTGTAAATTTAGATTTCCTCAGACTTGAATTTTAGTACAGTCATGACATTGTTTTCTGCTGATATATGCTTTCATTGGTTTAACCAAAAAAAGTAGAAGTGAGAAAGGAAATAAGCATTCTCTGACTGGTTTTTCTATGGCAGTGGTGAGAAAGCAGAGACGAGTGAGTGGCCGGCGATGGTGGAAGTTAAGGGTAGAGTTAGGCTGAGTGGGTTTGGGAAGTTTATTCAAGAGCTTCCCAAGTCTCGAACCCGTGCCCTAATGGTATATAAAGCTTTCTTTTGTTATCACTGTAGTAGCATGACATTGAATAATATCTTGCTTCATAGAACAGTAGAAGTAACCCTTTTACGTGTCGTACATATAATCTTTAACCGTCTCACTTTGTCTCATCTCAATACTCTTCTGTCTTCTCCTCATGGAATCCAGAAAGCAAAGAGATTACAGTTTAAAACTTCACATGTACGCGTCACAGGAATGGGACACGTTTTATGCAGAGAACCAACTATGGGTTGGGTCAAACTTTGTATTAAATTCATCCAAAAAAAAGGATGCCAAATCAGTTGTTTTATGTCTCTGAGTTACTGTGTATGTGTGTGGGGGACATATAGAATAATCAGGAAATATTACCAAGAATCTCTCGACCCCATACGCAGACATATTCGTTTTAATTTCATAAAAGTTGACTTTTTTTCTCACACCCAAACCCAAAACACATAATACTCACAAACATACATGAAGCAAGAAAGAAACCTAAAGTTATATCTTTTGTGAGGTATTTGTTTGCTTAATTAGGGTTACTTATTTCTTTTTTTTTTTCTTGCATTGCAGGTGATGTATTTGGCTTGTAAAGACGGCATTTCTGAGAGCCAGCGTGGCAGCCTTATTGAGGTAAAGAAAACAAATCTATTTAAAAAAAAAAAAAAAAAATCTCTAATACGTTCTCTTGTACCCCCAACACTTTTAAAAAACAGAACCATCTCTTTTAAACGTCTCACCTTTATTCTTCTTCTTTTGTTTTAAGGTTATTAATTCCTACGTTGCTGATCAGAGAGTTGGCTACGCAGAGCCAGCCTCAGGAGTGGAGCTTTACCTTTGCCCAACACGGGGAGGGTCCCTAGATTTGCTAAACAAAGTCATCTCTCAAGATCAGCTCGATGAGGTCAAGTCTTTGGATATGGGATTGGTTGGAGTTGTTGTGTGGAGACGAGCCGTCGTTCCCAAGCCCGCTTCCGGTTCAAGGCGTCAGTATTCTTCTTCTTCTTCTTCTTCTGGTTCTAAATCCTCTGTTTTGCCTGTAAACAAGAAGCAGAGAGTCAATGTCACAGAGAAACCTCCTGTATTTGCATCAATGAGGAATCATCATCATGGTTATGGACGTGAAGCTGTGAAACATGATGCTGCTACCGATGATGATGATTTGCCGCCTGGATTTGGTCCTGTAGCTCCGAGAGAAGATGATGATTTACCGGAATTTAACTTCAATTCCTCGGTTGTGCCAGTTTCTTCTCCTCAGCCATTAGCGGCTCAACCTAAGTCTTTGGATCAAGTAAGAAAGCTCATACACAAGTATGGAAATTCTGCAAGCATCAATGATGATGATGATGACGAGGACGACATACCTGAATGGCAGCCACATGTCCCTAGCCACCAGCTTCCACCCCCGCCGCCTCCACCTCCTGGATTCAGACCTGAGATGGTTAGACCGCCTCAAGATGGTTGGTGGAATAATCAAAACGGCGGCTCAGGGCAACACTATGATCGGAACCAATCAAGAAACAGGGGATTTTAATATCTCTGTAACAGAGACTCTGTTGATAGTGTTCTCTGTAATTGTAGTTTTTTGGTTTCCTAGTCTGTCTTTAGCTTTTCTTTTTCGAAACCTCTCTCAGTATGGATTTGTAGCCATCGTAGAATGCAAAGCTTAAAAGTCCCAACTTTTCAAATAAAACATTTCTTAGTTTTCCCTAAAAAACACAAATCAGATTTGCTCTGCTTTTATACACACAATACACTATTGTTTTTAAGATAAGTACATGATATTACAGACAGATCATATATGATTCCTACAAACTGTTATAGGAACTATAAACGAATACTTTGTCTTAGTTCAAAAGTATAACTTGTTTTGACACGTTTGATTGTGAAATCCTCCTGCTCAAGTGCCAATTTTTTTAACATCAAATTTAATCCGGAGATCATTCCACTTCCCTTGAGCACACCATTTCATTGTCCATCTATTACAACAACAAATCAGCTATTAAATTGATTTAATTGCTCGTTCCTTTAAACGTGATTTTTAGTTAATTTTTTTTATCCAGTTCACCATAATAGACCTTAATAATCCTGTCTCTTGCGGTTTTTGCCATTTCAAGAACACATCTATCACCATGAATACCTCTTAAAAGAGTTATTATTGAAATGATGCTAACTTAAAAGAGACTACAACAAATCCCTTGAAGGATTTTGTGGCACTATACCAAAATATACATATCATTATCAGTATTATTCATATGAAAATCCAATCCACAAATGGAGCTGCAGATAAAAAGGGAGCAAAAGACCAGAGTACTCTAATCTGCAGCCCAACAACAAACCACTCAGATTTGAACATCCAAAAACTATACATTTTCCCACCACTTACATATCATCAATGCTCTAGAGATAACATCAACATTTTTGATACTACAATACCCCCATCATTACTGTACTTATTATGGGTATGCAAACCAAAAAAAAAGAAAAGAAAAGAGTAAAACTTCACAACTAAGGATTCATTAGATCAGGCCGATACAGGTGCATTAGTAGGGATAACCGATGATGATGATGCAACGACTTCAGAAGCTTTTGAGGTTGAAGGCCCTGATTCAGAGATATCTCCAATGCCAATATCAAGCGTCTCTGGGAGGTTTTCTTGAGATTCAGTGCTGTATATCTATTATATACAAAGGGTAATCATCAAAATCATCTCTTTCTTAAGATCATCATCACATCAAACAAATGAAGAGACAAAAGCATGATGATGTTTACCTCAAGCTGATTCAGCATCTCAATGGTTGCTTCAAGATCACCGCTATTAGCGAGGTAAACATCAGTAATGGACTCTTGTGAGAGACCCGAGAATGTGACTAGAAGGTATTCAATATCCATGTCTATATCCATCTCTAAATCCAAATCATCATCCCTGATCTGCTTGTATGCCATTTCAGAGGATTTCTTCTGCATTGACACTTCAACCCCTGAGAAACTTATCTGCTGTCCCCCCTGCACGAGATGCGCAGGGGACATGGCAAACACCAGACCATCATCACCACCGCCACATTCCACTCTTTTGGAGAGTGGTACATATGATGCTGCATGCGGATTCAATGCAAATGCTCCTGGCTTCATTTCTTTTATCTTTGCTAATACTGCCACAAAAATTTAAATAGTCAGAGCCATTATTAACACGGAAATAAACAAAACAAAACCATTGATGTCTTATGCTGCAAGAATCAAACAAGATGTATGAAAAAAAAAAAAAAAGAAACAAGAAACGGTGTGTATAGAGCGTTACATTAGAATCTTGCGTTACTGCAAAATAGATGTCGGAGAAATACAGAACCAGAGAGCAAAAAACAAAGAGTCTCGACAAAGGAATGATGAGAAGAAGAAGAAGAAGAGTGATTATATATGCAGACTCAAAAAGGTATGTGATGTTTGACCTCGTCAACGATCTATACGCAAAAGGAGAAGAAGAAACGAAACATTAGGGGGAGAGAATATGAGCTTACCAGACAAAAACTAGCGTTGAAGAATTGCACACACAGAGACCTTAATATATGCGATTTATGTGGTTAAAATTATATTATTATGTCGTAACGCTAATTATAAAGATTAGTGTTCTGTTTACATGATGAAGAAGAAGGCTTTGCGGTCATGGTTGGGTCCGTTTGGATACAAGATTGCTTTTATCCTTAATCGGCATAGTGGCTTAATCTAATACGTGGCGACGACTAAAGATATAAACCGGAAATCAAATTTACGGATTGAAATTAATTTTGGTTAAAGTATACCGATTGAGAGAAACCGGTTATGAAAGTATCAAAACAAGAAAAAGAGTGAATGGATGAGCTAAAGGAAGAAGGAAGCTCCCATAGCCATGGCTCTTCTCTGTCCATCTCTTCCCTCTCCGAATTGTCGTCTTTTCAGGTAACTTTATCTTCTTCTATTACATTCTTGTGACTCGCTCTCTCTCTCTCTCTCTCCATTGGTTTCATGTGTTCCGTCGAAAGCTTTTGTGATTTTGGATGAGATTTTGAATTCAGGTGTAGAAGAAGCAGCAACATTTCGAGTAAGTATCATAAAGAGCTGATGATTGCTCGTTCTGGGGTTTCTACGAGATCGATTTCTTCAGAAGAAGGGCTTTCTCGTAGGGATTTGGTGCTCATTGGTCTCTCTTCTCCTTTGTCTATGCTCTTGCCTCTATCTCCTGGTACTGTTTCTTGCTTCTGCTGTTCATCCTTTTTAGTATCCTTTAAATTCTATTAGATAGCTTCACTTATAGCTAAAAATCTTGGCTTTCATTTATAAGTTAGATAGAAGGAACAGAGTTGGTTCATGGAAGTAATTGAGAATCTTGTTTAAGCCATTAAGAGTTGTTATTGCAGTCACTCATGCAGAAGAAGACCTGAAAATGGTTGCAGAAGAATTAAAAGTGGGTTCAATGGTGGATGATGTGAATGCTTATTCATATGCTTACCCACTGGAGTTGCCATCTGAGAAGCTTGTTTTCAAATGGTATTTGCACTGAAACTTGTGATGCCTTGTTATTATTAGTTCAAGGTGTATCTTACGCTTTACATTGATTGAGCAGGGTCGAATCGAGAAAGCCTGAGCGTTACTCTTCAGCTGCACCACTCTCTCGTAAGTGTTCTATATGCTTGCTTCCTTTTGATTCCATGATTTCTGGATGTTTATGATAATATCCTCTGCTGTATAACGTTTATCATATGGATCATCAAGTTGTGACTTAATCTGTTTCAACTGGTCTCAGCTGATGCACGTCTACGCATTGTTTCTGAACGAGTTGACCTCATCGACAACCTTGTAATTTCTATTTCGGTAAGTTCTGGTGTTTCCCACTTACCGTAAGACTGCTTTTCCTTGCTAGCTTTTTTGCGACATGTATTTTACGGTTCTTGATCCAGATAGGTCCCCCAAACTCGATCATAAAATCAAAAGAAAAGAAAACATGGGCAGCTAAGGAAGTTGCTGACTCTGTCTTGTCTGATAAATCGGCATTGGTAAGCATGAAACACATCACAATATCAATTTCGTCTTTTCTCAAACGTTAAGCATATGTTCAAATGAGCAGCGTGTCACCTCAAGTCAACGTCTTGAAGAGAGCTCGGTTCTTGATGCACATGCTACTGATGTTAGTATAATCTTCCATAACAAACTATATAACAAAATGAAAAACTTTTATCTACAAAACTCATAAGCCCCATATGCTTTATATATGCAGATTGATGGGGAGCCTTACTGGTACTATGAGTACCTTGTTCGCAAATCGCCGACTAAAATTGTAAGTCTCTCTAGTTCTGACAAGATTCTTCTTTGTTTAAAGAAATAAGGGGTTTGATTATGATAAGACTTATTGGCTTTGCTATATGTGGACAGGCTGAAGCATCAAAGCTTTACAGACACTATATTTCTTCAACAGCTGAACGTGATGGTAAACAACTTTTCAGAAGGGAATTGATTGAGGTTCAAAGTTTGGAGTTTGAATAGCCTGACTTAGAGGTTTTAACATTTACCTGAATCTCGACTCATTGCAGGGTACTTATACACCATAAACGCTTCAACCCTTGGCAAGCAATGGGACAAGGTACAAACTTGTATCCTCCTCTCTCTGTATATCTATTGTGTCAGTGTGAAGATGTCTGATTCTGAGGGTTTGTATAAAATGCAGATGGGACCGGTGCTAGAAAGAACAGTAGAATCCTTTAGGCTTCTTCCACCTACCGATAGTTATGTTCCTCCATTCAAGGATCCATGGAGGTTTTGGTGATGCTTCCATCTACCTCAGCTTTTCATCAAAAATGCTTTTTTCGAAATTGTTGTTAATTTTGATAGGAGAGGTTATGAGAGTTGTTGTAGCAGATATGAGCTAAGCGAAGTAAATGTATTGTTCACAGTCAAGTGTATTGAGAGGGAGATATATATAACATATGCATTACTTGCATTCTTCTTCTAATCTCATCCAACTGGTATCCAAGGAATTTTACGCATATGTTCTTCGAAATAAGAATAAACTAATATCATATCAGATTTATTATCATATGTATACACAAAAGAGAGAATAAAAAGTAGAGAAACTTTCTTTATAACAGTACCTTCTTCTATGGGAGGGACATAATACATTGACCACTGTCTCTTTGGATTTTCAGGGTAGCATAAAAAATGAACAAATGAAAAAGAGAGAACCGGAGGGGAGCCACATAAACCGGCTGCTACCCTCCTCTTGTATAAATTAAGATTATCATATATGAATAAATGAACCATAAACTTATAAATTATCCATAACAATAGCCATAAGCCCGATCAATCACCCACCAAAACCATGAAAGATGAGACCAAAAGTATTTTTTTTGTTAGGTAGCAGAAGCACAAGAGCAATATACAAAAACGATCATCCATGGCCGCCTCGGTTTAAAGAAACCAACAGCTCTTTTGTCTTGAACAGATGATCAGCTCAAGCTTCTACTTTTCCTCTTTTCTTGGACTCAAATCGATCATGGAAATGGTGAGCGCATTGGAGTCAGCCCACAGTGAAGAACACACCGTTACTCTTGTTCTTAGACAGGTCCTTGTCTGTAGACGAGACAGGCTTGATTGCGTCTTCATCTTCTTCATCCTCCATTTCCTCATCCTGATATATCTCCTCTGAACGGCACTCACTACTGCAGAACGCTTTGTATCCTCTGAAAACCAAAACCAGGACATTGTTAAATAACAAGACAGTTTCAATTGTTTGCGATTTGGTTAAGCTTGAACCATATTAAGCTATGCATTAGAGTTGGAACAGAAGAAGAGAGTACCTGTACATGTATATCTCTTTGCCCAAACCCAACTTCTTGTTACAGCCGTGGCAGAAGCTCAAGAAGTCACTGGGAGGTAACACATCAATAGGCGTTGTCAAGTCGGTAGAAGCAATTGCAAAAATGCTCTCTTTCTTGTTTCTGCAACAACGGTTCTTCGACTCATTGTGCTCTACGGACTCCAGAACCTGATCCCCGTAAAAATGGGTGGTTTTGGGGTTAGGACCATGTTGAATTACACAAGTGTAGTCCTCTGAGATCTCAATGTCACTTTCAGTACGCCCATTAAGTGATCCTGGGGATTCCTCTATCACCTGACAAGCATTGTTGTTCACACTGGAGTTCCAGCAGCAGTAAGCATCAACCGAGCCAGATTTTCGAAGCTCAACCACATCAATCACATCATGTCCAATCTCAAAAACAACATTGGACATGTCATTCTTGGGCATCAAAGCTTTTGCAAAGGTTGAGAGAGCAGATGAGGATTCTGGTTTCCACTTCTCATCAAAGACCCAAAGATTATGTTTTTACTATCAACTGATGGTAAAACAATCCTTGATGAATCAGTGTGATGATGATCATCATCAAGAGAATGCAGAATGCTCAAGCCTACTTTACCAGAATCCCAGCTCTTTTGTTTCCCTTTCCAGATAGATCTCGAAGAAGAACCACCAAAGGGATTCCCAAAACTGGAGAACAATCTGAAATCCAAAGGAGAAGTTGGGCTCCAAGCAGATTCATAATCAGATGGACACTTGCCTTCAAAGACACCAGAGATGAGTTTGTGGCTCTTAACCCCTGACAACACCGGTTTTGTTGAATAGTAATCAAAACCAGTGGCCATCTGATAGTTGGAATGCTGAGACATCTGTAACCTCAAAACCAAAAACAAAATACAAATGTTAAGCTTAAACAAAGGTCCATGGGATTGAACAAAAAGAAAAAAAAAAAAAAAGCAAACTTTGATATTTCAATAAGCAAAAGCAACAATCTTTGGAACCCAAATGCAAAAGGGAAAGATCAAAGAACTCGTTGATACAAAGTAAAGGATCATCAAAGAGCAAATATCATCAGACACAGATTACTTATAAATCGATTAGGAGCTGAAATCTATGGACTTTCAAAGGATATAAGAGATTCAAATGAACTTTCAAAGGATATAAGAGATTCAAAGTAGAAGAAATTGAAAGAGACCTGGGTTTCTCAGGGACTTGTTCTTCCTTGTGAGATGAAGTTGAAGAAGACTTGAGAAGATGGAAGATTGAAGAAGAAGCAAGAAGAGATTGCAAGAGAGAAAATAAGACAATGAGAGAAGTCTTTCGTCTATATCTGTGCAAGTCTTGTGAGGTACTCTTCTCTCTTTCTCTCTCTCTCTCTCCTCAAAATCAGCGTATAGCAGTGAGCTTCTCAGTCTCTCTCTCTCTCTCTCTCTCTATCGGATTCACGTTTTAAGTTCTCTCTGAAAATGTAAGAAGCAGTGTAGGGTCTTTTTAGAAAAAGAACAAATTACATTTCTTGACATATTTAATTTGCATTTAAAGGTTTAAACAAAGAAAAAAAGATATTATAAATGGTAATAGATTTTTTTTTCAGAAAAAAAAATGGCTGCAAGTGTGACAGAATAAAAATGATAGCTCTTCTCTGACGAAAATTCTTCACTCTTTCTTTAGTTTATAGAAGATTTTGGAAACTTTTTCTTTTCCATTTCAAACTGGAAATTGTAGTGTGTTGTTTAGTATGATTATTATAAATGATGAAGGATATTAATTTATAAGTTTGATCAAATTTGTTTACTTTTAATTTGGATTACTTGTTAATTAACTTCCTATAAAGAACTTAGTTGTTTTATTATATTTACGATTATTTTTACCGAAAAAGAATAGTACGATCATTTTATAAATTAAATATTTTTTTAAAATTTCGATTGTTATAATTTGAAAGTGACTTTTTAGTAAATGAAATTTGACGATAAAAGTAAGTTAATATAGATTTAAAATATATTTTAAATTATTTATAGATCAATAAAATAAAATTAGAAAAATGTTGTTGTAATAATTTATGATCGTTTTAACCTTCAAAATATACACGATTGTTTCATTAATCAAACATATTCAAATCGATTGCCATATTTATTTGCTACAATTTACAATGTTAGCTTTAAATTATACAAGTTGCACGATCAAAAAATTAGTCTAAACTAAAAGTACACGTGAAATTTATGTAGACATATAGAATAAAAACAAAATTAATTTGTTAATATTATGCTTTGATCAAAAGTTACCAAAATAAATTAAACCTATTTTTGCTTTTTTACGTTTTGCATTTAATAAACTTTACTAATCAGGGAAAATAATGTGTAGATAACATTTCAATTTTGTATTGTAAAACTTTATGACTTAAGTTTTATTTTCCTTTTTAAATAGTGTATGTATTATTTACAACTACGAAACTTGATAAAATTTTGTAAAAATTAGTCTAAGATTTATGTCATTGATTACTCGGTTAATTAACTTGCCGTAAATTGTAGTTATTTTGTCAATTTAATTTGCAATCATTTTTATTAGTCATAGTTATATAAAAATATGTGAATTCATCATATATACTTTAGAGTGTAAAATTTTGATTATATTTTTTCAGATATACATTATTTAAAATATGATACATGTCAAGAATTTGTAGACTCTTTAATAATATCAATAAGTAAAACAATTAAACTATTTTGTTTAGCATTAAAAAAAAAAAAATCCAGAGTGTCATCATAATTTTTGTATTAAGATACAAATTTTATTGTGAAGAGATTCAATACCTTATAAATAACTATTACCTTTCAAAACTTAGCATTTTTTCTTTTTGTGAAAATAACATTCTCCTTTTGTACTCTCACCCAATGCGTCACTTTCATCTGTATATACATAAATTATATCATATTATAATCCCTAATATTAACCAGTCAAATTCCATAGACTGTTTGAAGATTTATAGCTTTTTGTTAGAACATATAAACAAAAAAAAAGGAGGGTGTCACATGTAAACCATTTCTTATAGTAAAAAGTGGAATAGGGAGGAAAAATAATTAATTTTAAAATACAAGTTCTTATAAGATTTATCAGTGGAATGTGAGTTAATTTATCATCAAATACTCAGTTCTTGTTTTTTTTTTTTTTTTTTCTTCTGAGTAAATTGTTTTTCTTGCTAAATGTTGAATAATGGTTAATTACGTTTCACGTATAGTGTATTTTATCTCTCTCTCTCTCTCTCTCTTTCAAGTCTCAAAGTCCCAGTTATGTCGACATTATATAATTACTAAGGGTGTCAGAATCTACAAGAAAGAAATAATGAAATTACAGTTGGTTTTAAATACCAAATATAAAGAAGGGTTCCCTTACAGAGCAATTATATTTTTTTTTGTCCTTTTTCTTCCTCTGGTCTACTTTTGCTTTTTACATTATGTCATTATACCATATAATTTTTTTTTTTTTTTGCTTTCCTACTCTAACCTGTCACGATTAAAATTACCCTATAAGGCTATAATAAATAATTATATTCGACAAAGGAAAAAAAGAAAGACATTTCTTGGCAACTCAAAATCTTTCTCATGTCACCATATCTGTATTTGGTATTTTATCTTTTCTAGTTATATATATATATATATATATATAAGTATGTTTTTGTTAAATATACTTTAACTTTTGTTATGAATTTCATCTAACAATCATATAGTTTCGGCATGTTTTTGCCTGACAGTATATATTACTTTTACGGTATTAACTTTAAAAAGCTAATTTACATGAATAAAAATTTATATTTCTCAGTTTATACTCAATTTTTAAAATCATATGCACCATATTTACGGTAGTTGCGCTAAAAACAAATGTGGGTTGAAGAACTAGTGGGGTCTAATCCAGTCCAGTAAATATCAAACTAGGTGTGGATCATGACCTTTTTTGATCTATATATATGATCTACCCTACCAAAGTCACGCTACAATATATATATATCAAACATTAAATTGTATTGTTGCTTTCACTTGTTAACTAACTACACATAAATTTTGGAATCGAAAAGGGTATAATCTATAATGTCACATAAACATTACAAAAAAAGTGAAGAAAAAAAAAAAACTGTAACACGTTGACGGTCTGGTCCGCAAGGAAACGGGGTCACATTAAGCGGATGGGCTTAGAAGAAGAGAGACCCTTAAGACCAACTTTTTTGAGTCAGTCATCCAGTTGACCGTCAGGATTTGTTGTCTGCGTGGAACTCACTCTATACGCCACGTATAACTCAAGTCACCATGACCTGTACCTACCTACCACAGTACTGAACCATACATACAAGTTAAAAAAAAAAACGTTAACACATCTTTAGCCATCATTACTCATTTACTCCTCTTTTATTTTTTTATATACTACTTCTTTGTCGTTTTGCGCTGACTCAGATTTCTCCTTTTGTGACGACACGTGGTAACTTGAGTTTCTCCACACGTGCGAGGGACTTGTCTTTAATACGGTGCGTTTTATTTTTATTTTATTTGTTTATTATACATACGCCTTCCCCAAAAATTCCTTTTACACAAAATTAAAATAATACGAAGTATTTTATTTAAAAACTATAGGCCAGGCGAGATTTTTGAGAAGGTTTGTGTGCATAAATAGTGTGTAGGTGTGTCTGATATAATTCCTTATTATTTAAATATTATAATTTTCTCATATTTCGATCGTTTATATAATTAAGGCTGATTATTATTAGTAATTACGTCTTTCGAAAATATTGGAGGCAGGAGGAGAAGGAGATTGTACGTTCGTTCATATGATGTGTTGTCGGTGTTCACTGTTAACCTTTTTCACCGCTAAAAGAAAATATATCTCTATATAATTTTACCTTCTTGTTTCCTTACATATTATTACTTGCTCCATTATATCATATGCTTATAGTTTTCTCAAGAAACGCTGCCACTAATTCTATATATAAATATATATATATATTTTAATTCTAGATTTATTATTGATCGCAAATTATGAGAACTGTTATTATATGGACAATTCTTCCGACTTTATTAGATTCATTATATAGGTTCTTGCTCTTCTGTTTTATGTTCTCGATGGACATCTCCTTCTATATGTCGAATCACAGCGAACAGCGATAATTGTGGATCAGTGGAAATCGTTTGTAAATTTGCCTCCTTTAATCTGCACATGAAATTTATACTCCAAACATCATAGTGTAAAAAGATTAATTTTTATTTGTACTTTAAAAAATTATAATTTCATTTTTTGTATTCAAAATATAGTATAATGGTGTGAATGAAAGTCAACATATTATTCTATCAATTCCCGAGTATACTTATTTTTTAATACACATGTCAGATAAATTATTGAGATTAGCATATAGCAGTTTACAAATACACTATTATCTAATTTCTGAGACAGTATAAAAGACACACGCCGTAATAATACTAATAAAATTGCCAAAAAAAAAAAAAAAAAAAAGGAAAAACGAATTGTAGTGAAGTGAAGTAACATTATTTATTAGGTTTTAAAAGAATTTTGGTTTTATATATATTGGGAGCCCCACTAAGGGAGCTACTAAGGCCCACATTCAAGTGGATGGAAGGAAGGAGTCGAAAACTCTTTTTCCAGATTGTCCAAGAGGAGAGTGACATAAGTGGTGAAAGCGAAACAACTAGGCTATAAAAGGGTGCCTTGTCATAAAGAACTTGTTTTAAAACCAAACCCCCCTCCCTACAAGTCACAAAGAAAACGCATTTTTTTACAAGTCACATTAACTCTCTTCAACCTTACCCTGACCAACACAAAAAGTTTAGTATATAAAAGAAAATGACCCTTGAAAAAATGTTTAACTACAAAAGGGTCGTCGTCCCATTGAGACCAGAAGCCGCATCAGTATGTTCTTCTTCCTAAACCCTAAACACAAGCAAGAAGAAAGAGCGTAACTGGAACCTACGAATCTGCAAATTTTGAGTTAAATAACATCAAAACATTTGTCTTTATATATAAAGAAACCAGTTGTTTACCGAGTCAAGATTGGTGGATTCGATGCCATGAAATTTGTTAGTACAAATACCAAAATTCTTTAGTCACCGTCTTTTAAGGCCAAAAGAGAGCTTGTGTTCTTCCTTCTAATCTACATTTGTTGATGTTTCTGTCTGATGCAAAGAAAGGTAAGTGATAATTTGATATTTTTTACCTGATAGACATGTTCCTCAAGTGGTAAAAGAGTTAATACTTACACGAGAGAACGACAAGATGATTCTGAAACTAAGGAAGTTTAGGCTTGAAGTTAATCCGCAGCGCCTTAATCTCTTCCAACTGCCGCTACAAGGGTTAAAAGATTCATTTATTAATTTTAGAGGAGTTGAAGAACACACTGATAACTGTTAATGAATCAGAGAGCTGAATATATACCAAAAAACACCAAAAATGTTCCGGTTTCACATTAGTTTCAATAAGTTGAATGCATATATAAGTTCACAGCCCATACGATCCCATGGCCAAATGAATTATAACCATTTAAACGATTTTGGTTTCTTTTCCTTGTGGAAGAAAATACACTTTTTCCAAACTGAATCTTAAGGTTTCGGTCAAATAGTGGTAGACTATGAAATCTAATACCTTAGATACGCTTTCAGACGCGTACTCATGTCTAGCTTGGTGCAAGCACCATTCCATGGCCATGTCAAATTCAAGGTTGTTTGGCTGAGAACAATGTGATGTAGCCACGGCATCTCTCTGGAAAAACATATATAGACGAAAGAGCAAGAACATCGGTAAAGGAACTATGCATTTTTTACTTGTGTGTTCCTATGCAAGGGGCAAGGGCAATGGAAATAATACCATCTCTCGTCGCGTTTGAGTTTTGTGTAGTTTAATATGGCCGGAGAATGATGGCCGCTTCCCTGGTGGAGTAATCTTAGCAAAAGAAGCAACAAGGGTCCTGTTGAGCAAAAAAGGCACAGAACAGATTTCTCAGATGAAAGTATGCCAATAAATGGCACAAGACAGATTTCTGCAATTTATCATAGGAAGCTTAGAGAAAAAGCAGAATATTCCATGAAAGGTTTACCTCCCATTTGATAGCAACAAGCATCCCTCATCTAGTCTTCTAATCACTCTTTCTGCTACTTCTCTTGTCTTGAAAAGGACCAAAGCTTCACCTGTATATCAAACAATATGAGATGCCATAGTAAAGCTCCTCATTCCATTTCAGGTATGTGAGAATCATAGATTAAAAGCCCTGTGAGCAAAATGATAGCTTACCAATATGAGGAGTAGTGACTGATGTACGCTCTATCATCCTCGCTTCGCATTGCTCGTTCAAAGCAGAATAGACTATATCCTGAAATACAATTCATAAATTTCTTAGACATAGGAAAGAAGGGAGGTGTCCAAGAAGTAAATCAGGAAACAACTGCATTACATAAGGGTACAAAATATATTTTAAAAGATTCCTAAATAAACTGAGATACCTCCACTTCATTGGATGTAAAAGTAGGATCCAAGTTTTGAAGAAGTACCACAGTCCCTTTTTTTTCTGCATCCCTCATACTTTCCTCCCAAGGCTGGACATGGTTAAGACAAATTAAAAAGTCAGTCCAAAGGTGAACCCAAAAGGTAATTTCTGAAACGACGACATACAGAATCTGATAACCATCCAGACTAGCTAGAAGAGTCTGCAATGGCCAGCCAAAAATAACAGGTGTGGATATTCAATAAACAATTTGAGTGCAGATGTCAAAGTAAACAACTGCCTTTCTAGAACATAGAAACGATCAAGAAGAAAAAGTACTTTCTGATTAGCATATGAACGAGTCATTAACAATTCACTATAAAAGAATTAAACAGGTCACCCTACTAACATCACAAAGAACAAGTATGTCAAACACGAACAATGAAGGCAACCAAAACGAACATTTATAGAAACAGGCGTGCAAAAAGAAGGGAAAAATACTTACGAGATTCCGGAACCATTTAATTTTCTCCTGAGATAAATAAGAAGGAAACAAAAATCTGTCAGACGAACCTCAATGTTAACAAGCACCATGGTACAATAATATGATGAGAAAAATGACAGAACATCACTACAACACTATAACATACATAGTGAAGGACTGTACAACAAAACTGCTACTTTTAGAATTGAGTTCGTACAAAACCCACATCCTTGCATCTAAAGATCTTACAACACGCTCTCACTGAAACCTCATTAAGCAGCCAGTTCAAAACCAATGTAAACCAAATCATATCGCAAGAATTGCATAGTAAATATAAACTTACAGCATCCGGCCTTCGGCTCACTTCAGTTACTTGATAATTTCTTTCATTATCAACCGCCAACAACTTGTCCTCAGCACGTCCAAAGCTGGACTTCTTCGATAAAACTTTTTCAGTTACAATTTTTGTATTTTTTCCTTCAGATACTGACACTCCCAGATCTCGCTTCTTAACAAAGCTGGGCTTCTCGGGAGGGACTTCCTCAATAGTCGCTTTGTCTCTAGGTCTCTTAAAAGATGACGTATCCTTTTTACCATCAGAAGTATTATGCTGCAAAATGGTTGTATTCCGTCTATCAGAAACTGCAACAGAACTATCTAGTTTCTGTTTCTTCAGATGCCTGTCATCCAGTCCATTCGGTTCTTCACTATATCTTTCTTCAGTGGGCAAAGATTTTTGTTTAGTCAACTGTCTTTTAACATCATTTACTTGAGCTTTCTTGGAAGTGGAATGAATTATTCTGGAGCCAGAAGCTTCACAAGAGTTACTATATCTTTCTTCTGCAGGCATAGATTTTTGTTTAGTTAACTGTTTTTTAACTTCACTTTCTTGAGCTTTGCCATCACAATGATTTCCCCTAAAGCCAGAATCCTTGTTAGACCTTTCTTCTGCAAGTTTAGATCTTGGTGTAGCCAGTTGAGAGTGACCTTTTTCTTTTTCTTCTTTGCCACCTTTACTACTTTCTTTACAGTCAGACGATTCAAATGAGCTGTCTTCTATTTTCCTAACCGAATCACTAGCTAAAGGACCATTTGGCTTCAAACTATCTGAATTCCCATCTGCTTTAATTTTCTGGACAGCAGTTGCTTCTTTCTCACAACACGCTCTGTTAAAGAGAAATTTAACTGCAAGAATTAGAGTGAAAATAAGATATTACGTAAATAAAGAATCAAGATGGCAATTGATCACATAGTAGAATGTCGAAGCTAGCAACTGAGATCAAACAAACTGTACCGTCAACTCCAGCAATTTTATCATCTATCGTATCCACAATTTTGCAACTTCCAACATCAAATGCTCGGCGAAACACGAAGTCCGATGAGTTGATTTCTTCATCCGAGGGTTGTGGATTTCTTTTGTCCTTTGAAATGCATAGAACAGAGCATTTTCCACCGATTGCTTCCTAGTGGAAAAAGGTTATATCAGTATTCAAGCAGGTGTGTTTTACTAAGTAATACCTAGCACTACGCACAATGGCACATAATTTGAAACGACCTTTTCAAAAAAAAAGTGACGGAAAGGTAAACATCGAGACCACTTGTAACAACGATAGAAACCAACAAAAGTAACTGCTACACATATTTCAGTTGGGGAATCTTCAGAAGAGAGTGCGGCTATATGTTGGAGTGAGATCTGTGCCAGGGTTATAAAAGACGACAAAAAAGCTACTTGGAACACATGTTTTGGTGAACAAAGAACATGTTATCCTACTGCAAAGAATACAATAGTGGAGAAACAGTAAATCTCTGTCTGCAACATGATATGAGATGCATATCAATAAAAATGCCAAAACATGCTCAACAAGTCATATGGAGAATGAAAATTCAACATAGTATCCAAAAGAATAATCACTTACCAATTCGTTGATATTAGCAAGGCCGCGACCTTCACCCGATGCCAAAAACAGTTCATTTGCAAGTACATCTGGGACTCCTTCAAGATACGGCAAAATCTCAGAAGGTCTAAAGAACCAGAGAAGTTTGACTTTCCTTGGGATTTGCTTATTAGCGTGTTCCCAAATTTTTATGATCTTGCCAACGAAAGGTTCAGTAGAGTCTGGTTCACTGGCGTTACCAACTAAGACACAGTCATAAAGATGGTATTCATCGCCGTCATAAGTGAATGATTCATAGA
This sequence comes from Camelina laxa, assembly GCA_024034495.1. Classification (NCBI taxonomy): domain Eukaryota; kingdom Viridiplantae; phylum Streptophyta; class Magnoliopsida; order Brassicales; family Brassicaceae; genus Camelina; species Camelina laxa. Next base: position 4,235,082 of record CM043881.1, read on the forward strand.
ACTGGACATCTTTATTTCTCCCGCCAACACTTTTCTTTTTACCCCACTTGAACTCTAAGCCTTCAGATCCTATTGATTCTTGCATTCTCTGTGCAGAGCAAGAAATCATCATGGACTTAATTAAATAGTAACACCAAAAGACACAGAAAAGGAAAACACAATCATAAGATGATGGATCAAATCAAATCAGTCCCATGAATCAAAGTCTCAATCAATTTATCTTACCATATATCCCAAACAATCAAACCCTAAAACACTCCTATCAAGATCCACTGGTAAAAGAAGGCAACACATTCATCTTTCAATTGAAATCATCCCTCAACAGCAACAAGTAGAATAGTAGATAATCGAGTTCAAGTCAGCAAAAAGGTGATTAAAAAAAATCAAAAGATCAAAAAAAAAAAAACCGAAAATTGCATTTGGTACAATGTAGACGGAGATAAGCTTTCGTGTTCATACCTTACACTGAAGAGGTAAGAGATGAGTTTACTACAGCTTTCCGAAGCCACACCACCGAACAAGAAAGAAAGAAAAAAGAAAAATTCGAACCGGAGAAACCAACGCTCGAAATCAGAAGCAACGCGAGTTCGATTAGGTCAAGATGAAGAGAAATTGAAGAACCCAGGTTTTTTTTTTTATCGCGCAGAGGGAGAAAAAAAAAAAGAAAGAAGAGAAAACCCTAAATCCTTCGTTTCACGGGTTCAGTCTACAGTCTCCTCCCTCACTTTAATCTGTCGCTCAAGTTCATCATCATACCAAAATTCAAAATCTCAAACGAAGCAATTCAATTTTGGGTCGAAGATTTGCAGTTTTCCAGAGAAAACGGTAAATTTTAGTTCATCACAGCGTTCTCTCCCATTCCCCTTTTTTTTTTTTTTTAATTTTGTCTGGGATTTTTCTATCTGTTTACTCTCTTTTTAAATGATTTTGTAAATATTTTTGTACTTTTTTTTTTTTGGTCGTCAAATTTTGTACTGTATTAAAAAAACAGTTTATGTATTTATCTAAATATAATGCACGGTATCCAAATAATTTCCATTTTTGTGATAGGATACCAAATCTGAAAGGTACGGGTATAATCATGCTAACCGTTATTATATAGACTTTTGGTTTATCAATAAACCGAAAATAAATATTATGGGAATTTTAATCATATCTTCAACATACTTAAAAGTCATGACTTTACACTGTTGTGATATAAATGCTGGAGATCCTCTATGGCTCTCCCTCTATCTATAATCTAGTTCTAGTCTAGTGTTTTAAGATGACTTTACTATTCAAAATCATGTAGAAGAAATGTTCTAATGTGCATGAATGAAAAAAAAGATGGTGTCTTTAACAAAGCCATCGACAAGCGTCATGAGATTTACTATAATTTATGAATCATTTGCTGACAAATCATATTTCTTATAAAAATTTAAATATAACAGTTTCAATCATTGATAGTTTCATTAGCAACACAACTTTTTTGATTTTTCCATGTAAAACAAATGAAACAGTCTTTTTAACCTTCAAGTGATTTCTTCACATTGTACGGACAATAAATCAACAAATAGTGAATTTTTAAAGACTTAGTTACCGAGGCTACCATGAGTCCTCATCTTTCACAAGTCAAAAACTTTTTTTCTAAAAATTACAATTCTCCTCTACATGCAGCTCTAAGAGTTATGGGATTGTTGCATTTCACCAATGAATATCAAATCACATTATCTAATTGTTGAATGTGTTTTGTTTTTTTCGGAAACACCCACCCTTTTTGTTAATCTTTTGGGTTTTGGCAAATGTCAATGTCAATGCTTTTCACTTTTCAAATAAAAGAATACAGAATAATAGTATTTTGTCTTCATTATAATAAGAGTTGGGGTTAAAGGGCTACTGGGCTGTTATATGGGCTGCTTCGTCTATGGTGTTAATTGAAACGGCGTCGTTTGTTGCTTTCAGAATTTAAAAAAATAAATGCGGTGAGCGTGGATCGAACACGCGACCTTCAGATCTTCAGTCTGACGCTCTCCCAACTGAGCTATCCCCGCAATTTGATTAAATGACATATCTTTATCTATATAAACAGAATATTTACAGATAATTTTGTTTGTTTTTTAGAAAGATTTTGGTAGAGGGGCCGATGAATTGTACCACGAATACAAGAACAAAATCTCAGCGTTGAATTAATAAAAACAGTGATCAAGTAATTGGTACACTAACTGTTTTCTTGTTCTTTTACACTAACTGTTATATAAGTTTCCTTCCTACAAAAGATAAAATAAAATGGAGAAGTGTGGGTTGGGTTTCTTAGTGTTTGAGCCAGTAGTTTCTTAGCTGAGCCATATGCAACAATATCTCGTCCCGACCTTGATTCGTCACACTGCTGGTCATAATCCATGGTGGTGTTGTCTCAAAGAACCCTTGGATCAAGTCTTGGAACTCCTTTATGTTCTCCTCTGGTCTCTTCCCTCCGTTTTTCTTCTTCTTCCTCTTGTCACATTTCGTGAATATCATAGTCATTGGAACCTGAGACACAGATAGGACGGAGACATGACATGATTAGTAAAATTATTGATCATGATGTTCAATAAATCAGTTTAAGTTGTGTGTTAAGGTTTCGGTCCTTTTATACCTGGTTTTGACCAAGCCAGCTTGCGTAATCGAGATCAATTTGCTTTACAGGTATGCTGGCATCAACTAGCAAAAACACTGAGACCAGTGTTGATCGGTTTAGGAAATAGTCTTTGGTGAATTTGTTCCAGTCTTGTTTGAGTTCATGCGGTGCTGATGCATACCTGGATACATAAAATGTATCAACTTTCATTTTCTATACTGAAATACTCCAAAATTCCTTGGGACAGAAACTGTAATTGTATCCGACAAGATAAAAAGAAATAGAAGAAGAAGAGACTGGCCAGAGCAGTTTTAAGGGGTATGGCATGAAAAACAAAATAATATCTCTTAAACTTACCCGTAGCCAGGCAAATCTACCAAGTACCACTTGTCGTTGATCCGGAAATGATTAATGCACTGCGTCTTTCCTACATGTACAATAGATTACCAGAAATTATAACCAACCTATATGTAGCATAAGTACAAGCATGGATACCTATCAGTTTCCACTTCTATGATCGCATCTATCAACCTTTCTAAGCAGTTCACAGTGGAACGAGTACTTGCGAATGAGAGATGTTCTAGAAAATTTCCAGATTATGGAATATCCAATAGTCTCAACAATGAACCAGCTAAGAATTTTAAGTCCAGATTTTTCAGTTACCATCTACATTTTTTCTTTGTTTCCTTTACTCAATGTGCATAAGCAAATCAGATCTTACGGTTCTTCCCCTGATCCCTGTTTCATCTACTCTAGTACAATAACTTTATAAGCATTATCAAATCTAACAGATCATAAGAACAAGACAAATCTCCACACTATAAAGATCCAAATCCCATTTTCGTGAAATTATCATAGCATGGTCTAGCAAAAACACATAAGTCAAATTGAATATTGATCGAGAGTAGAGACTGATTGATTCCCACTCGATGCCTCAGTTGACCACTACAGAATTCAAATGCTGGCTGTTGGCCCCAGGATTAGAGTGGTCTACTCTAGGAGACCCGGTTATAAGGCAATCATTTCAATCACTCAACTAACCTAAGCTTCCAACAAAATATAAAACTTAATTATCCTTACTGCTTTACCAATAATTCCAATTCTACAATCTCCGCATGAACACTAACAACTGACTTGATCATTGTGTCTCCAAGATGTGATTCCTACAGAACTTAGTTCAGTTCCACATGACATTTCACATCAACCAGTGCCTACGCTTGCAAAAATGGAAGCTTTCTAATATATAAACATGATAACATCTAAAGCCATGTAGAAATCACACGCCAGCAGCTAAATGATAATCACGAAAAGAGTAAAACTAAATCTTACCAGGTTTCTTAGAAGTCAAGGCAAGGCGTTTCCTCCTCACCAACGAGTTGAGAAGCGACGATTTCCCAACATTAGATCTCCCGACAAGCGCAAACTCCGGCAACCCATCGGCCGGACAATCCTCTGTCTTGACACTACTCTTCACATAATCAGCCTGAACCACCTGTGCGTCCCTAGCGTACTTGCTCAGCACTATATTCGAACCCTTCAATATCCTCGCCGTTAAACTCGCCGGGTCGTCGCCGGATACATCAGTCTCAGGCGGAATAAAAAGCTTGTCGAGCGAAATCTCGACAGGAGCATCATCCAGATCGGATGAATCCAGCGGTATGGGTTCAACAGTGGCGAGATTCGATTTAGACGCGAATGAGAAAAGGGTCCGAGCTACTGTAACCGGAGGCTTAGGGTTTAGGAAATTGAAATGCGAAGAAGAAAGCGAGAATGAGGGTCTCGCGAGGATTGAGAGATGAAATCTTGGAAGCTGCGCTAAAATCATATCTTATTCTTCACTGTGTTTTGTTTTCTCTTTAGCTTCTGTGAGCAGCCATGGATTAAGCTTTACGGATGCTGGTGGAGTGAGCCAAGGTTTGCGAAAATCAAAATATCCGTGGCAAAACGCATCGTTTTGGTGGTGATATAGATGAACGAAAACTTTCCTTATTTACAATTCGCCCGCTATATTTCAACGATTGTGTCAATTCGCCACTCTCTTTGTTTCTTGAATTAAAAATACGAGAGACTAAATAAAAAATAATTGGGTAAATTAGAAAGAAAACAAACATTAGGAGGAGTAAATAGCAAAATTGGGTCGTTGGCATCTTCTCCCACCTCTCCAAGCACGGGAACTCAAACCAGTGAACCAAAATCTCTCTCAATTGTAGCAGCGCGTGCTTCTGATCTCGGTGGGATCCTCTTCGATCGGCGACATCTCGTGGTTTATGCTCCGGTGGATCTCACCGCGTCAAAAAAAAAGATATTTTTATCTGAATCGTAATCCTAATTAGCCATGGCTCCTCCGGCCGTTTCGCAACGTTATCCGTCACCGTCCCAACCTTCAGGGTAACTATCTCTCTCGATTAATAATGCTGATTGCTGAATAATTTCATCTTCTTTAGCTACATTCTTTAAGATAAAAAAGCATCGATCAGTCTTTATAATTCGTCGATCATCTCTTTTCATGGCATGGTCGGTCGGCTCCTTAGTTCTCTAAATTATTTGATCTATAGTGTTCGTATACTAAATCCAGAAATTTAGAAGCTCCATTGTTATGGATCTAGATTTAGGATGTCTCATGAGCTAATTGATGTTAAAGATAGCTATAATGTGGAATCAGACGCTGCCATTAGTTTAAATTCTCTGCCTTTAGATTATTATTACTTGGTATGTGCGATGATTTGATCTCTCTTAACTCATGGAAGCGTGAACTGAAATTAGAAATTGTTATTTATCAGGAAAAGTGAAGTGTCAGATCTGAAAACCCAGCTCCGCCAGCTAGCTGGAAGTAGAGCTCCAGGAGTTGATGATTCCAAACGTGACCTCTACAAGAAAGTAATATCGTACATGACTATTGGCATTGACGTCTCATCTGTATTTGGGGAAATGGTTATGTGTTCAGCAACATCAGACATTGTCCTGAAGAAGATGTGTTATCTTTATGTTGGAAACTATGCAAAGGGTAATCCTGATCTTTCCCTTCTGACGATCAATTTTCTCCAAAGGGATTGCAAAGATGAGGACCCTATGATCCGTGGGCTTGCTCTGAGGAGCTTGTGTTCTTTAAGAGTGCCAAACCTTGTGGAGTATCTTGTTGGTCCGTTGGGGAGCGGGCTCAAGGACAATAACAGCTATGTGAGAACCATCGCTGTAACTGGAGTACTAAAGCTTTATCACATCTCACCCTCGACATGCATTGATGCCGATTTTCCTCCAACGCTGAAAAGTTTGATGCTTCATGATTCAGATGCTCAGGTTAGTTTTGTTTGATTGAATGCAGTTAGACATGGACTCTCGCTAGCAAATCAACTGTATTTTTATGATTTGTACTCTTATGATATAAAATATGCTGTCAGGTAGTTGCCAATTGCCTGTCTGCACTTCAAGAAATTTGGAGTATAGAAGCAAGCCACTCTGAGGAAGCATGCCGGGAGAAGGAATCCTTGCTTAGCAAGCCAGTTATATATTATTTCTTGAATCGGTATGTCCGTAAGCTCCTCCTTCCATTGTATATCAGTGTACCTTGTAGTTGTAGTGGTATCTAAGAAGATAAAAGTAAATTTTACCATTTTGGTTTTTCTTTGCAGGATCAAGGATTTTAATGAATGGGCACAATGTCTGATACTTGAGTTGGCAGTAAAATATGTGCCTTCAGATAGTAATGATATTTTTGACATTATGAATCTGTTGGAAGACAGACTTCAGCATGCCAATGGAGCTGTTGTCTTGGCTACAGTCAAAGTGTTTTTACAATTAACGCTCTCCATGACTGATGTTCATCAACAGGTTCAAAGTCCATCTCCTTTATCCTTAACCATGGAAAAATATTCCTGATAAAATTAGTTATATGCAAAATTTCTTGATGATAATTTTGTAAATTAGTTTCTAGTTTTCTACATTTTCAAATAATGAAGCATTATATTACCTTTGGTATCATAGTCTGGAAGCTTGAAAATCAGATATTAACAAACATAGTCATCACTGATTTGTTATCGTTTAAGATAATCACTATCTAACTCATGCCAAATGATCTTGTATAGGTATATGAGCGTATTAAATCCCCACTTCTAACTCTCGTCAGTTCTGGAAGTCCAGAGCAATCATATGCAATCTTGAGCCACCTTCATCTTTTGGTTGTTCGTGCGCCATTCATTTTTGCCGCAGACTATAAGCATTTTTACTGCCAGTACAATGAACCGTCATATGTCAAAAAGTTGAAGCTTGAGATGTTGACTGCTGTTGCAAATGAGAGTAACACTTACGAAATTGGTAATGATTTCAAACTATGTCAATATATAATCTGGAACGAGAAACCCTTTCTTTCTGGCTCTTCATTCAACTAACTCGTACTTTTTCCTATTCAGTGACGGAACTGTGTGAGTATGCTGCAAATGTTGACATTGCAATTGCAAGGGAGTCAATTCGGGCAGTTGGAAAGATTGCTTTGCAACAGTATGATGTAAATGCGATTGTTGATAGACTTCTTCAGTTTCTGGAGATGGAAAAAGACTATGTGACTGCTGAAACTTTGGTAAATATCATATGAACTATCCACGGAGATGATTGGCCATCACTTGATACTTATATTGTTTGCATTTTCATAACGAATCCACTTTTCTGGTTCCTGCTCTAGGTTCTTGTGAAGGACCTTCTAAGGAAGTATCCACAATGGAGCCATGATTGCATTTCTGTTGTTGGGGGTATTAGCAGCAAAAATATCCAGGAACCGAAAGGCAAGGCGGCTCTTATATGGATGTTGGGTGAATATGCTCAGGACATGAGCGATGCCCCTTATATTTTGGAGAATCTGATTGAAAATTGGGAGGAAGAGCATTCGGCTGAGGTATTTAGGTTCTACTTTTCTATTTTTCCTTGGTGCTGAATCTATGTATGCGTGAGAATGCGGACATGCTAATTCGTCTATGTTCCCAATTTTGTGCCACTTGACAGGTTCGGTTGCATCTCTTAACTGCAGCTATGAAATGCTTTTTTAAGAGGGCGCCTGAGACTCAGAAAGCCCTAGGAATAGCTCTAGCTGCAGGCGTTGCTGATTTTCACCAGGTATCGTTCAGTCTATTCTTCCAAATTTCTCTTGTTTTGAAACCACTGGCCCATTAGATCACTTATTCAACATTTCCTGTTGGTGTAGGATGTTCATGACCGAGCCTTGTTCTACTATCGGGTTCTGCAATACGATGTACACGTGGCAGAACGTGTTGTTAGTCCTCCAAAACAGGCGGTTTCGGTCTTTGCTGACACTCAAAGCAGTGAAATCAAAGACCGTATATTTGACGAGTTTAACAGCCTTTCTGTGATCTACCAGAAGGTATATTTCCTGAGTTTACTGCCAAAACCTATGTAGTTGTATGCAACTATTATTCAGAGATGTTATTTATCTGCTTTGATCGTAAACTCAAAAATTGTTGCAGCCATCTTACATGTTCACGGATAAGGAACACCGAGGACCCTTTGAGTTTTCAGAGGAACTTGGAAATATTGCAATCACACCTGAAGCCTCCAGCGACATTGTTCCAGCTCAGCAATATGAGGCTAATGACAAGGATCTGCTTCTAGGTATTGACGAGAAGGATGACAATAAAGGACTGTCCAGTAACAATGGTTCCGCTTACTCGGCTCCTTCATTAGAAAACTCCTCTAATATAACCTCACAAATGCAAGAGCTTGCAATCTCCGGCCCTGCCACATCCGTAACTACCCCACAATCAAACTTTGGTTTTGATGATCTCCTTGGTTTGGGTTTATCAACAGCTCCTGCTCCAACACCATCACCGCCTCTTTTGAAACTTAACCCAAGAGCTGCTCTAGATCCAGGCGCCTTCCAACAAAAATGGCGCCAATTGCCATTATCGTTAACACAGGTTTTTTCCCACAACTTTTACCTTGCGATGCTACTTTTTCAGGTTCCAACTACATTCTAGCCTTATGAACGATTGTAAAAGATGCTTAACCTAGCATGAACGTTTTTAACATTAGTTGATGAACATATTGCCTGCATTTCTTACACTGTTAGGTGCATATGTTCATAAACTCTCAGGGATTTTGACTGCTGAAAGATTGTAACTTTCTTAACTTGGTGTGCAGGAGTGTTCTGTGAATCCCCAGGGAATCGCGGCCTTAACAGTTCCGCAGTCACTTATCAGACACATGCAGAGTCATTCCATTCACTGTATCGCATCAGGCGGTCAATCTCCGAACTTCAAATTCTTCTTCTTTGCCCAAAAGGAATCAGAACCATCGAACTATCTCGCTGAGTGTATCATAAACAGTTCATCCGCAAAAGCTCAGGTAAAAGTGAAAGCAGACGAGCAGAGTACGTCTCAGGCATTCACAACCGTATTTGAAACAGCCTTGTCCAAGTTTGGCATGCCTTGAGAAAGGCATTCAAATAAAAATTAAATCTCTTATGTATCAATAGAATTCTCTGGATGGATCTCTACACTTGTTGTAAAATGCGATGAATACTTTTTTGAGTCTTGTAGTCTCTCCTCACCTTTGATTTCCTCTAGTTCTGTGTTATAAAGATACTTTTTTTTTAGTTGTTCCGGAGAGGTACTTTTTGTCCTTAGATTTAGCCATGTTGTTTTAACAACACAACTTCAATACACGTTGCTCCAAGTGATCTCGGAACATCATAAGAGTCGACTTGTGGATATTGCGAGATCAATCTATGAAATTAGAAATAAAAATGTTTTAGGCCTCAAACGTAAGATTCGTATAAATGAGGGGCTAGTTTTGAAAAAATGTGTTTTGTAACGCAACCTATGAGAAAAAGTAAAAAAAAGGTCAGCTGGTATGCTTTTAATGTATATAATTGTCGCGTGAGTTGAGTGGTTACGATTTCATCAATTTCGTAAACATCTAAGGGAAGGAGAGGGGAGATAGGGGAAAGTGAGAAGAGGGGGAAACCCTAGATTCGATCTCCATTCGATTTGGTTCGTTCTCGAATCGAAGCGATGGTGTTCTACTTCAAGGCCCGACCTGATGCTGGCGACTACACAATCTTCATGGGGCTTGATAAGTTCGAGAACGAGGAGCTCATCAAGTACGGCTTCCCTGAAGACGTCTGGTAAGCTATTCTTTAATTTTGGGATAAAGATTCTTGATTTTTTCCGATCATCGTTTTTGCTTTCTGAACTTTTAGCTCGGATCGGTTTTTAGTTTCGGATGGCTCAATTGTTTAATTAGTTGGGCTTTTAATCTAATTTTGAGGTTTTTTCTCTTTGTTTTATGGTCAGATGTTTTGTTGTGTCATGATCTATTGTTTATTGATTGATTGTGGTGAATTCATGGGAATGAAAGGGAAGGAAATGGTGGTCAACCTTTGCTCAAGTTTTGGTTTTGATGATTTCACTTGAATTTTAATTTGTTGTGCTGAGTTTTGCGATGAGTTGTTGTTCTTATCGGTGTTAGTTTTCTTAAAAGCATTTGGCAGAAGAGATATATTGTTACTTTGCTTCTGAAAAATGTTTGTGAAGAATTGCCGGAGAGTTATGATACGAGCTTAGAAATGTTTTCGTGTGTACACTATTTTCTGAGATAAATCTTTTTTGTCCCTATGATTGCTGGGCCTTGCTTGATGTTCTGAAACAAAAAGAAAAATATAACTGTGGTGATGTTTAAATACTTTTTGTGAAATGTAGTTTGGCCTGGTTATGCAGTTGCTATATCAATTTTTTTCCGGAAATATCTTTGTAGCTCCAGAGAGCTATGATCCACTATTGATTATGTTTTATTGATTAGTTTTTTTATGAGTAATACCTATGGGTATACTGGTAGCTCTGAACTCACCCCTATTTAAGTATTGGGCTGTTTCTCAACATGTCTATTGTCCTCTCATGCTGTGTTATATTCAAACTTTGGTGTTTGTTACCTCCTAGTTTGATGATTTTCTTTTATATTTAAACAAACTAAATGAGCTTTATAACTTTCCTAATTTCTATTGATCATATGCTGCTACTGCACATTTCTTTTGCAGTTCAGTAAGTTGATGCATAACTGAGGTTTATGAGTAAACTTATGGACATATCATGTCATTCATGTCTATTCTCTGTTCATGTATTCTTGCTTATGTCAATCTTTGATGTGTTTAGACATGTATGGGTTTTTTTTAACCTTCAAATTTAAATAATTACTTTTTTTTCATATAAGCTCTAGCAGCTTCACCTAGTCAGCTTTTTGATTTCTTGTTCAGTATGTTGATTCACGACCAAGTTGCTAAAGTTGCTAAACACCAAGTTGCTAAAAGTAAATCTCAATTGATGCAGGTTTCACGTGGATAAAATGTCGTCAGCTCATGTTTACTTGAGGCTTCATAGAGGCCAAAGTTTTGATGACATTAGTGAAGGTGTGCTGGAGGACTGTGCTCAGCTTGTGAAAGCTAACTCCATTCAAGGTAAAATCTGAACCCCTTTTTCTACTTGTGCTGAACTTAACATTTGCATATTCGTTAGTCTTAGAGTACCAGTTTGTTTTTTAGAAGGAGGGCACATATAGGCTATTTTCTGTTTTCTTACCGACTGGTGTCTGGGATTATGTGCCAGGCAACAAGGTGAACAACGTTGATGTTGTGTACACTCCGTGGTCCAACTTGAAGAAAACTGCCTCCATGGATGTTGGTCAAGTTGGTTTCCATAATTCAAAGATGGTAAGCTTCTCAAGAAAATTTGGTTGTGGATACATGAAATCTGCTCAAAGTATGGTTGCAAAGCAATGATGATACCTAACTGATATTTGTGTCTTAAAGGTCCGGACAATCAGAGTGGAGAAGCGAGTCAATGATATAGTTAACAGATTGAACAAAACAAAAGTTGAAAGAACTCCTGATCTGAGAGGTTAGTGTTTGGTTTGTGGGCTCTTACTTAAATTCCAATAGATAGAATATCATACATTTATATAATTTTCTTGCATATGAAAAGTCATTTAAAGTGACTATACTTCCAGATAATATAACTTTAAGATCTATGAAATTAATATGGTTGTTGAAAACTTTGTTGCTGAAGCCGAGAGAGAAGCAGTGAATGCTGCAGAAAGGGCAGAGAGGAAACTACATCTGAGGGAGAAGGTCAGTTTCTGGGATTTTGTTGTTATCATCTGAAGAAGTCTTTGATGATTGTTGTTTTGACACAAATCTTTGAATGTTTTCTTAATATTGCAGAAGAAACGTGAAGAGATAGATAGGCTTGAGAAGGAGAGGCAAGCAGAGATGAGGAGTTACAAGGGACTAATGGTAACTGATAAAATGACATCCAACAAAGACATTGCTTCAAGCCACAAATCGGTTCAAGAACTGGAAGACGATTTCATGTAAAAGCTCTGAAGAAATGAGGAAAAAAAAAAACAAAACCAAGTCGGTAACATTCAGCCAGAGGTGATCCGGTACTGTCCTTCAAAGAAGGCTTAAAATGTTCTTGCTAGCCTTAATTATGATGATGATGATGGTTGTCCGGTATTATGTTTTCTTTAAAAATGTCTTGAAGACCTAAAACCCTACCTAATCTGGTACTTGGACTAGTTGGTCCATTGAAATGTTTCAAAGGATTGAATCTGATCTGAGAGAAATTAAAAGAGCATGCTTTATATATAACACAGGTGAGCGATCTGGTTGTGGCAGTCATGGTTTGCGACTTTGCATTGTGGTGCTTGTCGAAAGTCGTTTTATTACCCTTACAATGTGACTTTTTGCCGGAAAAAAAAACCCCTAGAATCAATTCACTGGTCGGACATTGCTGTTGAATCCTGATTCTATCCGAAACTCAGAGCGTCTTGGGTTGGTTGGGGTTGGAATCACTCTACTGACAATAGTAATTGCTGTTGAATCCTAAACCGATGTTAGCGATCTTCCGTATCAGTTTATTTACCCTCAAGTTAGCTGGCCAGTGAGTAGTAGTAGTCTTTGAGCGATCCCACTCCCTAAAAGTCCCATGATTTGAAATAATTCCGGTGGCCCCTAAAAGGGTGATTTGAGTCCAACAATGGGAAGATCAAGGAGTATTAAATAAATCTCTGGGTAAAAAGATTGAAAAAAAAGGAGAAGAAACAAAATAATGATATGTCCGTTAAACACAAGATAGGGAGACACGTGGCCGAAAATATTCAAAATGAACGGCAACGATTTAATGTTCAGAGCCGCTCATTAGAAGAAAAAAAAAGAAAACGAAACGTTTATTGTTGACTTTGGTTTGTATGGAATTAATAGGGTTTTTGTTGACGAAATTCGAATTTCCGCCATTCTTGTTTTTGAAAAAAATTAAGCTCTACCGACCGTTTAAGATTTCATCTTTGTCTGCTCTTTTATCTTCTTCATCTCTGTAAAACTTTTCAATCACTCACTCTCTCTCTCTCTCTCTCTCTATCTCAACTCAGATTTGTCTCAGATCGGAGATTTCCTTGCTTTCGACTTTTTTAGTTTGAATTTGGGGATTTCTTCGATTTCTGATTACTTCCATTTCCGAACCTCGCGTCGGTGAGTTTTACCTGGTTAGAGATCTTCAAGTCTGTCTTATTGATCTTTCAATCTTGGGTTGTTGATTTGGGTATGATGTGGTTTTGAATTTATTCTCCTTTTGATCCAAAAACAAATTCGAGTTGTGATTAACAAAATAAACTTCATAGTATAGTCATTTTGGATCTAATACCAAGTTCGAGTCGTGAAGCACACTCTATCTTGTTGTTTTGTAATAATTTTTGAAGCTTCGAGTATGTTTTGACCTGATAGGTTACAAGCTGATTCCTTTTGTTTTTTTTTTTTTTTAAATCTCAGAGAGAGATTGTGAGATGATGATGCAAAGCAGAGAAGAATAGCGCTTTTGCTTAGATAATGTATTGGAGTGAACATTGCATAGAAGAAAGGCAACGTATGGGAATTGGGGTTACTATTTTTGCTTATTCATTGACAAGCTATGGAAAGTGAGTCTACTACAACTATCTCAACCCCTCAGGATGGGATCCCCAAATCGCGTCACGGGTTTGTTTCCTTCTTTTTCTCTCATATCTTACTAACTAATTAATCCGTGACTTGCCGCAATAAACTTTGTTTGTGTTGATTTTTTACAGGAGGACTAGTGGCCCTGCTAGACGTTCAACTCGAGGTCAATGGACAGCAGAGGAGGTGTGAATTTTTTTTATGTTTGGTCCAAATCATATGCCAATTTAGTCTGTTCATCCCTATATTTGTTCACTTGCATGATATCATTCATCATGCTGCATTGAGATATGCATTTTTACACTCTTTGATCAACATATTTGCTAACTTTTTTTAACCAAACATATGTTCAGGATGAGGTGTTGAGAAAAGCTGTCCATAGTTTCAAAGGGAAGAACTGGAAGAAGATAGGTAAAGTAACTGTCTATAGTTCTTTTCCTTTTTTTTTGTGTTGATTTTACTGAAGTGAGCTGTAATCTTTCTTCTCTGATCGAATGTTCTGATTTGCTTTTCTTAACTTCCAGCTGAGTATTTCAAGGATCGAACTGATGTCCAGTGCCTACACAGGTGGCAGAAGGTTCTTAACCCTGAACTTGTTAAAGGGCCTTGGACGAAGGAGGTGACACTTTATTTCCTCACTAATTCTATATATGCGTATCTCGCATACTTTTTGCTTTCCTGACATCTCTTATGACTGCTTATTGCTCTCGTTTGACATGTGTGTAGGAAGATGAAATGATAGTTCAGTTAATCGAAAAATATGGGCCGAAGAAGTGGTCCACTATTGCTCGATATTTACCTGGCCGCATTGGAAAGCAATGTAGAGAGAGGTATGCTTATTGACAGTTACATCTCTAGGAACAGTAGTCAAGTGTATAAGCATTCACAAAGCTTGTAATTGATATACAGGTGGCACAATCACCTCAATCCTGCCATTAACAAGGAAGCTTGGACACAAGAAGAAGAGCTGGTTCTGATTCGTGCTCATCAAATATATGGTAATAAATGGGCAGAGTTAACCAAGTTCTTGCCTGGAAGGTACTAATATTTCTTATCATTTGAATATCAATCTCAAGGTATTCTTCTATTTGTTCTAGCAATATAGTTTTTTTTTTGTTATGTTGTCAACAGGTCGGATAATGGAATTAAAAATCACTGGCACAGTTCAGTTAAGAAGAAACTTGATTCCTACATGTCTTCTGGCCTTTTGGATCAGTACCAAGCCATGCCTCTTGCTCCTTACGAGAGAGGTTCCACATTACAATCAGCTTTTATGCAGAGTAATATAGATGGAAATGGCGAAATAGACAGCCGTCAAAATTCAAGCATGGTTGGCTGCTCACTATCTGCAGGAGATTTTTCAAATGGAGCTATAAACATGGACCATCATTTCTACCCTTGTGGAAACTCTCAAGAGACTGAGCAAGCTGTATATCATTCAGATCAGTATTTCTATCCAGAATTGGAAGATATATCAGTCTCCATCTCAGAAGTCTCTTATGACATGGAGGACTGTTCACAGTTTCCTGATCATAATGTCTCGACTTCTCCAAGCCAGGATTACCAATTTGATTTTCAGGAACTTTCGGACATGTCACTGGAGATGAGACAGAATAATGTGTCAGAGCTACCGATGCCATACACGAAGGAGAGCAAGGAATCAACTCTGGAGCCTACAAACTCCACATTAAACATTGATGTGGCTACTTACACCAACTCAGCAAACGTTTTGACACCTGAAACGGAATGTTGCAGGGTACTTTTCCCTGATCAAGAGAGTGAAGGGCACAGTGTTTCTAGATCCTTGACCCAAGAACCAAACGAGGTTAACCAGTCAGACTCCCGAGATCCTATTTTGTCTGCATCAGCTTCAGACAGCCAGATATCAGAAGCTACGAAATCTCCTATGCAGAGCTCTTCTTCAAGGTTGAATGCAACAGCCGCCTCAGGCAAAGAAACTCTTCGGCCAGCTCCCTTAATCATAACACCCGACAAGTATGCAAAGAAGTCTTCTGGATTGATATGTCATCCTTTTGAGGCAGAACCAAAGTGCACAGCAAATGGAAATGGTAGGTTCATATGCATCGATGATCCATCAAGCTCCACTTGTGTTGATGGAGGAACCAATAACTCCAGCGAAGAAGATCAATCATATCATGTGAATGATTCCAAGAAGTTGGTTGCAGTGAGTGATTTTTCCTCTCTGGCAGAAGACAGGCCACACTCTCTTCCCAAGCATGATCCAAACACGACAAGCGAGCAACATCATGAGGACGTGGGAGCGTCATCAAGTCTCGCTTTTCCAAGCTTGGACGTACCTGTTTTCAGCTGTGATCTTCTACAATCTAAAAACGATCCTCTACACGATTATAGTCCTCTTGGCATACGCAAGCTACTGATGTCCACCATGACGTGCATAAGTCCCATTCGACTGTGGGGATCTCCCACTGGAAAAAAGACGTTGGTTGGTGCAAAGTCAATCCTGAGGAAACGGACCCGTGATTTGCTGACACCGCTATCTGAGAAAAGAAGTGATAAGAAACTTGAAACTGATATAGCAGCCAGTCTGGCAAAAGATTTTTCACGGCTAGATGTGATGTTTGATGAGAGTGAGAATCGAGAGTCTATCTTTGGAAATAACACTGATGTCATTCTTGGAGATAGAATCAATGGTGGAGAAGGTGAAGAGAACTGGAGGAGCAACCCTTCTTCACTCTTTAGTCACAAAATGCCAGAAGAAACTGTGCATATCAGAAAATCGCTTGAGAAAGCAGAGCAAACTTGCATGGAGGCAAATGTCAGGGAAAAAGATGGTTCTGGAGCTAATGTCGAAAATGTAAGTCTCTTCTTTACTTTTAAGCATTTGAATATCTGTTTAGGTAATTAAGTACCCAATTTCTATGTGAAGCTGATAGCTTTCCTTTGGTGGTAACAACCGTATAGCTAAACTGTAGAACCTTTTGCTTCCCTAGTTCATTAAACCGACCTCTTGTGATCAAACTATCTAAGACTTTAGTTAATAATATACTGTTTTGTTTTTGATGGGTTTAAGTCTTTATATATATGATCGAACTGACGTACATTACATTCATGATGGATCACCGTTTCTTCATACATCACAGGATCCATCATTGTGTTCTATGCTTTAACCTTCTTGATGGTTCAATTTTTGTGCAGGCTGAAAGTTTCTCTGGTGTTCTTTCTGAGCTCAATAACTGCAAGCCAGTTCTGTCTTCTCCTCCTGGCCAATCAGTAACCAAAGCAGAGAAAGCACAAGTTTTAACACCAAGAAATCAATTCCATAAAACTTTCATGGCTACTTCTAACAAAGAACAGCATTCCTCTTCAAGTCTTTGTTTGGTCATCAATTCGCCTTCTCGAGCGAGAAACACAGAGGGTCATTTTGTTGACAACGAGACAAGCAATGAGAATTTTAGCATGTACATACACATCTATGCCAACCTTACAAAAATATTCCTTTTCCTCTATTTGCTTTCAGTTATTGCTATAACCATTTGTTTCTCCCCTTTTTTGGTCCATTTTACAGATTCTGTGGAACTCCATTCAGGAGAGGTCTTGAATCTCCCTCAGCCTGGAAATCTCCATTTTACGTAAACTCTCTCTTGCCCAGCCCAAGGTTTGACACAGAAATAACTATCGAGGTATTTCATATGAAGACCCTTCTATTATATGTTCAAGCTCTTACTTCCTGGTGCATAATGTTAAATTCTTTTAGGCCTAATATATATAGACCAATGAATTGTGTGCTTATTCTTCAGGATATGGGCTACATTTTCAGTCCTGGGGAGAGAAACTACGAGAGCATAGGAGTGATGACACAGAGAAATGAACATGCAAGTGCCTTTGCAGCATTTGCAGATGCAATGGAAGTTTCACTATCACCAACTAATGATGATGCAGAGCAGAAGAAGGAATTGAACAAAGAGAACAATGATCCTCTACTGGTATATACATATTTCACCAAATAGCAATCGTTCATTCTCTAAGTAGAAGATTTCGGGATTATGATTTTGTGATTCTAGAAAATAACCAAAGAAATGTTTTGTTTACTCCATTGATTTTTGGTTTTGAACATTTCTCAATCTATAGGCGGAGCGTCGAGTGCTGGACTTCAACGATTGCGAGTCTCCCGTCAAAGCAACAGAAGAAGTCTCATCTTACCTCTTGAAGAGATGTAGGTAAAAAAATGTCAAAAGCTCATACATAATATGCAAATGCACATACATGAACATGTATAAATATGTATGTGCATCTTTTATGAATTGTCCCTGTCTGGATCTATTATTTCTTTTCTATGTTTCTTTTTTAATGGATCAACTCGAGTGAATTTATGTAGATTCTGTGATCAATATATAAATATACATATTTTTTATTGCCTGCA
The DNA here is from genome assembly GCA_024034495.1 of Camelina laxa. Classification (NCBI taxonomy): domain Eukaryota; kingdom Viridiplantae; phylum Streptophyta; class Magnoliopsida; order Brassicales; family Brassicaceae; genus Camelina; species Camelina laxa. Next base: position 4,253,064 of record CM043881.1, read on the forward strand.
ACGAGTATGTACATACACGTCCATATACGTTGACAAAAGAACCTATACTACAGGTGCACATATGGGAGTACATGAGTTATATACCAAACTGCAGTTACATATACAAATCTAAAAAGATGGATTCAGGGGTAGGTAACAGTAGCAGAAACACAAGAGCTCTCTTGCGTACTTTATTAATACTGGGATGAAATAATAATAACCGTAACGACATTTATATTGTTCCTGCCGGAAATGCTAAAAGAGAGAAAAAAAACATATTCTTTATTATGACGAATTAATCGAAGTGGTCGTAATCGGTGTTCGGTTTCTCAGACGGCTTTGGTCACAACAGCGTGGATAGCGTCTGCAAGGTGTGGTACAGTCTTCGAGCTCAGACCAGCCATGCTTATCCTCCTATTATTCATTTATACAATCACAACAAGTTAAGACAAATTCAAGAAACTTAACAGATAACAGATGGAAGAAGAGAGGCTATACCCGTCGGATGTCATGTAGATGTGGTACTCTTTAGTCATGTAGGAGACTTGAGCTGGGTTTAACCCTGTGAATGTAAACATACCTATCTGCTTTATTATGTGACTCCAGTCTCCAGGCGTACCTGTCACATGATTTTGAGTTTTGTTTCATTAGTTATGTCCATTTAAAGTCCTGATGATATACACAAAACAACAAAAAGGCCTTGCTTACCTCTAGCACGTAATGCCTCAAAAAGCTGTTTTCTCATGCTGATGATACGATCAGCCATGGCCTTCAGTTCCAGAGTCCATTCGTTGAACAAATTCCTATCTCGGAGGATCACCGCCACGATTGATGCACCATGAATCGGAGGACTTGAGTACATTGGCCTTATCACTAGTTTCAGTTGGCTTTCAACTTTCCCTGCAACATCTGATGATTTGCATACCTACAACAACTTCATGTCAGAATTCGATAAAGAAGTTCCTACGAGTTTCTTAAAAACGATTTCTTGCAATGCAGCAGGTTTATATGAATCTTACAATGCTGAGAGCTCCAACTCTTTCCCCATATAGTCCCATGTTCTTCGCATAACTTTGAGCAACGAGGCATTCTCCGCCATCAGCAACAAACATCCTAATCGGTTTTGCATCTGTATCCAGACTTCCACTCGCGAAGCCCTGCAATGAGATAAAAACATATGGAAAACAAGTATTAACAATTTTTTGAGAGCAAAGGTGTGGTTTAACCATCAGCTATACACACGTATTCATCAGTGTACCTGATAAGCACTATCAAAGAATGGCATCAATCCCTTTGATCGCATCAACTGCCTGATTTGCTCCCATTGTTGAATGGTTGGATCAACACCAGTAGGGTTATGGGCACAGGCATGGAGAAGCACTATAGAACCAGGTGTGGCAGCACCAAGGTCTTCCATTAAACCTGTGAACAAAAGAAAAATAGTTGCCATAGCCAATTTAGAAAATTCTATAAGCTTATCAACAATATTAAGCATCGAAATCAGTACTAGTTCACCGTAGTTTTACCTTGAAAGTTCAAACCACGTGTCGATGGGTCGTAGTAGCGGTAAGTTTTCACTGTCAAACCGGCCAGCGTGAAAATTTTGGGATGATTTCCCCATGTTGGCTGAGTGATATAAATAGTTTTCTGGAATGCAAAGAGAGAACTCCAAGTTTACATAGAAAGTTTTCTAGGAAGAAGAAATTCAAACAAACAAGAACTTGGAGCAAAGCATGTACCTGATGATAATGCTTAGCCAAAAACTCCCCTCCAACTCTAAGGGAACCAGTACCAGACAAACACTCAACGGTTGAAACCCGATTCTCCCGAATAGCAGGACTAAGTGACATACATGAAAACAACACCAAAATCATAAACAATTGTTCTGAAAGACTAAAACTGATGAAAACAAAAGAATAAAATACTACCTGTCAGCGCCTAATATGAGCTTAGCGCTTAATTTGTTGAACTCAACCAATCCAACAATGGGAAGGTACTCCTTGATTCTTGTTCTACAGATTCAAACACACAAAACAAGACTCAGCTTTCCTCACAACATCAAGCACATAAAGATACAAGAGAGAGAGAGAGAGAGAGAGAGAGCTCTCAACCTGTCATTGATAAGCTGCTGCTCAGCTTTCCTCACAACATTAAGAACCAAAGGTTTTCCCTCCTGCAACACAAAAACACCATTAGCGAACCACACTAATCCATGACAGATGGATAGATTAAGAGGATCATTACCTCAGTACGGTAAGCACCAACTCCCAAATTCAGCTTAACTGGGCTCGGGTCTTTGTTATACGCAACTGTCACCTATGAAAAACCATGTTAAAAACAAAAACATCATCAGAATCACCAATGAGATTCAAATCCATCATACTAATCATGCGAACCAAATTCAGAAACATGAAAACATCAAAATCCTCTCTCTCTCATTTCCATCAATCATTTTTCGAATTATATCGCGAGATCGTGAATTTCACACTAATCAATAACCGATCCAATGCGTACGACACACATACTCGGAATTTATATACAAACAAAAGACAATCAAAGAAGAAGAAGGTACCCCAAGAATAGGATCTTCAGGAGCTTGAACAAGATGAGCGAAAACAGAACCGCCGGAGACTCCCGATGTCGGCGAGGCATAAACGGAGCTCAGGTTATCCGAAACCGTAGCGGCAGTGAGATGACGAAGCAGAGCACCGATCCTACGATCGCTCGGTGACGAAGAAGAAGAAGAAGAGAACTCGCTGCTAGTCATATTTTTTTTGCTTTGTGTGTACGAATGAAATGAATTGAATCGATTTTGGACTTTTTATTTCAATTTTTTTTTTAGCTTTTTCGCTATCCGAAGTTGCCACGTCAGCTTGACATAAAGTTGCGTGCCTTAAACTTGAACCCCATCATCAAGATAATATTTAAACTCTTGTCTAGTAATAATATTATCCATTTAAAAGCAAAAAAAAATATTAATATACTCCCAAAATAGGGTTTATATTTGTATTATTATGTAAACATTTGTTACAGGAGAAAAGAAATAAATTTTATTGTTTGGAGATATTATTATTTTTGTTGAATCGTTGATGTTGATCAGCTGTTTTTATTATGTAATAATAACAAAAAAAAATTGCTAGATACAGTATAATATATGATCAACGTATATATATACTGTTGTTTTTGTCAATGATGAAGATCTTATTAAATACATAAAAGATTACTGTTTTGGTGAAAGCTGGCTCTCATTAAAATATAGTATCCAATTTTCTAATTGATGAAAGTATTTGTTTATGATGGTTGATATTGATGATATAATTAGTTCATTAGTTTATTATAATATAATCTCTAATTGATTTTATATGATTTAAAAAATTGGATTGTCTCCTTTTTATCTTGAACATTGAAATCCAGTAAATTATAATGTTACGTATTTTTTAGTGGTTACATGTTGTCTCCTATTTATCTTCTTCAATAATGAATGTAGCTTGATTGTATTAATAGTTCACAAACCGGTTTACTTGTACCCTATCCCATAGTGCGGAGTAGTTGGTAAGGTTCGTCGTTAAAACTTCAAAAACTAAAGATCCAGTTACTTGGATTACCGATGCCTTTCATTGAGCTTGGGGTTTGCATGCATTTGGGAAGATCATGTACCGTGTGATCAATAGATTCAAGAGGCCAACTGATCAATCTCATACTATATAGTAATTTGTCCTGGAGTTTCTGAGTTTGAGGATGCTTTGTTAAATGGGTGATACTTTTCATATGGATTATAAAAATTATTATGTTTTATGTGAATAAAGTTAAATTTCCTAATTTTTTACTGACCAAAAATTAAATGGGTTGGTCCACAATTTTTCATTTGAGCATAATTTGAGTTTCACAAATTATTGCATGTTTTATTTGTAAGAAATTATTCGCATGTTTTATGTGGAGAGCAGCTCATATATATACTTTTCAATTTTTTTTTTTTTTTTTGGTTGTGAACTTTTCAAATGTTATTAGTTTTCGACCAAAGAGGTTATATATTTGGATCGTTAGATTCAAAATCTTATGATCATTTTAAATAAAAAACATAAATGCTGAAAATGATAGAAAACTTAATTGCTTACACGACAAATGAGAGAGTTGGAATTTTGTGATGTAATAATATTGCAAGCGGTACCTATATTATCATGTCGTCGTCTTTTCAGCTGTATGTAACTCGTTTGAGCTCTAATATATATATATAGCCTCCTTCATTATTCCACAAAATTCGAGTGTTACATAGATACCACTTACGAGGTAGTTCAAACAAGTAACAGTAATTAGTAACAAGTACCGACATGTTTTATCTGATTTTTTTTTATGAGGTTTTTTTTTTTTTCAAAATTCAAGTTTTATCTAGCTTTTTTTTTTTTTTTCTTTCAAAATTCAAGATTTATTTAGCTAGTCATCATCATCTATCAGGTAACAAATTGGATCTTAAGAAATGACAGCGAAAGATTTTTTTTCCGAAAATAAATTTGGCTACCTGTGGTGTGTTGACTTATAAAAAATTATGGAATATGGAGCATTTTCTAATTTAAAAAAAAAAAAAATATACCTTTTGTGCTGTTTTCAATACGAAAAATACTATTATTGGTTTCCGAACGTTTTCCAATACCAATTGTTTGTGAAACTTTTGGAATATCGGAATATGGTAATTAGTAAACATCACAAAAATGGTAATTCAAAAGAATTTTTTTTTTTTTGTATGCACCACCAACAGGTCCAACACCAAAGGACAAAAATATTAAAAGCTAAATCGCGGTAATAAAACTAGCGATTTTTATAATATATCAATGTCTAACAAAAAAGTTGTAATAAAATGTTTATCTTCTATAGTTCATAACTTCTATACAATGTCGAATGGGAACCCCGGTTAACAACATTAGTACAAATTAATCAATATATTACAAATTCCAGTTACGATTAGCATGCATATACTTGTGTAAGGTGTAAAACTGTGAAATCTGGAATTCCTGTACGAGTGAGCCGTGAGGTGTTGCGAGGAAAATAATAATAAAAGAGAACTATGCTATGCAAATGCAACTAAATCCCTACATTATCAAATCACGATATTTTCCTATCACAAATCTCAGCAAAAATGTTTATTACAACTAACCGTAATAATAGTTCATTTTAATTAAAGATTGAAAACAAAAGTTACTTCTTTCCTTTTTGTAAAAACTAATATGTAAAACTAAAATATCTGACTTGGTCAATTGAACGTAAATGACTATTTCAACTGATGTTGTTTGTGTCTTTTTTTTTTTTTTTTTTTTGTCAAAAAGAAAGATGCGATGGATCGTGTGGCTCAGACAAAATGCTTTTTGGGTTCAACCCAGATTTTAGGTAATGGCTTAAATATAGATAGGGTATATTCACCTAGGGATATTGAACAAAACTGTCATTATTTAAAAGATTTTATCAGATATTGATTGATGCTGTGTGACCAAATAATAGACTAAATTTGAATATTGTCATATTTAATGAAAAAATAAATAAACAATTTGTAATAAATTAATTTTACAACAGATTCTATTATCAGTGAGTGATCACAGCATGCCCGCGGGTCCGGACTAGTATTACTACCAAGTAAGGGTGGTCACTTATTCTATCCTACTAAGTAAGGGTGGTAACAGTTTTTTTTTTTTTTTTTTTTTACGCAATCCTACGATAACAGTTATATATCTTTAAAAACCACCAAATTTGTTGGGTTTTTAGTAAAAACATATTATCCAGAAAATATTGTAATACGCTTTAAATCATGTATTTTTTAATTCTCTGGATCCCCATCATGCATTTTATTGTTAAAAAGGTTATAGCTTATATAACTATTCAAAATCGCAAAATCTATTATGAAGCATTTTAAAACAACTGGATTTAATTGTGGGAGTATAAAGTTATAGTAGTTTTTTTTTTATTATTATGGGTATTATAGTGTAATTTTTGTAAACTTCTTTTTTCAATCAATGTAGTTCGAATTTAGTGAATTTCTTTTTTTCAATTTTTTGTAGTCGTGGTAAAATAATATTATAAACAAGATCTTAAAATATATGACTATCAAAACTTTTAGACATTCTCTCTCTTGATAATTTTTCTTTTAGTATGAAACATATTGTACACCCATAGAACACGAACACAAGCGTAAGTTCCCATGTTTTGGTGATGGATTTTGGTGGAAAGTTGAAGTTAATAGATATCATCGTGGTCATGAGGGTTTACGTGGCCACCATAATTACGACCTAATAATATATATCTTACAGCTTTAGTTATATAAAGGCATATACGTACGTAACAAACACACACATGCATGCATTATCATTATGCATCGATAAAACCTAATATAATGATTAGCGAAACAAAAGCTGAGATGAGATTGTAATTCATGAAATTTTCAAATTCCTTACGATTGATCATACACAAAATCCTTTAACGTGGCTCATGACAGCAACTTCCACAAAAGATTTATAACCCTGCAACGCATGCATCCCTCTTCTCTTCTTTTTTTCTTTTTTAAGAAAGCATATTAATTAGGGGATTGTGTCTTACATATTAGAAAAAATGTTTTTTTGGTCCGAATCCATCATAAATAGTTCTCTTTGGTTAAGTGGAATACTATTGAGGTTCTATTATTTGTTTCCGTTTGTTTCTATGCTTACACATATTTGTGCGTTTTTCCTTCATATGAAATCACAATCTTTAGCATCTATAATGAAATATAACTGGTAAAACATCTTCAACACAATAATCCAAACACAAACGAAGGTTTCTTATAAAACAAAATGCAATTAAGCCACAGTCCTCATTTTCGAAGGGTATATAAACTTTGACAACAACAACAATAAAAATATTATTAACTAGAGGTTGGCCATGAGTTTAGTAAGATTATGGATCCAAACCGATGAATTTTATAGATATACAAACAGATTAAATGTTTGGACGGTCGAGAACCAAACAGATCGCTGATAAGTGTTTCGTCGATGAGCTAACACATCTCAACATAGTGAACCGTACGCAAGTGTATACCTGCGTGCATAAACGTATCACCCCATTATGATTGTTTTCTCGAATGCTTATAAGGAATTTTAATGGCCCACAAACACAAAGAATGCGTGTGTAATTAAATACGAATTGCCAATATCTGAATAGTCTTATATGGCCCACGAAGCAAATCAACAGGCAAATATTACCACTCTTTACTTGATTAATGAGCTTTTAAATCTGCTTCTTCTATATATATATATAGTATCTGCCTATCTGGTGTGTTCACCACCCTAAGTTGAAGAAACTTAATCTTACCATCTAACACTTTTTAATTATAATTAAGAAATCTCAGATATATTATTGTTTTGGATCTAGAACCAGTCGTTGGTAATACATGTCAAAAGATATATAAATCATATATTCATTAGTATTCTAATTTATTTCTCTAACAAATTAAACCTGTATAGTCAATCAAGTGAGCTTTCTTCACAGAATGTATCGAATACTTTTTGTCGATCAAAAAAAGAACTCTCGACAAGTTGTTTCTCCAGATTATGAGTCATCAGTTCATAATATATAGAGAAGCATTGATCAATATTTCTGTCAGAGAACTAAGGTGTTAACCAACTGAGATAAGTTAATCGCCTAATAGATGTATCAAACATTAAGCTAATTAATCATGATTGTGTTTTGCAACTAAAGTTTTGAGTTCAAGATCATGTATTTTGTGAATGGGGGATACACATAGATGCATGTAAACGAGTATATAAACATAAATATACATATATGTATAAACAGATATGATGATGTTGGGGTGTGTGTAAGAAGTAAAAAAAAAAATCCAAGGGTTAAAAAGGGGAGAGATGGAGAGAGAGGAGAGAGAGAAGGTTTGATGTGGTTGTCGAGATGCTAACAGAGAGGCACATGCAAAGCTTAAATGATGGTATCGCTGGTGGCCAAAGCATCTCCTTAAAGCTGTCCTTTTTCATCTTAAGTCCTCTTTTTTTATTTCCCCTTTGCTACCGCTTCTCTCTCTCCCTCTATATATAAGTTGTATGTAATTTTATAATTTTCTTTAATACGTATCAACTTGTGTAGTTGTGCACGTATGCATACCTAAAAGTGTATCAATTAATTAATTATAGATTTAATCTCTTTTTTTCGAGTTACAAATACGTTTGAAGATAATATTCAAAAAATTAACACTTATGAATCTTGATTTATACGGTGGAGCTCAAACGTTTGGTTGGTTGAAGATAGGTTCTGGCTTTCTGCCCTTAATTATCTAAAGAAGAGATAAGATCATCACGAATATGTGCTCAATTCCTTTTTCCATAAAGTTGGGTAATAAATTATGAATATTTTAGCTAGAAAATTTCAGAGTGGGCGTATATATTTGTTGAATTTTTGTGATAAACGTAACTAATGCATCCAAAATTTTTCAAAATGGACCATTAACACGTTTTGGCATCACAATTTTGTCAAACCCGTAATTAATTGCGTCGAACAAGAAAAAAAAAAAAACTGATCTTATGTGGCAGAAGTAAATCACATATATGGCAGTGGGAAGAAAAAGGAGATTAATTTTTTCCCCCAAAATAGACTAAAAAGTAACAAACCTAATTTTTTCTGGAAAGAATTGGGGTATTAAAAAAACCTCGAAGCCGACAAAAAACTAAGCGAATAATAAATAAAAACCCAAATTACCGAAGAAAGAATATTATAAAAAAAAAAATACAAAACAATGAGAGAGAGAGAGAGAGAAATGTGTTATAAAGGGATAAAGCCCACTAAAGGTCATCACTCATCTAACTGTATACTACTATTATTTTCTTCGATGCAATTTACCTGATCTAGTATTTTATTTTCACTAAGGTTTGTATAAATTTACCCGATATACTATATTTAACACAACTTAATGATACTTATATTTTAATACTTAAATTCCAGAGATATATATACGTAGAAATCTAGAGGAAAAGAAAACATTATAGATACGTCAGGATCAAATTAAAAAGAGAGAGCCAGATTTGTTGTATATGATTATGTGATTGAATTTGATTAACAAAGTAGAGTCAACATCCAATTAAGTGCTTTATATATAAATAATATCGAAATATGCAAAAGGTCTAAAGAGAAAAACAAAGTTTGTTTGTGTTAAAACTTTGCTTACATCATAGGTATCCCATTAGGTTGGTGTACCATGTGATGATACTTCTACCACCGAAAAAACAGAAATCAAATATTAAACAAACACATCCCCCTTCCCCTCTATATAGTATATAGTACATACATATATATAATAATAATTAGGGGTTTACCATATAGATAGGTTTTATGTGAACCAGAACTTTTTTATATCTTTCTTTTTACTGTGGTAAACTTTGGAAAGGAGGAGGGCAAAAAAGAGAGTGTTAGGGTTAAATATATTATTATACATTTATTGTGAGAGGAAATGGGCTCATCTAGGGTAACATCACCTACCCATACAAATTTTATCATGCTTTTAGGGCTTTTTTTTTTTTTTTTTTTTTTGTTGCCTTCAACTTGGTCCCGCGACTTCTTCCCCACACACCTACGCTCCGTTCACCCTCGTGAACCACACGCTCCAATATCTCTCCTTCGTCCGTGCCGACGCGTCCACGGACGAAACGTGCCCACACGCGAAATAAAAGCAAAACGCCGGTGATACCCACGCGCGCCTAGGGTTTTGAGGACACAAGTGAAAAAAATAGGTTTGTGATAAGAACCGCACATTACGGACACGTGTAGTTTTCTCATTGGGTTCTTGTGCCCCCCATCCTCTGTCACACAATACAAATAAAATATTTTTTTTTAAAAAAATGGATATCTTTCCTTAAATAAAGAAAACACTGAAAATCTTTTACTTAATCCTTGTTGTTTAATATTTGGGATACTGTTACCCTAATCCAGCCTGTTTTTATTTAATGTGTTTAGATATTTTTCCTTCACTATAGCATAATAAAAAATTTCTTTCTTTCTTTAATAATAACTATATAGCTAGACAAATACAGATACACATACAGATACAAAATACGTGTACACAAATGTTAAAGTAAAGATACGTAACCTTGTTTCGTGTAATTGGATATAGGCAGACCAGATGGTGACATGGCATTGTCATGTTCCATAGATGAGTTGTTCCTTTTTTCTTAATATTTTTTTTTTTAATTCAAGAATAAATTAATATAAAATGATATTGTATTAAAATAAAACCCTTGAAAGAGAGAAAAAAAAAAAAAAACCCTCATTTCAAGGATAAGAGAGCTTCTTCACTTTCTCTCTCTTTGTTTCTTCCAACAGTTCTCTCTCTCTCTCTACAAAGCCACAAAAAAAAATAAAGTCCTCCCCTTTCTCTCTCTCTCTCCCCCCCCCCTTTCGTCTTAGGGTTTCTGGAAAAATCGCAGTCAAATTCTACTCATCTCACGACGAATCGATCCTCGAAACTACTCTAATCTTCTTATCCATAACCTTATCAATCTCCCGATATAGTTTTTTCCCCTTGCCGCTTAAGATCGAGCTCGAATCTCGTATCCACCCCCTTTTTACTTTTTTTCCCCTAATTTCTGGTCGGAATTTTTTTTATCCAGGTGCGTGTTTCCGACATGAATCTTTTCGATTTAAGGTTTCAGTTTAGGTTTGATCTGAGATTTGTTGTGTCTGACTTAAGAGAGAGCTGATGACTTCGTGTCGTGTCTCTTTTTTAAGCTCCACTGTTCATTTATACGTCTCGCGTCTTCTGAAACTCGCTGTTCTTACCCTTTTTTTTTTTTTTTTTTTCACGGACTATTCACGTGCCGATAGATCTGGCCCGTATTAATTGGGTGGGTCTTTGGGTTTACTCTTTTGTTAATCAAAATCACATGCCGTTAATTTTAAGTGTTTTTATTATCTGTTAATTTCGTTCCTAATTTTCGATTTTAAACCCTAAATTACGCTGATTAATAATAATTTCCACCTTTCTTTTGGTTTTTGTTTTTCCGAGATTATACTGAATCGGGTCTCATCTTCTTTTAAAAAAAAAAATTGTTGGCTGTAGATAAAGGTGAAAGCTTTAGTTTTTTTTTTCGGGTTGTCGGAAAAAAACCCTAATTTTAGGTCATGTTTTAGATTTAGGTTTACATGTTACGATTAATTTTTGTTTTAGTTATTAATGAAATGGGATGCTAGTAATGAATCTCGTTCTTGATTTTATGTAGAGACCTTTAGGGTTTTGAAATTTGTTTCTTTGCCGTTGAAATTGTGGAGTTTGATGTTTGGTTATGAAATGTTATTTTATGTGGCATATTCCATGAATATGCTTTAGCATTATGTTATCAATTAGTTATCTTTATTGCTTGGTTATAATCAGAGTTATATTTGGTGTCGTACATTTGGAAAGTTAAAGACTTTTGTCTTGATATGCAACAACAATGTGATTATCAACCATAGTTATGCTAAGAAATGTTTTTGTGTGTTGCTTTTGTAGCTCTAGTTGCGGAGAGAGTATAATGGTGCATGGAAGTTAATCATCACTGAGGCGTATAATCTTCCTTAAGCTAATCAATGGGATCCTCCATTAAGATCAATTCAATATCCATAGATCTTGCAGGTGCTGCCAACGAGATTGATAAGGTGAAATGTGATCATTTCTCTATACGGTGAGCATAATTTGTTAACCTTATGCATTATCAACCTTCCATGTTAGGTTGATTAGTTTGTATGTGTGTTAAGTTCTAGATGATGTTCACTTCCAAATGCATATATATAGTAGCAAGGTACAAGTTTAAATGACATGATTATTGAGTTTTCGTTCTTCTTGATTAATGCAGTGCATTCGTAGCTGAAACCCGTGAGAGAGACCATAGAAAATGTTGGCCGTTTTCAGAAGAGAGCATTAGTTTGCTGGACCAACAAAGCTATGCTCTTCCTTCTTTATCTGTGCCAAAGTTTAGATGGTGGCATTGTATGAGCTGTATCAAAGATATAGATGCTGATGGAACAAAAGCAACTGGACCTAGTGGTATATAAATCACATTTCCAATATTGTCTTTATGTTTCTATAAACATTATATATACTTGTCTAGTTAAACTTATGCATCTGAGTTGTTTCCAGATTGTGGACTGCATTCAAACTCAAGAACTATTGGAAACTCTTCGGTTGTTCCAAGTAAAAGCAAGTTGAATTCGTTAACTATCATTGATCAAGAGAAAGAAAGGAAGACTGATATTGCAGGTCTGCATTTGCTGGTGTTTAGTTGCACATTTCATAGCACCTGAATTAATCATTTTGTGTTATCATTTATTTCAGGTAATGCTGTTGAGGAGAATTTGGATGTAAACTGTGAAAGAACTCAGAAGGATGATGAGACAGGTATAGTTTTCTCTGCTCTAGCCACACTTACAAGTATGCACATAAAGCTGAGTACTGATTTCTATAAGCTCAACAACTGCAGCTAGTACGTTTCTCAAGAAAGCTCGTGGTCGACCAACGAATGCTTCTACTGTTAGGAGCAAGAGTAGAAAGCTCGCGAGTCCAGAGCAGGTAGGCAACAAGAAATCTAAAGAAAAGGTTAACAAACAAGTTGTGGATCATCAGGCTGTGACAACTTTCGGGTCATCTGAAATAGCTGGTGTGGTTGAAGATACACCTCCTAAGGCAACCAAGAATCATAAAGGTATCCGTGGGGTCTGTTGGAATGCGATAATGGGTCATCAGAGAGTATAAATCTTGCTATGAGTGGGCTGCAGCGTAGGAAATCACGAAAGGTTCGTCTTCTCAGTGAGTTGCTTGGTAATACCAAAACCAGTGGTGGTGGTAGTAGTAACATCAGAAAAGAAGAGTCTGCTTTCAAAAAGGAATCGGTTAGAGGTAGAAAAAGAAAGTCGTTACCTGAAAACAATTATGTCAGCCGGATATTAAGTACAAACGGCGCCACCTCTGAGAATGCCTCCAAAAGTTGTGACTCTGATCAAGGTAAAAGTGAATCAACTGATAGTGGGTTTGAGAGAACTCCAATTAAGGGTAAGCAGAGAAACAGAAGATTTCAGGTTGTTGACGAGTTTGTTCCGCCAGTTCCTTGTGAAACTGCACAAGAGGGTGTTAAGGAGCATGATGCAGATCCCAGTAAGAGATCAACTCCTGTGCAATCTTTATTCACTGGAAAAGATTCGGTTCCTTGTCCTCCAGGTACTCAGAGAACAGAGAAGAAGCTCAGTTTAGCCAAGAAGAAGACAAAGAATCCCGTAACAGATAATGGGAAGAGCACCCTCATCAGTTTTAATACCGGCATTGATGGAAACCAAACTGGTCCTCCAATAAACACAGTTTCCCACACTCGAGATTTATTGAATGAGAAGAGTTTATTTGACAACCGTTTGGCTTCAGAAGGGTATTTCAGAAAATATATCCCTCAGCCTAATGATAAGCCGGTCACTTCTTTGCATTTGCAAGACAATGATCATGTCAGGTTAAGAGATGCGGAACGAAACTGTCTTCGAGACTTTAGTTCCTCTTCTAAGTCCAGCACAGGTGGATGGTTGAGAACTGGAGCAGATGTTGTTGACTTCAGAAGCAACAACAACAATGCAAATAGATCGTCTTTCTCGAACTTCAAGCTAAGATACGCCCCTTCTTCTACTGAAGTTGCGGATGTTTCCCGTGTGCTGCAAAAGGTACAAGCTTTTCATCTATCGTTATTTATGTAAAGATCTGTATTATAGTTTGTGAATTAGTACCTGGAGCGTAAAAATTCTCAGTCAGCTTCTTTAATCGCCATGCTTGCTCATTCTGTTTTCCAACTTGCACTGTTTATTCCAAACTGGTGTGCTTCAGTGATTGGATGAGGATAATAACGGGATTGATTTACTTGGCAGGATGCTTCTGGTGCAGACAGAAAGGGGAAGACTGTTATGGTCCAAGAACATCAGGGAGCACCCAGAAGCCAAAGCCACGATAGAAAGGAGACTACGACTGAAGAGCAAAACGATGATATTCCCATGGAGATAGTGGAGCTCATGGCCAAAAACCAGTACGAGAGGTGTCTTCCCGACAAAGAAGAAGACGTTAGCAACAAACAGCCATCGCAAGAAACGGCACACAAATCCAAGAATGCTCTACTGATTGATCTGAACGAAACCTATGATAACGGGATCTCACTTGAGGAAAACAACAACACATCAAGACCACCAAAACCGTGTGGTAGCAATGCAAGGAGGGAAGAACATTTTCCTACGGGAAAACAGCAGCAGAACTCTCATGACTTTTTCCCAATAAGTCAGCCTTATGTGCCTTCTCCGTTTGGGATCTTTCCTCCCACACAAGAAAACCGAGCCAGCTCCATCCGGTTTTCTGGTCACAACTGTCAGTGGCTTGGGAATTCGCCAACTGTGGCTAATCAGAACCCTTCTCCATCCTCATTTCGGGTATTACGTGCTTGTGATACGTGCCAGAGTGTTCCTAATTCTCATCCAATATGGCCATCTTCCATGATACCACCACAGAGTCATCATAAGCCAGTTTCTTTCAATATGGATCAGTCAGCAAAACCTGGTATGCTTTCACAAGCAGCTAACAATGAAAATACATGGAACCTCAACTTTGTTGCTGCCAATGGGAAGCAGAAATGTGGGACTAATTCAGAACTCTCATTTGGCTGCAAACATGCTGCTGGGGTTAGTAGTAGTAGTAGTAGGCCAATAGATACCTTAGCTAGTGAGAGCTCTATACCGGCATTGCATCTACTCAGCCTTATGGATCCTCGGCTGAGGTCAACCACTCCCGCTGACCAACACGGAAACACTAAATTTACTAAAAGACATTTTCCGCCAGTCAACAACCAGTCAAAGGAGTTTATAGAGCTTCAAACAGGGGACTCTAGTAAGACAGCCTACTCAACTAAGCAGTTACCTTTTGATTTTTACAGCAAGAGATTCGCACAAGACTCCTCTTCCAGAAAGAGTTTCCCCATCATACCACCTCTTGGTACGTCTTCATTTTCTTTTCAAAATGCTCAAGCTTCATGGAGTCCTCATCATCAGGAGAAGAAAGCCAAGAGAAACGACACGTTTGCTGCTCCAGTCTACAATAATACTAATGAAAAGACGGCGTTTGCGAGCAGCAACGACCAAGCGAAGTTCCAGCTTCTAGGGGCATCGAACTCCATGATGCTCCCTTTGAAATTTCACATGACAGATAAAGAAAAGAAACAAAAGAGAAAAGCAGAGAGCTGCAATAATGCCTCTGCGTGGCCGCTCAAGAATTGTGGACCCATTGTGTGCAGCGTCAATAGAAACCCTGCTGATTTCACCGTTCCTGAACCTGGTAATGTTTACATGTTAACGGGTCAGGATCTTAAGGTCCGGAAACGCACAACCTTCAAGAAAAAACCAAGCTTGTGTAAGCAGGATGCAATGAAGCAGACCAAGAAGCCTGTTTGTCCACCTACAGAAAATGCTTAAAAGGATATACGGCGTGGGAGAGATTTGTGCAGGTATGTTGCTGGGACTACCTGTTTTTTAGTTATTTAGTATTCAGTTGGTTCATCTTGAAATCAGTGACTTGAGAAAACTAGCTTCTGCATCTTACATTAGTGTTTCTTTTGCAGTTACATTAGTCAGAACTTATGTATGTTTAGTTAGGTATTAGAACAGACTTTAAAAATTAGTCTCTTCATCAAATTTTTGTGTCTCAGTTTCTAACAAAATAGGTTTCTCTCTACTCAATGTGAAACAGATACTGAGGCAGAGAGGGATTGACAGAGTAAAAGGATACACAAGAGAGAGAGAGTGAGAGAGAGAGAGCAACTCCTATTGAAATCAAGGATAAGTCAGACAGGAAACAGTAAACTGCAAATCTTCCTCCTGTTCTCAACCTCTTTTGTTATGTTTTTGTTCAAAGCATACAACTTGGGAAAAACTCAGCGTGTGTATATATTTAAATTACTCTACTACCCCTTGATAGTCCTTGTGTTTTTTTTTTTTTGGGATACCAGTCAGATACCTTTTTGACTTCGTTATAAATTATGTAGTCTTATTTAAACCGGTGGTGTGTTATTCGCTGTGTTGAAATGTTACTATCTGTCAGACAGGGCAACTCTCCCAACTCATAGGCAAACCTAGTTAAGAAAAACCCTCTAACTTTTTATTTTATCTTAAAAATATATTAATTAATTTAATATTCTGTAAAATAAATTTCCAATTTGAAAAGAAATTTTGCGGAACAACTTTTTTGACAAAAAAAACCAAGAGTGCTAAAAAATAATACTAGAACAAAGGGTTTATTGTTTACGGGAACAAAGGGTTTGTGAGGAGAAAGTAAAGACGGTCATCATCATATATATATGTGACATTACCGAAAAAGAAAATGTGGTGAGATTCCAATTCTAAGCAAATATAGCCACTGCCCACTGGTTTGTAGGATTTTTTAAGAAAAACGCATTTAGTAGATCTAAAAACTAGATAATGGGATAACAAAGACAGTTCAAATTCTAAGACAATTATATGAGATGGGCAGACGAGCGAAATATATATATATGTATTTTCAGTATTGTCAGTAGAGGAAGAGGATAGGATGTTGAATAAGTGGACCTCCATAGGAAGTGCCTCAACCCAATAGGAGTTAGGTAGTTGAGCTTGTAAGAGAAGAGCTCAAACCTCAAACAAGGTTGTACGTCCATTAATTTTCTTGGGACGTGTAAAGATATGATAAAAGAAGGCTCACTGCCTTGGGGCGATAATATCTCAAGAACAGGGCGGAGATTATTGTATTCACCACTATTTGTCGAAAGCTTTGATTGTTTTTTTTTTAATAGTTTTTGAATGAAGTGATAAAATAAAAGTGTAAGTCATTTCTCATCTTCGTGGGATAAATTAAAACATGGCTAAACTTTAAATGACGATTTTTTCGTTCATATTCATTTATGACTGAATCCCATTTCTTTTATGTCAGTCATATACTGCATGCGTTTACTAGGCTTTATAGCACGTTAAATAGTAAAACTAAATCGACGGGTTTGATATTTGTACTGATCATGCATGAATTATGTAGAATACATATATCCATATGGACCGTATCGGTTATAACTTATAAGTATTAACATGGGAATACAAAGATTATAAAGACTTTCCTATCCAATCGGGTAAACGTTAGGGAGCAACATGATATTTTGTTCAGACAACGGTTTAAAACCCCTCGACGACTACTCACCAATGAGGAAAGGCTCTGTGTGGACCTATCTTCAAACCTTTTTTCTCAACTTCCGCATAATGATGATCCTAACATTCACCTGGAGATCTCTGACCAGGACAGTTTTTCTGGAGATGAAGATAACCCTGAAGCCGAATCTGACAGATTCTTCAAGGTAATCTCAAAGAGGCTAATCAGGAATAAAGACTCAAGAGCAAGGGCAGGGGGCCCTCAATCCCTCTAAAAATATATCCTCTTAAATGGATATTTTTTGTCGTAATGTTAGAGGGTTTAATGACCCGCTAAAGCATAAAAGTTTCCGGAATTGGCTAAAGGTCCATAAACCTTTTTTTGGCGGATTAGTAGAGACTCATGTCAATCCTGACAAGGCACAAAGTATAGTAGCTTCTGTGGCCCCAGGATGGTTTTTTGCGGATAACTATGAGTTCTCAGAGCTTGGTAAAATATGGATTATCTGGCACCCATCAGTTTCGGTTGCCATTTTATCTAAGTCCCTACAGATGATCTCCTGTTTAGTCAAGCTTCCTTTTGTCTCCTCGGAGGTTGTTGTCTCTTTTGTTTATGCATCCTCAACCTGTAGTGAAGCAAGAAAAGAGCTATGGGCAGAGCTCGAGGTATTTGCAGCAACGCAGCTATGCGTCAGCACACCTTGGTTGGTTACTGGAGATTTCAATCAGATTCTGTATCCTCATGAGCACTCCAAATCAAGTACGGTGTCTTCAACAAGAGGTATGCGTGAGCTTAGTCAATGCATCCTCAACTCTGGCCTCACTGATCTTTCCTATCACGGTAATACTCTAACCTGGTCTAATAAGCATGAAATAGACCCGATTGCTAAGAAGTTGGACCGTATTATGGCTAACGATGTCTGGTTCCAAGAGTTTCCTCAATCCCTTGGTGTATTTGGGGAGCCGGGGTTCTCGGATCATAGCCCGTGTTGTATCCTTTTGGACACTCTCAAGCCTAAGCTCCAGAAGCCGTTTAAATTCCTGACACTGCTAAATAGCAACCCTGACTTTGCTCCTTTGATCCATCTTTGGTGGAATGCCCTCCCCTTTGACTGTTCAAAAATGCTGAGGGTTACTAAGAAATTAAAGGAGCTCAAGACTATCATCAGAGAATTTAGTAAGAAGCACTATTCTGACATTGAGAAGAGAACCTCAGAAGCTTATGATGAGTTACTTTCCTGCCAACAAAACCTTCTAAACTCTTCTTCTTCTCAAGCCGTTCTCTTAGAAAAGGAAGCTCATAGAAAGTGGTCTATTCTGGCAACAGCTGAAGAGGCTTATCTGCGGCAAAAATCCAGGATTTGCTGGCTCAAAGACGGTGATACAAACTCCAAATTCTTTCACCGAGTTGTGGCTGCGAGGCTAGCTGAGAATCAGATTCTTTATCTCCTAGATGAGCATGATCTCCTTATTGATTCTAAGCAGGGTATCCAGAAGCTAGCGGTGGATTTCTATCAAAATCTTCTGGGTAATAAAGGTTCTGCAAGGCCTCTCTCTATTGAGGAGCTCCAAAGGATTCTCCCCCAGAGATGTTCAGCCTCAGCCATACATGTCCTTTCTAGACCCGTTACACCAGAGGAGATCAAATCTGCTTTATTCTCCCTGCCTAGTAACAAGGCGCCGGGACCAGATGGATACCCTGCTGATTTCTTTACAGCCAACTGGAATACGGTGGGCAGTGACATAATCGAAGCTGCCCTGGAATTCTTCAACTCGGGTCAGTTACTGAAGCAGTGGAACTCAACGCTTCTTACCCTCATCCCAAAAACCCCTAACGCATCACGAATGTCAGATTTCAGACCTATAGCTTGTTGTAATACCATCTATAAGATAGTCTCCAAGATCTTAGCAAACAGGCTCAAAGCAGTACTCCCAGATCTTATATCCAACTCGCAGTCTGCGTTCATTCCGGGACGGCTCCTAGTTGAAAATGTTCTCTTGGCAACAGAGCTTGTCCAAGGTTACAACCAATGCAACATCTCTAAACGGGGCATGCTAAAGGTAGATCTGAAGAAGGCCTTCGACTCAGTGCAATGGGATTTTATCCTAAATGTCTTATCAGCCATGGGTTTTCCTCCGCAATTTGTGAACCTGATAAAAGAATGCATCACAACAACTAGATTCTCAGTTTCGGTGAATGGTGAATCATGTGGCTATTTCCCGGGTGCCAAGGGATTAAGGCAAGGAGACTCCATATCTCCTTATTTATTCACCTTGGCCATGGAGGTTTTCACAAACATGCTGAATCAGGCCTACAATACCCATCTCATTGGACATCACCCTTCGGCAATCGACCCTCAAGTTACTCATTTGGCTTTTGCAGATGATATAATGGTATTTTTTGATGGTACCAGGGAGTCTCTTGAGGGTGTTAACAAAGTCCTACAGGATTTCTCTCGGATATCAGGCTTTGAAATGAACAAGGCAAAAACAGACCTTTTTGTAGCTGGAGTGAACCAAATTGAAACCTCTCGGATTGCATCCCTTGGTTTCAACATGGGTTCACTGCCCATCCGCTACTTAGGATTGCCACTAATGCACAGGAAGCTTCAAATTGCAGACTATAGACCTCTAATCGACAGGGTATCAGCTAAATTTTCATCCTGGTCAGCTCGTGCTCTGTCATATGCTGGAAGGACAGAATTAATCAAGTCAGTAATTTATGGTACAGTCACTTTTTGGGTGTCGGCGTTCATCCTACCTAAAGGGTGTCTAAAGATCATAGAAAGTTTATGCACAAGGTATCTGTGGAATGGGGACATAACAAAGAAATCAAATGCAAAAGTTTCTTGGAAGGCACTATGCTTACCTAAAGAAGAAGGAGGTCTAGGTGTCCGGGACTTTGCTCAATGGAACAAAACGCTCTGTCTGAAGCTGATTTGGAGATTATTCTCAGCTAGGGACTCATTGTGGGCTGACTGGATAAGAAACAACAAGATAAAAGAAGATGTCTTCTGGTCAATTGATGATAAGAAGACTACCTCTTGGACATGGAGATCCCTCCTTCACCTCCGTCCTCTTGCCTTACGCTTTATTCGTTGCAGAGTAGGCTCTGGTTTCAAAGCTAGTTTCTGGTTTGATTGGTGGACTCTTTTTGGACCGCTTATAGATTTCTTTGGAGACGCGGGTCCAGCCCAAACATGTATACCTCTAAAAGGATCTGTTGCCAATGCTTGTTATCCGACAGGTTGGAGGCTTCGCCCTGCTCGTTCAACTCAGGCGGAACTCCTTCACATTCATCTGACAACAATACCTCTTCCAGCCTCAAACATTGATGAGGATTCCTATTTCTGGAGGATTGAGGATTCGGATTTGGAAACTTTTGCTACCAAGAAGACCTGGGAAGCAATTCGACATCGCCAACAACCTTTATCCTGGACATCTCAAGTCTGGTACAAAGGCGCTATCCCAAGGCACGCTTTCATGATGTGGATTGTCTATCTAAACAGGCTGCCTACCAGAACCCGTATATCTAGCTGGGGAATGCAAGTCGATACAAGATGCTGCACCTGTGGAATTCACCCTGAATCGAGGGATCATCTGTTTTTGCACTGCGAGTTCAGTGAGGATTTATGGGTGGAAGCAACTCGGAGGTTAGGCTACAGACCATTCGTTTTCCACACATGGGAAGCGTTCTCAGCTTGGTTGGATATTAAAGATTCAATCTGCACCCAAACCCTCAGGAGACTGGTATCACAGGCAGTCATCTACGCAATATGGACAGAGAGAAATAACCGGTATCATAACAATGTTTTCACCCCTGCTCATGCTCTGTTCAAAAAGATCGATAGACAAATCAGAGATGCTATCTTAGCTAAGAGGAACCGTAGAAAGTTTAAGCACCTAATGCAAAGTTGGCTTATGTTCATATAGTAAGTGTTGAAGATAAGATTGCTTGTTTTAATCACTCCTTGTTTTTTTTTTTTTTTGGGCAAGGACTGGTTTCTGTATGCCAAGCTATTGTAAACACTACAATTTATTTTCATAATTGAAAATTCACGGTTTTACAAAAAAAAAAACGGTTTAAAACGTGTAATAACCCACGGATAAGCTAAAGTACTTTTGAAAGAGTCAAATATGGATTACTTTTTTTTGTCAAAGGAGTCAAATATGGATAATAAATATAATTTCGGTACAAATAGCATATATATATATATATCCCAAAATTTATAGATATCCTTGGACTCATGATGAAGAATGATATTATTCCGTTTCCTTATAATTTTGTGACTTTTGTCACCGGATGACATAATTTAAACAGAAATATTACTTGAAGTTATGTCAGTAGAACTTGCGCTGGAGAGTATCTGCAAACCCTAGCTTGTGTATAAACAAGGCCTTGTCTACAAAAGTAACCTTTGGAAGGGCTACAATGTTTGTCTTCTGAACACACACAATTCCCTTCAAGGGCACATCCATCATACTTGGAACCTTCTCTTCCAAACAGAATCTCATCAGACCATTCACTTGAAAACATCTTCGTAGGATCTAACTTGTTCTTCACTTCCACGAATTTGTCAAAGTTAGGTCCACACTTTTGCTTCACTCCAAAGAAACCCACTTTCCTATTCTTTCCCCAATGCGGCTTCGCCCCGTGTTTGACAAACGCCATCTGCTCCATCTCCTCCATCACATCTTCGTTCAACCTCGGGGTCAACTCATCGTCGGCTCGGTAATAGTTAAAGTCAACAACAACAGAATCCTCTGTCTGGCCAAGATAAGCATTAGAGCCCTTGATGAAACGTATGAGGATACCGTTATAGATATCAATCCCGCATAGTCTTTCTGGTTTCAAGTCTCGTAGCTTCTTCACATCAAGGAGGAAGTCTCTAAACCTAGCAACCGTAAATATAGCCGTCGTTTCATAGAAGGAAAGACCGTTATACCTCGGGTCCCATGCACAAGCGACGTCAATTCTACTCGAAGACGAGTAAAGGCAAGACCCGGAAGTCTGGATCTTGCCTTGTCTCCCAATAACCGGATACCCGGTAAAGAGCAAACCATTGTTCTTTAGACCATTCGCGGTTAGTTTCTTGTAGGCCAAAGTCGTATCCGCCGTGGTGCATTTTCCTTTCTCGTTCTTGCTTGATTCAAGCGCCTTCTCTGCAACATTTTCAAATCTTAAACATCTAATAAAACCAGACTATATAAACCGGGAATGTTATAAGGAGTCTTCTACTAACCTAATGCTCGGACCCCTTTAGAGATCAAGATAGGATTAGACTGAAAACCAGTGAAATCGTTGACTCCATTACCGGAGATATTGATCGGTGATCGGACATCGTAACGGTAAACCGCAGTTTTCCTAGAAGGATACCAAGTTATGTCTCCGAATTCGAATTCCTTGCCATGCTTCATAAATATGTCTTCAAGTGCTACGTCAGATGTGAAATTATACATTATACTTCTCTTGAATGCTTTCTCTATCGAAAGCTTAACCTACAAAATTAATTATAACAAAACAAAATACATAAAAATAATCAAAACAAAAAAAAGTTAACGGCGTTAAGTTTATACCTTAGAGATGACCCCTAAAACACCCAACGACAATTTAACGGCGTTAAGAATCTTATCATCTCTTCCTTGTTCGAGTCTAACAACTTTGGCGAAACCTTCAGATGAATCCGCCGGAACCACAAGGCTGATTCCGACAACATGGTCATGAACCGAACCGCCTCGTCCAGACCACGAGCTTCCGTGAGATCCAGTACTAATGAGTCCACCGATACTAACTCCTTCCCAATACGGCGACGTTCCAATGCTAAACCCAGCTCCTTCAACTTTATCGATCAGCTCTCTCAACGAGACACCAGAATCAGCCGTAACCGTTAACCGGTCCGGTTCAATCTCGATAACCGAATTATACTTCGACGTACTGATTAGCATTGCGTCTGAACCGGAAGGACAAGCGAGTTTGGGTATGGTGTGAGAGAACTTGGTGACCGTTTTGACTTTGAGATGGTGCTCAGCCGCGTAAGCCACGGCTTTACGAAGCTCCTCCTCCGTCGTTGGATACGTGACGTTAGCCGCGCGGCATGTTTTACGGTCGGGCCAGGTGCCGTACGCGTTGAAGACGGTGCAACCTGTTTGGTCGCATCGAACCGGTGGTTCTGGTGGTACGGATTGAACGGTCCATATAGTGAAGAAGAAGAAGAGAGATAGAAATGAAAAATAAAGAAGGGTATGAGAAGAATAACGCATCATGATTTATGTTTTATCTCTTGGATCTCTCTGGTTTTGGTTTTGGTTTTGGAGGTTTATGCTTTACTTATGTATAAATGAGTTTTTTTATTGAAGATGGAAAACATAGCTTTGAAGCAAATAAATATTGCTGGATCTTTATTGTATATTGAGTTTGATCATCTTCTGAATTTAGTGTGACATATCATTTATCTTTTAAGTAGCAGCTATTTATTCGAAGATGGTAAAGAATTAAAAATTTAGTATAATCTAAGATCTGGTCAAAAACCTAAAGTGATGGAAAATATTGTAGGTTTTAAATATGAAATATTTTTTTTAAAATAAAATTTCTGATTTTTTTAAATATGAAATATTTCTTTTTAATAAAATTTCTGATTTTTTTAAAATATGAAATATTGCCCAAAGTATTTCATCATTCATATTTTTTAAAGACACAATGGGTCTAAAATAGAGAAAAGGTGGAAATTGACAAAATAATTGAACTGACAAAAAAGTACCAAAAGGAAAAGCGTGTTCTGTTTGGTTTTTAAAGCGGTGATAATATGATTGATGCTGCTAATTGATTAGTTTAACAATAGTTATGAAGATTAATCCAATACTATATTTTTAGTTGGTTAGGCTTCGACAATGGGTACAGTACCATTATTATCATAAGAGTAAACGGCAAACAAACTCTCTAAGGTCATTGGTTCAGGTTCCCCTGGCCAACCGATACTTAATAACAAAAGATGTTCTGGTGGAAACAAAACCCTCATGCCAATCCAGTCCAGCTTTTGTAGGACCGATTTTAAAGTTTTGAAAAAAGTTGGTCAGTACTTGGCCTGGCTCATATAAGATTAAACCCTATATATTTAATTTAACGGTTAATTGTGAACTACTGATTCGCACAGGCAAAGGATATGACGGATCTAAAAGTTAAAATCGAATTTGAGTTTGTCCCATATACGCATCAAGTCGGATTAATCTAATCCAATTAACCTTTTTCAAATTAGGAATTAGTTTTTTCTTTCTTTCTTTCTTTCTTTATATACGCAGTTATGTTTTTGGAGTTTAATAAAATAT
Source organism: Camelina laxa (assembly GCA_024034495.1). Classification (NCBI taxonomy): domain Eukaryota; kingdom Viridiplantae; phylum Streptophyta; class Magnoliopsida; order Brassicales; family Brassicaceae; genus Camelina; species Camelina laxa. The sequence goes on from CM043881.1 coordinate 4,277,535, forward strand.
CAGACCAATATTTTGGTCAAATTTGAGAAATATTTGTTTCGTAATAAAATTACGTACATAAGAAATTCGGACACAGTTTTATAATACCCTTTTCATAGTTTCATATATTCAATAGTTGGAGAGTTTGAGTCATGCGACATATAAATGAATTAATTAGACAATTAGTTATGCATGCATGGTGTTCTCTGATTGATGATAGATTATTTCAAAATAAAACTATATTGGTATGTTTAGACAATCCAAGAGTCATACGTCGTTTGGATGTTCTAGAGAGTCTTACGTAAAGTATTTCATTTCCGTACGGAGAAAGAAGTGTACTTAGGATATGTGATGATTTTTAGATTCCTTGTGTTCACTGGTTACCAGTCTCGTTACTAGCTCGTTGAACGATGCTACTGAATAATTAACTTATCTGTTGAGTGATCCTAATTCTTCTATTTAAAGACTATGTTTTTAACCCCAAAGACAAGACTGTTGTGTTATAGTCAAAACCTGAGGTATAAAGATCTAGAGTAGCACCTTTTTGATCAGTATAGCCGCAGACCAAATTATGGTTTGGATCAACTAATTTTGTTTGTGAGTTTGTCATAATTGTACGATTAGGGCCATTATGCTAAAGTAATACTAGTATTTATTTGGTCATTATAATACTGATCTAGCTAGATCAGATCATGATTATTTTTTCATGCTTAAATTAAAAGACAATTTTGAAGAAAACCTAGATCATTATGTTGTTATTTATACAATCACGCGTGGTCAATTAATTTATAGATTTTAATATGTATTGGTTATGTTTATGTACCAATGATATGCTTGAACACAAGTTCAAACAATGTTGGTATATATGTCAGCTGGTGTTATTTCTTAGCAACTCTGATCTGATAATATTTAGAGCATAAATAAGATCTAGTTCATAGTATAAGCATTGAACAATTTGATTTATTGATTTTTGAGTGGTTCGACTTGCAATATACATATAAGAAACCCCGGTTATTTTAACGTTCTATAAACTTCTATAGTGCATGCTATATAGTAGTATCAGAGTTGCCATGAAATGACATGTCAATGTTCCGGTGTCTATGGAGGTACCTCTCAACTGTAAATAGAGACCACCTCACATGTTAATGCAAATAGTTAAGTAGGAAAATGACCAATCCATGAACATGCAAGAACACATGAGCTTTCGTATTTCTACTAATATATATATAATATTCTAGGATTCATAGCAGAAGTTAGAATAAAATAAAAAGTAATATGTATAGATGACATGTACCAATTTACTTATTGTCAAATCATTATTATGAGTTGAGAACCCACAAAGTTAAACATTATATCAAAATTCAATTATTTGATACATGTAAAAGTTTTACTGTCGATCGGTTTTAGAATGTCATACGGTTCCAAAGAGATTTTCTTTTAAGTGACTGTTCCGAGAAAATGTTGTCTTGTGTACCGTGAGAAGCATAACCTAAGATTGTATAGTTAATGTGAATCTTGTGTCGTTAAATCCAGTTCGTTGTTGTTAACAGTTCAAATATGTCTTTCAAGGGTAAAAAAATTATTCCACAGTAAAACCTAGTAATAATTTCGACATAGTTTATATAAATCTAATAATTGTAACATATTTTTATATACACTACACATAGATAGGGAAGTGGGAGACAGAGAGCGAAGGCCCACACATCTTTAAACAAAAGAACAACAAGCCCGTGACCCCCAAAAACTAGCTTTCAGATTATTATTATTTTTTTTATCATCTGACATATTAAATCTCAACCGTTAGATATCATTTTCTTCATGTCCCATTCTGACTCAGATCCAACCGTCCATATTCCTCCAGTGTCTTCAATAGTTGGGTCCCTTTTCTTCTCCCTCTCGCTGTACACTCTCCTCCTTCAAGCGCCAACGCCACCGCCCGAGCCACCTCTTCCGCCGGCGCCACCGCTATCTCCTCCCCTGAATCATCTCCTCCTCCTTTCCCGTATACCACCGAGAGTATGCTTATTGCGTATTCTCTTCCTCTCCCTGCCAATCTCGCCATCACCGCCACCATCGCCGGCACCGTCATCGCGTGAGCTCTAACCTCCGCCGCTCCTTCCTTCGTCGTGCACATGAGCTCTAACGCCGCTAAAGCGCGTTCCACAGCTGAGATCTCTAGCCCCGCCGCCGTTTCCACTACTGCTCGAGCGGCTCCAGCCTCGACCGCCACGTGGCGGTTTCCTTCGGCGAGGCAGAGCGCGAGGAGGATCTTGGTGACGTATTTGGCCGTTACGATCTTGTTGTTGCTGCGTAGGCAAGAGACGAGGCCTCGCATGAGACCCGGTGGACAAGTCGGATCAGAAGGCGGGTCGGGTACGACGACCCGTTCGAGTAGCTGTAGAGCGAGGAGCTTGTCGGATTCGGAGACGGATGTGAGGTGAAGCTCTGCGATCTGGAATGTTTCTTGGAGTGTTGTGGTTACCGGAAGAGGCGGCGGTGGAGGTGGTGGAGGAAGAGAAGGAGCGGTGGATGGAGTTTGGTCAAGGTGATGAGGGAAGCGCCATTGAGTGAAGCTTTGAGAAGTTGAGGTTGAGGAAGAAGAAGACGAGGACGAAGTGGTTGTTGGTTTACGGCGAGGTTGCTGCTGGTGAGGAGAAGTGGGACTGAGGACGGACTGTGTGCAGCGGCGGAAGAAGCCACAGGAGAAGAGAGGACGCGGCGGCGCGTGGGGTTTCGGTTTTTGGTTTGCTTTCATCATCGCTCACTAGAAGAGAGTTTTCAAGTGAAGTTGGAGTGCAGTGAACAAGTGAAGTGAAGAGTTCTCTTTTTTAAATAGGAGGAAGAAAATAATTGATTCGCACCAAATTTGTCAGGCGTTACACTTGTATTCTCCCTAAGATTATTATTACTCGCACATTAATCCATTTAATAATATTTATTATAATCACATGTGTGTGTATGTGCTATGGTCCCATGAGAATTACGAAGTCACGATTTTGACGAGGGTTCAAATCTACAGGTTTGTTTCATTGGATCAATCATTATCTTGAACAGGTTGATTTGGGTCTTGAACATGGATTGGAAATTTAAACAGAGGCTTCTATAAACTTTTGAATTCACAAGGTTCAGAGCAACTCTAGAATGTGGAGAAAGGTCACAAAGCAAGAGTCTGCAAAGTACTCATTTTCCAAAGCCTAATAACATCAGGATTTAAGTTAAGCCAATGGTTTTTCTCTACGATTGCCAAAAATGGTTCGTAAACATTCTACAACTGTGAAAGAGAAAAAGAAAAAAGAGAAGGCATTTTAAACCTTTTAAGGATCCGATCACCTCCATTTCTCGCTTAATTCTTTCTTCTCTGAAAGGGCCCAAGTGATGTAGATGGCTGCAACCAGCGCTACAATCGTTATCAGGAGAAGCGCGTAGCTGAAATCGTCGGTCAGCGAGTCGTATGTCTTTGAAGGAGCAAGCCTTGTGTAGAAGAGATCCACTCCATAAGCAAAGACGTGTGTTGTTGACTCTAGCTTGGACGGAGCTGTTATTATGCCTCTTAGACCTTCTACTCTGTGGGAGTGTGTCACGTACGACTGAAATATGACAGGTGCATTAGAAATTTACAATCGATACAATCATTAAATCTAACCAAAACCAAAACCAAACCAGGGGGGACTAGTCGCCGAGTCCTAACAAAAATAAGGAAAATGGGTTTGAATGAACCTGAGGAATGATGGGTAATGAATCCGTGAGAGGGATGATTCCTTCTTCTTTTTCAGCTTGAGATGGGTTAAGTGTCCGGCGTGGATCCACAAATCGTTTATCAAGTGCCAATATCTAATCATTTATTGAAACAGTTTTTGAGTATCAGTTTTCAATCCATGGAGGTATCTATGTACGAGAAGATAAATATCCAAACCTGATCCCCGATGGTACCAATGAGAAGCTGCTTTGATGTTATACCCTTTGCTGTGGATGTCACAGCAATGGTTTTCACGGACTGAGCAAAGAAGTATGACTGTGACTTTGTAAACACCTCTGGTCTTGAGTATGAAGTGATTGGTGCTGTTAGATTGTGCTTTCCCAGAATTAGTTTCCAGACATTTTTGTTCTCCTGCAAATAAAATTTATAACGTTTCTTAGTGCCAACACTCGATCAACTGAAAAATTGTTATGAGTGTGAACTATGAAGTCATACCGCCCTAGACTGATCATAGATCTCAACGACTGTAACTTCGTACTTGTGAGCTCGAAGATTGAAATAGTGGTAAACAACCCAATTCTCACTAAACACCTGAAAACAATTTGAAGGCTAAGAAAGTTGCATTGAATCTGTGACAAAGAGAAATGAGATGAAATTGCATGAGGACTTACTGCATGAACCGGCCCTTGACAGCCTTGATGTGACAAACGGTGTAGTATCCGTCCTGTGATGGTGTCAATAAGGTATACTACAAGTGATGACTCCTCCGGTGTAACTGAGCCAATCTCACCAGCACCTTTTGGTGAAACGGTGGCCACAAACAGTAAGTTTTTAGATACGTATTTATACAACAGGTCTTGATCTGTGTTGACTTTGGCTTGTGTATGAACAACCTGGAATGAAAAATCGTATGCAAGTCAGATTAAAAAAAAAAACAAACAGTTACTGAGTAAAAACTCCCAAGAAACGCTTATTCTCAAGATGAAACACAGCAATCTGTGTATAACTTTTGAGTAAAATACTATCAAGTACTAAAGAAGCGTTGATTTAGAAACCATGATTTATACCTCATTTTTTCGTGTTAGTGTCGAAATAATTTTCTCTGATTCCGAAGGAAACACAACAGTCCAAAGTTCTCTGGTTGTAAAGCAGTACTCATCAGCAGTCTCACCAGAGCAACTGCTCTTCATTACGTGTCCTCTGATAATACCATCATCTGCCCCAACAGTGTACCAGTATATATTTTGAAACTCGCGTTGAAAGATGCTGAGAGCCTCTGAAGTTTTCGGATACAAGTGGACGTGGCCAACAGTATCAGCTATTAGATGTAAACGTTGTTCCGTTGAGTCGGTAAATGGAAGAGGCAAAACTTGCACAACAGAGTGACCAATATCTGACGAGGTAATCTCCTTCCCCGTGTACACATCTACAAATGAAAGTACACCAGGCGCACTTGAATCTGATCCGCACCTGCCAACTACAAGCACAGAAGGATTTTTGTCCATGGCGTGATGATGAGGGACCTGCCATTGGTACAAGCTAATGCCGTTTGGACGTTCACATGCTTGTGATTTTAGCAGCATGGACCAGACAATCCTCCCGTCTCCGGTGTGCAGAGCAAAAAGTTTTCCAGCTCGAGTAAGTGCTAAGATTAGTTTCCGAAAGCCATTATGGTCACGGGTCAGTTTGTTCTTTCCAGAACTCTTCACCCTCAATTCTTGAATTGCTACCACGTCCTCTGGGCTTGCTAGCAACAAGGATCCCTTAAGCTTTAGCACATGCCCCTACCAAAGATACAGAGAGAGTTAAATTGATTAGGGTGAGAAAACAACTAGAACACACCAAGTACACAACGACACAATACAACTCTAGGGAAATGAAGAAAACGCAAGCAAGACATTTAAGACCGTTCATACCTTAAGCCACTCAAAGAGAGTGTGCTCCACTTTTGCCACTGATACACCGTCCTTTTCCACAGGGAGTTCTGCCGTTGTAACATCAGTCACTGAAGCCAGGCCTTCCTCTCTGCTCCAAACAATCGCTCCTTGTTGCAGTAACAAGAGTGAGTGATCTTCCATCACAATAAGAGCCCTGAATCCATTACTCCTGTCTGTCCTGATATAGTTGTTCATGAAAACTTTATGGACACGGCCCCTATGTTGGTCCATTTGAATGGTCTCTCTAAGCAATACATTATCCAATTCATTGACAAGTTTCACCATGAGGTGAATCTTGCTCCCTTCATGATGAACTGAAGCAAAGGCTTCTTGATCGTCTGCAACTGGAAGTGAATCACTCATGGCTGTTTCATCAGATAATGAGTCTACCACCTCCAACTTTCCTTCGCCACCAACCTTCACAAATATAGTGCGTTTATTGACTTTCACAGCAAGCATATTGCTAAGAAGAGGTGATAAAATCTCAGCGTTTCCAGAATCCTCAACAAGATCTGAGATAGGAGTCTTCTGGAAGCTAATATCTCCATCTATGAAGCCAATGGTAACCAAAATTGACCTCGTCGAATCAAGAACAACAACTTTATCACTTGAAACTGATGAAATTTCGCCAGAGAATCCACCTGGGATCACCATACTTTTTTGTGCCACTACCTCTCCACTTTTGGAATCAATCTGATAAACAACAGCCTCAGATAAATTAACGAATCCTAGCACATAGATTACAGTACTTCCAGGAGGTTGAAGAACCCTCTGAACTTCAAACCTGCATGAGGCACCATAATACACAGAGAAAAGATTACTAAACGCCAAAAACATTATAATATGCATGTCTACACTTAAAGCAAACTCATTCAAGTATACAGTGACGGTTATCATACCCTTCCGCTGTGAAATCCTTTTCCCACAAGACCTCACCATCTAAAGCAGAAACAGCATGAAGGTACCCACCACCGAAAACTGTAATAGGGTAGTCCTTGTCAACCTTCAAATTTGTCTGCAAGAAAACTCTAGTTCATTAATAAGCAACCACAGAAATGATAACGCAACTAAGATTTCATCAGATAATATCATTCTTTGATGGCCTATAAATGAAAGTTATTGTTTTCTTATAATAGTAAGGGTTGTCCTATTTTTTAAAAGAAAATAGCAGAACCCTACGCTTGTATTAGTATTATTACTTACCGGCACCGATAACAGTGACTTTGAATGGTGAGCACTATGCAGAGCTGTTTCCCACACCATTTGGCCATCAGGAAGGTTCCAGGCTCTTAGAGTACTTCCTTCTGATGAAAGTGTAATAACATCTGAAACAAGTTGAAGCCAAAAAAAATAGAGTTCAAGACTGTAGTACATTACTGTTGCAGGTGAAAGCAAATATAATGTTTGGTACACCCAAACATAGTTGATCCACATGTATTGAAGATAATTCTTACATTTTCCCAAGGCAATACCAACCCCATCGATAGCGTCCTTTGTCCCGAGAACATGCCTCCAAACTGCAACATATCAGAAAACAAAGTAAGAAAAAAAAGACACAGAGCCATGAAAATCATAGTAGAGGATGTTCCAAGATTCGAGATGGATAACAAATAATTATTAACGTGAATAAATCTTACATATCTCCCCATGTCTGAGATCAAGTGACGCAACAACATTCTCCTCGGTTGAGACGATAACACGCTTTCTCCCAGTCTTTTGAGTGTGGAATACTGCATGCTTCACTTTCCCAATGTAACGTTGGTGCCTACAACAATACAACAGTGACTCTCTATCAATGAAAACACTTCTATGTAGCAATATAAAAGCAGCTTAACCCGATCGCATCTCAAATTCACTAGTGTTCGAACCGGATCCTCCCATGAATCATATAATAACACAATTCACTAGCTTATGAGATCTACAAAAACTATTAAATCACAGATTCGAGACCCACTGCGGAGTGGATTTAATCAGATTGGCGAAAAGCTCTACTTAAGACTTCGAAATCGAAAACTTCCTAAGCGATGAAGCAGTAAGTAAACTTCGAAACTAATCTGCTCCAGAGATACAAATAGAGAGAGACTGAAGAAGAGAGGAGTTCATTATTACCAATCGGCGAGGCCGGCTTGATCTTCGTAAAGGGAGAAAGATACAATTGCAGATGATAAGAAGAGGAGAAGGACAAGAAAAACCCTAATCGCCATAGCTATGACGATTGCTGACTAAAATTTATCCTCAGCAGATCTGGAGATGGAAGATAGTTTTTGGTCTCGATGATTATTAAATCGTGGGAGGCTTTAACCAAAGCCAACAAGAAGGTCTTCTCCTACAGAACAAAGCGAATATTAATCTTTTATTTTTATTTTATTTTGTTGCTCTCTCATCACAAAGCCAATATATTAAATCCACGTATGACATATATTTATCATAAATAATAATTTAAAAAAAAAAAAAAAAAAAGGCAATTACAACTATGGTTACTTACAAACCATAAAAACAATTTTGTTAAATTTCTGAAGAAAATATATCACAAATTTTTAAAAATGTTTTAATTTTTTACTACATTCTACTCAGATATGTTCGTGTCGTGTACTTGCGTATAGTTCTAGACACTGTTGACTTTTAAGAATTTAGTTCCGAATGGTTTGTGTTAGCTGTAAGAACTACGGAGCAGAGCAGCGTGTTGGAAATAAATGGCATAACCCATTCAGAACCTTGGAATAGCACCATTCAATTTGTTTGATTACTTTTTATCCGAGTTAAAAATCCAATCATGAGTTAAGTTTTGTGTGTGTTATAAGATTTTTATTCAAAAAGTTAATTACAAATTTTTTTTTCACAGTTTTCGTTATATGTTACATTTACCATAAGATTTGGAACACTACACGAAATACAGAACATTGAGCACAGATAATCCCACCAAGAGCAAGCGAGACAAATGGGCCTAATCTCTTTTTTCAACAACACTCATAAGTTTATTTATAAATGGGCCTAATTAGCTACATGGGCCTATCCCAATAAATCAGAAACATGCCATTCAAACAGTACTACTACGCTGCTGAGAACTGAGACTGTGTGTGACTGAAGATATTTTGGGATAATTTGTCGTCTTTTGATCGGTGAAAGCTTCAAGAAATTTGTGCATAAGCGAACTGATCACAAAACCTTATCCGTTAACAAAAAAAAAAATCCCAAAGAGAAATTCTCAAAAGCAGTAGTAATGGAGGATCAAGCGGCGGCGGCGTTACCGATTTCTGAAGATTTATCCCGGAAAATAATCTCTATTGCCGCCGGTGAAGCGCATACCATCGTTCTAACCGGTACAGATAATTATAATTCCACAGCAGCTTTCATTTTAGTTATGTTTTCTTGAGTTTGAATTTTTTGTTCATTGGAATTTGTTTTTTTGAAGGCGATGGATGTGTTTACTCATGGGGAAGAGGGATGTTTGGCCGTCTTGGTACGGGTAAAGAATCAGACGAGATTGTACCAGTTCGAGTCGATTTCGAGTTACCCGATCAAGTAGCTGGAGATCGGGCTCGTATCGTTGGTATTGCTGCTGGTGCTTATCATAGTCTCGCTGTCTCAGGTGCTTTCTTCTATTCATATGTTATAATCTTTAATCTTCTTCTATTATTAGCTTTGTGCTGCTGATTTTGGTGTAGACAGATTTTGTTTGAGAAATTGGTGATTGTGATGATCAGAAGTTTTCGTTTGCTCAAATTAGCTCCCTTGTTCTGCATTTCTTAACTTCCATTTGTGCAATTGAAAAGTATGTTTGAGTTGTCTTTGTATTTTATACAAATGATGGAAACGTTTTAGCTTAATTAAGTTAGAGTTTCTTGATTTTGTTAATCGAAAGGGCTATACGAAGTTTAGGACCATGGTACGAACATAAGTTTTGTTTATGTTATACGAAGTTGATATAATTAAGGATTTCTATTGACCATTATCGTGTTGTTTTGTTTCTTTTGCCTTGTAAGCTTTTGGCAGATGATGGCTCGGTTTGGTCTTGGGGTTATAACATGTGTATCCTTTATCTGAGTGTTACCTTTTCTAGTTTTATATGATTGATAAACTACATTTTTTGTTTAGTGTTCTGTTCTTCTCTACATTGCCTGCTACAATCTATACTGTGTTCAATCCTTGACTGATAAATGGATGGCCAACTTGGTTTTGATGGGGAAAACTCCTTGGCACCATACTTGATAAAAAGTTTCTTTGAACAAGAAGGATCTAGTTCCTCTCTAAATGATTCTGGTAGAGAGACCATATCAGATTTAAAGGTATGGTCCTGGAAACGCTTTAGTGTCGCTTTATATATGTCAAAAGCCTGAATCAGAACAATTTCCTTTACGCTTGTTAGGTTTGTACTGTCAAGGCCGGATCCATGATGTCTCTTGCCATTGATAATATTGGAGGTCTTTGGATGTGGGGGAATGTTCCTCCACAAGACAGTGGGATTGAGCCTCCTGTGTCTTTTACAAGCATCCCGATTCCATGTCCTATACCCGAGTTCCATGGCCGGACTGTTTTGAAGGTAGCATGTGGGGATGAACACGTTGTTGCCCTCGTTGGTCCCAGTGGGATCCACAATGACAACAGTTATGATGATTCTGTTTTGTATTCTTGGGGAAATAATCATTGTGGCCAGTTAGGACTTGGGGATAAAGAAAGGCGAGCAAGACCTCAGATTGTGGAGACATTTAACCAGAACTCTGGTCTTACAGTCTACGACATAGCTTGTGGTGCTCATCACACAGCTCTTCTCACCTACAGGAAGGAGACACCGGAAGGACCGAGCATTTGCTGGACATTCGGCTTTGGCGAAAATGGTCAGCTTGGGCATGGAAGTACCAAGAGCTCATCGATACCAGAGCCAGTTTCAGAGCTCCCTGAACACTCTTATCTAGTTTCTGTAGACTGTGGGTTATTCCACACAAGCGTGGTGTCATCTGAGGGATTTGTGTGGTCGTGGGGAATGGAGAGAGGTTTAGGGTTATGCCCCGATGTCAACTTCACAGAGGTGGAAGCAGGAGATGACAGCGTTCCAAGAAAAATTTCAGGTGGGTCAAGATTCCGTGACCCGGTGCAAGTTTCTTGCGGGGCAGCACATACAGTTCTTGTGGCAAATGGTGGTTACAAGCTGTGGTCTTGGGGAAGAGGAAGAAATGGAGTGCTCGGGACTGGGGATGTTAGCGACCATTATGTCCCTACTCTCGTCTTCTGGCCGAATGAGCTGAAAGCGGAGAAAGAAGAAGTAGTTGATGCTGAAAAAAGCGCATCAACCGAGGAGATCAAACGGCTAGAAGCAAAGCTAATGGTGATGGAAAGATATGCAAGCATACTTCATGGATCCATATTTGGCAAACCATTTAACGAAGAAGAAGATATTCCGTATTCATTACGGGTTTCTGGGTATTTCGATATGGGGAAAGAGTGGGGAGAGATGCTGGAGAGTGCTGATAAGAGTCAGCTTATGAGGCTTCAAGCTTTCTATGAAGACATGATTGGTAGGGTTAAGGACAAGGTGTTGCAGAGAAGGATTCAGGAGATTATGAAAGATTGTCTTCAATCTTCAGCCCCTAGACATTAATTATTATTACCTGTTGTGTTCTAATAGCATAATACATTCACTTAAACTGACAATATATTGTTTTATCTTCAGTTTCTGTGTGTTTTGGGCAAATGATGAGAACAAGATTTGGTTTTGGTGTTCGTAGTTCGACGTAATGCCTGACATAAGAATCTGATTAACTGGTTCGACCTGGAGCCATAGGATAGTAAAATTAATTGATATCCTGTAAATACTATATATACTACATGTGCAAATACACAATACCTCTTCTCATGGGCTGGTTTGGCACACGTAGCTTATATAAATCTTCGACACTTCATTACTCTCTCTGTACTTTCTTTTCACACTTTATTTGATTAAATTCTTTCAAAACCTTTTACACTTTGTTTGTAAAAAGCTCTTCTAGTTGCAATAAAGGTTAACATAACAATCAGAAAAGAGGTGGTGATGTTACATCAAGATTTTAGCTTTAAACCATCTCTTATATCTGTGTTGAAAATGTTTGTCATGAATATCAAAATAATCAATGATATATTTAATTTACTCGATAGAGAAATAATTAGATAAGAGAAGAAATTTTTACTAAACTGGTTACCAATTTCTATGTTTATATTAAAACCCCACTGAGGTATTAAAAGAATATCTACTTCTGAAATAGTATATTTTTAAAAAGGGTCTGAAATTAGTTAATTAAGAGCTAGTAGACGTTTAAAAACTCCCTTTAAACCTTTTTATTTTGGAAAGTTTTTAAAATAATACTGTTTTGACAAAAGAAAAATATTAGAAATTATTTTTGAGAAACCGTTCGTTAAGACTGAGTTAAAAAGAAAAGAAAAAAAATCCTTTTTAAGAATCAGTCCAAAAATTATCTTATTTAACTTTATATTTTACAAAATTATTGACACTGTAGTATCACATCATCCAACAACCGGTGCAGGACAAGAAAAAATCATCCAACAACCATTGCAATGTCCTTTCATATTAAATTCTCCAACATATATATATATCAATGTAATCATTTTATTGCCAACTCACTATTAATTAATGTATTTAGAAATATGTTGAACTCAAGTTCATATATATCAACGACATTTTGTTGTTGATATGTTCTATACCAGTTGTATCATTTATCTGTTGGAAAAAAAGAAAAAAAAAAAAAAAAGTGGTATCACTTATCTGAAGCGATCATGTTTTGTTGAAAAGAAACAAAAACAAAAACAAAAAAAAAAAACAAGAAAAGAATTGTCATGAGACACAACTTCTATCTAGATCTGAACCACGTAGATGATTATTTTTGTTTTATTATGTAAAGTATAGTTTTCTATTTTTAATTCTGATAATACTGGTCCCAGTTTCAACCCACCGGATGGGTAAAAGAAGCAATTAATTACAACCTAACGGAGAGTGTACTACTGGTGCCAGGCCATTAGCTTGTGGTAGTAGGAAATGGTCAGCTGAAGCTGAACCATATATAGCTGGAGAAGTGGTATGGCTAGCTTTAGGTTGTCTTTTGGGAGCGGGGGAGGCTCGATTCCGGTTCGTGGTTTTCAAGTTTGAGTGTTAGATATTACCCAAAAAAATTTCAACCAGATATTACCCAAATATATACGTTAAACTGTTTGATATTCTCATAAGCTTCTTAATTTGAAATTTTATTACTGTGTGAAGATAATTTATAAATTTTCCGGCTCAAAACGTTCTAACTCACGTACAATGTATTATAGTATCAATATGCGTACCTACTATTTATTGGCTAAATATAACCCATAATATACATTATTAAGGTGTATAATAAGCTAACGTGAACGCAGAATTTTAATAAGTACTTTGATTTTATATTCACAATTTCTTTTGGTAATTAAAGATAAAAAGTGATGTAGTACTACTAGTGTAAATCGCCAAGTGTTATGGAAATTTTAAATTATCTTAATTCCTAACACTAATGTATGAGTGTCTACCAACTATATTCGTACCTATAATCGCTTACACATTAGATTACACGTTGAATTATACTACTCTATTGTCTAGCACTTTTTTGCATAAAATAATATTCGACCTTACTAAATCAAGCAGCACTAACCCAAGATATTTCTTACAAAACAATTATTAAAACACCCTTAATATAGCAACTGGCAAAAGAAAGTTTTCCACAAAAAAATATCGGCAGTGCTTTAATACGGAAATATACGAGTTTATATTTAAAATTTGTATTTTGCTTATTGCCATGGGTCTTTGCTGTTATCATTGTCTTCTTCTTTGTTGCTTTTGTGATTTTTTTTTTCCTTCTTCTCGATACGACCAGTAGTGATTAATTGCTTTTGTGATACTTTACCTTTTACGTATAAGATAACATTAAATGATGTAAACCGAATGAAAATGCCAAATCATATATGCATGGCTAACCGGCCGTTATATCAGTTTATAACCAAATTTATTCCAATGCTTTACGCAGATTCGACTCTAATGGCCACCGTCAATTAAACTAATCTACTAAATGTGATTAACCTGCCGACTTACTTGATCCCTAGATATTTAGAACAAAAGCATAATAATAGAGAATTTCAAGTGGTTCAGATACCTTTTTTATTAATTTTAAAATGTCAGCATTTTTGTAAAGTCGTTTTTGACGATTTTGGTCGAAATCTCTAAAAAAAGTAATAAAGGAGTCAATGATACGTTTTCCGTTTTTGGAGTTTTGCATAGTCCCATCATTAGAGAGACAGATAAAATTTTGATTTAAGAATTTCAACACCTCACAAAAGATATGCAAGAAAGTAACGTCGGATCCACTCTAGATTTGCGCGCGTTATAATGTCGTTAATTAAACCCTATGGAAGTAATTTAAACTATTCGTTTATAGTTAGTGGGGAATAGGTAGGGCTACGTTGGTATAAACCGATCAGATTTACCTGAACCACAATTAAAATCTAAGTGAAAATTAAACCAAGGTTAGAAAACTGACATCGAATCAAATTAAACTAGCTTGGTGAATCAAATCCAAAATTAACTAAAACTGACCAAAAAACACATCAACCATTATATAATCAAACATAATGTACGAGCTAAACCGCAATCATTGTCAAACCTAGCAAAACTCAAAATCCCATATTGTTGGTTTAAGTAATCTTAACCGTCAACTGTGGAACTTGTTGGTACCTTCTGTAGTTTGCGTGAAAAAAGAAAACAATATTTTTAATAGTCATTCAGACAAGTATGAAACCTTCGGACAGAGGAATCCTTTTAAGGTTTGAATTCTGGAATTCACATTATATATCTTGTAAAAATGTTGTAGATTATGTATGATAGTAGTTTCATGGCCGTCTCGATCGTTAATACAACTGAGTGACTGACCCTGTGCAAAATTATAAAATAATTTAAATTTATAAACATAAAATATAATTTGTTTGGAAAAGGATTTAAATTTGTGTGTAAAATCTAGCAAAAAAAAAAAAGTGGACCCTGTGCATTTACAAAAATAAAATAAGAAAAAATACTTTTCTTGAAAATGAAAAAATCCCGGTGTCCTGCTCTTCCAAATATATATACTCTGACATTAAATCTAATAGTTTTTGATACTAGTTTTTATTAGTGGTCTAGTTTCAAGTTAGGTTAGGGATTGGTCCAGACCTAATTGGATATTTACTTCATTCCCTAATTATGAAGAATGAGATCGCATGTAGAATTTATCTGGATCTCTAACTGCTGAGTCAAATTCTATAGTTGTGTAAACTTACTTTTGAAAAAAAGTATGTAAAGTTACTGTTCATGCTTCTTTACTACGTGATCATAGATTCGCTAAAAGAACGTGGAAGTAAGCGCTGCTACAATCCATTAATCCGTCAAAAAATAGTACTCTCCACCAAAAAAGATATATAAAAGGCAATGTAAACACGTAACAACTAGAGAAAAAAACACATAACAACTAACGACGTAAAATATCATTATTTATCCTAAATAGTATTAGACATATTTGTTTCACTCTATTGATAAAAAATAAATAAAGGAAATCTATTCTAAATCATGGATAGTTCCATGTCCTGATGTCCCACGCTATCTCTCGTAAGAAAGTCTTAAGGGGTAAAATCCAAAATATTTCTTATGTTTTAAACGGTGTCAGTGACATCATTTTATCATTATTGTAATAGTTTTGGTGACAATAGTCCTTATCTTTCATCTTTATCTTTAACCAAAAAAAGACACTAGTCTTTATCTTGGACGAAGCTTGTCGTTGTATGTTTTATAATAAACAAATATCATGTTGAAAATCTACAAAACTTTTGAAATTTGCCAACTGTTATATACATTTTACACTGATTAGAGAGATAGTAATTTCAGCATATATAAATCGATATGTAACCTCGAGTGGCATAACGATATGACTAAGACAGTTCATTTTCATGGATATTCCACTTTAGACCAAGTAGTTTATGGATCATCACATCTCTTTTTCATGATTATATAATTATCATAAAAAACGAGATGTTGGAAGTTCAAAAGATATGCATTTGACAGGACTAGACATGTCACCATTCTTCATTCTCCCCATATTATGATCATTCGTCATTCATGTCATATAGACTCAAATATATAATTAAGTCTACATTCATCTTAGGGGTGATTACTATTTATAAGTGTCATCAACTAGTTCCGTCTTTTTAGGTTTTTAACCTGCTCCAATAACACTCTTACATCAGTGGAAAATACTAACATTCTCATTTTGCTTTAACATAGTTACCCTTGCATGCTGTCCACATAGTAATAACTAAAGGACATTTTCTGCAATATGAAAATTTTCACACAATTCGAAGACTTAAACAAACTTTCAGTTAACACTTTTCAAAGTTTCTTGTGTATATATTTCCAATATACAATTAAGATCAGCTTTTAATATCAGTAATGTTCCACTATTATAGAACAAAAACATTACTAGTAGTTTTTCAGCCTTTTCACAAATTTTTAGAAACTCCTTTTCATAACTTTCTCATGTAAACATTGGTAGTCGTTTTCATCATTCATTGACAGACACTTTTTCTAAATAAAATAAATCGCAAAGTTTAAACTCTAGTTCCGAAATCATTTTGACAAAAAATTAATTATGTCCTCAAATATCAAAATCCATACTCTAAAACCAAAATCTTAAATCCTATTTAGCTTCTTAAACTCACGAAAAGAGTGATGCCGCCGCAACGGTGGTGGTAGAAGTGTTTGCGACACAAGTTTGGCTATAAAGAAAATAAGAGAAGGTAAGAGACATAATATGAAAGAGAGACGGAGGATATTAGACTAAATCTATATATAATAGAAAACCCATTTTTTTATGTCAACTTTTAATCCAACGGATGAGATTAGTTTCAGTTTTAATCCAACGGTTTAAAATTATTAATCGTGTCTTTTCGTCGCACCCCCATCTTTCAAAAGTCACACCTCTTAGTTTTTGCATCTCTTTGTTGTACCTCCTGGTTTCAAAAATCACATCCATTAATTTTAACATATTTTAAATCACGCCTCTTAGTCTTTGCATCTCTTTGTTGTACCTCTTGGTTTCAAAAATCACATCCATTAATTTTTACACCTTTTAAATCATATCCTTAGTCTTTGCATCTCTTTGTTGTACCTCTGGTTTCAAAATCACATCCATTAATTTTTACACCTTTTAAATCACACTTCCTTAGTCTTTGCATCTCTTTGTTGTACCTCCTGGTTTCAAAAATCACATCCATTAATTTTTACACCTTTTAGTTTCACACTTCTATGTGTTACACCTCTTTGTTGTACCTCCATGTTTCACATCTATTAATTTTTACACCTTTACATTTCACACATTTATGTCTTACACCTCTTTGTTTATTATATATAAACTTTTCTTGACAACATAAATTTTTGTGTCAAGATGAGATTAGTTTCAGTTAATCCAACGGTATAAAATTATTAATCGTGTCTTTTCGTTGCACCCCCATCTTTCAAAAGTCACACCTCTTAGTCTTTGCATCTCTTTGTTGTACCTCCAGGTTTCAAAAATCACATCCATTAATTTTTACACCTTTTAAATCACACCTCTTAGTCTTTGCATCTCTTTGTTGTACCTCTTGGTTTCAAAAATCACATCCATTAATTTTTACACCTTTTAAATCATACCTCTTAGTCTTTGCATCTCTTTGTTGTACCTCCTGGTTTCAAAAATCACATCCATTAATTTTTACACCTTTTAAATCACACCTCCTTAGTCTTTACATCTCTTTGTTGTACCTCCTGGTTTCAAAAATCACATCCATTAATTTTTACACCTTTTAATTTCAAACCTCTATGTGTTGCACCTCTTTGTTGTACCTCCATGTTTCACATCTATTAATTTTTACACCTTTACATTTCACACCTTTATGTCTTACACCTCTTTGTTTATTATATATAAACTTTTCTTGACTACATAAACAAGTTTTGAAAAATTGTTTTCGAGTACTAAAGAATTGTATTATTGAAGTATTTTTAACTTTCAAGCATCAATCTCTAATTCAAGGTAATTTAATATTTTTGCTGCGAATGACCTGTAGTGTTTCTCGGTTAGATTATTATTACTGTTAGTCGACACTATTAAGTTCATACATTAATCTTAGTTTTGTTAACTTTTAATCTCTTCAAAATTTTTAGCCTTTCCGGTTTTCATGTTTTTGCATGGCTAATGTTATTAAGTACGTGTGCCATATTTTTTGCATGGCTAATGTTTTTGATTTTCAATGTGCATATTTTATTTTTTGACTTTCTGGAAAAACCAAAACCAAGATACGAGAGGCATGATGATATGCAGTGATGCTAGAGCTACGGATAAGCCAAGATTTTTTAACAAACATGGTATAACTATAATTTTATATATGTTCTTATTTTAACCTATTTATTTTTTCTAACAAACATGGTATAAATGTTATTTTTTTCCATTAGATGTTCATGATCCAGGTTAGTTTACATTTTTTGTAAATAAAGTTTTTAAAAATTTTAGTTGAATTATAATTTCTTATACTTTCTGGGTATCAAACATTTTGATAATATATAGAAATATTACAAATGAGCATGGAAATAGAGAGTGCCGAAGAAAAAGCCAGATATACTTGTGACAACATAAAATCAAATTCTAGAAAGCGTAAGCACGACTAAATGACAAGTCAAGTTAGAAAGAAAAGATCTACTAAAGGTAACTTATTTAGTCTTTGATGACTTTCTAATCTGTATATACAACTTTTTAAAAACATAATGTATAACAGTCACTTTTAGAGTGATCGGAATCGCAAAAAAAATGCAAGAAATTTATAAAATTAGTGTTGACTAAAGAAGAGAACATCAAAAGGTGAGATATTATTATCACCTGTTTCACCACATCGACTTCGTTTTATTGTCGTTTATTGAAGAACATGATGGTACCGATCATAGACATAAGTGGGAAATCAAATGAGGGGATGCAGCCTGGATGGAGAGCAGCCGACACGGTGGAATGGGATGGATTGGGAGAGACCAACATAAAATCCTCGTTCTATATTTTATTAATTTTCTGAATTTTTGTAGTTTAATTGAATTGCTTTGATTGAATAGCTAATGAGTGTACAAGTTTTTGTCTATATGCATTCTTAGTTACATCTTGATTTTTTTTTCTTTTCCAAAGAGGAATATGTGATTTGAAGCAAATATTACAAATCCATGTATCAAATGTGTTAGTAGGAAATAAGGCAATCAAGATTAACCCATTAAAAGGGAGGAAAGAAGGGGGTCTTTTGAGGGAAAACGTGAGACCAACATGCATGTAACTGTGGAAAGCATTATGGCCAAATATATATCTCTAAAAGTTGTAGCTGAAGAATGTGAGTTACTCTATACTAACCAATTAGGTTTGATTGGTCGGTCATATAAAACTCGGTTTTGTACATATCTAAAAGTGAGAAAAAAACATCCACAAGCATAAGTGAAATTTTATATATAGTTAAAAGTAATGTTCATAGTAAATCATTTGTATACAAACTCCACTTGCTTACAGCATCGAAATATTGTTTGTGATTTGTGAATCAGTAATCTATGGAAAGAGAAATCGCGTATCAAAGTGAAGGGGAAACGAAACTCAATCTAGCCATCTACTCCGATCCCAATCTTCGACCTTCCTTCGACAAGTGGCATTTAGTATTTTCTCGATTTAGTAAATAAACCAATAGAGAGCAGCCTCGTATGTATTTCGATTGATAATGATCAACAACAAAGACAATTTCTAATAGCGAATTAAGAAAGGATACCAATATATAGCACCATATGGTCGGAAACAAACATAAGTGAAATTTTATATATGGTTAAAAGTAATGTTCATAGTAAATCAAGCTCTAAAAAAAGCTCACTTTTGTGTGTGACAACATAAAATATAATAACATTAAAATGAATCTTTGGCTTTTTAATCAGCAGAAAGCAATAGCAAGAAGTGAAAATGATCAAATTGATTGAGAAAAGAAAGAATTTAGGATGAATTACAAATGTTAAATTTCAATTTAGGATTTCACCTTCCCGTGCGGCAACGCACGGGTCGTTTTCCTAGTTCTTTTTAATATTAAACTATTAAGTCTTGATCTATACATTATTTTTTAATTGATGCATGATGATCATAATGAAACTTTGATAAAATTGCCTTTAATTATCTAACTTACCGTAGAATCAGAACCAAAAAGAAACAAAAAAAACATTTGTGGAGCTAGCTAATCAGATCTGATTTTATGATAAGCCTTTCTCTTTCTAATTCTAAAATAAAACGAGTTGAGTGATGCTATTGTGTGGCTTATATTGTCCAACAATTTTTTCCTTTTTTTGGACAAAATATTGTCCAACAATTTAAGTGGGAAAATTTGGTCATTAATATACTAATGGATAAATTAAAGTGTTGCATGGATGTATAATATAATACATATGTGGGATGTGGCTGTGTAAATGTTCGCGTCAGCTTTGGACAAGTTGCTCTCGGTGTTTTCTCTCCTTTTTACCCTAACGTAACTCACTACAGTCCCCGTTACATTTATGTCGACAAAACAAAGTATTTAATCGATAGTGATCAGACTCCAAAAAATTTTCAATTAATGATAAAAGCGAATTTTCCCATAGTTTTCGTCAAAGAAAAAAACAAAAACAAAAACACGCAACAGTTTTGAACTTTTGATGATTTGCATAATTGCAATATCGTAAAGTTAGTGGACTTTATTTTTTTATCGCTTATTCACTCGATGAGACTTGCAAAAATATTTCACTTTTTTCCCCCTTCTTTTCCGACAAACAAAACCGATATTTATATATAAAAAAAAACACAAATAGAGTTTTGTACACGTATCATTATGGAGCTCACACACGCACCCGAAGAAAAAAGAAAAAAAAAAACCCTTTCTTAGCTAACACCACAAAACTCAAGGACAAAACAAAAAGGGTTTTAAAAAACGTGATTAAACAAAACATTAATTATGGTAAATTATATAAAATAAACTGTTAAAGATCCCATGACAAGCCATGGCTAAAATTAGGGATGATTCCGTAACCGTAGTTATCATCCGACGACTGTCCCCACGGCGGTGGATATAAACAGTAGTCCATTGAGTCAGAGAACACGAACTCGTTCCCAAGATTAGATGAGTCAACGTCGTAACTCGCTCCAAGACTTGGTAGCTCCACGATCTCACCGAGCTCATCCGACTCAGTCCTCGAGAGGTCCATCACCAAGACAAGAGACTCAAGCGACGACGTTGAAGACAAAGACGAAGAGGACGACGAAGACGTGGAAGATGAAAACGACGTCATTGGTTCCATGTGAGCTGCTTTGAGAGCTGCTGTCTGAATGTCTCGAGGGCTTAGCGAGACGGGTCGAGGGAATGAGTCAGCGAGTTCAGGGAAGTTAAGTATAGCTGAGGTTCCTTTAATGCTCAGAGCCGCTACGTCGTGTGCACGCGCCGCCATCTCCGGCGTCGGGAAAGTTCCTAGCCAAATACGTGACTTCTTCCTCGGCTCACGAATCTCCGACACCCATTTCCCCCAGTTCCTCATCCTTACCCCACGATAAACCGGGTGTTTACCGGAGTCTCTCTCACGTTTCGTCTTCTTCTCGCTTTGCTCTGCTTTGCTTTTATGACTCACTGAGTTAGACTCCGAGTTAGGGACAAGATGCTGAGTCACTCTCTCCGAGCGTAGGTTGTAGTATTCCTCCACGGACGCACTACCTGCCATTGTTTAGCGTAGTCACAAGAATCGTACAAAGTCTATTATTATTCTGATTGCTTTCTACGATTCGGATCCCAAGATTTATGCTAATAGAGGAAATAGGTTCAGGGGGAAATGAAAAAAGAAAAGTTTGAGAACTATTCAAAATGAGGAAAAGAAAAAAGAAACAGGGCAGTGTGTAGTTAAGAAGAATTAAGGGAGAAACTGAGTGATATGAGAAGAAGAAATGTTGGTGAAATTTTGTCTAACACTTCTCAGTCACTCAAAATATTTATATGCATTAATATTTTGGGTACGGGTTAGAGAGAAGGGAGGGTAATATAATGGGACCAAAAACAATGCAATAAGTCTATTGAATAAAGGAAATGGACCCAATGGCTCTATTTATTTTATTTTGTTTTTCTTTCTTTATAGACCCACTCTATTTTTTTTTATTAGTATACATTGCTATTAGTATAAAACGACACACTTGGCGGTCACTGTTTGCTTTAATGGTTCTTTAAAAATCATATTATGCAACTAAATTAGGAAAGCAAATCAATACTTTTTATATACTAATGATTATGAGACGACCATATTTAGAAGGGTGTTGAAAAACGACTTTGTCCCTGCCGGCCGGGTACGTAAATTATATGAAATTGTCTCCAAGATGAACATGGTGAGACAAGTCTTTTCTGTTTTTTTTTTTTTTTTTTTTTTTGTGTGGTAAAGAACTTTTCACCTCAATTTTACTGTTTTATTATCCTTTACCCTGCTTTTAGTCTCATTGTATCATACATTTGCATTTACATATGCCTGCTCATGTGACGCCAATCGATGTATGCACATATATATATATATATATATATATGTGCAATGGTTGGTATTTTGATTTTGATCAGAATTAAATGCAAATACTTTCTTGTCTTTCATAATCTTTCTATGAACATGTAAATCAGTATATGTATTAAAAATTTTCCTTTTGATGATTTTTGTTATGGTACATATTAGAATCATTTTTATTTTATATGCAGGTAGGTATTAATCCTTGTACAGAATTTTAAAATCATTGTACGTAATATGATAATTAACATCTGTCCTGGTCTTGGTCTGAATGTCTGATCTACAAAAACAATCTATCAGCCAACTCTCTTATTAGGTTAAGTTTGGTTCTAAAAAAAAAAAAGAGTACATTTACGTGTAATAATGATACAAATAAAGAAAAGAAGTATGCAAAGGAAACTTCAAGAAATGTCAAGGGACATTACTTGTTCAATCATGGGACCGTATTTGTGTACCTATAAGGACGAGTTTCTGTCAAACACACATATATTAAAGTCTTCTATTAATCATGCCAAACAAAAAAAAACGTCTAACTAATCATCATTTTGCGTTTTAATTAATTCTCAAATAATAGCTATATATGACTTATAAGTACTTGCAATGGACGACGTTGTTTGTTCCTTCGCCTCTCGTTTCATCAATTATACTTGTACGCATTTTATAATGATATTTGATCATATACATATAACTAATTATAGTACTTATATGCTAATTTTCTCAAAAGACCGAAACTGATCAACTGCTTATACAAGATTTTAATTCAAAATGACTCGTAGTTTTTATACATTTTATGCTAAATCACCATTTAATTATGTGAGATTCTTACAAGTCTATTACTTGAGATGAAAAGGAAAACTATTCATTGTTTTGAATGAATGAAGAGCAATATCTATACAGGACGAGACGAAAACGATTTAATTACAAGATCACCTCAAACTACCCCATTAAATAATCATGTATTATAACTAACTTATATGAGTACTTTAATGAATATAATGCTGTATTTAGCAATATGATACGTGGCTGTTTTAATTATGCTATTTGCTTCCCCTTTAATCTCGTTCAAGCTTCTAGTTACTCATTTCAGAATTTGTCCTTTAGTTATGAATGGAGACCATCTCAATAAGCGAAGCGGACCCACTTATAAATAGAGGGGAGAAAACGATTTTTATGTATTTAACAAAAAAATAAAAATTGTATTTTACTTTATTTTATTTTTGGTCAATTTTATTTGTGTTTATTTAGACAGACAAAACCAAAATATCAATATCTTCCGACTATGGTTTTATTAGGTATACAGAGACCATAAAGTCGAAATGTTTTTAAAAAGGTCCAAAATAAGCCTTTTGGAATAGAACGTTTCTTCTTCTTCTTCTTCTTCATATTCTTGCTTTGTGTTCTCGTCGTTTGGTAAGATTTAAAGATATATATAGCTAGGGTCAAAGATCCTTAGCCAAAAAGGAACAATTATATAGGGTCAGCGTTCAATTATGCATGTAATGCAATGATTCTCTGATAGTTCCGATAGATCTTGTGAACTAATTTAAAAGTTTTAACGATTTTTTAATATTTTCGATAGATTTGAGATGGAGTTTATTTGATTTTATATATAGGAAATCAAGCCACATGTGTTAAGAAAAATATGTCACAAGTTTTTAATTTTTGAATATAGTAGATCAAAAAGTAAACTTTGAAGTTATAAATTCAATTGTAATTAACAACTTCTTACAAAAGTTTGAATGATATTACATTCAGCACCGGACATTAATTTTTTAAGGATTTTAAAAGGCTCAATATGTTTGCTTACAATTGATTCGTTAATTTACCTCTTCAATTTCTAACACTTAAAAGTTGTCCTATCTTCGGTTTGGACCATTATAACCGCAAGACCACAATGGTATATATAGTAATTACACTTGAGGTGGGTTTATATAGGTATTCATTGTGTTGTTTCAGAATAAAGCACATTTATATTGTAAATAAATATATGCTCTCCATATTCTACTCTGACCAAGGAAGTATATAATTAAATTGCATAGTTCGATATCATGGCGGGTAGTTTTTATTCTCTACTCAAAGTATATATGTACATAAAATATCACTATCTTGTGTATATGTTCATTTGATAGACAAAAATTGACAGATAGAGAAAAATGAGACACGTCGAGATGTAGGACATTTTACTCTTAACATGTTTTTGCTTTAGAGAGTGGTCAACGAAACACGCAAATTGTTGTCGTTTGGACCCATTCACATCTTGAATTGCTAAAAATATTTTTTTAAAATCAATTTCGATCGATGAAACATGAAAAACGATATTAATCTGCCTTAAGACGTTCATCTGAGCCATCTTAGTTGATTTAACAACGTAACATATGTTGATTGAACTACAAAAACGTACGGTATCAGTTAATTAAGTTCAAACCCTATTTTTTGTATCAATGCGGTCGTTATCGGATCATATTTTAATACGTGTGATTGATACATAATTAACTGTGAGTTATACACATGGCAGAAAAAAGGATATTTTCGTTTTAGATTGGGACGGACAAAATTTGTTAATACTCGTTGTCATGAAGATTTCAATATATTTGAGATTTTGTTTGTTATAGGAAATGAGGATAATTTAGTTTTGTACACTGGTCTCTACAATAATTATACACATGACTCACTATGGAGGAAAAAGAAAAACAAAGGGCAAAAGTATTTATATACCAAAATTATATTGCTATATATACGTATATATTTACAAGTATGATAAGAAAGTCGTATTGGGATTGACAATGTATGCGTAATAGTGTGATTGGTACTATTTATTTTGAGATTGTTGATAGATCAGTGTGACCAGTCTAGAGAATTCATTTATTTTTCCGTTAGAAAATCATTAAATAGGATTAGACCTTTCAATGTCTTAGATCATTCTTCTTCACTTACCTTTTCCTAATGGCTATCACAGACATAAATAACTGTATGAAAAAGTTAGAAACAATTTAAGATATAGTGTAAGAGACGGACAAAACATACAAAGAAAACATGATTCTGACTGGAAGAGTACATCAAACATCAACAGTCAAAATTCACCATCACCATTTATTATTGCCCACTTCTATTTATTTTTCTTTTTACTCCAAAATGTTTGGCAAGGAGAAAAAAAACATATCATTATTGAAAGACGATCATATTCAGGGAAATTGAAGAAGGTATTGACAATTGATTGAGTGCCTGACTATTTGACAGCTTCAGTCCTGCTGCTTGTTTGTCACATGCAATTGCTTGGTTCATGTCATGATATAGCCACACAGATCAGTGACTCACATCAGTATGTTCCAAACGGGTATTTTTTGAGGCACAAAAACCTTCTGCTTGTTTTTGGTTTTGATAACATTTCCGACCGTGTCATTAGAGTTATTTTATTAAGTCCTATACGAGATAACAGAAATATTTTGATGAACATGTTTGGAGATTATTAGGGCTGTTTGGGTAGGACAAAATATTACTTAACACTAAGTATTTGATTAGAAAAAATTAACTAGCACATTCTTAGGAATTTAAGATCTGAAACTAACAAATAACAATATATGTAGAAAATATATACATTTACAGAATAAAGAGCGAGAGGAACATGAGATCAAATAGCTAACTTTTTTTACTTTAGTATATTTCTACTATTTGTTATCAGATTTTTGCCAGTTCTAAACATGTGAGATGAATTCACTGAAGATTGGGTACATTTGACCAGTGTTCAAGGATTTTGATGATAACATGAGAAAACATTGAATATAGATGACGTGATCTTATATATTGAGAATAACATTAATTACTAGAAAGAGAGATGTTGTGTTCATGATCAAATAGTCAGATTGAATTGTGAGGCTGACTCATTCTGTTACACATGCCATCGCAGATTACAATTTTAGTGAATAGGATGACGATCAGGACGAGACCACCGCCATTGCCAAGATTGTACGTACCAGTTCGATTAGACAAGATTGTAAAAGAGTTTCGGAAGTGTTAGGTTAAGATTTTACTAAAATTGTATCTCATGATTCTTTGCGTCTACACCAACAACTTCTACACATCGCAATGGTCTACAGCAATGATCTCTGATCACTTATTCGATGAACACTAAAATATAACTTAAGGTTCTTGATCTGATCTGCTATTGGACGGCATGTTTACCTAAATGAACGAAACAGAGCTTTTAAAATTTGTATGGTTTACACTTTCCTTCTCTTGTGGCTTAGGATGAAATCATCATCATCATCGTCGTCGTCATCATCAACGACTTTCTTCTTTTTTCTCGGATCTAAACCGCTGTTCTTGGTGGACGCAGATGTTTTTTGAGAACTCTCCGCTTTGCTAGTAAACGTTGGTGCATGTTTAGTCGGTGTCCCCATTCGAATTTGCTTCATCTTCCTCTGCTTTTTCTCAAAGGCTCGCTTCGCCTTATCCGGAGACAACATACCATGTTCCATTAACCTGTTTCAACACATTCAAGACCATTATA
This sequence comes from Camelina laxa, assembly GCA_024034495.1. Lineage (NCBI taxonomy): Eukaryota > Viridiplantae > Streptophyta > Magnoliopsida > Brassicales > Brassicaceae > Camelina > Camelina laxa. The sequence goes on from CM043881.1 coordinate 4,304,273, forward strand.
GTGAGCCAATAAACAATGTATTAAAGTAAGACTAGTCAATATATATAGTGTTTCTTTCTCACCAGAACTCAGCCATTTCGCTCCCTGGTATCTGTTTAGATAAGGATTCATAAAATATCCTTAAGGGCTCTCTCTGCAAATACAAAAAGACAGAGAAAACCAAGAATCATGAGATTGAGAATGTAGAGAATAAAGAAAGATATAGCAAAGCATTCATTAGAGATGTTACTCTTATAACCTCTTCGGGTATATCAAATTTTTGTCCGGGTAATGAATAAACCTTCTTCTCTCTTTTAGCTTTTCCTCTGGCTGCTGCTGCAGTTGTTGTTGCTGTGTTTTTTACAGGTATTTTGGGCTTTGCCTTCACAAAAGTTTTTTGTATGTTACAAGTTCACGTCATGAATGCTGAATTCATGATAAAAGAGATCTCCAATTCTAATTTCATCGTTAATTAATAAGTTCGATCTGCAACTAATCCGAATCAAACAATAACTGATATCTAGCAATGGCTAGCCTTTAAACCCAAAGATCGGCTTTGATCCTTAAGAGTAATCAAAGCTACAAAGAAATTTTAGAGAACCCATCAAATCAGAAAAGAACTTTTAATACCTGTGTTTTCGCCGCGACGGTGGAAACAGAGATTTTTTCCCGATTTGATACCTGTGGTTTCGCAGTGACGGTGGAAACAGAGGATCTAGGTTTATTATCCGACATGATCGGTCTGTTACTGGTAGAGGAGGAAGCGATCTTCTTCTTGTCCTTAATAGACGGATCGATCTTGACTCTGGATGAAAGAGAAGAAGATCCATCGCGTGGCTCGCTCTTAGCTGAACTTGGTCTACCCTGCGTCGCCATGAATGTAGCTCAGATTTAGCTCAGCTACTTTTTCTTTTTGTTTTTTTTTTTTCTGCTCGAAAGAAGAATCCGACAACGATTCCTACAAAAGTGATGCAATCTTCCGATTAAGTCTTGCCGCTTTACATTGTTTATGTAATGAAACGGTAAAAAAAAAACTGAATAGTTTTAACGGTAATTTAAAATTTACACACTCGCCCAAAAACGAAAGAAAAATTCTGATAATTTATACATATAACAAAATATTTTCATTAAAATAAAATAAAACTAAATATTTCAGTTTTTTTTTAAATCATTAACTTAAAAATATATATTTTATTTTACTTTACTTAACGTTGTATCTATGTTTGTATTCATGTCTTCGCTAAGAAAAATCAGTAATCTACAATCCTAACGAGCCTTGGCCACACACAAAATATAATTAAACAGAGAGAGAGAGTAAACAATCCAACCGATAATCCTGGTTAAACATATGGTTAAAACGTCTGAAAAACCCGATTATACCAAACCGAATGAAGAATCATATGAAACAAATCATACCGAATCGGTTCACCATCATGCCACATGAAATGTTTTTGGACCTTCGACACTCTCTTCTGCATCTCCACGTATCTTCTCACCGGAATCGATATAAGAATCTTCCTCAGATTAGGAATCTCTTTCTCCGGCACAAACACAGCGAAAGATTCCCAGTTCAGAATCTCAAGAAACGGTGGCACAAAGTTATCAGAGATAATCACCGGGACGCAGCCGTAAAGAATCGACTCCACCACTCTAGGGCTATTCACCTCGTACCCTTTAGCGCAAACGCAGAACCTGCTTCGTTTCATGTACCGGATGTACGATTTGTGATCGACCCGGTTAAAGATCTTCATATCTGGTTCGGGTCTCGAAGACCAATGGTTGAGCAAGATGGGTCTGACGTAACCGTGTAGGTTTCCGGCGAAGAAGGCGAGGATGGTTCGCTTGGAATGACGGTTTCCTCCAATTTTTCCGTTTGGGTTTTGTGACGAAGAGACTTTTGTTTCCGGCAAAGAGACGTCTTTTCCGACTACGAAGTCTACTCCGACATCAGCGTTACAGAGTGATCTAATGCAGTTCATGTATGGCCCTCTAGTCTCAGCTGGAGCCTATTTTAACAAATATTAACTTACATTAATACTGTATTTTCATTAAAACGCCAATTTAGTTTTTTTTTTTTTTTTGCATTCAAAAATGTATTTCCATTTTTTTGTTACAAAAATATAAATGTACTATTTAAAAGTTAAACATAAAGATACACTTAATTCTAGCTAGCTTGTAAAAAGGAAACTTAAATAATGCAAACAAAAAAGAAGATCAGGGTTTTAAAGAACATCATACCCAATCATGGCAAGCGGTGAAGAAATGATCAGAGCCGTGAGTTCTATTCCAGAAAGTGTAGTTGGAAGAGATAAGATCGATGTAGTTCCTGAGATATTTAACAAGATTTCTACGACTATGAGAATCATGAACGTAAAGTTTCTGCTGAAGTATTCTTGAACTGAAAGGCAAGTAGAATAGATGAGCTTTGGTGGGATCTTTCGTCAAGAATCTATGGCTACTCTCCATTAGTTTCATAAACCATCCTTCTGATGCGTAAATCCCTTCCATCATTGCCTCTGGCTGATGGAAGATTGGTCTGTCCCCTTCCGCGTAGACGTACACTTTCAGAGTTCGTTCCATTAGCTCATAGCTCCTACAAGAGATTGACCATTTTGTAAACCATATTTTTTTCTTATAACATTCATTATTTGGTCTTAAATCTGACGACTGATAAAAGACCAACGACATTAAAACAAAATTTTGTTTCAAACGTATATGTATGTATAAGTTTAATTTCTTTCTAACCTTTAAGAAACAAAATTTTATATTTTTAAATGCAAAGGCAAGCGCAATAACCAAGATTTAAAAAACACTATAATATTGTGTTTTCCTTTGTTGATAAAACATAAATAAATGTAAAATCAAATGCTGACACAAGAATTAGGCCTGTCTACCCTTTATATATAGTTAAAACCTTATGAAAGTAGATAGGTTATGGTAGAGAGGCGCATAAAGAGTATCATCCTTCTTGACCAAAGCGGCGTTCTTGATCTTGTCTCTTACAGTTTTAAGCTCTTCGTCCACTTTTGATCCCCAAAGAGGTGCCTATGAACATGAAAAAAATAGAAAAACAGGTAATGAACAGAGTTATGAGTAATAAGAAACTGGAGCTTATGATAAAATCATTTGCATACAAGTGAATTTTTTGGATCATTATGCCGCTTCCACATCATATTGTTCATCTGAGTTATTGATATGACAACTAAAGGTGGCTTTTTGGTGTTCCTCTGCTCATGTTTCTTGCGGATTCTAGGGATTTTGGGTTGAAGAGAATGCAGAGAGCTAGTGGTGGTTTCATTGCCTTTACTTTGCCGAGAAGCTTCTGTTTTGAGAGAATCATTGAGAAACTTGTGCTCAAAACCTTTCAAGACTTTGGTTGTGCTATTATTCGGTTTGAATCCAGACGATGCTTCTTCTTGAGATGCAAGAAAAGTTTCATTTTCAGCACTTTTGGTGGTGTTATTGGAATCTCTGATCTTAGAAACGTTTCCGTTTCGAGGTGAAACAATAGATAATGGAGCAAGTTCGAAATACTGAAGGCCCAAAACGAAGGCAACAACTAAAACCATGAGAACAACAACTCTGCATGTTTTTGCTTGGCCTAGAAACCGCAAACCCCGAATTTGATCCATCACAACCTGATAAAGAACTCAGATTTCTATTGAACTAAACGGATCTTTCCTGAAAACAACATTAGTTTGTCTAATTAACCCATCAAAATCCAAAACTAAAAACACTAACTGTAACTAATACATGAACTTTAAGGCTAAAAGCTTATGAACTGATTCATAAGGATTGTTCTAGAAACAGAACTTGATCACTTACAGGGACATCAGAAAAGAGCTTGTTGATATATAGAACTCTTGGATCCGAGAGGTTCTTTGAAGTTTCTTGGAGTGATCATCATCGAAAGAACTAGACAAATAATTAACAAGCAAAGAGACAACAAGACAAGGCAATCGATGACTTTTAATTTTGTACAATCAAAAGTCTTGACTAATTAAGTATACCAGACAAAATAGTGTTTTGGATTGACAAGCCAACAAGGGATGATAATAACTTTTCTCATATTTCAGTAGATACCTCCTTAATTATCTATGTTTGGTCAATTATGGCCCATAGTTTTCTTTTCCAGAAGCTGCCTCTGTTTTTTTTTTTTTTTTTCCTACTACATTATTTTTCAACATGTAAACCATAGCTACTAAAAATATCACCTAGTCAGTTTTCCTACACAAAGTACTACAGCATATACTTACTTATTTTTAGTAGTTGACTTGATTAATATATACTATTTCTAGAACTTAATATCTTACACAATCCAAGAAAATGTATAAAAGGGCTCACAAATCAATGAGCTTATATTTGAAGTTTGAATTTCAGTGTCAGCGTTTGCCCCCGCACTCTGCTCTACGACGTGATCCAAGCATTGGAAGTTGCGAATCTCTGTAATTTCCCCAAGAGATAATTAAATCCTCAGAATCATTGGATAATAATCTACCACTGGTTAAATCCTCAGAAGTTGCTTTAAATTTTGCACTAAACACAAAAGTAACAAGTTTACTACATGAAATTCTCTATTCATTATTGGATATACAGTATGTAACCTAAAAAAAACTCTAAGCACCTAACCGTTTTCCCTCAACGTGCCAAAAATTGAATCGTTTTTACTGATATATTGCGAGGGCGAAACCATACTTATGGGTTATCTCAATAATCATTGAACATATATGTAAAAAACAATGAATCTTATATATGCAATTAAGACCTACAATATTTGTTGTTGTTAAATGTACAGTATTTTGCTTAAAATGATAATAAGAATCACAACAGTCAATATCCTTCAACTTCCTCAACATGACCGTTGGCTCGTGCCAATACCATCCTCCTCCTCTTCATCAACGTAAGGAGCAAGATTCAAGTAACAAATACCTTGGCAGTTGTCATAACTGCCACCAACATTAGGACTCTTACTAGAACTATTGGCTCGCCACCGTGCACGGCATACAACGCAGATGCCCGGCCGCCGTCCACGACTCCTCCTCCACGCCAGCATGCATTCTTCATGCACCTTGTTCTTGCAGACTCTGCACTTCACCACCGCGATTTCCTTCTCCTCGCTTCCATCATTTTCACTGTTTCCTTTTTTAATGGCGTTGATATCGTCTAGACATATTGGACATGTTGCTGGCTCTTCGTCCACCTCATTTTCCTATTCCGTATATCAAATGATATATCATATATGCATGTAAGATATCTTTATAAAAAAAAATTATTTAAACATTGATTATTTAAGATAAACAAAAAGTAACCATTAAGTAAAAACATGTAAAAGATTTAGATTTTAATTTTTTTTTTTAGATATATATTTTTAAGTAGACGACGTAATTATTGGATTTTTAACAGATTTTTAATGAATTTCTAGACGATGGCAAGTATATATCAGGGTTACAAAAAAAAGTCTTACCATTTTGGAGGAGGATGGGTTAGTAGTGTCGCCAGGTTGAGAAGTGGCGGCTGAGAAAAGCTGAAGAAACCGTTGCTGGAGATGGAAACTGGCGAGGCAATCAGGCCGTGTCGGTGCTGAGAGTAGGCGGTAGAGGAGACATGGCCGGAGTCTCCGTTGCCTTAGACACTTATCATCGAGAGGAAGACCGAGAACTCGGATCAAGACAAACAAGATGTGTTTGCACGGCTTCTGACGGTCGGGACAAGTGCAAGTCGGTGTAGCATTTAGCGTCACCGTGTAAACGTTACACGTCGCACCGAGAACATGAAAAGTTCCGCCATTTGGACGGTTGAGGAGACGGATCCGGTGACGGAGAGCTCGAAGTATCCGATCTGCCACCGGTTGAGCCAAGAAATACCGTTGGTCACGGTTACTTACGTACGGAGATATTTCACTCGATCCGACAGATTCCATAGATTTTTAAAAGTTCCGTTACAACAGTTGGAGATTATGCGATTACATATTTATATTGTTGAGTAAAAAGGTGTACAGTTACGTATACACGTCATGTAATTTTGTGAAGATTCTTTGTATGAAACGATGGCACACGTGTGGAATAACGGCGACGTGTAGGAGATCACAAAATACGGCGTTACACGGAAGGCAAAGTCCACCAACCTCATAATATTCGCGATCCAATTTAATTAATCTAAGACGTCGTGTTGTTTTTAGGAAGTACTGTGGCACAGCATAACATTTATTTTTCATTTGACTTTGGTTAAAAACGTCGTCGTTTTGGGTTAAACCTCGTAAAAACCCAATCCTCTATCTTGCTCGAAGTTAAACCTAGAAATCAAAATCTCAGCTTCAGATTCGTTTCGTTATCCGGCAAAAATGGCTGCTCGATGTCGATCTTTGTCTAAACCGGCGCTTTCTATGTTTAGATCTGCAATGAACAAGCCCTCGGTTCGACCTAAATCGGCTTCATCGTTTCTCGGCGTCCCTCCTTCACCTGGACTTTCGAGGTAAATCAACTGATTGATTGATTTGATTAGTTTTTTTTTCCCCCAAATGTGAGTTGTGGATTCGTATTCGTGAGTGCCCAATTCATGTATTTTGTTAAAGGTTTGTTCTTTTTTGACTTTCGATAGGCCGATTGCGCAGCTGGGATCACTTCAATCGTTGCTTCCATTGTATAGTGCGGTGGCGTCTGCTAGATTGACTTCGTGCCTCGGTATCGATTCACAGAATTCTAGGTCATTAGCTCAGGGTATGCTCTGCAGTGCGAATCCAGGAGTTTGATATTCTTCCAAATGTTTTGTGTTTAGTATATCTGTAAGCAACTCTTTTATGTTTTACTCTTTGATCTTTGCATAGCTTCGAAATTACATGTTATTTACTCTGGGTTTCAAATTAGAGCTTTGATTCTCTTAATTTAGAATCTGTAGCAGTTTATAGCTGAATTGGAGATTGCTTTAGCTCTGTGCAACGTTGATAGTGATACCCATCTTTGCAAAAATGAGTATTGACATTCAGAATTTAGAAATTATCATAGATTTCAGCTGTTTTGAACTTGTCCGTCCTGCTCCACATTGGTTTGATCGTGCTTTGTTATTCCTTTCACATTGTGCAGTTTCATTAGGACTATTTGCAGTTTTTTAGTGTACTATTTCAGTGTTTGCAGGGACATATAGATTCGTTGGTTATATGCTTTTGAAAGAATTGTTTTTGCATAAGAATCTAGTATTGGCTTGAAGATGAAAAAGATGCCATATTGGTGCTGCTCTTTCTTCATTCTCTTCTTTGAACTTTTTGTAGTGTTATTGATTGAAGAATACAACTGAAACATATATGTTTTGATGGCGCATATGCTAATCTGTCTCTTTCATGAATCTTGCAGAGCTTGGCCTAAGCGTCCCTCGATAATGAGACCAGACTCGAAGAAAAATGGATTCATTTTAGATGAGATTCTCTGCATTTTTGCTTTTGCTGGTCTAATTCAGTCACTCGGATCAGTTCTCTGTTTTCTGGGTGATAAAACACTCTTCTTTAGTTACATTCCAATTAAGCAAAGCGATGTCTTTTGGAACTTCTATGTTCAACACATCAAGACTGAACAATAATAGTCTCTTGAGTCTTGTCTATGCCATTGGTTAAGCCATGGTTTTGCTATATTATTGGCTAGTTTATTTTACTTGATTGTGTGTGTACATGAGCTTTTATTCAAAATTTCATTTAGAATGAATATCTATTAAAAATGATATCTACTGTGTGAGAAAATTGAGCCAACCCATGAGAGATGCTCTTACTACCCCCAAAACTCTGTATGTAGTGTGATAAAACGCCTTGCCGTTTCTTACAATGCCCAAAACATTGTGTTGTAAATAAACGCCCTGCCGTTTTCTACAATGTAAAACGACGTGACGTCTACTGTATATTCAAACAATAATAATCTCTCAGCAAATTTGCAGCTCTTCGACACGAAGAAGAGAGCAAAAAAAAAAAAAAATGGAGAAGAAGCGTGAAGGAGTAATGGAAGCAATGAGTCGGATCATATCAGATCCTTACTATTTCCTCCATTTCATGGCCTTCTTCTCTTACCTTCCGATTCGTAGCTCCGCCGCACCCTACACTTCCCATCGACTCTTCGACAGAGAAATCCAAGCATTGCTAGCGTTCCTAATGTTTTCCGCTATTAAGGTTTGTGTTCTTCTTCTGTATATCAATCGAAATTTGCTTAACTCTTTTTACTTCTTCACTTCATTGATTTGTGCAAATTTCGTTTTGTAGATGGTGAGGGAAGAAACATGGGAAGCTTTCGTTGCCGATAGTTTACTCTACGCTAAGGTTAACAACACTCTCGCCGATTTCAGATTCCAAATTTTAAGATTCATGTGAAGATCTGCTGATACACATTTGATTTACTCGCCCCCCCCCAGATCTTTCTCATAGCTGTGTCGTTGATTATGGATTATCGAGTGGCGATCTGGTTTAGTGTCATCTTTTCAGGTGAGCTCAATTTCAATCTGTTGATAGATCTAACACGATTTTGAGTCTTTCTAAATTTGATTTGAATGTTTCCTTTTGCAGTTATATATCTATTAGCTCAACAACCAGCATTTAGTAAATTAGGTATGGGGAAGATTCTTCAAATTTTTTTTGCTTTCTGTGGTTTTTTGGGAACCAAAAGTTGTATTCTTTGTTAAATGCTTAAACCTTTTGCAGGAACTGCGAAGAAGCTAACACCTATGCAGTTGGAGGATTTGCTTTCAGATGGGAGCACAACGAAATACTGGTTGGTACGTTGCAACTCTTGGCTTTTTATCTTCTACTTGTTAATATTGTTGCTCTTTCCGAATCAGTGAGGTTATGATCTTTAGATGATACATTTGAAAAACCAAGGAGTAGTATTTGGTAACAAAATGATTTTATTGCGTAGAGCAGAGTTTACATTCTGATTCCAGCTAAGCATGATGTGCCTTTCACACCTTTAATCAATTAGTTAAGAAACAGAACTGATCTGCAACATCTAGTAAAACAATGTTATGAAATTGAACGTTTGGCGCAAAAGGCTACTGTTGTAGGTTTGTAGCTACTTTTTATGATGATGTGCCTTTCACACCTTTTGCAGATAGAATTCTTTGCATGTAGTTCAGCTAAGTGTGTTCGTTCAAGCCGATGCTTTCCTGAGCTCTCCATAACGTAAGCTTTGTGTAATAAAACAACCCAATTTCACTGTTAGTCTTAAGAGACGCACACTCACGCTTCTTTCATTTCTTAAGGTACTCGAATAATCTTTTGTCTTTCGGAACTGTTGATCTTGGACTTTTCCCTAATACTGCAGCGCAGTTTGGAATATCTCTTGCCGGTAATAATTCTTGACTAACTCATTTATTTGCACAAACTCAAAAACACATCGAGTCTCTTTTTGTGGCTGATCATATTGTGTGACACATATAGGTGGAATGTCTCAGCTTCCGACATACATATTGTTTGAAAAGGGTGTCGAAGTTTCTCGGTTCCCAGACTTTTATGTCGATGCTGCACCTTCTTTACCCATAACCAAGGTTTACATGCTTTGACACAATTGGCAAGAAATCAGTTTTTATAATGGCTGCATTGATTCTCTTAAGGCTTTAATGAAATCTCTTATTGTTGATGTTTGCAGAAACTTCTATGTCAACATTTTGAGCTTGATCGGCTTCTACTTGACTACATAAACGGATCATAGTCGGAGAAAACGGGTAAATCGATATACAACTTTCTGGCTTTCTATTGCAAGAGCAGTATGAACACACATCACCACAACCACTTTGACTATCCCTCATTCGTTTGTTTGTTCTCTTATAATGGTCATTTTTTGGTGAGGCTCGCGGGAGAAAACGACAGTTTTATACTTTAGTGCTATATAGAGATAGAAAGATTCTGTTGAAATCTTACGGCTTGAAATTTATTTCAACGAAGTAGTGTTCTTGAATATGATGGTAATGAAATATCAGTTTCTGACTTTTACTTAAGTGCTAATCGTATTCATGACTTTTGAGGCTTATTGGCACTCGTACGTCTCTTATTGTGTTGTTTTCATGTGCTTTAACTACAACGTATTATCCTACCTATATCCATGTGTGGACCAGAAAATTACCATCAAATAAGAAAAAAAAATTGAACACAAAGAAATTTGAAGAAAAATCAACTTAATTAGAAAGTATACTCGACCTACCAATGGATTATATAACGGGCTGTAAATTTTGGTAAAATAAAAGAGTCTGATGGTATATGTATAATTTTAAATTATTGTAATTTACCTAAAAGGTTGGATCGTGGCGTCGTGCGGCGACTACTTCCCAAGTTTCGTGTGTTTCATATCTTTACCTGCCATTTTATTTGCTCGCAAACATTCCAAAACTAAATTCTAAATATGTAATGAAAGCAACAACTTATTGAGTATGGGGATCCCAATAAGTATGTGAGATAATAAAGAGTCATCTTTATCTATAAAAGACGTGTGATTAATAAGAGTTGGATGAACAAGAAAATGAATCACTTGGTGAGGATGATGCCTAGTGGCAACATCTGGTCAACATGTTCCAAACTCCTACTTAAGCCATTAAAATAAAATGATTTGATTTATCTCATGTGACTCAGCTTGCTTCTCACTTTCTCGTGTGCATCGTTTTATTTACATATGTAAAGTATATAATAAATACACGATCATATGATTATAATAATAAATCTATAAGAATGTGTCAAATTAAACATATCAGGAAATAAAAGGATATAATATCAATTTTAATTTAATGAAAAAAAAGAAAAAAAAAACAATAATCAGTTTCTGAAAACGCGGTTTTAAAGCCAAGTCGCGCGAGTCAATTAATTAAAATGTCGTATAACCCGTAACGGACCATTTAATATCAAATTCTATCCAACTCATCAACGGTTCTTGACCGAACCCTCGCGGAAACACCGTATCAGCACCGTCCAAATCTCTGACTTTTGACCGCTCAACAACATTACTACAAAATCTCGTTAGTTAAACAAACCAATTAAATATAGCCACGTAATCACTCACACGATACTCCGCCACTGTATCAGATTAAAAAGTAATTCACCTCTTATAAATTGAGTCCCCACCCTTTGCCCCATTTTTTTTTTCTGACATTTTCTCTGTTACACGCTTTCCTTCTTTCTTTCTTCTTTTTTTTTCCATTTTTATTATTTTTACGATTTGTGAATCTTTTTTTTTCCGGCGATGGCGTCAACGTCGGGGGAAATGGAGCAATTAACATCAGGAGCGAGCAATCGGATAATTTTTATATTGAGAACGCTAAGGAAGTGTCTCGTCTTCGTTCTCTCTCTCGTTCTTTCTCTTCTCCTCGTTCTCCGTCTCCGTCCTCGTCGCCGTGTCTCGCCTCTTTCAACGCCGGAAGAGGAGGAGGGAGAGGGAGATGAGGCTGATCCTGCTCCTTCGAGAAGATGGAGACGGAAGATGGCTTGGAAGCTGGAGGAGGAAGACACGGCCAGACGTCGTTCGTTAGCGGAAGGCGTTGAGATGGTCGGAGATGGAGAGATCTCTTGTCGTTGGAACAGTTCTTTGTTTTACGGCCGTCGTGGTAACGCTTTGTTCTCTCGGTCGTGGTTGCCTCTCTCCGGCGAACTTAGGTATTTGCATGCACAAAATTAGAATTCTCCGGTTTAAGTTCTTCTTCTGGTATTGATTTTGACTTTGAAATTTTGAAATTTTGTTTGTGTTTTCAGAGGGATTTTGATTATTATCCATGGATTGAATGAACACAGGTGAAAAAATATATACTTTTTTTTTTAATTTTATTTAATCTCTGTTCTTTGATCGATGAATCTCTGATTCTGTGAATATTCTTAAAATGTGCAGTGGAAGATATTCTCAATTCGCTAAGCAGCTGAACTCGAGTCATTTAGGTGTATATGCTATGGACTGGATTGGTATGAACACGAGCTTGTTCTGTTTCTTTTTTTCATTTTTATATTTTGTTCTGAAACTGTGGGTCTGAACAGGTCACCATATGTTACTTTATTAGGTCATGGTGGGAGTGATGGTTTGCATGGCTATGTTCCTTCTCTTGATTATGTTGTTGCTGACACCGTAAGTTCACACATTCTTACAGACATTACTTGTTGTTTTTTTTTTTTTGGCTTTTTGGTTATGAAACTAGAGAAATGTTCCATCTTGATTTAGTGATTTGGTGTCTTGATTTGAATTCTACAGGAAGCTTTCTTGGAAAAGATTAGGTCTGAGAACCCGGGGGTACCGTGTTTCCTCTTTGGTCACTCTACTGGTGGAGCTGTGGTTTTGAAGGTACTTTGATTTCGTACCTTTGAAGCTCTCTTCAAGATTTTTATTGTTTGCAGTGTCCTGATTTTTGAGGGTCTACCTTGTGTTAACATAGGCAGCTTCATCTCCCTCTATTGAAGATATGTTAGCTGGCATTGTCCTGACATCGCCTGCACTTCGTGTCAAACCCGCTCATCCCATTGTCGGGGTAAGTCAGTCTCCTTTGCTGTATTCAATTTAGATGCTTTGTCATACTCGGCTGGAGAATTTTGTTGGTGATCATTAAGATCATATGTTTCTTTTGTAGGCAATAGCTCCAATCTTCTCATTGGTCGCCCCAAGGTTCCAGTTCAAAGGAGCAAACAAGAGAGGCATTCCGGTCTCAAGAGACCCTGAAGCTCTCTTAGCCAAATACTCTGATCCGTTAGTCTACACGGGTCCGATAAGAGTCCGAACAGGCCATGAGATTCTTCGCATAACAGCTCACTTGACCCGGAACTTCAAGTCTATTACAGTGCCTTTCTTTGTTCTCCATGGTACAGCGGACAAAGTCACTGATCCACTAGCTTCACAAGATTTGTACAATCAGGCACCATCAGTTTTCAAAGACATCAAACTCTACGATGGTTTCTTACACGACCTTCTCTTTGAACCTGAGCGTGAGGATGTCGGTCGTGATATCATCGACTGGATGATGAAGCGGCTTGATGTTGTTAACGGATCAGCCCATGGCCTCTGGTAGAAGATCAAATGCGACATATCAGAGGTCTTCTTCTTCTCTAGGTGGTAGTTTGCGGTACAAATGGTGTGATTGTAAAATCAGAAGCCAAGTGTAGGAGATTCAAATACAATGGGTTTAATCTATGAATTGTTTGATTATTCAAAATTTTCGTATGAAGATAGATTTGTGAATGCATATACATATTATATTATTGTTGATACTGTAACTGATACTTTATATAAGAAAAAATATTTTGAGGGAGCAAATAATATATTCGATTCTATGTAATTATGTTTTAATAAAAGCATTAACATAGAGTAGTAGTAAAATAACTTTATTTCGATGAGTTTAATACCCGTTACAATTGAGAACCAAAAACAGAAAATTTAATTAAAAACATTATTCATGCTTAAATCACCAACTATAAGCAAATAATAGATTTTTAGTATTTTGTGCAACAACACTCGCCAGAGCTCTGATCTGGAACACAACTTCCATAATCGTATCCTTTCGTTACACAGTCATGGATGCATTGATTATCTTCATAATGTCCTGTAGCACACTTAGCAAAACAGTTCGGTGATATTATTCCTGCACATACAACCCACAACATAATTATACTTACATAGTATATGTTTAACATTTTGGTAGCTCTACACACTTAAAAAAAACTATTTTACATATAGATTAGAAACATTTTATTTTAATGTAATTATGTTTTGACAAAAGCAATAACATATAGTAAAATAACTTTTATTTTGATGAATTTAGTACCCATTACAATTGAAAACCAAAAACAGAAAAGTTAATAAAAATATATTTCATCGTTTAAATCACCAATTATAAGAAAATAATATGATTTTTATTTTCTAGTACAACAACATTTTCCAGATCTTTCATTTGGAACACAATGTCCAGTACGTTAATCATCCATTGCACAGTCAATATGACATTCATAATCTCCACAATCCTATAACAGACTTAGCAAAACAATTTGGTGGCCCTACACATACAACCCACAACAAAATTATAGTTTTATATATGTTCAGCATTTTGGTAGCTAGATATCTACAAATATTTTTAAAAGAAAATCTTAAAACATGTGCATATGATACCCATACGTATATATATATTGGCTATTCTCGATTCTATATTTTACATAAAAAAATTAAAATTGCTACATAATATCCTATAATACACTTAGCAAAACAATTCGGAGGTCCTACACATACAACCCACAACATAATTATTTCTTTATATATATATATATATATATATATAATGGTTGTTCTCGATTTTATATCATGAAAATAAAAAATCTTTAAAATTATCAAAAATAGTTACATAATAATAAGATAGAAGAGAATTCTTCTTCTAAGAAAGATCATACCTGAATGGACTAAAACATTGTTGTACGAGATTGTCAAAATTATTATAAGAAAAAAGGTGATAGACATTTTTGTAATACTCATTATATATATCTTTTAGTTTTACTTATGTTGGGAAGAAATTTTTTTTTTATAGCTTTAGTACCTCACAAAGCTATATTTATATGATTTTTTGTTGATTTTATTTTAATTTAATACCCCAAGATTTTATTTTGACCATAATGATTCTTTCAGTTTTGCTACCAATAAAGTTTTGGAAATATATTGTTTATTATTTACTGTCAAAAATTTTTTTACAGAAAAATATTTTAAGTCTCAATCTAATATAATAAAGTATGCTTTCATATGTAAGGAAACTCCAATCTAATATATTATTGATTATATGTGGCGCCTGTATATCTAACACCTGTCATTATTTTCTTCTTTTTTGTTTTTTCTATGCTAAACAAGGTTAATGGGCTGTGGGTTATGTTTCACCAATATAATGCTGCATTCTTAATGTAGTGTGCATTTAATTTAGTTACATGCACTCAATAAAAAATTTTCTTATGGAATTTACTTAGTAAAATTTTAAAATTATTAGGACATATGTCAAAATGATGTTGGATTTCATTCTTTTAATCACACGCTTGATATAATAAAGTAGGCTTCTATATCTAAAGAAGTTTCAAATGATTGCCATATGGCACCTGTATATCTGACACTTGTCATCTAATATATTATTAATTATATGTGGCGCCTGTATATCTGACACTTGTCATCTTTTTCTTCTCTTTTTTCCCATGCTAAACAAGGTTAATGGGTTGTGGGTTATGTTTGTAATAAGTGGTTAAGGATCACCTTAATTCTTTGTGTATGAAAGTAAGCCGAGCAAATTTATCGTTTTCTGTAAATTTATCGACTTCTTCCCCAAAATAATAACAACAAAAAAATCTATAGTAGAGTTCCCTCTTTCAGAACTTGACACGTGAGACCTCTGGAGTTGACACATGTCCATGAAAAAAACCTTAATCCTCATTTTTGGCTCACTTGAATTATTGCAATAACTAAGATTCACAAACAAGCAAAAATCAGATTTCACAAATGGGTCATACTCATACACGTAGTCCACATTCATATATGTTAATTTTCATTGTAATTTGAAACCATATATTATCCTCTATTTTAAACTCAAAATATAAAAAATGAAGCTCCAACTCATTGCCAAGTGACACATGTATATCTTACTTGACCCGAAATTTCAAGTCTATTACAGTACCTTTCTTTGTTCTCTATGGTACAGCGGACAAAGTCACTGATCCACTAGCTTCACAAGATTTGTATAATCAGGCACCATCAGTTTTCAAACTCTATGATGGTTTCTTACACGACCTTCTCTTTGAACCTGAGCGTGAGGATGTCGGTCGTGATATCATCGACTGGAAGATGAAGCGGCTTGACAATGTTAACGGATCACCCCCTGGCCTCTGGTAGAAGATCAAATGCTACATATCAGAGGTCTTCTTCTTCTCTAGGTGGTAGTTGTGATACAAATCGTGTGATAGTAATATAATGTCTAAATGAAAAGTATAATAAAATTGTAACAGTTTCGAAAATTAGTGTGAATTGCTTTTTAAATGACACTCAAATTAATGGAAAGAGGAAAAAACTGATTTATTTAGTTAAAAAGGAAAAAGAAATCATTCCCAATCCCATGGTAGAATTAAAAGTTCTCTATAACTAAAACAGGAAAAATTGTTTATGCTTTCTTGTCATGTCATCATTGGCCTTAATAACTTGAAAAAGATACGATTCCATAAGCTCAAAACACACCACATAAAAATGAAAGGAAAGAGATAGGGAAGGATAAAACTTAAAAAGAAGTGCTTACTTACCTCAATTTTTTTTTAATATTTGTTGTTCCTCAGATAAAGCGGCATATACGTAATTACGTACCCAGTGTAAATTTGGTCTCCAACCAGCTGCATCTTATGCTACGCAGTCGTGCTAAGACGGTTTATTGGTGCCGGAAGCAACTCGAATTCATTTTTTTCAAGTTGACAATAATAAACAGCATAGTCAAATAACAAAAACATATAAAACCTAATGTAGCAAACAAACGAAACTTTCAAAGGTAAATTTTTAAAACTAGGTATATATTTTTACATAAATAATTTTGTTTTTTGGACTAATTTTTACATAAATAATAAGATAACAAAATGACTCAAACATTCTTATATATAACATGCTTAAACAAAGATAAGAGTGTTCTACTAAAAACGATTAACATAGTGTTAAACAATTGTGATTGCATTTTAATTAAAACAAAATTTTAAAGTAGTAGTATTCTACTAAAAAAACAAGTACAACTAAAACGACTAAAAAACAAAACGAAGAATACATAAGAGAGCACGCAAGGGTTTGGTGTACAAACCGCTTTTTTCCGATTAATATTTTTGTTAAAATTGGATTCAGACAGCTCGAGCTTGAATTCTTGATTTCTCAAAGGAAAATTTAATGCTATAGATTGAATTTTAATTTTAATTTTAACAGTGTGTCATTGGTGACAATGGAATCAGAAATGTATTTACGTAGATATTTGTGGTGGGTGTTCTTTATTTCATGCATCGCTACTCTGGGAGTATCACCACAGAAGGTATTGGAAACACTTCTCATTATCTGATGAAGAGACTTCTTTTATTTTTTCTGAATTTCGTTTGTTTGTTTTTGAAATTTATTTTGAGCAGATGACTTCCAATGGTGATCTCGTCGAATGCATCGACAAAAGAAGACAGCCAGCATTTGTTTTTAGAGATATCATAAAGACTGAGTCATAGACTGTTTATATAACACATTGTTTTGTGTCTTCTCTACTTGTGTTTCTCCCAACTAAGAAAAAAAAAACTCATAATCTGAAAAGGGTTATAGTTGTACATAAAAACATAAATATAAAATTACCTTTTATCATATTTTAATTTTTTTTAAAAAAATTTTCTTATGTTTTGCTTAAGTTTTGCTGGTAATTTTTTTTTGGACAAATTTTTACATAAATAATAAGATAACAAAATGACTCAAATATTCTTATATATAACATGCTTAAACAAAGATAAGAGTGTTCTACTAAAAACGATTAACATAGTGTTAAACAATTATGATTACATTTTAATTAAAACAAAATTTTAAAGTAGTAGTATTCTACTAAAAAACAAGTATAACAAAAACGATTAAAGAACAAAACGAAGAATACAAAAGAGAGCAGGCTTACTTTTATGATGAAGATGATGGTTTGTGTTTGTCTATTTATTCAGTTTTTTTTTTCTTTTTCTTAACTTAAATGAAATTTGATTAAAATCAACCGTCTGTACAAGAACTAAAAAGTAGGAAACGTAAATGAGGATACTTTTGTTAGACCTTACCGAGAAAACTAAAGTTAGTAAATAAGGGTTTGTTGAACATATCTATGATTAAAAATAGTGCTTTGATATTTTTCCAAAACATGATGCCCTAGGCTGAAGTTTATTTTTTTTTAAAGCACGAGGCACGGCCCTTGCTACTAAAATACTAATCAAGACCATAAACAAATACAATATAAATACCATATATAATACATTTAAAATAATTAAATTCCTTAGAACATTTTATATATAGTTTATTTATTCAGTTTTATCTTTTTAATATAAATTGGAATCCTATTGAAATTGAGCGAGCCTTCGCCATTTATACGTACATACATGATGAACTCAATAGATAAACCAAGCTAAGATCTAATCTATTTTGAGATATAATATTGAATCATATATATCTTCTAAACAATTAAAAAAATGACAATTTTCAGTAAGTTGGAGAATAGTATATGTACTGAATCATATATTTGAAAATTATATATATTGTTTTTATAATGTCAAAGTTTAACAATTAAAGGGAGAATAAAAGTAGACTATTTATATATCTATCATAATATTTGAATATGAAGTAAAATTATTTTGAACACTTTCAAAAGAAAAAGGAAAGCTCACTAGCTCAATTCAAAGTTAGAACAAACCCAATGGGGCCAATGCCATTTAAATACAGGCACGCAAGGGTTTGGTGTTGTTGAAGTAAATCTTTTTATATCTTTTTTTCGCTTAAGTTTCTTATTTGGGATCGTCAATCGACTGATGAGATGAGGCGGAAAAAAACTCATTACAGAGGATATTATAATTGAAACTAATTAAGATATTTTATTTACACAGTAGATTTTCTTTTCTCGTTGTAAATTAATTCGCGTTGTACATATTTTTTTTATCTTACGGAAACATTTATTTATCAATATATGTATATCTCTACAAAAGCAAAACCTAGGCACGCCCACTACTCACTCATTTGCCCTAAAATGATTGTAACCCTTAATTTCACGTAGAGAATCCTACGTTAGAAACTGGAAAATGAGATAGTGATAACAGAGAAGAATGGAGAGAGGTAGTAGACACATCGTTTTCCTCACCAGCTGGGTTTCTTCTATAATCCTACTGCTCTCTCTCTTTCTTCCCTCAGTCTTACCGAAAAGAAAACGAACCAAATAAAGAAACTTTGCAGATAGAGAGAGAGTCGTGTGGCCAAATGAGAGACTCTTGCAGATAGAGAGAGATTCATGTGTGAGAGAAGAGACTCTTGCAGATCGAGAGAGATTCGTGAGACTCTTGCAGATCGAAAGAGATTCGTGTGTTAGAGAAGAGACTCTTGCAGATCGAGAGAGATTCGTGTGAGAGAGAAGATGAGCAATATAGTTTTGGGATTCTTCTTGTATAGAGATCAACAAAAGATGCTTCGATTTATCATCGCATATTTTCTCTTTTTCTCTTTTCGTCTTCCCTCTTCTTCAGCTCGACCAGGTTCGTTTTTTTTTAAAAGATTTTCACAACTCTCACTTTTTTTTAAAGATTTTTACCGGATTTCAAAATCTTCTTCAGCTCGACGAGGTTCGATTAATACTTTTGTTAACATTGGATTCAGACAGCTCGAGGATGACGACATCCGATGGTGATATTGTAGAATGCGTCGACAAAAAAAGTCAGCCCGCATTCGACAACCCTCTTCTAAAGTATCACAGACTACAGGTTAATATAATTTTCAGTTGTGTTTATCTATTTTATGTTTTATACTAATATATATATATATATATATATATATATATATATATATTTTAGCCATTTTATATCATAAGTTTCAATGTTAACCATTTTTAAAATGAAAATGATACTGCAGGAATCACCCTCTGAGCTGCCTAGAGTCATGGAAACTCAGAAAGGAAGAAGACAGACGTTGGAACCTCATGTCAGCACCGCAGGGTGTCCAGACGGAACCGTGCCGATACTTCTACTGGGCAACGATAATGGGACCCAACCTGAGACCAAAAATCCCCACCCCGGGCATGAGGTAATAAAATTCGAACCTATATTTAAAACATCATTGAAACAAACTAAACAAAAAGTAATAGTAAACATGATTGAAACACTCTCTAGGTGTGTTATTTTATTTCAAAGAGGAGAAAAAAAAAACGAATTTGTCAATATAAATTAGAATCCAAAAGATACTGGGCCGGGCTTTGACAAATTTACATGTTAAATGAAAAAAGAAGTAGCAAATTTGTGAATTTTATTTTATAGCCAATTGAATATAATTATATTTTATTTTATAGTCAACATGATAGCCAATTAATTTTAGTTTATCAAATTAACATTATAGCCAATTGAATATAATTATATTTTATTTTATTATCATGTTGACTATAATGTTAATTTGATAAACATTCAATTTGCAGGCAATATGTTCTTATTTTTTTTGATCAACTGGAATTATATCAGATAAGGTTGTAACTTTTTACAGAATATTATGAGTTGACGTTGATCCCATTTTAAACCTTAATGAAAGCCTTTTAACAAATAAAAAAAAAGTTAATGTCTTTCTTCTATACCTGTGGTTTCTAATTGCTACTTTCTTATATTATTCTTATTAATAATTTACTCTATATTATGGTTGAATACAGTATGCGATCGTATCTTATGAGCATAGCACGGTAGCATTGTATGGAACGAAAGCTATAGTCAACGTTTGGGACCCGGCGGTTGAAGAAGCAGAGATGTCTATTGCCCAGCTTTGGATTGCCTCGGGCAGTTATGAGACTGGTGATCTTAACACTATTGAAGTAGGCTATCAGGTAATTGATTAGTTTAAATTTTTACATCTTAATTTTATTTGTTATTAACTTTCTAAATTTTATATGTATACTGTTTACAAACGACTAAAATCAATCATTTATTTTCATTATTCAAATATATATATGCAGGTTCTGCCCACGGTGTACAAGGACAACAGGCCTCGGCTTTTTCTCTTTTGGACGGTACTACTCTCCTACTAATAATACTACTACAACTCAAAATAATTAAAAGATTAAATGGTCCACTACTACTATAAATGAATAATGGAGTACTCTTTATAAATCCACTCTCAACTTTTATTCTTATCGTTATAAGTAAGAAAAGAAAATGGGACTAAATATCTATTGTTAAGAAAATAATAATGTACCAAAAGAATTTACTGCTTTGTTGAACTGAGTCTTTTATTGTTTTATGCAGTTAGTTGGAAAACTGTTACAAGTCATAAAACCACACTTATTTATGTTTTCTTTCACACAGTTGAATTCGAAATATAATATTAAGATACAAATTGCAAACGAAATTTATATGCAACTTCCACAACTGATCTTATCAGTCAAACTCTTAACTATTTTAATATCAAATTTGGTAAATTTTAAGTGTAGTTGTTCTTCTCCTAGGTTTTTTACTGTTTCTAAAATATATATATTTTTTTAATTTAATCTACTATAACATCATGATTTTGAATTAGTTCTGCTGATAGAAATGATGTGTTTTTGTTGTCATTGTTTTACAGGGTAATGCGTACGCAACTGGGTGCTACAACGTCCGTTGTAGCTGCCCAGGTTTCATCCAAACGAGTGGCAATGTCGTCATCGGAGGCCCTATTTCCCCTGTTTCTTCTTTAGGAGGTCGCCAGTCTGAAATTACAATCAACGTTTGGAAGGTTAGTTTCTAGATTTTTAAAAATATATGTTTCTTTTTAATAAAAATATTGTGTTTATTTCCTTTGATAAAATCTTTTATAAAAATATTATTAGAATTAGAAAAATGTTAATTAACAAAATGTCTAAGCATAAAGAATTAATTTAAATTGTATGTGGGAAGCTTATAACTTTAACTTTATATAGATATATAGTATAGATTTTACGTAAATTTACATTTTTCTTATGATCATATATATCAATATAGATTTTAATTAACTAACAAATAAAATACAGGATCGGAAATCAGGAAACTGGTGGCTAAGCTTGGGGTTCGACAACATAGTAGGATATTGGCCATCAGAAATCTTCACGACACTAGCTGATCACGCAAAGTACGTACAGTGGGGCGGCGAAATTCTGAACAACCAGCGTTTAGGGCGACATACGACGACTCAAATGGGTTCAGGTCACTTCCCTAATGAAGGATTTGGGAGAAGCAGTTATTTCCGCAACTTAGAAGTCGTTGATAACCAACTCCAATCAATCCCAATCCAGAAGTTGATAAAGAAAGTAACCAGTCCCGAATATTACGACGTGAGGGATCTCTACACAGAAGATTGGAAGATCCATTTCTTCTACGGGGGACCAGGATTTAGGTTTACTCATTCAGGAGCGGCTACCTTGGCAGTTGGCTTGCCTTTTCTTTTTTTCTTTGTAGTTTTCTTTTTTATTATTTAGTATTTTTTCTTTAAACTCTTTGTTGTAAAAAGTTTGTTTATAATGAATATGTAGTTTTTACATTATTAATTTTTGTCTAACTAATTTTCAGTTAAGAATTAAATAATTACTAAGAATGAAAACAATCTAGTTAAAAAGCAACTAAGCAAAGCAAAAGTGGTAAATCTAGAGTGACAAACACTTGTGCATAAATCTTGTCTAAACAAAAGTGAACATGATTTAAAAACAAGATTACATTCTCATATGATCTTCTATAACGCCTGTGTCCTGCGATCTTAAAGGGGGACAATATTTTTAAAGTAAAATGATAGGTAGATGAGCTTAGATAGCTAAGCTACTAGCTCCATCAGATAGAGTACAATTTAAACAAGCTAACAAAGCTCGATGAATTATCTAGCTCAGCTGAGGTGAGCTACACCAGCTGGAATACCAGCTAGCTCAGCTACGTGAGCTAGCCGACAACTCAACTAAGCTCGGTGAACTGATCAACTGATGATCGAACTGAGTGGTACAAATTTCATTAGCACAAGCGGATACCATTGAAAGGGTGTGACTCTTCGGAGATATGCGACCGATAAGAAATAAACGAGGAATGGGAGTATCTTTTCATGTAAAAAAACCATTGCCCTCCTATAAAAAGAATGGACGCTGACACTATTCTACAATCATCCATCCATCGTCCATCAACACTTAATAAGAAAAGGGGATGCGTCTCGACGAGTACACAGGTAATCGTTCAAGCTGATGCGCACACTACCTCTCTATCGAAGGTACGAAGAGATGATCGATGGTTCAATGATAAGGAAAATCCAATCAAATAATATCGACGGTTTGACAATAGTGTCGAGTTGATCAAAAAATGATCGACGGTTCAATCATAGATTCAAACCGATTGAAAGGTTATCAACAATACTCGCCAATGGTCGGATCGATCGAGGTTGATCGATGATAATCGCTAGTTGGATAAGGTGATCATATAATCGATGATTCGAGGCATAGGTTGGATTCATTGGTCGGGTAGTCGACAAGTCATTCGAAAGTATCGGTCTGGTCGTTGGATGATCGAGGATCGGATTATGGGGTCAGATTGATCGATAGGACATGGCTCTGATACCAAGATTGACAAGTCGATGGAAGTTCAAAGATATGACCGACAAGCTATTGGCTGATACAAGCGACCGGCTGATACGACCAATAGATTACCTAGCGGCACATCCGGTGCTAAGCTTTGGAAACACTAGTGGTTCGAGAATCTTTCACCGCAACCGATCACCGTGAACTGAAGGGACTATCAGTCTTAATTTGTAATATGTGTAATGCCTATGAGTGTGGTTAGTTGTATGGCTAAAGCACCAATAGTAAGATTATTAATAAGAAAATAATCAATTTGAGCAATAATAAGAAAACAAACAACTTTTATGGTCAATCGAATTTTTAATTTGGAATACGGTGTCCAGTATGGTATCTCCTCATTACACAGTCAATGTGACATTCATAATCTTCATAGTATCCTGTAGCACAATTAGCAAGACATTTTGATGTATCTACACATACAACCCGCTATTATTTTTAATACTATGCATGCTTAGCATTTTGGTAGCTCTACACACTTTTTAATGTAGATTAGAAACGTTTGGACACTATTTAGTTGAAAGGGGTTCATTGTGTAATTATGTTTTAATAAAAGCAATAACATATAGTAAAATAATAACTTTTATTTCGATGAGTTTAGTACCCATTACAATTGAAAATCAGAAACATTAAAATTAATAAAACATAATTCATAGCTTAAAATCACCAATTATAAGAAAATAATCAATTTTTATTCTCTAGTGCAACAACATTTTCCAGATTTTTGATCTGGAACACAACTTCCAGTACTGTAATCTTTCATTGCACAGTCAATGTGGCATTCATAATCTTCATAATATCCTATAGCACACTTAGCAAAACAATTCGGAGGTCCTACACGTACAACCCACAACATAATTATTTATGTAACCATATGTTTAGCATATATATAATGGCTGTTCTCGATTCTATATTTTGAAAAAAAAATAAAAACTTTAAAATTATCAAAAATAATTACATAATAATAAGATTGAAGAGAATTCTTCTTCTAAGAAACATCATACCTGAAGTGGCTAAAACATTGTTGCACGAAATTGTCAATATTATTACAAGAAAAAAGGTGATAGAGATTTTTGTAATACTCATTATGTGTATCTTTTAGTTTTATTTATGTTAAGAAGAAATATTTTTATAGCTTTAGTTCCTCACAAAAGCTGTATTTATATAATTTTTTGTTGATGTTTTTTTAATTTAATACTTCAAGATTTCATTTTGACCATAATGATTCTTTCAAATTTGCTACTAATAAAGTTTTGGAAATATATTACTTATTATTACAGTCAAAAATCTTTTTAGGAAAATATTTTCAATCTCAATATTTTATAAATTTTGGTAATTTTTTTTTTGGTGGGACAAGGGAGACAATGCCTCCCTTAATTATTAAAAAGAAAGGGATGTTATTGGATTAATGATTTGTAAATTTATATACAATTGTAAATTATGAAAATCAAAATATAAGAATTTTGAAATAACATATTTTATCATTATATTTGAATCTTTCTATTTCTCACTTTCAAATCCATTCAAACACAACACACAAATAACAGATATTCTGAGACTGAGTTCGCCCTAGCCTTCTGCTCTCTGGCACAACCACCGAGGTATTCCTTTCTGACGACGCCGATTTCGATCGGCTTCGTTGGACCATCATTTCTTCATCTTTGTTATTTCCTCGTTCTTTTTCATCTGCTCGGATCCAGTTTCATCTCCATCAGAGGTCTTTTGAGATTCCAGATCTCATATGTGACCATGCTTGAGCTTCAATCCCCCCTTTTCCGCCTCACCTAGTGACCTTCCTCGGCGAGCTTGCTCCATTGAGTTCCCAGTTACCGGTTACTGTGTCTGAGATCCATGATTGCCCATATAGCCTCAATTTATGTCTCTCTCATCGTCTCCTCTCGCTGTCATCCTCAACAACTCTCCGCTCCTCGGATCTAGATCCTCACACAGAGTGTTTTACTTGGCTGCAGTTCAGGACCGGTCCTTGGATTTTGGTGGCCTAAAGCATATTTTATATGTAAAATCTAGCAAAAAAAAATTTCATTAAAATACTACAATTTAATTAAAAATCTTTTTAAAAGTTATTGAATAATTTAAAAATGTAAAATAATCTAAAAACAAATTTTCTAACTTTCACCGCAGCAAATTCATTGATTAGCTTCTCGTACTCGAGTTCTTCGATCATATATTTTTCGGTAGACGTCGTTGCTAACCCATTCAACTTGTCTTGTGACATTGTAGATCATAGATAATATAGTATTATTATAATAAAAAGGATTAAGGTCAAAGAGGAGAAAAAACAAAAGCTTACCCAGTTATAGTTACCCAGTAACAAAAATAAGAAATTGAATATTTTAATATCTAGTAGAATTTAAATTTAATATTTGAATATTTTAATTGTTAAAAACAGGAATTAAGCAAAATTTACTTAAAAATTTCAACAATTCTAACCAAAAAAAGAAAAAGAAAACAAAACATGTAAATGAAAGCAAACGAGGAAAAAAACTGTTAAAAAAAAAAAATAAATAAGGAAGCTGGAGATAAGAAGAGTCGAACCATAGACAGGCTATATAATTACATGATACATAGACAACTGACCTACCTAATCTTTTAAAATGTAGTCCTAAATTTTTTGGTATATTATGTGGCCTAAAGCAAATGCTTTGGCTGCTTTATGGGTGGGCCGAGCCTGCTACAGTTGGACGGGAGCTCTGTTTTTAGCGCCAGAGCCGATGAAGACCTCGACGAAGAAACTACATCCTCGACGTCCTCTGTTTCTCTCTTGTTATCCCTTTGGGACAGGTTTAATCCCAATGCTTATCTTGGAATCCTGGTAGCTAGCTTACTATGGTTAAACTATGATTCACCTATGCTATGGACGATCCTTAGAATACTATGTCTTTAGCTTCATATCAAGTTCAAATTGGTTAGTATCAATACTATCTGCTTGGTCAAGTCGAGGTTCCCTCGGTAATAGAATATTGAAGGCGGCTAATCTGCTTGGTAACTTCTTGTGTCAAGGCCTATTGAATTGGTTGGTATGGAGGATTGCAATGCTGCTCTTCATAAGTGAATCTGACCCGCTAGTCAGGTTATCCTCAATGCTTGTATCCCTTGTTCATTTATCCTACATATCCCCAACAATTCGACAGCCCCAGTGTTAGTGTTTAACTAGGTCTGGTCTGAACTCTACTCTTCCACTTTCTAGCCAATGATTGATTAGGTTAAGGATATCCTTAGTTCAAAGACTGTTATGGAACCTTAAACCATCTTTGTTGCTTGTTTGGTGTAAGAATCTTCCGAGAACCATGTTACTAGAATCATTTAGAGATGAACTTCTGAAGGAGAAAGCTTTCCTGAAACTTGGCATTATGATCCCACTTATATGGAGTGGGAGTTACCTCTGTTTCATCGCATCTCATCAACTTTTTGAAGCTCCCTCAATCAAGCTTGGAGAATAGTGGCATTATGATCTCTACTCCAAGAAGTAGTGGTTACCGTAATCTCTTCAAGCTACTTTCTCCCAACTTCAGAACCGCAACCACCATTGTTGGGACAAGCACTCTCAACCCTCGACCCTCATTCAAAGCTCTATCTCTCAGGAGACTCTCAGCTTTGATCGCTTTATTGCCACCCAATTTTCGATGAAGACAGTGGCCACCCTTCCTTCCTTTGACTTGCTCAAGGAAATAGCATTTATATGCCTTGATCTCACAGACTCCAAAAAGCTAGTTAGCTTTTGGTCCATAGCTCTCAAGTCGCTAATATCTTTTGCTCTTATATATCTATACTGCTTTGTCGTTTTAAACTTTGAGGAATGCCCTCCTATGCTTTCTTTCCTACCTTGTATGTCACTCTTTCTCTAATGAATGATAACATCTCTTTGATCAAAAAAAAACAAATCCTTTCAAATTCATTTAAAACATAATGTGGATTTTGAAAAATAATGACTCCTTCAGACAAACGTAACAAATTTTTTTAGAGAAATCATATAGAGTCATAGATTATTTATAAACACATTGTTTTCACTCATAGTAAATATTTAACAAATCGAATATGTTAATTGTAAATTACTGAGACACAAAAGTTATAATGTAGAAGCCACACATTTACCACATTTTCTAATAAGAGCAAAAGTTTATAATGTAGAAGCCACTGGTAATATTGTAGAAGCCATTTTTGTAATTGAATTCACTCAAGATGGAGTTTATAAACTATTTAAAAAATTTATAGTGTAGAAGCCACTGGTAATATTTTTTTTTCTTTTTTGACAACAATCCACTAGTAATATTGTAATTGTGAGAAAATAAAATTTATTAATTCATCAACCACATAAATTAGTTTTACTAACCGCCGATGTGAAACATTAAAACATACATTTTTTCTTCATAGATTGAGTAATATTTCTTCGTTTTTAAATATTCAAATCACAACATGTGCAGAAAAATATTACATATTTATTAATCCTATGTATTATATGATAATTTAAAACAATTTATAAATAAAATAAAAAAGATGATAGGAGAATCATAGTTTAAAATCTTAACAAAGTATTCCAGTTATAGTTATTAAAAATAATCATATTGTATAGTTTAAAAACAAAATCTTAGTTTTAAAAATTCTGATTGGTTTACAATTTATTAAAATTAATTATTAATTTTCATCCATAATTAATTACAGAGAAATATATATATATATATATATATATTTTGAAACTAATAATTATTTAAAAAAATTATTAATCTAATATTAAATAACAGTTTTACCCTTCCTGAAAAAAATAAACATTTGTTAATTACTTCAATGATGTTAGCCAGAGTTGCCGACTTCTTTGCTTCCATAACTCTTCGTCTTCCAGGTAAGCTTTATTAAGTTCTTTAGTGAGTGAGCTATGCTGCTATGCACACTGAATCAGCTTCCACGCTTGACATAACTTTTTCTAGAGATAGTCTTATATATATCCACAATTCTTCTCTGGCTGTTTAGGTGATTTTCTCTACTCCACTTTACAATCGCACTCTTGCATATGATGATCTTTGATTCCACCTTCTCATAGGTTTCAGGTTGCCAATGTTGGTAAAACAAATTTTTAACCTCCTCGTTATTTCTCAGCCTTCTGTTGTTTCTGAAGAGCCCTTTTCTTCTCTTCTTTCCCAGATCAAAGTGAGTAAGAAGAGGTCTGTGATCTGAGCCTTCGAATCTAAGGTACTCGCTCCTTCCTGAAAGATAGTTTATTGTCCATTCACTATTTGACATGGCCCTGTCTAATATGCATAACCCTAGATGATCGTGTCTTTTACCTCTCAAGGATAAGAAATTGCGAGAATATTGAATGTCAAATAGGTCACATTCTGATATCAACGATCTAAGGTCAATGTAGGAGCCTTCAGGTCTTTAAAGTCCACCAGTTTTCTTAGTAGAATCTATGATTTCATTGAAGTCGCTTGTGAAAAACCATAGTTCTATCCTATCATTGCCCAGAACTGTAAGCTAAATCCAAATCTTTTGTTTTTGATTTGTTTGGTTCGCCATAGACAAATGTAGTTAAAAAGCAACTAAGAAAAACAAAAGTGGGACTTCCACGAGTGACAAATACTTGTGCATTAAATCTTGCCTAAACAAAAGTGCAGTTGGTTTAAAAATAAGTTTTGCATTCTCATCTGATCTTCCCCTTAAACGACTTTAAACTTTGAGAGACAAATGAAAGTTGACGAGTTGTTTCTTTTTTTTTTATGACTTTTTAATTATCTTTTTTATTAATAAGAAAACAATCAATTTGCGTAATAGTAAGAAAACACACAATTTTATGGTCAATCACAACAACATTTTCCAGAGCTTTCATTTGGAACACAGTGTCCAGTACGGTATCCACTCATTACACAGTCAATGTGGCATTCATAATTTACATAGGATCCTGTAGCACACTTAGCAATACAATTCCCTGGTCCTACACATACAACCCACACCAAAAATATTATTTTTAACACTACCTTTAGCATTTTGGTAGCTCTACACACTTTTAAAATATAGATTAGAAACATGTGGCCGTTACTTAGTAGAAAGGTGTTCATTGTGTAATTCTTTTTTTTTTTTTTTTTTTCAACGTTCATTGTGTAATTCTGTTTTAATAAAAGCAATAACATATAGTAAAATAATAACTTTTATTTCGATGAATTTATTGTACCCATTACAATTGAAAACCAAAAACAGAAAATTTAATAAAAACATAATACATCCCTTAAATCACCAATTATAAGAAAATCATCAATTTTTATTCTCTAGTGCAACAACATTTTCCAAATTTTTGATTTGGAACACAATGTCCAGTACAGTAATTTTTCATTGCACAATCAATGTGGCATTCATAATATCCTATAGCACAATTAGCAAAACAATTTGGTGGTCTTACACATACAACCCACAAGATAATTATTTCTTTTATCCTATTTTTAGCATATGTGAAATTTTTAAAACATGTATATATATATATATATATATAAGGTTGTTCTCAATTCTAAAAAAAAAAAAAAAAAAAACACTATACCTGAAGCGGGCCAAGCGGCTAAAACATTGTTGTACGAAATTGTCAACATTAGTACAAAAAAAAAAGGTGATATAGATTTTTGTAATACTCATTATATGTATCTTTTAGTTTTATTTATGTTAAGAAGAAAAGATTTGTATAGCTTTAGTTCTTTAGAAAAATTATATGTATATGATATTTTGTGGAACTTTTTAAAAAATTTAATACCCCAAGATTTTATTTTGACCATAACAATTCTTTCAGATTAACTACCAATAAAGTTTTAGAAATATATTATTATTATTATTTACAACTTTTTATAGGAAAATATTTTAGGTCTCAATATTTTATAACTTTTGGTAATCATTAATAATTACACCAAAAAAAAAAATATCAAAAATTGTCAAAAAGAAAATCAAGAATTTCAAGTCAAAAGCTTACAATTTTGAAGTAACGAAGAAAATGATATACTGCTATTATTTTTAATTTTAATCAGTTTCTCAAACGCGGTTTATGAGCGGAGTATTGTTTAAAATGGATCTTACAACGAGAACAATTAATAACGATTAATACCGGAAGCATTTAATTAAAATCATTGAATCTCGTAAGTAACAGACCATTTAATTCTTTAGATTCACCTCATCAACGGTTCCTGACGAATGCTCAAATAAACACCATATCATATCGGCACCGTCTAAATCTTTGACTTGACCGCTCGAATGAATAATTTGGAGTTCCATGTACCAATGTTCAAGTAGTTAAAATATCTAACTATACAAAATTGCTATATTATTTGATTCCATTAGCTATTTTCTTAAAGAGTTTGAGCTTTTCACTGCGGTAGATTAGATATCCTCGTCTCTTGCTGGATTATCCTCTTTTCTTTTCTTTTTGTGTTAAGATTTCTCGAATCTTCAAAAAAAAAAAAACTATGAAACATAGAAAGTCAACTTTGAAAATGGTAGGAGTTGGTGAAAAAGTGCAACAACATACTATATTGGAACCGATTCCTTTCCTTCTATGTTCTAGAAACAAATGAGCCTCTCTATCGGACTATAAACGCGTTTTGCTCCATTTTAGTTTATGAACACAAAGAAAATAATAGGAAGGGAATGGTCAACTGAAAAGTAAGTGGAGACAATAATATGCGAGAAGCTACAAATTTGGTGAGATATATCATATATTCATATATATATATATATATGCAACTATTAACAATTGCAACAAAGAAAAAAAAGCATATTATAAACTAACATACGTACGTCGTTACGAGTAATGAATTAATTACAAGTAACGCACTAACCTTAATCCATGAATGAGAATGATCGTTAAATTAAATCATTAATTGACTAAGTATTCCTTATATAGTTAGTTATATGCACTAACTAATAATGACAGTTCGATACCTATCTGAGGTGGTTTTTTTTCTTCTTCTTTGTAATAGTTTATTTGGTAATCTTTTACTTTTCTGTTAAATATGTTTTTTTTTTAATTAAAAAAAGTAAATATCTTGTTGACATATAATAACATATTCAAGTTTGGGTGGTGGGGGTCCGATATGGCTGCCAAATTTGATCCTCCGAGACACATCCCCGCAGCCTCAAAATACAATTATTATTGTTTTTCGATTCATTTTTTCTGATTTCTCACTGTATATTTATTATTTATTTGTTTTCAGTTTCACATCACTATATCCATTTATTATAATAAACAATTTAGAATTGATAATCGCACCGAGTTTATTTACAAAAAGCCTTGTAATGAGTACTCACTCTTTTTCTTTTTTTCATTCTTGTAATGAGTACTCACTCTTTTTCTTTTTTCTTTTCATTAGTTATCTTTAATACACAACACTTGCTGATGAGTTTTTATTATTTTATCCATCAACTTGGGGAAGTGTAGTATTGTACTACAATTATTAAAATGTGAAAATCGTTTTCATATTAAAAATGAAAAAGACAAAAAAAAAAAAAAAAAAAAAAAGAGGTAATGGATGAAGAGAGGACCTACACGAGAGAGGGTGACTGAGTCCAGTCCACGTTCTTCTCCTCGATTTGACGATTTTAGCTCCAAGTTTCAGACTTTAGCGTTTTCAAACTGTCTCTCTCTCATACAATTTTATTCTTTGGCCTATATAATTCCACTATCCTCCACTTCTGTGTTTCCATCATCATCTATCATTCACCTATAAAATATCTTCTCAGTTCATCCATCATTCAACAACTACTTCGTGAACCTTTGCTTCCTCTGTTTTTCTTGATTTTTGTTCTGTTAAGCTCGAAAGAGAGAGAGAGATATGGGAAGTACTCCGGCTGAGTTACCCTGTGAAGATGTCGCCGATAACAGATCCGGCGTCGGCGGTGGTATCTCTGACGTCTACGGTGAGGATTCCGCCACCTTGGATCAGCTCGTTACTCCTTGGGTTACCTCTGTCGCTAGGTGAGTCAACGCTCTCCTTCATATTTCATACCCTTTTGTTTTACCTTTGATCTATCACGATTTCTTCAGCTAACTAAAGCTGTTTGCAAGTAAAGTTCACTTTTTTATTTCTGTAAAATATGACTTTTAAGTTTTTCTGGTTGTTAAAGTTCCACTTCTTTTTCTCTCTGTGGAGCTTATAGTGGATTGAAATGTTTTTTGTTTTTTCAGTGGTTACTCGTTGATGCGTGATCCAAGATACAACAAGGGACTTGCGTTTACTGATAAAGAAAGAGATGCTCATTACTTAACTGGTCTTCTTCCCCCTGTGGTTTTGAGTCAGGATGTTCAGGTGACTTGAGTTTGTTATATAAAAGAACTCACCTTTTTTTAGTTTTGATTTGGGTTTTTTTATGCTAACTTTTGATATGTGGTTGATTTATTAGGAGAGAAAGCTTATGCACAATCTCCGTCAGTACACTGTTCCTCTACAGCGTTACATGGCCCTCATGGATCTTCAGGTCAGTGATTGCTTTTTGGAAACCATGTTTATTAGTAGTAGAGAATGTGCGTAAAGATTTGTTTGGTTGGGTTTCTTTTGAACTGGTGGCTTATGTATCTGAATCTTGCAGGAAAGGAACGAGAGGTTGTTCTATAAGCTTTTGATTGATAACGTTGAGGAGTTGCTTCCAGTTGTGTACACACCAACAGTTGGTGAGGCTTGCCAGAAGTATGGAAGCATCTTCAGGAAGCCACAGGGTCTCTACATCAGTTTGAAGGAGAAGTGTGTTTGAATCTCTTTAACCACGTCACTTTCCATTGTGTTTCTTTGAAACTTTAACGTGAATGTATGTTCTTTAGGGGCAAGATTCTTGAAGTGTTGAAGAACTGGCCCCAGAGAGGGATCCAAGTTATTGTTGTTACTGATGGTGAGCGTATTCTCGGTCTAGGAGATCTTGGTTGCCAGGTAATAAACTGGGTCCTTGAGTTGACACTTGAAACTTATTCCCATGTTATGTTGAAAATCTGGATTTATCATTTATTGTAAACTTTTCCAGGGAATGGGAATTCCAGTGGGGAAACTTTCTCTTTACACCGCTTTGGGAGGAATCCGTCCATCAGCTGTAAGCACTAGAACAGAAGCTGAAATATTTTGTGCCTAGAAACTGGTTCTACTTGATTGATTATTCAGTAATAACAGTTTGATCCTAAATTTAAATCCGCTTTCAAATGCAGTGCCTCCCAATCACCATTGATGTGGGTACAAACAATGAGAAGTTGCTGAATGATGAATTCTACATCGGCCTTAAACAACGAAGGGCAACTGGCCAGGTTTACATATCTCTCTCATATTATTTCTTTCTCTTTTTATAACGAATGCAGTGGTTTTATTTTAAAAAACTGACAAGTCTGTTTTGTTTTTCTGATTTCAGGAATATGCAGATTTTCTGCATGAGTTCATGTGCGCTGTCAAGCAGAACTACGGAGAGAAAGTGTTGGTACAGGTGAGCCATATGATACAACTCTCTTAAGAACTATGACTTTTGGTAGAATTATCTTTTTTTTCTTCTTCTTAAGATGTCACGGAATAATACCATACATACTCTTCTTTTCAGTTTGAAGATTTTGCAAACCACAATGCATTTGACCTTTTGTCTAAGTACAGCTCTAGCCATCTTGTCTTTAATGACGATATCCAGGTAAACTTTGTTCCTCAAGATTTTGATATTTTTTTTGCATCATGGTTGAGGTGTCAGAGAGCTTTACTAAGAACTTGTTTTTGTTTTGTGTAATTGCAGGGTACTGCATCAGTGGTGCTTGCCGGGCTTATTGCCGCTCAGAAGGTGCTTGGTAAAACCCTGGCTGACCATACCTTCTTGTTCTTGGGTGCCGGAGAGGTGAGACACTGAGACCAGAAAGCATTATACTCAATAAGCTTATCATTTATGTTAACATATATGTTTTATGCTTACGCTTTATCTCGTTGGTTCTTTGAAGGCTGGAACCGGTATCGCTGAGCTAATTGCTCTTAAGATTTCAAAAGAGGTTAGTCAATCTGTTTTTTTTGTTCTTGCGTTTTCTCTGTTTTCTAGCCAAGAATATGTGACTGATCATATTTCGGTTGTTTTGCAGACTGGAGCTCCCATCGATGAGACCCGTAAGAAGATTTGGCTCGTGGACTCCAAGGTATTATTGGCAACCACCCAGATCAGGCTCATTCTCTTTAGATAAACCTTTCTTGGTTTTAATGTTTCTCTTTTCAACTTTATTTGCAGGGACTGATTGTTAGCTCGCGCAAAGAATCTCTTCAGCACTTCAAGCAGCCATGGGCGCATGAGCACGAACCTGTCAAGAACCTCATTGGTGCTGTCAATGTACGCGATGAGCTCATGTTTTAAATTTCTTGATGGGCGAATAGAGAATCTTGATGTCAGATGTTTAATTCTTGTGTTCACTCTCTTTTTTGAACAGGCAATCAAGCCAACTGTTCTCATTGGAACATCCGGTGTGGGTCAAACTTTCACAAAGGAAGTTGTCGAGGCCATGGCTACTAACAACGAGGTTTCTTTTGTTCTCCTCTCTGCTTTTTCAAAAAACAAGGTTTATATGCTATTGTTCTAATACTGGTCTTGGTGTTGGCATATAGAAACCGTTGATTCTTGCTCTCTCAAACCCTACTTCTCAAGCTGAGTGTACCGCAGAACAGGCTTACACATGGACCAAGGTATACTGTCTCATATGACATCTAAATGTGATTCATGTCTGACTCCTGATTATATAATTTAGTTTTGGTGCTGCTCTCAAGTCTGATCATCATATATTGTGCTTAATATAGGGTCGTGCAATCTTTGGAAGTGGAAGCCCATTTGATCCTGTTGAGTACAATGGCAAAACTTACTTGCCTGGCCAGGTTCGTGCTGTTTCCACAACTCCTTCCCTCTCAACTTTTAAAATCTCTATGTGACAATTTGAGTGCTCACGTCATATTTCCATAATCCTACTTCACTTCAGGCAAACAATTGCTACATTTTCCCGGGTTTGGGTCTTGGTTTGATCATGTCTGGTGCTATCCGTGTCCGTGATGACATGCTTCTCGCAGCTTGTAAGTAGAAATAAACATCAGAAAATCAAACTTGGATACTGATGAATAGTGACAGTGTAACTCTTTCTAACTGATCTCTCTATCTCTGTTTTCAACAGCTGAAGCATTGGCAGCACAAGTCACAGAAGAGCACTTCGCCAACGGTCTGATCTACCCGCCATTCGCAAACATCAGACAGATCTCAGCTAATATTGCAGCCAGTGTGGCCGCCAAAACCTATGACCTCGGTTAGTTAAACGAAACTGTGTTAACACTTTTAATGAGACCGTCCTAACTCTATTCTCAAAGTTCTTAATCGATGTACATGTGGTTGTAGGATTGGCGTCGAACCTCCCACGTGCAAAGGATCTGGTGAAGTTTGCAGAGAGCAGCATGTACAGCCCTGTCTACAGAAACTACCGTTAAAAAAAGTTTTGTTGGAAGAAACCTGCAGATTTTTCTATTCACAACTCTTAATAATAGTTCTTGAGGCTTGTATTAAAAGTTTTATTGTTGCTTGTTTGTTTGATTCCAAGTCCTCCTACATTTTAAATGTTTGTTTAAGAACTCTCTCTCTCTCTTTGTATCTGCTGATGAATAATAAAATTTTAATTACAATAACCTTATCAATCGTTAATTCGTTATTGTTCAAACTGTTAGATTTCCAACCCCCACTGAGAGAACACAATCAACTTATGTTTTGTCCTTGTTTGCAATTCTTTTGTACTATCTTATAGGCTAGGAGTAAAATTAGTATTTGTTAATGGAAAGTTTAAACCAAAATCTGGCAAAAAAATAGTAGTATTTGTTAATTTGTTAAAATAGGGTTAAAATTAGTCAAAAACTAATAGCGGGCGAAATCGAACTTAAGAAATAAGTTGAGGGACCTAATAATGGTTAAAAAGGTTTTAAGAATAAACCGCGTGATCATCATCTTCTGGAATAAGCGAGAAGCTCTGATCAAAATCGATTTATCTTCTTCAATCTCTTCTCCGATCAAAATCCTTTTCCTTTTTTTAGCTTCCGACAGAGGTATGTTCTTTCAATTTCTCTTCTTTTTTCCGGGAAACTCTACTATTTTCTTCAGATCAGATGCGGCGCGAATAGTGCAAGGCTTGCTTGAAAATACTAAAATTAGGGTCGTTTTGTGACTATTAGAATTTTTTTATTCTCGTAGAATTAAGGAATTTTACATGTTCTCTCTTTGTATGATTGATTTGTCTTAGTCAGTTATTATGGTCTAACCTAGGTTTTGTTTCTATACTTCTATAATTACGAGTGGTTTGATTTTGTTCAATCGGCTTTGGTCACTTCGATCTATTGAATTTTGATTGCTGGTTTGAATTGGGTATTAGAGGTAATTGTAATTTAACGTGTGTCATTGCCATGAATCATGAACAAGGGATCATATTCCTGGGTTTTAACTTTTCATGTTTTTTGTTGTTGTTGAGTATACTTTCATTAAGAACCTTTGGATTGACTTCTGATTATTATTGTCTTTGGAATGTGTTTACATTTTTATTTGTATGTGGTGATCAGGTTTACAGAAAGAAGCAGAACAGAACAAGGACTACTTATATAATCATTGTTTGATCAATCTGAACTGCAGAGCTCATGGCGCTTAACCCTCAATTGCTACCCAATGGGATGCCTGTTCCCTTTGTTAATGAAATGTTCGTTCTAGTTAGAGATGGTGTTGAGTTTGAAGTCGACAAGATCCCTGGGTTCGTGTTCCCTACTTTTGTCTCGCTTGTTTTTTGATCAATTTTGAGCATGTGAGCCAATAAGTTTACTTGTAAATAAGATAAGTCTCAGAAGTGAACAGACATATGAGCTGTTTGGTGTTAAACATCTTCCCTAATGTTCTTCTTTTTTTGTTTGTTTGATCCAGAGGGCATGGAGGTCATGTTAAGTCCAAGGGAGTGATTTACTTGTCTAATATTCGGATGGTCTTTGTTGCAAGCAAGCCTGTTGAGAACTTCTTTGCTTTTGACATGCCCCTGGTACAGTAACTAAATCTCTGTTATATTTGGTTAAGGGACTTCATAATACATATTAGCTTATGGACTGTCTATATGTTACTCTGCAGCTTTACGTCCATGCTGAGAAATTCAATCAGCCAATCTTTCACTGCAACAATATTGCTGGACAAGTGGAGCCTGTAAGTACAAACTTTCATGTGGAATTTACAGTTTTGAATCCTCGCCAGGAAATTACTGTATACTTAATGGCATTGTAAGAATATTTCCAGGTGGTGCCAGAAAACGAGCATAGAGCTCTGTACTCAACACACAGTTTCAAGATCCTGTTTAAGGAAGGTGGTTGCGGGACTTTTGTTCCTCTCTTTCTGAATCTCATATCATCAGTGAGGCAATACAATCGACAAATGCAACAAGCAGCAGAAGCAGCGGCGGCAGCTCCACGAGTTGATCCTCTTCAAGCCGCTCAGACCCCTGTGGAACAAATGATGAGACATGCGTAAGTCCCCTCTCTGAATCAAGATAGAATGTTTCGGTAGATAATTAAAAACGCTGTTATTTCTGATAATCGCATGTGTGGGTCATTGTGTATATTGCAGGTACGTGGACCCTAATGATCCAACGAGGATATATTTGCAGCAGCCATCAGGGGAATCTCAGTTGAGGCGGAGAGCTTACCATTCGGGTGCAGCGGAACATTGACATAGACCAAAAAAAATACACAAAGGTTATGATGGATACACATAAATAGCAACGGGGTAGTGTTGCAAATAAGCAGATGTGTTGTTGGTTTTGTGTTAACCGTGGAAACTGAACCAGTTGTGTAATGATGATAAAGATGAGACTTGTTGGGTGTGTGGGTTGTATCTGTGTGACAGTTGGATTCATATATAATGATTAAAAGTTTGGCTTATATTTATTGCACAAAATGGACAACAACGTAATCACAAACAAACGAAAACCACAGAAGCTCGGGAGATTACTGACAAAGAGTGGTTTGGTTCGGTTCGGTTCGATTAGTGATACCAGAGCATTGATTATTTTCGACAAAATTGTAACACTGAGCTCAGGCAGAGCAGGCACAGAGCGCGTTCTTGTTCTGCCCAAATTAAACTGATTGGGGGAATTTGAAATTAAACTACCCAAAGTTACTTTAGTCGTTTATTATATACTGCTACACCAATTAAGAGAGGGAAGAGTGAAGCTACGAAAGGGATTTGAGTGAGAATCTATTTTCTTGATCGTTTCGTCCCATAAACCCTAATTTCGGGGGCTCTCTGCAGTCGGCGCAGTAGGGTCACTAGAATCTGCTGCTTCTTTCTGGTTAGTGTTATTTAGTCTCCGTTTTGATCGAAACATTTCTTTAATTTTCGTAGATTTTGTTACTTTGATGTATTCGGGTTCCTGTGCTGAGCTCAATCAACTTCATTCGATTGATATCTTTTGATAAAAATGTTGAAGCTCTGATTTGTTTACTCCAATGGATTGTTACGTAATTCTGTGTCGACAACAACTAACTAAGTCTTTCTTTGTCCATTGTCCTGCCTCAAAACTGCAGCTTTTCATGGGGTTTTGTTCCTTAGTTTGTTCTAAAGATTTTGGATCATTCAACTGTGTTGGGTCTCTGACCTTTCCTATGTAGCTATACCAGGCTTCCTCGTTGACATGTAGTAATAAAGCTGATTGATGGTGTCTTAGCTTAGCTCGATAGGGATGAGTCCTTCAGCTTCTTTTTTTTTATGTTCTTACTTTTGATTAAAGATAGTAATGATATACTTTTTGAGGGTGTTTTGCAGCAAGAGAGGTCAAGGTTTTATATTTGATCGATGGACACCCATAAGGAATCTCGGGATCATCATGGCCTTTACCGTGTAGTCAATGATGTCGGTTCTGCATTTGGAATGGGAGCTGTTGGAGGTTCTGTATATCATTTCGTAAAAGGGGCATACAATTCCCCAATGGGTGCTCGTTTGGTCGGAGGAGCACAAGCAGTCAACATGAATGCTCCTCGTCTGGCAGGCAGTTTTGCTGCATTTGGAGGCTTGTTCTCTGCATTTGACTGCACACTGGTGTACATCAGGAAGAAGGAAGATCCATGGAACTCCATCCTAGCGGGTGCAGCTACAGGAGGGTTTCTTTCTATGCGGCAAGGGATTGTTGCAGCTTCTAGATCAGCGGTTATGGGAGGGGTTTTGCTTGCTTTGATCAAAGGGCCTGCGTTACTGAACAAGTAACCTTTTTTTTTGGGTTTGTGATTGATCACTGATGAGATCGCTTTCACTCTTTTTGGGTTGTGTTTGATGAGTTTTCGAAAGTTATGTCGTTTCCATCTTCATGGTCCTCTATAAAATACTCCAAAATTGCTATTTCATCAATATTTTCAGATTTCGTAGCAAGACTTTGTTTGATGATGATGACTTCCAATCATTTTTTGTATAAACGTCATCAAGGATATAATTTTGGATCGTCAAGTGTTTTTACTACATTCAAAAAAGTTCATTTTTAAATTAGTGTATAGCAGATGATATATTTGGGGCAAAACCATTTGGGAAGAGTAAGACACAGAAAGGAGTGGGAATGAGTCATCATCATCAATGTGTAATCAAGATCATTGAGCTTAAAGGTCAAAAGTCAACTTCTCACTGATTTTGATCATTCTGATTAATCCTTAATAAAGTACAACTACTACACACCAAATTAAGAACCAAATCCATTTCTTGTCAATATACACCAAAATAAAAACAACTCAAGTGTACTGAGGCAGATATAATAAGCACAGCCTCGAGTAGATAGATCATTTGGTTTCTCACTTATTTACATACAACCCTTAGGAGGATCTTCACCAATCACCAACACGACCCGATCCACTCAAAACCAAAACAAAACCGAGACCCCAAGGAACCCAACCAGGATCATTAGATTACAAAGTTTTGTCCCTAATTATATTCCTCAAATAAACTTGTTTTCTTTTTCTTTACTTTTTCCCTTAACAATCAGAGTTCCTTCTCTTTTGTACCCTAATTCTATTCACCTGGAGTAATAGAATTACAAGAAGAGAAACAGACAAAACAAAAAAAAACAAACTGAAATCCCCACTCCAGACTGGGGCAGGACTGTTTTTAGTTGTTCTGAGGAAAATTACCTGACGAGACTTTGTCACGACTGCCAAAAAAGCTCATAATCCTTACTATACAATGAGCGGTCTTGTATCTCCAGGTTTGCTACATGTCGATTTATGAGCTGCGATTGCATTATCTTACACACGACCAATCCTGCTGGGAATATCCACCATTCACTTTCACCCCTGCATCCCCCAAAACCGCTCAAACATCAGAAACCCAATAGACCAAAAGATAAGAATATAGAGAGAGTGACTCTTTTCAGGTATTACTTTGCATAGTAGTAAAACTCACATGTTTATATTCCATGGCTGAAAAGGAGTTTTCTTGCTAGCTGATGATTCACTGTTATAATGAACATATCCGCAGAGAAAAGCAACAAACTGTCACAAAACCAAAATTCGTCAGATAACGTGAGATATCTCATGTCCGCATGTCTAAAGAATCAACACCCATAATGTCCACAGATATAACAAACATATTCATCCTCATGTAAAATGAACCATTAATGTCATTGCATTTCTCCACAAAACAGGTTGTCAACAATGAAAACTTACCACATTGACTAAGGAGATGAAGTTCCACAAAGCGTAAACACGTGCTAAGCCAGCAGAACGCCTGGGTCCATGGCTGAATAAGGCATTAATCCCAGCAGGGAATGGCAGAAGCAAGCCGAGAGGTAATATAAACAAAGCCAAAAGTACATCCAGCAAAGAAATCGAATACAGCTGGAGCAGTGTGAGCAAGACTAAACTAAAATCTCCTAAAAGTAACATCGAGATAACTAAGCCAACCATATCCTGCAATATCACAAAGATAACCGAGGAAAGAGACATTAAAATTTTAGAAAAGTTGGACGTCACAGCATTTATGTACATCCATACCATAGGGATTTGATTGACAAGTACCTGGTGGCCCACTGGTTTAGTGTTGTGAACTAAGAAAGAGAGAAGGAAAAACATATCTCTCTTCTCTTTCAGACTCGGTAAGCTGTCAAGGTCGATTATCCCTCCATAGTTCTTTCTTCGTGTTGTATAATCTTCAGTGTTTATGCTGGTCTGGTTGAAGAGCATACTCTCTCTTAAATTTGCTGGAGAGTTTTCTTTATGTGCATGCACGCCGTACCTATAAGTTAAAAAAAGGAAGACATCAAAATTCCCCATAACTAGATACGAAGTGCACAACGAAAACATGCTGAACTGTGACATCACGAAAGAAATCTTAAAATTCTAAAGTGATCAACAGAAAGAATAGTGGTCTTCTTGTTTATCTAGATTTCTCAGTTCATATTTTATATTAAAGTTAAACAATACAACATTTTAGAAGAAAGAACAGTATCGTGGCGATTACTTTTCACCATGAATGGACCACCCTATGATACAAAAGAAAGACAGAGTGGATGCAATTACACATTTTTATTTACCGTGGTTGGATTTCAGTCCATGCTGATTCACTGACACACTGAGGTGATGTTGGTTCACAATCCTCAAGAGTATGAATCAGGAGACCATATTGACAGTAACCGCAAGCTGTAGTCTGGAACCAGGCCAGATCAACCCGTATGCAATGTGTCTTCAGAGCGGGATTAGCATGAGTTTCTAACCATCTCAAAACAGAATGAAAAGTTGATCTCAGACGCCCACGGCGAACAAGGCGTAATTGAGCATTTACACCAGCCACCAGTCTGTACCAAGTAGTGGGTGGGACAAGCTGGGAATGTAAAACAATGACAGATAATCAATAAACCTTTAACATAACTGCTAAAACTGCTTCACGTAACCTAAAGTACTAACCTGACTCATCAGACTGGTAAGAATGTTGTCATTTTGAAGTGAGAAAGGAGCCATGTAACTGCCATCACCACCAAACAATATGGGCATCGGAAACCTTTGGTGAAGCCGAGGTGGAAGGTCCGTCCTTTTTTCATCCCCACCAAGAAAGAAATCCAGATACGCAAGCATCAAATCGGAGGTTGCAGCGACCTATATTTAAAAATATATATATTCCACTAAATCTTAAAACAACAAAACCTTGTAAAGGGAATCAGATTTTCTCAAAATCTATAGTTCTGTTAAGTAATTATGGGATCAACTAAATCATCAAGACATTACCTTCAAACCCTCGTATAAAGCTCGGGAGCGACAGGAGCGTAAACAGGAATGGTCATATTCTGAACGTACGAACTCACGCAATTT
The DNA here is from genome assembly GCA_024034495.1 of Camelina laxa. Taxonomy (NCBI): domain Eukaryota; kingdom Viridiplantae; phylum Streptophyta; class Magnoliopsida; order Brassicales; family Brassicaceae; genus Camelina; species Camelina laxa. The sequence continues at coordinate 4,346,839 of CM043881.1, forward strand.
TTGCAACTTCATCTTCCGCCGCCATTGCTGCCATGACCATGCAAGCGGATATGCAACTACTGAAAGAATACTATATATTGCACCTTCCCACCATTGATAAGCAGCTATAGAGTTGATTTCGTCGACAAATGTGTTAAATGCAGCTTCATATCTAAAGAACCCAAAACCAATATAAGAATATTTCAGAGCCAAAACCACTAATTCAGTATCTATAGACAAAACAATAAGAAAGAATTCTAAATCAGCTTGATAATAAAATGAGAAACAACTAACACTATCTCTTTTATCTCCTCCGGGGGGATGTGCGAGAGATGCCATGGCTCACTGAATGTATTAGGACCCATAAAATACATTCTATGCACATGACTCTGAGATTGCTCTGCTCTATTTGTTTCCAACACCTGCCAAAGAATAACATTATATAAGGAGTGTTGGCGGGTTATTTCGCTCAATCATGTCTGCTGGACAAACATTACTTGCATCTGGAGTGAAAAATCAGCGAATACTAAAACCATTCTTTATTTGCTTATATAGATGAACACATAAAGCAAGACATACAAACAGTTTTTCGATCTAATGTTTATACACAAAGAAAACCATCTAACCTCATTTAGTGATTCCAGGAAAGGGAAGGAATGATCTATTTGAGAGCCATGCTGCGTGGGAGCTGGGCCAGGTAGATCATCAACTCCAACAAATTTCATTCGTGCAACACTAAGTACAAGTGCTAAGAGGATGAGGAGACCCATCAGAAGGAGACCAAACAACCAAGGCCCACCAAATGTGTAAATTAACTCCTCAAGCGCGGTGTAACAGTGTGGCATGTGATATCTTTCCGATACGCATCGATATGGACATGGTGTCTCAGAAACACCACCTGTATAGGAAATTCCAAGGTTTATAGTTGAGACATGAGCATTTCCAGCATCAGTTTACAGGTAATAATACTAAAAACCATAGCCCAATTGAAATTTTCAACCACAGTTAAATCTACAGACTTAGTAGTTGAATGGTTTATTAATGATCGTGGAAAAATGAATAGAAAACAATTTATGTTTGGTAGTTTGAACGGAAAACAAAACTTGTCACTAAAAGTTAGGAAAAAAGTTATAGTGCATATGTAATAGACGAGAGCTGAAGATATAAGTGGATGCTATTTATACCTCGAACTGGGACGTAGACAGCACGAGTTGGAAGCTCGTCAACGGGACAAGGACGACAAAGAGAAGAGTCAGATCCAGTAACATTCTTGAATGTACCAGATGGGCATTCCTGGAGAAAAGAATACAAGTGTGAATACAATGAGCTTCAAAAACTACAATAGAAATTCAATTGAGATAAGGGAACAAAAGTCTAAGGGGTAAACCGTTTTTTTCCGAACCTTACAAAATATACCATGGAGCCCCTTCGGACAATCCGTCCCAGTTATTGTGCCATTTTTGCCAAAAAACCCATCATTTACTGCCGCTCCCCCTCTACGATTACAATAAAAAAATTGTAAATGCGATAGGCTGGAAAACGATATCTAAAAATAACATAGACACTGGAAATGCAGTAAATGAAGCCAACACACGTTAATGATAATGGGAAATGCAGAGGTATATAGAGGACATACCTTGCATGAATCATTCCTTTTACACTAGCAATTGGCTGGTATATGTCTCCAGTGGGAATGTTTGACCAATGAAAATGAATCCTCCCACCTCCACCGCCACCACCACCAGCAGGACTGCCAGACCCACCACCACTTGAGAGAAGAGACGACTCTCCTAACATAAGATAACGCAGGAACAAAAGAACTGTTCCACCAGAACCACCCCCAGGTGCTAGAATAGAACCGTTTTCATCTCTACTCAAACGTTTGACACTCTCTCCATCAACCCTAATAGAGCCTTGAAGTGATAAACCAGATAGAGGTTGCTCCATTGAACCAATCACTGACCAGATTCAAAGGAAAAGAAAGAACAGGTTAAAAGGTTTCAACTTGAAAGCAATAAGCTCTCACGGCAACCACATGTAAGCACGGTAGTGTATGGCCTAAATGATTACAAGCTTCTACAATGTAAACGGGCTACGAATCATAAACTTGTAACAAAATAACAAAATATAATTGGTCAAATATTTGACACATGGAATACAAATATAGTCAATAGTCTACATCAGACATTTGCATCAAGTCATACGATGACACAACCTAATCTCTCAAGTTTAATGGTACAGAATCAATCAAAATATCTGACGTTTCATACCTACAATACCACCACCAGCCGATGAATAACCAGGGCTATAGTCACCACTTCCACTGCCAAGCTCACAAGGGAGATTTGCATTCCCATACGTAATTCCACCTTCAACACAGCTTTCATTGTAACATACACGCCCCCCTTTACCACCATGCCCACCACCACTGCCAATGCCATTTCCAAGCAATTTACCTTCACCTACGCCACCTCTACAACCTGTGAAACACATTTAAACATATGTATCTTGTTATGAAAACATATTAAAAGAACCTCGGATCATATCTTCTTTCTCCCTATACGGAGGTAGCACCTTAAATCTTATAATGGGGGAGTAAGCCAAGGACATGCCCATACGAAATGTAGAAGTAGGATGCGTGATCAAAAGAAAATCCAAAAATATATAGTTATTGTTACCCATTCCACTGGCACTAATCTCCCCAGAGGGTTGAAGGGTTACAGTTTTTGCTCGGTGGAAATGAACTACTGATCCTTTAATGAAACCTTCGACGAGAATATCCTCAACTCGGCATATCTAGAAAGAAAGAAATTTATCACACTTATCACGCAAGAGCATACAACACTAGTTAAAGAAAGGTAGAAATACCTGTAGGGTAAAGGACAGAGACGAATTGACATTGCAATCCTCTGGAGGATTCAGTAGTTCATAAGGGCAATCTTGCCGTTCACAATAGAGCTTTGGTGTACTGCAAAGGATGTGAGTTCAAATAGTGTTAGCTGTTTACATATCCAAAGAATATTGCAATCAAACTATGCATATATATGGTATTTTCCTTCAAACTCACACAGCATCTCGAGACGCATTCTGTAGAGGAGCACGCAAAATAGACCCAGGCCCAACCTTCAATTGCCAGGGAAAGAAATCATTAACTCCTACATGGCCAAAACAAGTACCTTTCTATATCTGTTATTTCAAAGCCAATATGGCCTTTGAAGGAGACCGATTATCAAATTATGCCTATATTTATCACATTTTCAGAGCTAATAGACACTATTTTTGATTCTGCACAAAATACAGGATTGTTACCAAACTAACACGCGGACTTACATATATTCGGTAAAACAGAGACAAAACAAGCCGTTGTGCTTCAATCGAATCCCCTGGTCCAGTTAGATTCAAGAAACCTTGTCCATGGACTCCAAGATTTGCATTTGACCGAATGACAGATGATCCCTAAATTTAGGTCACACAAAAAAATTAGATACATCGGTATGTCACAAATTACTTGAAAAAGAAAAACAATGACATAAATTTGCGAGTACCCTAAGAACGAATAAATTGCTAGCCTCAAGTATGGAAGTGGAAACACTTGTATCTCCTCCTCCTCCATCTATATGCAATTCTGAATTCCACATCAAGAACATCTTGACAGTCATCCTTAATGCCCCATAAACCTGGTACATACCAATAAACATAAACATGATGAAAAAGTAATCCACATGATAACCAAAATAGAATGTGGAGTATGACAAAAGGCCAGATAAACCAAGAATCTAGCAGATATTAGCAACAGAAAGATATATTCATATCTGGCATAGACAGATGCAATGCTGTTGCACCATTGCCAAAAAAAGATGGAGAATCAGGACAAGAATCACCTTGATAGTAGAATCACTCATTAAGAGTTCTTCCGCCAATAACTCAAATACTGATGTACCATAATGAGCTAATCCGAAGCTCAAAACACCACCGCGCAATAAACTAATTTGTCCTTGAACCTACATATTGAGTTCTGTTTGAGTAATACGTCTTCAATTTTGCAAGATAATAGGCTGAAAAACAGGATATATACTTCTAAAAAACGTGTATAGAGGAGACAGAAACGATACTCTAGTGGCAGAAAAATAAAAAAAGAAGCGTTGTAAATAAGATCACAAATTCTGGTAACATAAACATTGCAAGGTGATAAATCAATTAGCCTACATCCAAAGCCCATGTACTGGAAATTATTTTCGACATACCTGGACACGACTCCATAACAGAGGACAAGTTGCTCGTGCTTTATCCTGAATATAAACATTGGTCCAAAGTGGCTGGAAGGGAAATTCTAAGAGAAGTGTATAAGTGTCTGTCGTCATATTGTAGTTACTAACGAAAAGGCTTCGGGGAACAGCATCATATAGCGTCCCAGCAGCGCCTGAGTTATCTGGACAACCGATACTGTATCCGCCTGTGTATAGAGGAAGAATAAGATCAGTTCACATGGTTGAAGATGTTAGGAAGTACGTATTGGATATAGTGGCTCAAAACAAAAACAAAAAAATTGTCAAGGAGATAAAATGTGCAGATGTAAAGAATCTAACCATGCACGAAGATCTTTGGGTCATCATGCCTGCTAAAAATATCGACAGATACTCTTCCACCGCCCCCACCACCATAACCACTCCCACCACATGCACTGATCAGTCCAATTCCAGTCCTGCACTTCAAAGAACAGCAAAGCAGAGGATGAGTAGCTGAGATTAATTTATCAAGAATCTAAGAAGACAAAAGGCCCACTACCACCCTTTCAAAATAAGCAAAGAAAATGAATTTTTTCATGTGTACCATACAACAGCAAACAACACATCTCGGAGAATTATGAGCAAGATTAAAATCTTTCAAAAGTAATGTCATAAATAAGATTAATACTAAATCAAATATTTCCAATTGAAAACAGAAACTCATAAGCACAATTCTAGAGAATTTTACCATGAAAAGAAAGTGCAACTGTGTTTCATTTCTCAAAACTCGACTTGCCCTAAGGTAAGATTATGATCTTGAGAAACAATCAGGACTAAACAAGTATTGCAAAGTTTGCCTTCTCAGCTGACTAGAAAGATTTAAAATATATGCCTTTAACCAAAGCAAACAGCTAGTAGAAGAGAGCATAGAAACGAAAGTTCATTACATCTTGTATGCCTTGATGTAGATGCTGCCACCAGCCCCACCACCGCCTTTGGCTCCTCCATAAGCTCCATTTGCCAAAATGCTTCCGTTAACATCCAGAAACTGAAGAATATCCATCTTCACTTTCCCACCTCCTCCTCCTCCATAATCAATCTCTCTGCTCGTTGACCCTCCTTTACTACCATAGCTCCACGGCATCTGCAGAGTGGACCACGAGTATGCATCACCTCCCCACACGTCTTCAGGAAGCTTCTTAGTGTCAGTCAAACAGCAAGCACCTCTCCCACCATGACCACCACCAGCACCATCAGTACCCTGCGGCGTCCCACTAGTCTGTGGAGGAGGGTTCCCAGCTAAACCCGTGGTGTTCACAGCCGACCCGTTAGCAAAGCTAGCACTACCAGCTGCAAGCTCCAATGTCCCAGCGACAATTGTAGATTCCGCACCCAAAGAGAAGTTACCAGAAACATTGATAGCTATAGAGCAACCAGGGATAGGGCAGTGAAACTTAACACCAGGCAAGATGATAAAATTACCCTTCCCAGCTATATACACATCGTGCGTAAGGTTGAAATCGGCGACAATCTTACAAGTAGTATCCAAAAAACCAACGCCGCCGAGATCCTCGTTACAAGATACCGACGGTCCGTGCGGTGGTGGCGGTGGCGGAGCAGGCGGAGAGTAATCCTGATGGAAAAGCAACGACTCTGAATCCGAGTTCAAATCCGAATCAGAACCCGAATTCGGTTCCACAATGGTGAACCGATAGCTTGAACTAGGGTTTACGGCAAAAACCGCAACAAGGACCAAGAAGAAGACGAATTGAAAATGAAATTGAGCCATCCAGTAGTATCAAGAGTCATCACAGACGAAGTCTAGTAAGGTTTTCGATTCGACCCCAATTCGGGTCATTGAGCAATAGAGGTTGAAGAAACTGAAAGAAACAAAAAAAAAAAAACCCCCCCCAAAGACCCAAATTCTCAAAACAAACCTTCTCTTCTATCTCCAACACTTATGCATACGCATGTATACGTATTAAGTCGCCTTGTTGAAGAAGAAGATACGAAGAAGAAAAAAGCGCATAAACCTTCAGCGAAAATGGGGGGATCTTAGAGAGAGAGAAGTGGTGCTTTTCCTTTCTCGGAGGAGAGAGAAAGAGAGCCAAAGGGGGGGAGCTTCCAAGAAGAAAAGAAACACAGGTTGGAACGGAGAGTAGTTACGATCAGGTGCGTGCGACTTCACCGTAATCGGCTAGACATTAACTAATCAGATTACGCCACGTCATTCTTTAGGTTGCTCCAAAAAGGTAATGCTATTGTGCGTCGTGGTTCACATGGACTGGATGTGTCAGCGGTATCAGGAATTAAATTTTTAATCGAATTAGATTACGACACCTGTCGTATTACGTTTAATTACTCGAATTGCTGTTGGATTAAGAGGTTAATTAATGACGACTTGGTTTTAAAATTTTAAAATTGTAAACCGTCATGGAATTACGTTTGGACATTGAAAGGTGTTTGGAATTGGGCTTTTGATGGGCCCTGTTTCTGAAGGAGATTGATAAAGACGCGCCAAGGTTTTGAGCGTGTGAGAGTGTTTGTTTTTGGAAAGAAAACAGAGAATGCGAAGTAAAAAACAAAATTTTAACAAATCTGGCTGGGCCAATAGAAAACTAGCAGCATTTATCAACACTTTTTTTTAAAATCAATCTTCCAATCACTTCGATTTTTACGTTCTGGATTACAATCCCCATTGATTGAAATGCAAAATGGAAAATGGTATATATTTAATTTAATTTGTGCGTCAGCAAAATGACAAGTATTGGTGTGATGAGGATATGATATTATTACATGGAACATGGCTTGGGGTTGGGGACACTACAAGTAAGAGGATTAGTGCATGGGTCAACCAAGAGACCAATTTAAATTAGTGGAATACGTGGTGTATAGGTTGATATTATATGGTTTATTTGGTTGGTTCCAGATTATATAAACAAATGTCAATTTGACTTACATATGACCTCATCACGCCGACTTCTTCAATAATACTACAATGGCTATGTTTTAGTTAAGAGAACTTTTGTTAGCTATAAATGTCATAATAGAATCTATATAGCTACATGAACTCAATATGGTGAACAGTTTCAAAGAAATTAAACACGCAAAGCAAGCAAAAGAATCGATCATAGTTAAAACTCAAAAGAAATATCACATCTTCCTAACCAATCAACTCCTACGTTTATGAAATGAGAGATTAGAGGTCGTTAAACTTTCTCACTATGATATCAATAAGTGGCGGTTAATATGGATCTTTTAAATGACCAAAAAAAAAAATACGATTGCTCGAGTTACCCAAAATTCATATGCGATTATATTTGATCTTTTAAGCATATGCGACCAGTATTCTTACTATTCTTACCCTAAGGATTTATTAACAAATGAATAATGATGATCCAAACGGGTAACTGAAACCACCCACACGGCCACGAGTTTCGGATTACGCGGATCAGCTACGGTCAGGTCGAGAGTTACCCAAAATAATTCACACGCCCTTTGTTGCTGCTTTTTCCTTGAAAAAAAAAACACACAAAAAAGAAAAAGAAAAAAAAAACTCATAAAATAAAGACGGAGGCATCATCCCTGATCAGATCTACACTTCTCTCTCGCACCCAAATTTTGCCAGTTTTTCGTTTCCTCTGTTCATAGCATTTTCGCCAATTCGAAAATGGATTTCATGAAGGTCTTCGATCAAACGGTTCGAGAGATGTGGGTTTTGCCGTTTCATCTATCAATTTCGATCCAAATCCGTAGATCTTTTTGGTTTCGTGATTTTTTTTTTCGATTGATCTCGATTAGTTTTCAATTGCAGCAAGAGGGAGGTGAATCTGAAAGTTTTGAAGGTCCCTGAGATGGAGCAAAAGGTGAATTCATTTGATTCTTATCTATATCTGCAAAAATGATTCAGAACTTATGCTTTATCAACAACGGAAAGAGTTACTAATCCTGAACAGCTGAGCTCGATTTTGTTATGTTTCTTCTGTGTTCGGATGCTGTATCTGAGATTAGATCCACCTTTTGGGACTTAGAAATCTCGAGTTTGAGCGTTGATGTTTATATTCGATTAGTTTTGTAAAGTTTAAGCTGGCGGCAATGTGTAGCATCTTAGTTTCTTGGATTCTCAGTCTGATCACGTCTTCAATTTCACTTTGTTCATCTCGAGTTCTATGTTTAGTACAGGTATTGGATGCTACAGATAATGAGCCTTGGGGTCCTCATGGTACTGCGTTGGCAGAGATAGCACAGGCTACAAAGAAATTGTAATCTCTGCTTCCTTTTCTTTCATGCGTCTCTTTTTTTTTTTTTTTGGTGTGATTATTCTACTTGAAAAGAATTTTGATTTTATATTGCTTATTATGTGCTTTTGAAATATGTTTTAGCTCGGAGTGCCAGATGGTTATGAGTGTTTTGTGGACTAGACTATCTGAGACGGGAAAAGATTGGCGATATGTCTACAAGGTGAGAAATCTTCTTGATGTGTTCCTGCTGTATTTGGAAGTTTACAGTTTATATACTTTTAGTTTAACCTGAGGTTGTTTGTCTACCAGGCTTTGGCTGTCATCGATTATCTGATTTCAAATGGATCAGAACGAGCGGTTGATGAGATTATTGAGCATACTTACCAAATATCTGTCAGTATATTTCTCTTACACACTGATATGTGGTTCTCTCGTGGTGGATATTCTGGTTTTTCGATTGACATGATATTTGTTTTGTTATTTGTCATCCATGTAGTCACTCACGAGTTTTGAGTATGTTGAACCAAATGGAAAAGATGTGGGGATCAACGTGAGAAAGAAGGCAGAAAACATAGTTGCTCTCTTGAATAACAAAGAGAAAATCTCAGAAATCAGAGACAAAGCAATAGCAAATCGTAACAAGTTAGTTTTTTATACAACTGATAATAATCGGTTTGCCCGTTCTACATTACACATTGCCCTGATTGGATTTTGCTTCCTCCAATCAGGTATGTTGGCCTCTCATCCACGGGGATAACATATAAATCTGGTTCAGCTTCAGCTTCGTTTGGTGGTAATTTTCAAAGTGGTTCAAGCAATTATGATAGGGATTCCAGAGAAGACAAGAATGACTACGAGTCTTTCCAGAAGTCAAGACGTGGTCTTAAAAGTGACGACCAAGGCTTTACTTCAAAGAAGAGTTTTTCACGCTATGGCAGGTTTTATGTCAACCCTATTCATTTCTGATGTCATTTTCATTACGGATTTTGAATATATTTCACTTTGGGAGTTTATTTCCCAGATGAGGCTGTTTGTTTGCTTTTAGTTTCTGTTTTCGTTTACGACTCATTTTGTGTGCGTTTACGACTCATTTTTGCTCACTCAGTTTCAATTCTGAATGTGCAGCACGGACCATGATAATCTATCCAGTGGGAAAAAGTCACCCGACTCAGCCAAATATAGTTCACATGTGTCTGCAGCTCCTTCAAACAACGATGATGATTTTGATGATTTTGATCCACGTGGAACTTCCAGCAATAGTATGTTTTTTCCTACAACTGCTGAGTTTCCTGATTGTTATCATTTATTGGACAATAGTTAATTTGATAAATTATAGTGCACAAGATGTATATATGATAGACAAGAAGAGTGATGTCTTATCTGTATGGCTTTCTTTTTGGCAGAGCCATCCACAGGCAGTACCAACCAAGTAGACCTTTTTGGAGGAGATCTGATTGGTGACCTCTTGGATTCTGGGCCAACAGAAACATCTCCCACCACCAACAACGAGAAATTTCAAGAGGCTGACTTGTTTGCTGATGCAGCTTTTGTATCAGCCTCGGCTCAGGGAACAGAATTTGGGTCACAGCCACAGGTGGGTGACTTCTTCCATCTAAGCTAGTATGCCGCTTTAAACAATTGAATTTTTTTTTTATCAGTGTTCTATCTGATTAAATTCTTCTTCACTGCTTGACAATCACGTCCAATTTTGTTGTTGAAGTTATTACGTGTCACAATGAATTGTGCTGTTGAATCGTAGACTGATATGGTTCCGCATGTCTGTTTCTACAGAAAGAAGTTGATCTTTTCTCTGCGTCTGAACCTTCTGTCACAGTTTCTTCAGCTCCTCCGTCGGTTGATCTTTTTGCATCTGCTGAATCTGCACGCCCAGAAGCCAAGATATCTAAACCTGAGTCTATGACCACTCCCAACATTGTTGACCCATTCGCTGCAGTTCCAATGGATAATTTTGATGGATCTGATCCTTTTGGTGCCTTCACTTCCAACTCGGCTTCTGTCTCTACAGGTCCACAGGCTCCAAATGTACATGACAGTGCAACAAACACTACAAGCCCGGTGTCTTTGGCAGACTCGAAGCCACAACACTTGCAAAAGAAAGATCCTTTCCAAGTGAAATCTGGAATTTGGGCAGATTCTCTGAGCCGTGGACTGATTGATCTCAACATAACTGCTCGTAAGTCAAAAGCTTCCTCTTTCATCAAGAACTCTATCATGTGCCATGCACTAGTATGTGGTAGTGAACCATAAAAAAAATAGTCGGTTTTTGTCATTAGATGCAGATCAAACTCAAAAGGTATAGTTGGTCAATTACATTCCAACTAATTGTTGAATAGTTCATTCTAGCAGTCAAAATTCTTGGCTCACATAGAGTTCCAATACCATGTAGCTTGACTTTGCATTGTGTCAAGACATAAATTTATGGGTTTTACTTTCTAATTCTGATCTCAGTCCTGACTATTTGATTTTCCCTGTAATCAGCCAAAACAGCTTCTCTAGCTGATGTGGGCGTTGTGGGTGGTCTGAGCAGTGATGAAGGTAACAAAGCATCTGCTGCTTCGTACTACTCAGGTTGGTCCATGGGTGCAGGATCCGGGCTCGGTAAAACTGGTCTATACAGTGCACAGCAGCAGCAACAACAACAAGCACCTGAAATCTCAGATGACTTCTTCTCCAGCCTCAGTAACCAAAACTACCAATCTGGAGGCTTTAAGTAGTGAATTTGTCTTGGGATTTCCGTTTTCAGACGGAAAAGACATATCAGGTTTGAGTCCTACATTCAATATTGGAAATCTAAGTAATTTTTAATTAATGGGCTTGTTGTTCTTGCACTTCATTCATGAGACAATCTAGTCGGTGGCTGATGTGCCATCGTTGTTGTGGCATTTACTTTGGTTTAAATGAGAGAGAAGAATTGTCTATGGTTTTGATAAGACAGTTATTGTTATTGGTTTTAAGTTTTGTTTTGTTCATACAAAGTATATGTATCTTGTCCGACTCTACAAAGATATTTTTTATCGTGTGTCAAAAGAGACTCGTACGTTCTTCTTAGTTTTGTTTTCTGACTTTATTTTAGAAACTGTGTATTGTATCACATTCACATTGACCAAAGTTCAATGATTATGTTAAGACTAGTCTTATCTTACACAATTTGGTTCACTGCGCACGGATGACTTACAAAATATAATGTTTTATCTTATCTACAAAGAATAATTGAAACCAAAAAAAACTAGTCCAACACAAAAACAAAAAATGTCATCTCTTCACTGGTTTCCCAATATCTTCTTCGTCGTTGTCGTCTTCTTCTCCTCGAGTTTAGCTTCACTATCACATGGAAGCTCACAAGTTTTACTAGGAGAAGAAGCCACAGTAGTTGGATACGGCTACGTCGTAAGATCAGTGGCCGTTGACTCCAACCAGAAGCTTTTGACGGCGACTCTTGACCTGATCAAACCGTCGTCCGTTTACGCACCAGATGTTAAATCACTTAGTCTTCATGTCAGGTCATTATAATCTTCTCAGTTCTCTTCTCTCACTCAAATCAATATCTAATTTGGCAAGTTTTTCGAAAGTTACTTTAAATGTGCGATAATTTAGGGAAGTTTAAATGATTGTGTTATATGTGCAGCTTGGAGACGAGTGAGCGATTGAGAATCAGAATCACAGATTCTAGTCAACAAAGATGGGAGATACCGGAATCCGTTATTCCTCGCGCCGGAAACCACTCACCTCGCCGTTACTTAACCGAGGAAGTAGACAGAGGAAACTCGCCGGAGAACAATTTCTTAACAGATCCATCATCGGACTTAGTTTTCACACTCCACAACACCACGCCGTTCGGTTTCTCAGTCACCCGACGCTCCTCCGGCGATGTTCTCTTCGACACATCGCCGGATCAATCAGATCCGAACACTTACTTCATCTTCAAAGACCAATTCCTTCAACTATCTTCCGCGTTACCGGAAAACAGATCGAATCTATACGGTCTCGGAGAGCACACGAAGCGATCGTTCAGGCTAATCCCCGGCGAAACTATGACTCTGTGGAACGCTGACGTCGGTAGCGAGAATCCGGATGTTAACCTTTACGGATCCCACCCGTTTTACATGGATGTAAGAGGATCAAACGGTCATGACGAAGCAGGGACGACTCACGGCGTTTTGTTGCTGAACAGCAATGGAATGGATGTCAAGTATGAAGGTCATCGGATTACTTACAATGTGATCGGAGGTATCATTGATCTTTATGTGTTCGCCGGACCATCACCGGAATTGGTGATGAATCAGTACACAGAGCTTATTGGAAGACCTGCTCCTATGCCTTACTGGTCATTTGGTAAGAGACATTGCTCTTTGCATTTTGTTTGCTTAAAGTTAATTAGTCCATAGTATTTGGTAATTTTACTTGTTTGTGTGAATTGAGATGTGTGTGTTTGCTTTGATTTTGTGAAGGATTTCACCAATGTAGGTATGGCTACAAGAATGTTTCAGACCTCGAATCTGTAGTTGATGGATATGCTAAAGCTGGAATACCTCTTGAGGTTATGTGGACAGACATTGATTACATGGACAGACACAAAGACTTCACTTTGGATCCTGTAAATTTCCCGGAGGACAAGATGAAGTCATTTGTGGATACACTTCACAAGAGTGGTCAGAAATACGTGCTGATCTTGGATCCCGGTAACACCCGTATACTATATGTAGTCTCTAGAGTCTTTTCAACAAATTGATTTTACAAGATATGTATTGGGTTTACGTGTAGGTATTGGTGTGGACATCTCTGACAAGACGTATAATAGAGGGATGGAAGCAGATGTTTTCATAAAGCGAGATGGTAAGCCTTATCTCGGTGAGGTTTGGCCCGGAAAAGTATACTTCCCCGACTTCTTGAATCCAGCTGCTGCAACTTTCTGGAGCAACGAAATCAAGATTTTCCAGGACATTCTCCCTTTGGATGGTCTGTGGATTGACATGAATGAGTTATCAAATTTCATAACTTCACCTCCATCCCCTGGATCTTCACTCGATGATCCTCCTTACAAAATTAACAATTTAGGGAAGAACGCGCCGATAAACAATAACACAGTACCCGCAACATCTATCCATTATGGAAACGTTAGTGAATACAATGCGCATAACTTGTATGGCCTCTTGGAAGCTAAAGCCACTCACCAGGCTTTAGTGGATGTAACGGGAAAGAGACCGTTTGTTTTGTCGAGATCCACGTTTGTAAGCTCGGGGAAGTACACGGCTCACTGGACCGGCGATAATGCTGCAAAATGGGAGGATTTGGCTTACTCAATCCCTGGAATTCTCAACTTTGGTCTGTTTGGGATTCCTATGGTTGGAGCTGATATCTGCGGTTTCTCACATGATACCACCGAGGAACTATGTCGTCGATGGATCCAGGTAGAATGATTATTTCTCGGACACAACCTGTAGACTTATTCTGAGCTCATGATCTAACGTTGGCTCTTGTATTATCAGCTTGGAGCTTTTTACCCTTTTGCAAGAGACCATTCGAACCTTAATTCCGTCAGACAAGAACTATACTTGTGGGATTCTGTTGCTTCTTCTGCAAGAAAGGTTCTCGGCCTCCGTATGAGACTACTCCCACATCTCTACACACTGATGTACGAGGCTCACGTTAGCGGCGTCCCAATCGCACGACCACTCTTCTTCTCGTTCCCTCGAGACACTAACACATATGGGATCGATTCACAGTTCTTGATCGGTAAAAGCATAATGGTTTCTCCAGCGCTGGAGCAAGGGAAGGTGACGGTCGATGCATATTTCCCCGCAGGAAACTGGTTTGATCTTTTTAACTATTCATCTGTCGTTGGTGGAGATTCTGGCAAGCACGTTAGGCTTGACACTCCCGCAGATCACGTCAACGTTCATGTTCGAGAAGGTAACAATAGTATATTCTTTGATAGCCAGTTTTGATAACTGGAGTCGAGCTTGAACCGAGTTTGTTTTAACCTTGTGTAATAGGTAGTATTGTGGCAATGCAAGGAGAGGCAATGACAACTAGAGACGCCAGAAAGACACCGTATCAGCTCCTAGTTGTAGCCAGCCAGCATGAGAACATCTCTGGCGAACTGTTTCTCGATGACGGGGAAAACCTTCAGATGGGAGGGGGAGGAGGAAACCGTGATTGGACTCTCGTGAAGTTCCGGTGCTACGTAACGGGAAAATCCGTGGTACTGAGATCAGAAGTGGTGAACCCAGAGTACGCGTCAAGAATGAAATGGAGCATCGAGAAAGTAAAATTTGTTGGGTTCGAGAACGTAGCGAACGTGAAAACGTACGAGGTTAGGACAAGTGAGAGATTGAGGAGTCCAAGAATCTCTCTAATTAAAACAGTTATGGACGATGATGATCCAAGGTTTCTCAGTGTGGAGGTATCTAAACTGTCGTTGCTTGTTGGGAAGAAGTTCGAGATGAGATTGAAATTGACTTGAACAAAGAAAATTGATAAATAAAAATGTCATATTCTATTGTAACTCCAAATTATGCAATTCCTGAATTATAGATATTTGTCCTTTTTTGTAATCGACCACATGTTGCCATGTTAGAGCATAGTTGTGCCCATATGACCATCTTTCATTTTTTTGGTCCATTGATATCGCCACAAAATCTTTCTACTGTTAATGTTAATTGAATTTATACTAATTGGAAAAATTTATACTAATTGATTGAATTTCCAAAATCTGAATAAAAAAAAAAAAAAAGGCAGTCGACGCTACAAAACAGAGCAAAAGCAGCGGTCTTGTCTAGGCAAAAAACAGTTTCTGGCGTCTTCCTCCACTTTAACTTTTCAATCCCATCTTCCATCATCTCTTCTCTCTCTTTCTCTCCCTCACGGATTCGTAACTTCTTCTCTCAGTGCTTCTCCGTCGTCATCTTCGCATTATTGAATTTGATTCTTACTTTTTTCCTTGTAAGCTCGACACGTGGATTATTCTCTGCTTTTTTGCCCTTGCGGACCCTGTGAAGACTTGAGAGAGAGAGATGGGAGTAAGTTTCTTAAATTAGCTCAGCTCTCTAGATCCTAGTCTCGATTTCTTCGCCCGTTGAACAAATTAGTAACTGAATCAACTTTAGATACTACCGATTCCGTATCCTCCGGCTATCGATTTCGTGAAGATTTGTATTTGTTAACTTTCCCGATTTAGTTTGATTCTGTCTTGCTGGTGAAGTCTCACAACCTGCTTCGTTATTAGCGGAGCAGATCTGGAGTTCTTAGCTTTTAGGTTCTTACGATACGAGCAACCAATTCGTTGACTTTTTTTAGGCTTAGTTGATTCAGATTCAGAACTTAGATCAAGTTAGAAGCGGAATCAGAATCTGCTTGTTTTGCTACTATATATATAAAGAGATGCAGAATAGGGTTGTACAGTTGGAAGAAGGGAAAGATAATGGAATCAATGTTGTTAGAACAGGGCAATACAAGGCATTCCCTACAAAACTGCTACTTCTGCTTGGTTTTTTCCTTGCTTTTGCTATTACTGTCTTCATCATTAGTGTATCTACAATCAAGTATACTGGATTCCAAAGTGTAGTAACCACAGTGACTTCTAGCTTTGTGCCATGCCGTGACGATGAACCGAGTGGTTTGAGTAAATGGATACAACCTCCTGCGGTTTTGATGCATAATATGAGTGATGAAGAGCTTCTTTGGCGTGCTTCTTTTTGGCCTCGGAGAAAAGAGTATCCTTTTAAACGGGTTCCGAAGATTGCGTTTATGTTCTTGACTAAAGGTCCCTTGCCGCTTGCTTTGCTTTGGGAGAGGTTTCTTAAAGGTCACAATGGGCTTTACTCGGTTTACCTTCATCCTCACCCTTCTTTTACTGCCAAGTTTCCAGCTAGTTCTGTTTTCCACCGGAGGCAGATTCCGAGCCAGGTCTGCTTCCTTTTATTCCTCTTCTGTTACATGGATACCAATTACATATAGTAATGAGATATTGGAGCTCTTGGATCAAACTTGGTTTCTTTAGAAGCGTTTTTGGCATCACATATTGTCTTGGCACCATAGAGCCTTTTTGGATGCCATGTAGTCAGTGCTTTTGAAGTATAACTGTTGATTAAGTGATTAGCTGGGATTAGCAATTACATAAAGTATCAGAGAATGTAACTCTAGAATCAAACTTGGTGTTATTAGTAGCCTTTGTTCAATCAGTTCTTCAGATTGCTTTGAAGCTAATTGGTTTTATTGTAATTTGTATGTATCATTGTGCAGGTTGCAGAATGGGGGAGAATGTCCATGTGTGATGCAGAGAAGCGGCTTCTTGCCAACGCGCTGCTCGATATATCCAACGAATGGTTTGTTCTCGTCTCAGAGTCATGCATTCCACTCTACAACTTCACAACCATCTACAGCTACTTAAGTCGATCAAAACACAGCTTCATGGGTGCTTTTGATGACCCTGGCCCATATGGGCGCGGACGCTACAACGGGAACATGGAACCTGAAGTTCCAGTTACCAAATGGCGAAAAGGGTCTCAATGGTTTGAGATTAACAGAGACCTCGCAGCGACCATTGTCAAAGACACATTGTATTACCCGAAATTCAAGGAGTTTTGCAGACCCGCTTGCTATGTGGACGAGCATTACTTCCCGACAATGCTGACAATCGAGAAGCCAGCTGTCTTGGCTAACAGGAGCATAACGTGGGTGGACTGGTCGAGGGGAGGTCCCCACCCGGCTACGTTTGGGAGATCGGACATTACAGAGAAGTTCTTTGGAAGAATATTTGATGGAAGAAACTGCACTTACAATGGTCGCAACACTTCCATTTGCTATCTCTTTGCTAGGAAGTTTGCTCCGAGTGCTCTGGAGCCTTTGCTCAACATTGCTCCGAAGATTCTTGGATTTTGACTAGTTTCTGAACCTCTTGACATCAAATAGAGGTCACGAAATGGGTGGATACGCCGATATATATTATTTTGTTTGTTGTGATATTAGTTTGGAAGAAATGAGATATTAGTAAAGAGAACTAGGTTGCACAACAGGATCCAGTCATATGTAAACTTTATATATTTATATTTAGAGGATTACTATGCATAGATCAATTTTTATTTCGGATAGTCTTGGGACTTTCTTTTTTTCCGATGCATCATATAAAACAGGTTTACACAAGTATTACTGAATCACAACTTTTTTTTTTTCGTATAATGTTGTGCCTTACCCGGATTATTTACTATTATTAATTCCCTTCAAGGCTTTTAACCCTTGTGCCTCAACATTGTTATTGTCTGTAACTCATTTTATACGAACATAAACAATTTATCATGGATGTTTATAAAACTAGTCTTAGTACATCGTTTACCGACCTGAAAACTAAAAAAAAAAAGAAATTTGCTTACCGACCAAGATATGCGCTTTGAATGTGAATCCAGAAGACTAGAAGAACTAAATGACACAATGGGAAAGAAAAAAAAGAGAGCCAGGTGGAGACACACGTTTACACCTAAGTGGAAGGTTCTCGAAACCCTCAAGAGCCTGCCAACGTCTACCATGTGTTTTTCTTTTTTGTTCTCTTTAAAAATGTGAATAAAGTTATTCTTTTTTGGCAAATACATTAAAGTATGTGAAAAAGGTTTCATTTGAGGAGGAAAAAGAAGGTTTCAAATTACAATTCTATTATCTTATTTTGAATATGTTCCCTAGAATACAAAGAAATTCCACAAAATCCACCAGTTTTTTCATTCTTTTGACAAATAAAATAATGAAAACTATTGTCATCTTTTATTATTTGAGGTCTCAAGAAATTAATTACATTTATATTCTTCAAACTGACTTTTTCTATTAACTAGAGGAGAATTTCCTACCCATTCAACCAGATTGTCTCACAATTTCTCAAAATAATAAAAATAAATTCCAAATTTATATGATTTAAATGCTATTAATAAGTTATTGGAAAAACAAGACCATTTTGACAAATCATCATAATAGTTAAAATCAACAAAATATATAATAATATTCTACTAAATCATCTCAAATTAGTTGTTTTTTTAAAAACATATTTCATCTATTATTTGCCAAAATTTCCTATTTGTCTAATCTTTTCAATATATCACATTAATTTTCTATGATTCCCAAAAGGAGAAAAAAAAAAGATGAGTTGTTTACCAAACATAATTGTTCACCAAGTTTTAATTTCCCTTAAAAAAATAATATAATCAACAACAACAAAAAAAAAACTCTCTATCACAATTTAGCCGTTACACGAACCATGTGCAAGCAAATAAGAAAAAAAAAACTTTGGTCCCTACACTGCTCTTCCAACACATACAACACAAGTCTGCGCATCTTGGCCGTTTCCTTCACGAAACCGCGTTTTGCCGTTACTGTTCCACAAAATAGACAGCTCATCAGATTTCTCCACGCGCCGTAACAAACCAAAAAAAACTCACCAGACCGTTGCGCCTTTTCATGAAAGCGAGTTAGATTCACGCTCCTCGTACGAGCGTTAAAACAAAAACAAATATCCTCGCAAACGGCGCCGTAACGGCAGAGAGATGACCTGTCGAAATCTCAGTGATTTCCACAGGTTCAATATCAACCGTTGATTAATCATAAATCCAGCTGGAAAAATCCGGGCAGCTTCATAACTCTCTGCCCCCGACCTCTTCTTTATAAACACCTCACACCACATTGCATTTTTTTAGAACTTAAGCAAACACAAACCCTAGCCTCTGTTTTTTTTTTTTAACTCTCAACAAAACACTTTTTGAAATGGCGTTCTCTACTAAGTCTTCAATTGTTGCTATCATGATGGTGATCATCTCCATCGTCGCTGTTTCAGCTCAGTCTGAAGCTCCAGCACCAAGTCCTACTTCTGGATCTAGCGCGATCTCTGCTTCTTTCGTCTCAGCTGGAGTAGCAGCAGTTGCGGCTCTTGTCTTCGGCTCTGCTCTTCGGATCTAAGTTTTTTTTTGCTAAGATGGTGATTTCGTACAGAGTTTATTATCCGGTATAGGCCATTCATCATTATTGTTATTCGTCGTCTGTCTCGCGTGTATTATTCTGAAAGCTTATAGATCTCATCTCTACCTAGCTCTTTCTTCTATGTCTTAGATCTTCGGATCTTTATTATTCTGAGTATTATTTGTGGTTTTGCGATTGTTCTAGACGGTTTTGATATGATATATTGAATCTATTCTATTTATTTTATATATATTAGTGGATGTTTCTTCTTAGATCTCTTGTTCCTATGCCTAACGATTCACACAAATCCTGGGAACTTATGAGAAAAATGCATACAGAGTATGTAGTTGAGAATTTTATTAAACTGAAGAATATATTCTAAACGCGATTAAATCGAATCATTCCAACCAAAAAATCGAACTGTAAACTCGAAAGCCAACTTTTGATTATAACGCAGAATCAAATCATTATTATTTTGGCATCAAATTATATATGCCGGTGGGAGTTGAATCTGATTCTAACGCAACAAAAATGGTCAAGCGTTAAAACAAAATACCGAATCTAAAATTTTGAAATCGAAACCAGTAATTGTCCATTGAACTTATATAATGATGCTATTGAATTAATAATATATTGTTTGTAAATATTTTGCTCGATGTGTGACTAGTGGTGGTGGGGTTAAAATGTCCATTGCTTCTGTTCGTTTAGAGCAGCACTACACTGTTGAATGAATGTTGATGATACTCATTTCAAATATGGGACCTTGACGTTGTGTTTTTTTGGAAAATTGCGGTCTAAATTGTTAAAACAAAATCACGTTGGCGTGTGGAATCAACTGAACAACTAAAAGAACCAAAACGAAAGCTTGACCTTTCTTTATCAGCTAAGGAGAAAAATAAGAGGGTTGGTTATAATAATGGAATTAAAGTTTTCTTAATGAGACACAAATTTTGGTCAATAGTATTTGATTGATAAAAACTAAAAAGGCTGGGAGGAATTATTTGATGATAGGGAAACTTAATGACTTTTGTTGGCACAAAATTATATAAGTTGAAGCTTTTTTTCCCTACACGGTAAAAAATAATCAACTGTTGGATTATTTAGTAGTATTAAAATTTGTAACGTGTGTTTAGTGTTGTGCTGTGTGATTCTGTAGATAGCTAGCTACGTTGTTGGTTTTTTATAGTTTTACAAATCCTTCATCATAAATGTCTTTCGATTGTATATAATAAGGTTAATTTATGTGTTTACTTCCGTTAATACATTGCATCATTATGATCAAATCAATTTACCAAACCTGCCTTGGTGGATCTACAAGGCAATAATCACAAATTAAAAATGCAATAATTCAATATGATCACAACTTCAAATGATATCACCGTTTGGTTTTTTGATGTTATATAACGTATTTGTTGTATTTGGCTCATGATTGGTTCCTCCTCCTCTACTTCGTAGGCCACCCACCTGTTTATTATTTTTGTTTATTTCTGTTAAAAAAGGTTTTATTCCTAAGAAAAAAGAAAAGAAAGAAAAAAGTGTTGGACTTTCATATATGAGGCCCATTGGGTATATATATATCACCAATTACCGTAAGTTATGTCATATCAAATTGTTTATTCCAAAACAAAAAGAAAAAGATTCGTTGGGTCTTATATATATATACATAACGGTTTTAGAAATCGGTTGGAAGAAAGAAAGAAAAAGCAGAAGAGAAATCGCCATGGAAAGTGTTAAGAAGGAAAACGATCCACAGATACGAGAAGACAACACATCCATGGTTGATCTTCCTCGAGATCTTATCGAAAATATTCTTTTGAAGTTGCCGGTTAAATCCGTACCAAAGCTCATCGTCGTCTCAAAGCTCTCGTCTTCTATCATCCGCAGCAAAAGTTTCATCGATCTGTACTCGAAACGATCTCTAACTCGTCCTTGTTTTCTCATCACATTCAACCGTGATGACATCCGGTTCTTTCACTCAATCTATCTGCAGTCTCTGGAGGCAGCGTCACCGTCTTCTTCTTACACTCGTACAATATCAAGTTTTCCTCTGAGTCTTGATAGAAAGCGGTTCTGTTCACAAAGTTACATCGTTTCTACACCGGTACGCGGCTTGATATGCTTTCAAGATTTGGATAAGTTGGTGGTTTCGAATCCTAGCACGGGCCAGTTCTTGGTTTTACCCAAACTCAACACTAGGAGAGAACTAGGGATATCAAGGTTTTTGGGATACGATCCGGTTGAAGATGAATACAAAGTCTTGTGCATGACGGTATTTCTAACTTCTCGAAAGGTTGTGAGCGAAGAGCATCAAGTTTTGACATTAAAAGGAGGAGCTCAGAAGAAGAATAAAGAAGAAGCTACATGGAGGATGATCGAATGTAAGGTTCCGCATTGTCCTGCAACCAAAGGGATATGTATGAAGACGACGACGAAGGGTCTTATTTACTACGGAGCTTGGTCCAATAGTGATGTAGATAAAAAAGAATCTCTAATTGTGTGCTTTGATGTGAAATTGGAAGAGTTTTCTCTTGTTAAGTTACCCGATGGTGTCGAAATTAATAGTCATGATCTATCTGAATTAGTCAACTACCAGGGGAAGCTAGCTTTGTTGAATAACCCATGGGTTCAGAGCTCATACTATGGTAAATTTGATATGTGGGTTTTGGAAGATGTCGTCAAACCAGAATGGTCAAAGATCTCTATCGTGGTTCCTTCTTGGAGAGATTTAGTTGGAAAAGGCTTTATAGATTGCAGAGGGGCCATTCCTAGTTCCGGCGAATTCATTTTCTCACCAGCCAATTCGGATAGCTCCTTCTTTATTATCACTTACGATCGCGAGAAAGATATTGGCAGAAGAGTTGAGATTGAAGGACTTGGAGATAAGTTGCGTCATGTGAGCGTCTTCTTGGATCATGTGGAGTGTCCTATATTCCTCTAAAGCAAAGTCTATTTGTTTCATGACTTTGCTGGTTTTTTTCCGGATGGTATCTAGTTCGATGGTTCTGGTTTTGATTGAAGTTCAAGTTTTTTTTTAGGGTTTTTTCTTTTCTTCTCTAGAACTAAAAGTGTTTCTTATTTGGTTATCTTTGGAGAGAACCAGGTTGTGATTTTCATGTGATGATTACTCCAAAGAAGGGTTTCTATTTGTGAACAAGATTCTCTTTGCTTATATTACAGATATAAACACTTAATTGTTGCAAGCAAAAACTTGTGGGGTTTATATAAAAATTACGAATGAAAGCATAAAACATCAGGGGTTCATATGCAAATGACCATACAACTGTTGATTATTAGTATTATTATTTTTTTGGTGAAGGAAGAAACTCTCCAAAATCTAAGAAGGAAGAAACTTTTTGATTTGCCAATCATTTCTCATGGAAGAACATTGTAAAATTCAATGTGACAAGGAGTAATAGTTAATAAGAGTTTTTAGAATTATGCAGTACAAGTTCAACTGAACAACTAAAAGAACCAAAACGAAAGCTTGACCTTTCTTTATCAGCTAAGGAGAAAAAATAATAACGGAATTCAAGTTTTCTTAATGAGACACAAATTTTGGTCAATAGTATTGATTGATAACAAAAATTGGAGGAATTATTTGATGATAAGGAAACTTTAATGACTTTTTTGTTGGCACAAGAAATTATATAAGTTGTAGCTTTTTTTTTTGTCTACACGGTAAAGAATAATCAACTGTTGGATTTTAGTAGTATTGAAATTTGTAACGTGTGTTTAGTGTTGTGCTGTGTGATTCTGTAGATAGCTAGCTACGTTGTTGGATTTTTATAGTTTTACAAATCCTTCATCATAAATTAAATGTCTTTCGATTGTATATAGGGTTAATTTGTTCAATTTGGCTCATGATTGGTTCCTTTTTACTTCGCAAGTCACCTGTTCTTGTTTATTTCTAATAAAAAAAGTTTTATTCCTAGGAAATAATGGAAAAAAAAAAATGTTGGACTTTCATTTTGAGGCCCATTGGGTATATATCATCTCACCCAATTACCGTACGTTATATCATATTCATATCAAATTGTTATTCCAAAAGAAAAAGATTCGTTGGGTCTCTATATATAACGGTTTTAGAAATTGGTTATACCCGGGAAGAAAGAAAGAAAAAGCAGAGGAATCGCTATGAAGAGGGTTAAGAAGGAGAACGTTTCACAGATACGAGACGACAACACATCCATGGTTCGAGATCTAATCGAAAAGATTCTTTTGAACTTGCCGGTTAAATCCATACCAAAGCTCATCGTCGTCTCGAAGCTCTGGTCTTCTATCATCCGCAGCAAAAGCTTCATCGATCAGTACCTGAAACGATCGCTAACTCGTCCGTGTTTTCTCATCACATTCAACCGTGATGACATCCGGTTCTTCCACTCAATCAATCAGCAGTCTCTGGAGGCAGCGTCACCGTCTTCTTCTTACACTCGTACAATATCAAGTTTTCCTCTGAGTCTTGATAGAAAGCGGCTCTGTTCACAAAGTTACAACGTTTCTCCACCGGTACGCGGATTGATCTGCTTTCAAGATTTGGATAAGGTTGTGGTTTTGAATCTTAGCACGGGCCAGTTCTTGGTTTTACCAATAGTCGGAAAACTAGGGATATCAAGGTTTTTGGGATACGATCCGGTTGGAGATGAATACAAAGTCTTGTGCACGACGGTAATGCATGTTTCTGGAGCGGTTGTGAGCGAAGAGCATCAAGTGTTCACATTAAAAGGAGGATCTCAGAAGAAGGAGAAAGAAGAAGCTACATGGAGGATGATCGAATGTAAGGTTCCGCATTGTCCTGCAACCAAAGGGATATGTATGACGACGACTGGTGTTATTTACTACGGAGCTTTGTCAACCCGTGACAGAGATACACGAGAATCCCTAATTGTGTGCTTTGATGTGAGATCGGAAGGTTTTACTCCTGTTAAATTACCCAACGGTGTCGAAATTGATGGTGGCGAATCAGCTGAATTGATCAACTACCAGAGGAAGGTAGCTTTAGTGACTCATTCACATCTTGGTACATTTGATATGTGGGTTTTGGAAGATGTCGTCAAACCAGAATGGTCAAAGATCTCTATCGTGGTTCCTTCTTGGGATGATTTAGATTTATTAGATTGCAGAGGTGCCATTATTAGTTCCGGCGAATTCATATTCTCACCAGTCTCTTCGGAAAGCCCGTTCTGTATTGTCACTTACGATCGCGAGAAAGATATTGGCAGAAGAGTTGAGATTGAAGGACTTGGAGATAACTTGCGTTCTGTGAGCCTCTTCTTGGATCATGTGGAGTGTCCTATACTTCTCTAAATCCTGATGAATTTGCTGGTTTTTTGTTCAGATCTCGAATGGTATCTAGGTCAATGGTTCTGGTTTTGATTGAAGTTCAAGTTTTTATTAGGGTTTTTTTTTCTTCTCTAGAACTAAAAGTGTTTCTTATTTGGTTATCTTTGGAGAGAACCAGGTTGTGTTTTCATGTGATGATTACTCCAAAGAAGGGTTTCTATTTGTGAACAAGATTTTTCTTTACTTATACACTACTCTCCATGCATAATTTGATTATCCTTGACACATAATCTAAAGATAGATTAAGTAAACATTTTTATATTAGCTCTTTTCTCCCAATATTCAGCATATCTCAGATGACAACAACAAATAACAATTATGCTAGAAAAATTAAAACAAATCAACAAGAAAGGGTTTATTTGTTGCAAGAAAAAACTTTTGGGGTTTAAATGAAAATTACGAATGAATTAAAGAAGGGTTTATTTACTGAGTTTATATAAAAAAACTTTTGGTATAATAAAGCTTTGAAGTAGTGGTAGGGTTAAATGATTTGTGAATTCTTTAAGAGTTTTCAGAATTATGCAGTACAAGTGTCCATTGCTTCTGTTCGTTTAGAGCACTACACTGTTGAATGAATGTTGATGATACTCATTTCAAATATGGACCTTGACGTTGTGTTTTTTTGGAAAATTGCGGTCTAAATTGTTAAAACAAAATCACGTTGGCGTGTGGAATCAACTGAACAACTAAAAGAACCAAAACGAAAGCTTGACCTTTCTTTATCAGCTAAGGAGAAAAAATAAGAGGGTTGGTTATAATAACGGAATTCAAGTTTTCTTAATGAGACACAAATTCTGGTCAATAGTATTGATTGATAATAAAGTTTGGAGGAACTATTATTTGATGATAGGGAAACTTAATGACTTTTGTTGGCACAAGAAATTATATAAGTTGAAGCTTTTTTTTCCTACACGGTAAAGAATAATCAACTGTTGGAATTTTAGTAGTATTGAAATTTGTAACGTGTTGAGTGTTGTGCTGTGTTATTCTCTGGCTTTGATTGGTAGTGTATATAAGTGAGCATATAGATGTTAGAAAGCCAATCATGTTTTGTTTAAAAAGCATAAAGAGAAAACATAAAAGGCTTTTAAATGTTATACAGCTTAATGCTCCCAAACGAAGCATTTTCCAAGTATAATAATTTTAAAGTTATTAAAATACAATTTTAACCTTATTAATCACTTAGAGTTTACTATATTTGTATATTTAAAATGTCAAATTTTATAATTTTATGTCTAAATACTAATAGTTGTACCAATCACATATTATTGTTAAATAAATAATATCATACAGCTTATGAGCATACTGCATAATGCTAATGTTTCACTAACAGTTGTTCCAATCAAGGCCTCTAGATAGCTACATTGCATTTTTGTAGTTTTAGAGATCCTTCATCATAAGTGTGTCTTTCGATTGAATCTAAGGTTAATTTTTTTTTTTACTTCCGTTAATACATTCATTCAATCATACGATCGAAACAATTTTCCAAACCTGGTGGATCTACAATCACAATATTAAATGTTGGACTTTCATATATGAGGCCCATTGGGTATATATCACCAATTACCGTAAGTTATATCATATCAAATTGTTTTTCCAAAACAAAAAGAAAAAGATTCGTTGGGTTTAATATATATAACGGTTTTATAGAAATCGGGTTCTAGCCGGGAAGAAAGAAAAAAGCAGAGGAGGAATCGCCATGGAAAGTGTTAAGAGGGCAAAGGGCTCATCACCTTATCTTCCTCAAGATCTGATCAGAAAGATTCTTCTGAGGTTGCCGGCTAATTCCGTACCAAAGCTCATCGTCCTCTCGAAGCTCTGGTCTTCTATCATCCGCAGCAAAAGTTTCATCGATCAGTACCTGAAACATTCTCAGTCTCGTCCGCGTTCTCTCTTTTCATTCGAACGTGACAGCATCCTGTTCTTCCACTCAATCTCTCAGAAGGAGGCAGAGGCAGCACCGTCTTCTTGCACTACTACGTCACGCTTTTCTGTCAGACTTGATCCGCCGCTCTTGTTAGAATGTTACTACATTACTCCGCCGGTGCGCGGCTTGGTCTGCGTTCAAGATTTGGATAAGGTGGTGATTACGAATCCTGGCACGGGCCAGTTCTTGGTTTTACCAAAAGTCAGAACTGAGAGAAGACGAACATCAAGATTTTTCGGGTACGATCCGATCGGAGATGAGTACAAAGTCTTGTGCATGACGGCGTTGCGAGTTACTCTCAGTACTAAACCCGTTATGAGCGAGGAGCATCAAGTTTTCACTTTAGGTGGAGAAGCTGCATGGAGAATGATCAAATGTAAGGTTCCACATTGTCCTGTAACCAGAGGGCTATGGATGACGAACGGGGTGATTTATTACGGAGCTTGGTCCACCAGTGATAAAGAGAAACGAGTATCTCTAGTTGTTTGCTTTGATGTGAGATCGGAAGAGTTTACTTTTGTTAAACTACCCGACGGTGTCCAAGTTCTTGATAGTGATTCTGCATTGGTCAACTACCAGGGGAAGGTGGCTTTATTGAATTACGCACATAATGGTAACTTTGATATGCGGGTTTTGGATGATGTCGTCAAACAAGAATGGTCAAAGATCTCTATCGTGGTTCCTTCTTGGGATGATTTAGTTAGAACATGCTTTTTGTATTGCAGAGGTGTCATTAGTTCCGGCGAATTCATATTCTCAACAGACTTCTATTCGGATGGCCGGTTCTTTATTGTCAGTTACGATCCCAAGAAAGACGTCGCCAGAACTAAAAGATTTGAGATTGAAGGACTTGGAGATGACTTGCGTTATGGGGTAGTTTTATTGGATTATGCAGAGTGTCCTATATTTCTCTAAAGAAACTCTGTTTGTGTGTTTGATGATGACTACGTGGTTTCTGTAACAGTCCTTCTTTAGCTTTGAAACATTTCATCACCCATTTTGTCTACTGGTTTCTTTGATGTATCTAGTTCAATGGTTCTGGACCTCTGGTTTTGATTAAAGTTAGTTACGTTTTTAGTTTTCCTCTAGAACTAATTACAGTATTTCTTATTTTGGTTATCTTTGGAGAGAATCATACAGACGTTGTCTTTCCATTTTGATTATACTCCAAAACGGTTTTTATTTGTGAACAAGTTTAATGAAAATAATATTATCTATCGAATAATCAATGAAAATAATATTATCTTTCGTATAATTGGTTTTAGTATAGTAACCATCGATCATGCAAATTCATTAAACAAGTGTGAATTTTGTAAAAAAAAATTCACTTTCCATTCCTTGATCTCTTTGGTAAAAAACCTTTTCACATAACTTCTCGGATCTAGAAGGCAATACTTACAAGTTTATTTACATGATTCACCGTTTGGTTTTGATACAATTTGGCTCATGATTGATTCCTTTACTTTTTAGTCCACCTGTTATTCATAATTTGTAAAAAGATTTACTCCTAGAAATAAACCACATAAAACATAATTTGGACTTTTTTTTTTTTTTTTCACCATAACTAACCTTTTTTTCTTGTCAACTGGTATTATTATTAATACACTTAGTTCCAACAAAGGTAGAATACAACGTCCAAAAGAGAAGAGGCTTAAGCCGACGGACTACAAAAATGTCCCCGGAGTCAAAGGCCGAAGAAAAACAAGATTTCCCCGGAAACTAACAAAGGAACTAAAAAACCATACATAAACAGAGCATTTGATATAAATATATTATATTGTTAATCCAAAATAAAATAGAATTCGTTGGTATATATATAACAGTTTTAGATATCTGTTACTGGCAGGAAAGAAAGAAAAAAGCAGAGGAGGAATCGCCATGGAAAGGTGGCTTTAGTGGATCACTTATATAAATATAATGGTAGATCTGATATGTGGGTTTTGGAAGATGTCGTCGACAAACAAGAATGGTCAAAGATCTCAGTTCATGTTCCTTCTTGGAATGATTTATTTGGACGAAGCAAAAGAAGATTCTCTTGCAGAGGTGCTATTGGTTCCGGCGAATTCATATTCTCACCTGTCTATCCGACAATGACCCCGTTCTTTATTGTCAGTTACTGTTGGAAGGAAGACATCGTCAAGAGAGTTGAGATTGAAGGAATTGTAGATGGCTCGCGTTCTGTGATAGTCTTCTTAGATTATGCAGAGTGTCGTCCTATATTTCTCTAATAATTTTAATAAAGTTGTTTAACAACAAGCTCGTCTTTGTTCACATCTCAAGTGGGATTTATACTTATTGGAATTGAAACATCCTATCGCCCATTTGTCTAGTAGTTTCTTTGATATAATCTAGTTCAACGCTTCTGGTTTTGATTCAAGTTAAGTTTTAGTTTCCCTCTAAAACTAGCAATCTCATTTAGTTATCTCTGTAGAGAACCAGAAATTCTTATACAACATTTTTTGTGTGTTTTCATGGTGATTACTTACTACAAAAGGGTTTTTTTTTTTTTTTGTGTGTGTACAAGATTAATTCTCTTGCGTATAGTCTCCATAAAA
The DNA here is from genome assembly GCA_024034495.1 of Camelina laxa. Taxonomy (NCBI): domain Eukaryota; kingdom Viridiplantae; phylum Streptophyta; class Magnoliopsida; order Brassicales; family Brassicaceae; genus Camelina; species Camelina laxa. The sequence goes on from CM043881.1 coordinate 4,376,060, forward strand.
TTGGTGCATAAAGGATCCTTGGCACAAATTTTGAAGATAGAGATTAAGTAAACATTTTTGCTCTTTCTGTTAATATTAGTAAGTTTCTTAGCAGACCTCATATACAAGTACAACTATGCTAGCAAAAAGATCAAGAAAAAGGGTTTATTAGTTGTAAGCAAAAACTTCACGGGGTTTATATGGAAACCAATGAATAAAAGAAGGGTTTATTTGTTTGTAAGCATAACACATCAGGGGTTCATATGCAAACATCAGATATTTGCATATATAACGGTTTTAGCTAGAATTTGTTTCTGGCCGGGAAAACAGAGGAGTCGCCATGAAAAGGGTCAAGAAGGAGAACGATCCACAAAAAAGAGATGATGGCTCATCATTTTCTTCTCTATCTGAAGATCTGATCATAGAGATTTTTCTGAAGTTGCCGACTAAATCCATACCAAAGCTCATCGTCGTCTCGAAGCTCTGGTCTTCTATCATCCGAGGCAAAAGTTTCATCGATCTGTACCTGAAACAATCTCTATCTCGTCCGCGTTTTCTCCTCTCGTTCCACCGTGACAGCATCCAGTTCTTCAACTCAATCTCTATGCAGTGTCTGGAGGCAGCATCACCGTCTTCTTCACACACTTGTACAACATCAAGCTTTCCTCTGAATCTTGATACAAGTTACAACGTTTATCCACCTGTATGCGGCGTGATCTGCTTTAAAGATTTGGATAAGTTGTTGGTTTCGAATCCTAGCACGGGTCAGTTCTTGGTTTTACCCAAACTCAACACTAGGAGAAAAGGGATATCAAGGTTTTTGGGATACGATCCGGTTAAAGATGAATACAAAGTCTTGTGCATGACGGTATTGAGAACTTCTCGAAAGGTTGTGAGCGAAGAGCATCAAGTTTTCACTTTAGGTGGAGGAGCTGAGAAGAAGGAGACAGAAGAAGAAGCTAGCTGGAGAATGATCAAATGTAAGGTTCCGCATTGTCCTGTAACCAAAGGGCTATGCAGCAACGGTCTTGTTTATTACGGAGCTTGGTCCAATAATAAGGGAAAAAAGTCTCTAATTGTGTGCTTTGATGTGAGACTGGAAGAGTTTACTCGTGTTAAATTACCCGATGGTGTTGAAATTGTTCGTTTTGGTTCTGTTTTGTTGAACTACCATAGCAAGGTGGCTTTAGCCAATCACTCAGGTTTTGGTACATTTGATATGTGGGTTTTGGGAGATGTCGTCAAACAAGAATGGTCAAAGATCTCTGTCGTGGTTCCTTCTTGGAAAGATTTAGTTGGAAGAGATAACTTCTCTTGCAGAGGTGTCGTTAGTTCCGGCGAATTCATATTCGCACCAGTCTATTGCGTTGGCCCGTTCTGTGTTATCAGTTACGATCCCAAGGAAGATATTGCCAGAAGAGTTGAGATGGAAGAACTGGGAGATAACTTGCGTTCTGTGAGCTTCTTCTTCGATCATGTGGAGCGTCCTATATTTCTCTAAAGGAAGGCTATTCGTTTGTTTGATGACTTGCTGGTTTTTTATTATTTTCTGATTTCGGATATGGTATCTTAGTTCAATGGTTCTGGTTTTGATTAAAGACAATATTTAGTTTTTCTCTAGCTACGTATTTCATATTTGGTTATCTTTGGAGAGAACCAGCAAATGTTATACAAAGTTGTGTCTTTCATGGTGATTACTCCAAAAGTTTTTGATTTGTGAACAAGATTAATTCTCTTTGCTTATAGTACAGTTGGTGCATAATTTGATCCTTGAAACATAATTTGAAGATAGATTAAGTAAATATTTTGCTACTAGATCACATATAACAACAATTATGCTGGGAAACAAAATATTAGTTTCACATGATTCTGAATTTTTGATAACTAGTATAATTTTTATTTTATTGTAAATAAGAATGCCTTTACAACTTGTGACTCTAGTACAGTAAACATTGGTGAATACTGATTACTGAACAGAATTCACAAATAAAGGAAGAAAAATAATTGCTTAACAAAAACTCTTAAATAAAAAAGAAAAAAAAAAGCTTGGTCTCTTGAATTCTCTCATATTCTTCAAGTCTTGGTTAGTTTGAAGATACTTTCGTCATCTCTCTATCACAAAATATCGGAATCGGTACGTGTCTTGGCGAAGGAGCAGCACACATCGTGACCGAACCACCAAAAAGGTCTCCTTCTTGACTCGGTGCTTGAACCGGATCGGGATCAGGGTTATAAGATTGCGGCTTTGTGGTAGTAGAAGGTTTGAAGTAAGCTCTTTGTGAACGTTTCTTCTTCAAGCCCAAAAGAGGAACAAGTATTTGAGGAACATGTAAAAAGGAGTCACGACAGAAGTGGTGGTAACCAAATCCGTGTGGCGTAAGAAACGGAACAGCGAAAAAGTCACGAACGAGGTAACGGTGTATTATCGTGATCGACATCTTCAAGTGAGATTTTTGAGGGTCGTTTCAAGAACAAAACAGCTTCTTCTTCGTCTTCTCTGCTTTTAAAACGAGACAAAGCTTTGATCGGTTGATTGTGAGAAATAATGAGAGGGTTAATGGGTTATTTATAATCGATTTTGAGTTCTTTAACTTACTTGGATTTGGATTTGGTTTTTTTATTTTTTGGTTTCTAATTTAGTTTCCATGTTTTTGGTTGTCCTTAAACGAAAAAAAATTGGAATTGGCACGTGTCTCGGTGACGGAGCAGCAGCAACCGTTGCGGAATCACCAAAAAGATCTCTTTAACTGAATCCACTTTAAATTGTGATTTCACGATTTCAGGTGTTTTTTTAAAAAAACGTTATTTCCTTTTTAGGATTTAAAAATTATTTATCAATTTATGATAATGTATGTGTTCTTGTTGTGAAATTTCCTTTTAAAAAAGGGAAAGAGTTTATTTGTTGTAAACAAAAACTAAAACGTCTGGGGTTTATATGAAAATTACTAATGAATAAAAGAAGGGTTTAAGCTCAAAAACTCTTTAACCATAAGTTGCATTGATGTAAAAAAAAGTTATTTTTTGAATAAATTTTACATTTTTTTTTAAAAAAGGGTTTATTTGATGAAAGTATATAACATCAACGGTTCATATACAAATTACCAATAAAGAAAAGGAGCAAAAAAAAAAAAAAAAGTAAAAAAATAGAACCCTGGAACTGGAAGAGCCAACGAGGGTTTTGGACTTTTGGTGGTTCACATTCACTTCGTATTCTCAAAACTCGACCAATCGAAATTATTCACATTGTTCTTTAACTTCTTTATGTTCACCGTTTGGTTTTGAGGTTACAGTAGGCCACCATAAACAAATAAAAAGGAAGAAAAATTGTTTTTCATATCACATTCATTAGAGCATTCTTATTCCACATCCTCAAATGTGTGTCTCTAACTTTTAATAATATCTATATATAATAGCAAACCCACTTTTTTGTGTCAATTTTTAATCCAATGAATGAGATTAGTTCTACTTTTAATCCAACGGTTTAAAATTACTAATCGTGTTTTTCCGTCGCACCTCCATCTTTCAAAAATCACACCTCTTAATTTTGCATCTCTTTGTTGTACCTTCTGGTTTCAAAATCACATCCATTAATTTTTACACCTTTTTATTTAACATCTCTATATATTACACCTCTTTGTTGTACCTCCATGTTTCATATCTATTAATTTTTACACCTTTACAATATAATAGCAAACCCACTTTTTTTGTGTCAACTTTTAATCCAACGGATGAGATTAGTTCCACTTTTAATCCAATGGTTTAAAATTATTAATCGTGTCTTTCCGTCGCACCCCATCTTTCAAAAATCACACCTCTTGATTTTTGCATCTCTTTGTTATACCTTCTGGTTTCAAAAATCACATCCATTATTTTTTACACCTTTTTATTTAACACCTTTATACATTACACCTTTTTGTTGTACCTCCATGTTTCACATCTATTAATTTTTACACCTTTACATGTCACACCTCTATGTCTTACACCTTTTTATTTATTATATACTTTTAATCCAACGGATGAGATTAGTTCCACTTTTAATCCAACGGTTTAAAATTATTAATCATGTCTTTCCGTCGCACCCCCATCTTTCAAAAATCACACCTCTTAATTTTTGCATCTCTTTGTTGTACCTTCTGGTTTCAAAAATCACATCCATTAATTTTTACACTTTTTTATTTAACATCTCTATGTATTACACCTCTTTGTTGTACCTCCATGTTTCACATCTACTAATTTTTATACTTTTACATTTCACACTTCTATGTCTTACCCCTCTTTATTTATTATATATAAACTTTTCTTGATTACATAAATAAGTTTCGAAAAATTGTTTTGTGAGTACTAAATAAAACTAAAGAATTGTTATATTGAAGTGTTTTTTAACTAACAAACATCAATATCTAATTCAAGGTAATTTATATATTTTCACTGCAAATGACCTGTTAATGTTTTTTAATATTTTCGCTGCTGACCCGTTAGTGTTTCTTCGGTTAGATTATTTTTATTGTTAGTCGACACTACTAAGTTCATATATTAATCTTAGTTTTGTAAACTTGTAGTCTCTTATTAAATTTTAACATTTTCCGGTTTTCCTGTTAAGCGTGCCATATTTTTGCATGGCTAATGTTTTTAATTCTCAGTGTGCAGATTTTTTTTTTGACTTTTCTTCTAAATGCTCGATTAAATCATCAAACGAAACGGATGATGTTGTTTTTTTGGCATTGCTTGTGTTATATTCGATTATAAGTTTTCTTCGGTTAGATTATTAGTATATATAGATACGGTGAAACAATATATGAACATATGTGGCTTTTTAATTTGTTAAGTTGGGAAAGAGTATAAATTCAAGCATATAAAGTTTGTTTATTGCAGGATAGTACTCCCAGAAAGTCAAAAATATAATAACGTCTTCTTCGCCCTTAGTACGATCCGAGTTGTGGTCACTCAGCGACAGTAACTGGAAAAACCAAAATCAAAATACGAGAGGCATGATGATATGCAGTGATGCTAGTGCTACGGATAAACCAAAATTTTTTAACAAACATGGTATAATTTTATATAAGTTCTATTATTGACTTATTTAACTTGTTTAATTTTTTAAATAATATGGTATAAATATAAAAATATATTTTTTTTTTTTGTTACGTAGGATGTCCATTAGATATAAATGATCTAGGTTAGTTTCCATTTTTTGTAAATAAAGTTTTTTTAAGTTTTAGTTGAATTTTAGTAAATCACCAATAAACTTTGCAACAAACGCACCTTAAAATAACACACATGTTATTAAATGTAAGTGCTATCTTGAGTAAATAATCTAACAACAACATAAATATAAACAGAGCAAGATGAACCAAACTTTTCGTTAATCTATAATCTAATATATGAGAACAAATGGAGGAGGAAACAAAACAAATTTTTCGGAATGGACACTAATAAGTTCAAAAAAAACCTTGATATAGAGATTGATGCAGATTAACTTAGAAACACTCCAATATAATAGCAAACTTATTTTTTAAGAGTCTGCTGACATCATAGCAAAATTTAACGATTTAGATAAAACTAAAGTTGATCTTACGGTTGAAAAAAGTTATTTCTTCTCACCCCTTCGCAGCCAAGGATTGCGTCCACACGTTCACACTGCTTCGTTCAAGCATCACACTGCTTCGCTTTCTCATATATTGTGAACTGCTTCGTTCAAGCATCACACTCCTTCCTTCTCTCATATATGGTTAACAAACTCTATTTATTCTTTTTAAAAACTTCATTTTGCATTTAACCGTCATCTGAATGTTTTATTGTTCCTGCTATTGTAGTTGTGATTTCCCCTTTATTGTTCCTGCTATCCGAAGTGTTCTTTAGTTTGCAGGTAATTTGTTCAATTTCACGGTTCTCCTCTTTGAGTTTTTAGTTTTGTTCGATAATTGAGTTTCAGAGTCGCAACGTTTAAGTCGTGATGTTTTGGTTTGTGTCGTTTCATGTAAGAGTCACAAGTACAAAGAGACACAACTCATTATGATGTAGTGTATGATTGTTTTCTATATAAGTCAGTGTTGATGTTGATGTAAATAACAAGTTTCAATTAATTCTTGTCTTCTCTAGAAGATAAGAGACAAACTTTTCTTAATCTGTTACAAAATTTAGTTGAATCATTGATCTGAAGACCTCTCGGTGTTCTTATTTTTCGATTTTGTGGGAAAAATTCAATGATTTAGATTAGAAATATTTTAAAGTGTTGATCTTTTTCTCCTTGTGATGTTGTTTTTGTAACACTTTCTGGTAGTTTCTTCACCCGGGATTGGATTTGATTTTACATGTAATGTAACTTTTTACTTGTTTTGTTTGTCTCCCAATTTCTAGTGAATAAGCTTTTGACAGGAACATGCAAAGTCGGGGGAAAATCTTAGAGGGGTTTCTTGTGTGATTTGCAGTGATGTAACAAGCCATTCCCACGGCGACAACCTCTCGTGGAGGAACTGCAACATAGACTGGTGATTATGTTGTATTCCACGGTGAAGGGATGTTGAGAAGAGATTATCTTTGGACAGTGAAACCGGAGATCCATCAAACTCTAATCCGCATTACGAAAATCGGTTGGCTTTGTCTTCTGAAGGAGGAAGTAGTAAGGAAGGGGATGGGATCTAAGTTTCATGTTGATCATGAGATTAACTCCAGAACCTTTTGAGAGGGGAACTATGGAACCTTTAAGTAGATGCTGTTGTGAATTCGACAAATGAGGGAACGTGTGTTCATGATATTAGCATATCAGAAAACGGTGACGGTATGTTAGTTGATGGTTTAGCTTAGTACTAATATTCAATCTTATAATTTAAAGGCTGATTAGAGAGAAGGATTAGTGGAAGAAGTTGGTAGAAAAGCCTGAATCTGCGACCATAGAAGAAAAAAAAAAGGTTGTCGATTAGTGACGAAGATAAGTGAATTCTAGAGTTGATGGGCAACCAACTCTAAACTCGAGGCATCACTAAAACATAAGTTACAAACGAACTTGATAAGTAATAGAGAGAATACGTAGGCAATTCCAATTTTAAATGATCTCCCTTAAAAAAAAAATACCCCCAAAACGTAAAATAGAAAACGATCGTAGACAAACTAAATTCATCGTGCGTGTTATCTTGTTTTAGTACACGACATATTGAAAATTTTTGACGCTTATATTAATAAAACTAAATTTCTATGTTTTGATACACAATTTTTTATAACTATCATTGTAAACCTTTTGTTCCTTAAAAGTACTAAGCTATTATGTTTTCTCTCCCAAACTTTAATTGAGGTAGTATAAGAGATTAAGCATATATGTTGATATTTTTGTTGTCCGTGTTATGTGTTGTGTTGCCGTCGACTAATAAGTAGGAGAATCTAGATTGTTTTGTGGAAGGGGCATTCGAACAGAGATGAGGGAAGTTGTAATAATCAGATTTTGCTGAATACATATGTGACGCAGAGTGAAACCTGTGAGGAGAGGTTGGGGAACTGCTGACAAATTATTCAATGGTGGTGCAAGCCTCGATGATGGGAGAGTATTAAAGCCAAGGTTTAGCGGCAAAGGGATGTGAGAAAAAAGAAAGAATGTATCTATTGAAAAAGTGGAAGTAGGTATTATCTTAATCATCAGATTATTTGAAATTTATACTGATATATTAGTCACGCAAGAGAAGAAAATTATATGGGCAAAAAATACATGTTTAGAGGTGAACTTAGGGATTTTAGTTCTGTACCTTTTTCTTCGTTTGTGTTCCTTTATTTTTTTTTTCATACACCCACGCCGTCGAAGTTTACTCTTCAGTCTTCACATCCGACATTCTTCTCAATGTTCTCATAATTAAATAATTAAAACCTTTTTTCTCATTAAAATGTCACTTTTTCGTTGAGGTGATAAATCCTCTTATAGTTTTTATGTTTTTAGCCTGTCGCTGGTGTTGATAATCATCAATTGGATATATATCATATGTTGTCCTCTCTTAAACCTTTTAATTTCTCGTTGTGATTATCATTTTTTATTGCGACATCGCAAGCATTCAAAATTTGATATTTCGGAAAAAAACTAAAGCTAAATATTTTTTTTTTTGTAAATTTTCTTTTCAAAAAGAAAGTCCTTAGAAGGGTATCAAGTTTATCTTCTAATATACAATGGAAAATTGAGTTCGGGGAATATATTTTGGATTCAAATTTTCTGTCTGGAAAGCGGTCTGGTATATTTAGCTTTCCTGTCGGCTTCGGTTAAACACTCACCGAAATTGGATATTCTTGGATTATACTCAAAACCTTGAAATATATTTTGGGTTTGCATCAGATTTGGTATACTTTTTTAAAACCGAACCAAAGTAAAAAAAAAAAAAAAAAACTGAGAACAATTCAAATTCAATGAAGAAAAATAAAATCAATTTAAATTATGAATAACATACCAAATTGAATAAAGTGAATGTAATCACTAATAAAAAGAAAACCAGAATTATCAAATCAAACTGAAAACATAAAAAAAAACCATTGAAAACACTAAAACACTAAGTTCTTTTTTTTTTTGGAACAAGCACACACTAAGTTCAAGTAGAGTAGAGTTACTATTAGAGAATCAAGTGTTACAAAAGAAGAGAAAAAATAGTTTTATAAGTTCAAGGAATCAATGTTAATTATTTAAAGTTTTTACTTTCCCATGCGGAAAAGTATTCGATTGTATATTATGGAAGATCTACATGTGCGGTTTTTTATTTATCCAGCTATACTCTAAATCTAAAATATGATTTATCAATGTTAATTATTTAAAGTTCTCACTTTCCCGTGCGGCAACGCACGGGTCGACTTCCTAGTTAAAAATAATACTAATTTAAGTTTAGATCCTCACACCCTTGTTTTTATTTTTTGTCCTTCCATTAGTCATCCTTGGGTGTCTTATTAAAAATGTGTTTAAAGATTTGTTCTTGTGCTGCTAGTGTTTCTAAGTTGTATTTGCTGCAATTAGGGTATGTGTTTATTGTGCTGCTACAGGTTCGTTCTCTTCATGTTGTGCATTTCTCTGTTTCAAGTGTATGAGTGGATGAGTATTAGAAAATGAGCTTTAAATGTTAGAGAGAATTGAGAGACATCAAACTAGTACATTGTTCTCATGTCTTTTACACAATATACATTACCATCAAGAACGATCTCATCCTTGACCAAATAAGAACAGAACCAAACTACACAAACAAAAGCAGAACCAAACAACACTTAATAAAAACAGAACCAAACAAGACACAACACAATAGCAAAACCAAACAAGACACAGCACAAAATCAGATTAAAGACATACCAATCTGAGATTCTTGATTACGACCACACCACACACATGTTTTGTTTCACAAAACAGAATTTCACAAACACGACCACACATGTTTTGTTTTACAAACACGACCACAGTTAGAACCTCTTCACAAACACGACGACACGCAGGTTTTGTTTCGCATAACAGAAAGAATCAAGAAGAACTACTCTTGTTTGTGAAACACGACGACACACTCTTCGTTTTACATTTCAAGAAAGCACATTATAAGAGTATAGAACCACCATTTGTTTGGCTCATCTCTAAAAGAGACAAACCCATCAGCTACCGAGACAAACCCATCATTTTAACTAAATCCCTAGCAATTTCAAAACTTCAATCGAATTCAAACCCAAACTAAACACAGTGATTAGTATCAATACAGAGCAAACCTCACAAAGCAGACAATCAATTAATCAATCTCAACACCAAAGTCGAAACACAATTCTTGTTCAACTGTTGATACAAAAAAAAATATAGAAACAAATAAGCGGAATCAGAGACGAATCTGCGGCGCGACGATTGTGTCACCAAAAATTTCTTACCTAGAAGAAGTAAGCAGAATCGAAGAAGAAGAAGATGTCGATTTTGATAAATCGATATTTGCTTTCGTCGTTTCGTTTCAACAGAGAGAGGAGCAAATGAAGAAAAGAGAAAAAAAAAAAAATGAAACCAAAACAAAATGTAGCCACTGAAAGTTTGACACGTTACCGTGTCTCTGAGGATCTAAAAGGATCTCGGCAGAGACACGGATCTCACAAAATTCACAATTAAAACATTATTTTTTTTTCACTTAAATAATAAAAAAACAAAAGACATCCCGGTGGGATGTGCAATGGCCTTGCTCTTAAGGCCCACTGGGTATATATATTACCTAACCCAATTACCCATATTGCGTCGTATAAAAATTAACCATTTTTTAGATAAATATTAATTATTATAAAATTGTTTGCGTTTGCGCAACATAAATATATAATTCGTTGGTATATTATATGTAACGGTTTTAGAAATCTGTTTCAAGGCCGGGAAGAGAAAGAAAGAAAAAGCAGAGGAAGCGCCATGGAAAGGGTTACGAAGGAGAACGATCCACAGATACGAGACGGTGGCCCATCATTTTCTCTACCTGAAGATCTGATCATAGAGATTCTTGTGAAGTTGCCGGCTAAATCCATTCCAAAGCTCATCGTCGTCTCGAAGCTCTGGTCTTCTATCATCCGCAGCAAACATTTCACCGATCTCTACATGAAACAATCTTTAACTCGTCCATGTTTACTCCTCTCGTTCCACCGTGACAGCATCCGGTTCTTTAACTCAGTCTCTCTGCAGTCTCTGGAGGCAGCGTCACCGTCTTCTTCTTACACTTGTACGACATCAAGCTTTCCTCTGAGTCTTGATAATAAGCAAATCTGTTCATTAAGTTTCAACGTTTCTACACCGGTACGCGGCTTGATCTGCTTTCAAGATTTGGATAAGGTGGTGGTTTCGAATCCTAGCACAGGCCAGTTCTTGGTTTTACCCAAAGCCAACACTACGAGAGCACTAGTGATATCAAGGTTTTTGGGATACGATCCGGTTGAAGATGAATACAAAGTCTTGTGCATGACGGTATTGAAACTTTCTGTACCGGTTGTGAGCGAAGAGCATCAAGTTTTGACATTAAAAGGAGGAGCTCAGAAGAAGAATAAAGAAGAAGCTACATGGAGGATGATCGAATGTAAGGTTCCGCATTGTCCTGCAACCAAAGGGATATGTATGACGACGACCACGACGAAGGGTGTTATTTACTACGGAGCTTGGTCCAATAGTGATAGAGATAAACACGAATCTCTAATTGTGTGCTTTGATGTGAAATTGGAAGAGTTTTCTCTTGTTGAGTTACCCGATGGTGTCGAAATTGAAAGCCATCAATCTGAATTGGTCAACTACCAGGGGAAGATAGCTTTGTTGAATAACTCATGGGTTCAGAGCTCATTCTATGGTAAATCTGATATGTGGGTTTTGGAAGATATTGGCGTCAAACCAGAATGGTCAAAGATCTCTATCGTGGTTCCTTCTTGGAAAGATTTAGTTGGAAATTGCTTAATGGATTGCAGAGGGGCCATTCCTAGTTCCGGCGAAATTATTTTCTCACCAGCCTATTCGGATAGGTCCTTCTTTATTATCATTTACGATCGCGAGAAAGATATTGGCAGAAGAGTTGTGATTGAAGGACTTGGAGTTGGAGATAAGTTGCGTCATGTGAGCGTCTTCTTGGATCATGTGGAGTGTCCTATATTTCTCTAAAGCAAAGTCTATTTGTTTGATGACTTAGCTTTGCTGGTTTTTTGTTCAGATCTCGGATGGTATCTAGTTCGATGGTTCTGGTTTTGATTAGAGTTCCATGTTTTTTTTTAGGGTTTTTTTTTTTCTTCTCTAGAACTAAAAGTGTTTCTTATTTGGTTATCTTTTGGAGAGAACCAGGTTGTGTTTTCATGTGATGATTACTCCAAATAAGAGTTTCTTTTTGTGAACAAAATTCTCTTTGCTTATACTACTCTCCATGCATATAGATTAAGTAAATATTTTTATATTAGCTCTTTTCTCTTAATATTAGTTAGTTGTTCAGCAGATCTCTTATATATGACAACAAGTCAACAACATTTTTATATAAGCTCTTCTTCTTCGTCTTCTCTGTTTTTAAAACGAGACATAGCTTTGATCGATCATTCGATTGATTGTGAGAAATAATGAGAGGGTTAATAGGTTATTGATAATCGTCGTTGAGTTCTTTTTAACTTACTTGGATTTGGTTTTTAGCAAAAAAAGGAAACATGTCGTATTTTCCTTTTTTCTTTCGTCTCTAATTTTTCCGTTGTGAACGTTTTTAGGTGATAATGTTTCCTTTTTTCCTTTTGTTTCTATGACTTAAGGAAATGTATTACTGCATTAGTTTCCATGTTTTTGGTTGTCCTTAAACGAAAAAAAAAATGGAATTGGCACGTGTCTCGGTGACGAAGCAGCAGCACTCGTTGCGGAATCACCAAAAATATCTCTTTAACTGAATCTGATTTAGATTGTGATTTCACCGTTTCAGGTGTTTAAGGAAATCGTTTTTGCCGACAATTCCTAATAAGTATATTGATTCAAACAAAATTAGTGTTACAATGTACATTCTTTAAAGATATGCTTAAAATTAAACTAAGTTTTTTCTAAAATTAAAATTCCCTTTCATACCACCTTTATTATAAGGATGTGCAATGGGTTTGCTCTTAGGCCCACTTATCTTACTTATCTAACCCAATTACCCATATTGCGTCGTATAAAATTGACCATTTTTTAGATAAATATTAACTATTATAAAAATATAATTCGTTGGTATATATATGTAACGGTTTTAGAAATCTGTTTCAAAGCCGGGAAGGGAAGAAAGAAAAAGCAGAGGAATCGCCATGGAAAGAGTTACGAAGGAGAACGATCCACAAAAACGAGATGATGGCTCATCATTTTCTTCTCTATGTGAAGATCTGATCATAGAGATTCTTGTGAAGTTGCCGACTAAATCCATTCCAAAACTCATCGTCGTCTCGAAGCTCTGGTCTTCTATCATCCGCAGCAAACATTTCACCGATCTCTACATGAAACAATCTTTAACTCGTCCATGTTTTCTCCTCTCCTTCCACCGTGACAGCATCCGGTTCTTTAACTCAGTCTCTCTGCAGTCTCTGGAGGCAGCGTCACCGTCTTCTTCTTACACTTGTACAACATCAAGCTTTCCTCTGAGTCTTGATAATAAGCGGATCTGTTCACAAAGTTACAACGTTTCTACACCGGTACGCGGCTTGATCTGCTTTCAAGATTTGGATAAGGTGGTGGTTTCGAATCCTGTCACGGGCCAGTTCTTGGTTTTACCTAAAGTCAGAACTAAGAGAAGAAGGATATCAATGTTTTTGGGATACGATCCGGTTGAAGATGAATACAAAGTCTTGTGCATGACGGTATTGAAACTTTCTGGACCGGTTGTGAGCGAAGAGCATCAAGTTTTCACTTTAGGTGGAGGAGCTCAGAAGAAGAATAAAGAAGAAGCTACATGGAGGATGATCGAATGTAAGTTTCCGCATTGTCCTGCAACCAAAGGGATATGTATGACGACGTCGACGACTGGTTTTATTTACTACGGAGCTTGGTCAACCCGTGACAGAGCTACACGAGGATCCCTAATTGTGTGCTTTGATGTGAGATCGGAAGATTTTACTCTTGTCAAATTACCCAACGGTGTCGAAATTGATGGTGGTGATACTGATCAATCTGAATTGGTCAACTACCAGGGGAAGATAGCTTTATTGAATATCTCATGGGTTCAAAACATATACTATGGTAGATTTGATATGTGGGTTTTGGAAGATATTGGCGTCAAACCAGAATGGTCAAAGATCTCTATCGTGGTTCCTTCTTGGAAGGATTTAGTTGGAAAAAGATTATTAGATTGCAGAGGGGCCATTCCTAGTTCCGGCGAATTCATTTTCTCACCAGTCTATTCGGATAGCCCCTTCAGTATTATCAGTTACGATCGCGAGAAAGATATTGGCAGAAAAGTTGTCATTGAAGGACTTGGAGATAACTTGTGTTCTGTGAGCCTCTTCTTGGATCATGTGGAGTGTCCTATATTTCTCTAAAGCAAAGTCTATTTCTTTGATGTCTTTGCTGGTTTTTTGTTCAGATCTCGGATGGTATCAAGTTTTTATTAAGGTTTTTTTCTTCTCTAGAACTTAAAGTGTTTCTTATTTGGTTATCTTTTGGAGAGAACCAGGTTGTGTTTTCATGTGATGATTACTCCAAAGAAGGGTTTCTATTTGTAAACAAGATTCCCTTTGCTTATACACTACTCTCCATGCATAATTTGATCCTTGACACATAATCTGAAGATAGATTAAGTAAACATTTTTATATTAGCTATTTTCTCTTTATATTAATTAGTTGTTCAGCAGATCTCATATATATGACAACAAAAACGTTTGGGGTTTATATGAAAATTACGAATGAATTAAAGAAGGGTTTATTTGATGAAAGCATAAAACATCAGTACATCACCAATGACTAAAAATAAGGGCTTATTTGACGTAAGCATAAAACAGGGGTTCATGACCATTCAACTTTTTGATTAGTGTCGAAATATGTAATTCTCCAAAATCTTAGAAGGAAGAAGATTTTTTTGATTTGCCAATAGAAGAACATAGTAAATTCAATGTGAGCAATAGTAAATATTTAATGTCTTTTTTTTTTTTTTTTCACAACTGTTTTATTTATGATATAAAGCCGAAGTGTGACAAGCCAATATTACAAACAAACTTTAGAGACCAAAGCCAATATTACAAACAGACCAAAATAAATAAGTCTAAATAAACAAACCAAAGCCCACAGGCCCAAATAATAAAACCCTTCCTTGAAGACTGAAGAGAAGCAGTGAATCACAAAACACGTGGCAGAGGAGAAACAGGATAAATGACACGTGAGAAGTCGAAGAAGGTGGAATCTCCGATCACCGGCAACGGAAAGTATCGACGGAAAACTTCAAATCCGGCCGAAATCGCCAGGAAATTACAGGGAATTCTCGATCTGCACCCACTGAAAAAGGCGAGTTCCAATTTGCTGAGAATATGACTTCACCTAAAGCAAAACTTCTTAATCTTCTTCTTCAATCAATAAGTTTTCAATCTTCAAGAAAGTAGATCTTAACCATAAACTTTTAAGCCCGATATGCAACTAACTGAGAAGAAAGCTATCCAAAGTGATAAAAACAACTCATGATTCGCAGAGATTATTCAAACCCAAACGAAAACACAACAACCAAAAAAACAGAAAAAAATTAAATCAAAACCAGTAACCGTCGCTGAAAGAGCCAACAATACTGGACGAGAACCGACCACCGGTGTGAACGACACCACCGATGTCGGAAGCAAAGCCGGCCGAAGATGCTAACGAAGCCATCTACGCCAGAAGCAAAGCCAGCCGAAGATGCTAACGAAGCCATCTACGCCGGAAGCAAAGCCAGCCTACACCGCTGAGAGAGCCGGTGTAGCTAGACGAGAAGCCCGCTTCAAACGGGAGCTAAGTCACCGGAAAAGAATCTCCGGCTACGCATGAACGGAAAAGTTTTCTTCCTCTCTGAAAGATGAAAGAGAGAGAAGAGAGAGAGAAAACTTTTTATTGAGAAAGCTGACTTGTAAATATTTAATGTCTCTTAAAAAAAAAAAAAAAAAGTGTAGATATAGTTTGGCATGAAATTAGTTTCATTGGCGTTATATTCAACAATATGTATTGGTTCAAATATATTAATCTTTTCCATCAAATCTGAAAGAAAAAAAAAAAACTTGGTTAATTTCTATACAAAATTGCAAAAAATTATTAACAAAATCAATTAAAAACATATATATATATATATCATTTGAAGGTTATTATTATTTATTGTAAACCGATTCTATATTTTCTTTATAAACAAGTGTGAATTACTGAATTGTGTTAAATTTTTCCACTATATTTCTTGGGTTTTACAACTTTGTTTCTAGCCGGAAGAAAAAAAAAGCAGAGGAATCGCCATGAAAAGAGCTAAGGAGGAGAACGTTCCACAGATACGAGGCGATCACGTTGTTGGCTTATCTATTGATCTCCCTGCAGATCTGATAATAGAGATTCTTTTGAAACTGCCGAGTAAATCCCTAGTCAAGTTCACCGTCCTCTCGAAGCACTGGTCCTCTGAGATCCGCAGCAAGCGTTTACTCGATCTTTACATGAAACAATCTCTTACTCGTCCGTGTATTCTCTTCACGTTCCACCACGACAGCATCCGTTTCTTCCACTCAGCCTCTCAGTCGTGTCAGGATGATGCTTCTATTTACACTTGTAAATCAAGCTTTCCTCTGAGTCTTGATCGTCGTATCTATCAACGAACTCACGACATCACTCCACCGGTACACGGCTTGATCTGCGTTCAAGATTTGGATAAGCTTTTGGTTTCGAATCCTGTCACGGGCCAGTTCTTGGTTTTACCAAAACTCAGAGCTACGAGAAGAGGGATATCAAGATATTTCGGATACGATCCGGTTAAAGATGAATACAAAGTCTTGTGCATGACTGTGTTGAAACAACGTAGAACGGTTGTGAGCGGAGATCATCAAGTTTTCACTTTGGGTAGAGTAGCTCAGAAGAAGCCAAACTGGAGAAAGATCAAATGTAACCTTCCGCATTGTCCTGCAACCAACGGGATATGCAGCGACGGTGTTGTTTATTACGGTGCTTGGTCCAACAGTGCTAGAGAATTATCTCTAATCGTGGGCTTTAACGTGGGATCGGAAGAGTTCACTCTTGTTAAATTACCCGATGGTGTCGAGATTGATATAAGTGATTCTGGTTTGGTGAACTACAAGAGGAAGGTAGCTTTAGTGAGTCATTCACATCTTGGTACATTTGATATGTGGGTTTTGGAAGATGTCGTTAAACAAGAATGGTCAATGATCTCTGTGGTGGTTCCTTCTTGGAAAAATTTAGTTAGACGACGAGAAAAATGCTCTTGCAGAGGTGTCATAATTAGTACCGGCGAAATCATATTCCAACCATTCAGTTTGGATGGACCGCTCTGTGTTATCATTTACGATCGCGAGGAAGAAAGTGCCAAAAGAGTTGAGATTGAAGGACTTGGAGTCAACTTGGGTGCTGTGAGCCTCTTCTTGTATCATGTGGAGTCCTATATTTCTCTCAAGGAAGACTACTCGTTTGATTGATGACTTGCTAGCTGCTTTTTTTTTTCGGATCTCGGATGGTATCTTAGTTCAATGGTTTTGGTTTTGATTATAGTTAAGTTTTAGTTTTTCTCTAGAACTAAGTAGTTCTTGTTTGGTTATCTTTGGAGAGAACCAGAAAATGTTATACAAAGTTGTGTCTTTCATGGTGATTACTCCAAAAGGGTTTTGATTTGTGAACAAGATTCTCTTTGCTTATAGTACTCTCCATCAGATTAGTGCATAATTTGATCCTTGACACATAATTGGAAGATAGACTAAAGGGTTACTAGATCAAACATTTTGCTACTAGATCACATATAACAACAATTAACAAAATCAAAGAGAAAGGGTTTATTTGTTGTAAACAAAAATGTCTTGGGTTTATATGAAATTATTAATGAATAAAATAAGGGCTTATTTGATGAAATTATAAAACATCAGGGGTTCATATGCAAAAAAACAAAAATAGAACCCTGGAAGAACCGACGAGGGTTTTGGTGGTTCACACACTTCACATTGTATTCTCAAAACTCGGCTAATCCAAATTAACAGATTTGGATATCGTCAACGTATAGATCGATTACTCTTTAGGAGAAATGCAATCGATTCGTAGCACTACAAGGTTGTTGATTCAGAGGCACCGTGTCTCCATATCCAACACGCTTCGTTTCACTTCTTCTTCATCTTCTTCTTGTGGAAGCTGGTCTGAGAACGAATCGAGGAGGCTTGGGTTTGATTCTTTCAGTTCTACCAGAGCTTTTGATTCAGCTGCAACATATCGTATTAGCTCGTTGAAGAATGCTGCTTTTTCCTCTTCGGTAGTACCTGTAAGCCACTCTCGTATTCTGTCGTGTTGGAGTTTGTAGAAATGTAGATAGAGGGTGTTTGGTTGTTAATTTGAGATCTTATGTCAAAATTGGTTTGAAAAAAATTGCAACTTGTTTAATAAATACTAAAGCTTTGATCTTGCTGAGTAGTGATGAGTAGTCTCCTAGCCACATTCGTATTCTATCGTGATAGAAATGTAGAGGGTCTCCTAGCCACATTCGTATTCTATCGTGATAGAAATGTAGAGGATGTTTGGTTACTAATTGAGATTTAATGTCAAATTGGTTTTTAAAAATTGTAACTTGTGTAAAAATGCTAAAGCTTTGCTGTTGGGTTGGTTTTGCTGAATAGTGATGAGTTCCCAGCTACAGGTTCCACTGATTTCGTCTTTTGAAATCAAATTTAGCTCAAAGTCTTCATGTGGGGGGATTGTAATCGGTATTGCAATCTCTAAATAGATAGTGGTTAAAAAAGAGATCTTCATTGTCCTAGAGCTTCGTTGCTTGCTTTTCTTATTTAGCTCTTAGCTCTTTAGCTGGTTTACTTGCGCCTCTGTCCTGTCTTAGTAAGAGTTATGTAGATGTAGATGAACCAGTTTCGTGCTGTTGGATGCTTTTTTTTTTGAGGTCACAGTGATATATCTAGATGATTAGGCTTCTAAGTGTTCAACACTCTCTGAATTTGTATTTGCTTTGGCAGAAACAGAACTCGATGTATTCATCGAGGTGCTTTTCCACCGTTGGAGATTCTGTAAAGACTACTTCTCAATTAACCCCTGAGGAGTTAGCTTCTGATGTTCCTCAGAGAATCAAGTTTAAGCGACTTGATAAAACCGCCAAGCATATAATGCAGGTACAACTCAGAACTCGACAATTGTCTTTAGATAAGTCATGTCCATGTTTACCTATGTCGCGCAATCTTCTGCAGATTATCGACAAGGAGGCAATTGAGGAAGTGAGAACTCAGAGGGAGATTCCAAAGATTGAGCCTGGTTACCTTGTGCAGCTAAAAGTGGTAAGTAAATACTATTGAAGTTGGCCTAGATTGTATTTTTCCTATATCTTGGGGGGGGGGGGGGGGAATGGGATCAAAACTTTTTGATCTTCTAAGTGATTTTTTTCTCATAGGCTTGCCATTTTACTTTTGTTTGAACAGGAAGTGCCTGAGAACAAGAGGCGTGTATCAATTGTAAAAGGAATCGTCATAGCAAAGCGTAATGCTGGTCTTAACTCAACATTTAGGATAAGAAGGCTAGTTGCTGGAGTGGGCGTTGAATCCATGTTTCCCTTGTAAGTACTCTCTCAGATTTTGAATGACAATTAAGAGCCACTCTTATAAATTCAACCCACCATGTTTTGTGTGTGTTCTCTCTTTACCTTGGCTCCTATTGAAAATACTGATGTGAGTGAGGGGGTGTTTGGTGACGACAGGTATTCCCCAAATCTGAGGGAGATAAAGGTGTTGGAGAAGAAGAAAGTAAGAAGAGCCAAGCTTTATTACCTGAGGGAGAAGACAAATGCTCTCAAAAAGCATTAGCACACACACCTTTATAACAAAAGCAGTATTAATCCTGTTCTGAACAAATAAAAATGTCTTTGAGGGTTTCCTTTTAGTTACACTCCCCTAAGAAGGAGACTGTTTGGATATTGTATTTGTGTAATGGTGGATCCTCTTCATAAGTTTGTTGGCTTCTTTATGAGTTATCTCAAATTTTATTAGCAACATATATCAGTTTAGTTAAAGAAAAGTTTTAAAGACGTTTTATAATGTTAAAACAGTTTAACAAATTGATGTATGTATACTGTAAACTGTTAAACCCTAATTTGGTTTAGTTTATGGAGTAATCAATTAATTAAATTATCTTAAAATATAATATATCAGGGTTAAAAGAATCCGACCCGACCCGACTGTCTACGCTTGCCAAGCCGCCCCTATTTCTCTCGATTAGTTTTCTCTCTCCAAGAGCCAAGCTTCTTCTTCTTCGTGTTTTTTCGCTTCTTACTGTAAGTTAAAGTAAAGATATTGCATAAACCCTAATTGTTTCTCCTATCTATTGCTATAACCTAGATCCTGATTATTCGATTTGGGAATCGAACTTGAAACACTCTGATTTTTTTTTTTTTTTTTTTGGGGGGATCTGTACAGAGTTTCTCAGGATAGTTTTGGGTATCAAAGTCTGTGTGTGTTCATATTTCTAGTTTTATGAATTGTGATGTAGCTCAAGTAATCTAGGGTTTTAATAAAAGAGTAGTTTTTTTTTTTTTTGGAACAGAATTGTTAAACGTCTAACATTTTTGCGAAAATTTGTGTTATTGAAGGTGAATTTTTAACCTATCTGGGGATTGTGAATTTGTGATTTTGTTTGATAGATTGCATCGAAATGCATGAGGAAGACTAGTAGCAGTACCATGAAGAAGCCATCACAAGGAGAAGCAAAACCTGTGATACAACAAGCCAAACGAGTTGTAAAACCTGGTAAATTTGGTAAAGAGATTGAAGAAATCTTTGCTGCGAGAATCAAGCTGAGGTCAAGGGTTCAAATACCCGAGACGAACGAGTCCAAAGCAGAGATTGCAAAGAAGAAGAGGAAGAGGGATAGGTTGGAGCGTAAGAACAACCCTGGAAGCGAACCCAAGAGGCAAAGAAGGGAAAGGACGGAGCTTGATAACAACCCGGAAAGCGAACCCAGGAGACAGACAACAGAACTTGATAACAACACGGAGAGCGAACCCGTGAGGCAAAGAACAGAGCTTGATAACAACACGGGAAGCGAAACCAGGAGGAGGCAGACAAGGGAGAGGACGAAGCTTGCTGACAACCCGGAAAGGAAGACAAAGAAGAGTAAGAGAAGCGGGCCCAGGAAGATAACTACAGAAGGACTCAAAGTGTTTAGGGAAGATGAAATTGGCGGGCCCAGGAAGATAACTGAAGAAGGATTCAAAGTGTTCAGGGAAGATGAAATTGGTTTCAACAAGGCCAAATCTGGTGGTACTCGTCTCTGTCCTTTTGACTGTAATTGTTGCTTCTAGATCTCCTTGAACCATGTTTTTTCTTTGAAGCGTTTTGTTTTATTGGTGCCCAAGTAGATTAAAAACTCGGTGTGGTTGTAATGGATGAATGATCTCAGTTATCAAGATTTGTTGTTACTGTTGTATTCATGTTTGATGAGAAGAAATACATTTTTTTTCTTTCTATCCAATTTTGATGTTCCTAGTCTGATGAGATATCTCTGTCGATTAACGATGAGTACAAACTGTTGTGCATGGTTATAGTCCGACTTGCTTACAAATCTAGACCGGGTGTGGTGTGAGCAAAGAGCGTCGAGTTTTCACTTTAGGAGGAGCTCAGAAGAAGAAAACAGCAACATGGAGAATGATCCTGTAACTACAGGGCTATATATGATGGAGCTTGGTCCAACAGTCAAGGCAGAAAGATCTCTCTAAAGGCTTTGATGTGCCGTTGGAAGAGTTCACTCTTGTTGAATTACCCTACTGTGTAGAAATTAATCGTAATAATTCTGAACTGGTCAACTACAAGAGGAAGGTTGCTTTAGTGAATCAATTATATGATGGTGAATTTGAATTGTGGGGGTTTGGAGGGTGTAAACAAACAAGAATGGTCGGTCAAACATCTTTGTCGTGGTGTCTTCTTGGGATGATTTACTTGGAGAAAACTTATTCTCTTGCAGAGGTGCCATTAGTTCCGGCGAATTCATATTCTTTATGATCAGTTACTATTGCAAGAAGGACATTGCCAGAAGAGTTGAGACTGAAGGAATTGGAGATCGATTTGCTTGTATGACAGTCTTCTTGAATTCATATTCTTTCTGGTTTTTGTTCAGTTTAATGTATGATCTCAGCTAAGACCAGTCCTTTTTATTACTTGCTTTTGTTGTCAAGTCTGTCTCGTCTCTTCCTAGGTAGGATTCTTTTTTTCATGGTATTGCTAACAGAAAACTCTGTTTCTTCTTTCTTTGAAACTCTTTCCGATTGTCATATTTGCAGGTAACTGATTTTACAATAGTCTTTAATTGATTTCATCTCAATTTAATGTTTAGAAGCACCGAGGATCTCGTTTATACAGCACTAAATTGAAACCGAGTTAAAGATGTAAATACGTAACAATATCAGATAGTTAATGACGCAACATACAGAGATTAAGAACAACTATAACTAGCTAGTGATCGACATACTAAAAGAAATAGAGATAAAATCCATCACACACTAATGAACAGATACTAAATTAGAATCCAAAGGTTTCGGATGAATCGTCTTTAACCTCAAGAGCTTACTCAATAGTTTCTTAAACTGTGAAGGCTTATTAGATGGCAAAAGCTTCAATTTCAGGGGCTTCTTTATAATATCCATTGTTATCTTTGAAACACGTCTGATTCTCAACTTCAACTTCACCGGCAACGAAATTTTCTCTTTACCGACGGCTACAACAATCTTCTCCGTTTTCTCTTCAGGACACAAAAACCGATGCAACATCAACACAGATGCGTTTCCTCTCTTCTTAGGTTTCCTTGCGAAACATATTTCAATAAACTCCCTTGCATCACAAGGCACATACTCGGGGATCTCTGGAGCTTTACCATCATAGAGAAAGTTCATGAGATCTAACATTCCAACCCCTGCCCATGGCTTTTTACCTGTGTACATCTCCAACACTAAGCACCCTAACGACCACAAATCTAGGGTTTTCTTGGCGGCCCCGTTGTGGAGAGACTTTGGTGGCATGTAAATAGGTGTTCCGACAAACGGGTAATAAGTTTTCCAGTGACTTGGAACTTTTCCGACTTTTCTAGTGTTTCCAAAATCAGCAATCTTCAACTCGTACGAAATTGGTTTCAACAGAACCAAAATCACCTTTACCTAAGAATCTCACGAACTCTGCAGTTGCTTGCATCTTTGCAGAAGATTTTGCTCTAGAGTTGTTTTAAACTCGAACTGTGTGTCAGTGTGTGTTACAAAGCTTAGAGAAATTCACAGCGAGAGAAACTGAAAAAATAATAATTGCAGGCTGCAGCAAGAGAGTAAAATAGGAAATTGTAGCGAAAGAGAAGTAAAGTGAAACATTGGGAGAGTTTATAGCTAGGGTTATCTAAGTCGGTGACTTGGTTTTCTTTTATTAACGTTGGGAGCGTCATGCACTAAAATTGAAATTTATCTAATTCGTACCGGTGGTTTGGTTTTCGAAATTGTAACGAGAGAAAGGGACCAAAAAAAACGGAATAGCAGCGATCGAGAAAGGAAAAAGAATGGAAACTTTTAGTTTTAGAGTTGGGTTCAACTAATGCAATGGTTCTGGCTTGATCAAAGTAAATTCTAGTTTTGAATTCAATTTTTTTAATTTGGTAACATTTGGAGTGAACCAGAAATTTTTCTACACGTTTTATCTTTTACGATGAACTGGTTTATAAAGGTTTTTTCTTTGTTAACAAAGGTTTTGATTTGTCATGCTAAGGTTCATTTGATCATTGCGGTTTCTATAATCACACCAGAAGGAGAAAGAGAGAGAATACACACACACATACTCGTATACATTAATACATAAATACATGTGTAAATATTTTAGCAATAATCAGCATCTAGCTGAAAACTGGTTGATAATCAATAGTATAATAAAAGAACTCAGACAAACACAAACATCTTAACTTCATTAAGTTTCCACAACAAACTTAGAAACACACTCCTTTACATGGCATCTCCACCACAAAGAAACATGTAATGCAGAAACGTCCACGATTTATTATAGCCCCAAACTTTTGGTAAAAATGTCTGAAAAAAGCCCCTTTCACAATTGGAGGAAGGATTTAAAGCTCACTTGGTCCACCAATGCAAGAAATCCTTGCGTCTGTTGATTTTCTTCTGAAGCTGGAGGAGTCCATAGAGCAAAGCCTCAGCGGTTGGTGGGCACCCAGGCACATAAATGTCGACAGGCACAATTCTGTCACACCCTCGAACCACCGAGTAGGAGTAGTGATAGTATCCACCTCCATTGGCACAACTTCCCATTGATATCACCCACCTTGGATCAGGCATCTGGTCATAAACCCTGTGATTGTATCCAAGATGTTAGAAGTTGGAATTTCACACAAAATAAACAACAACAGAACATTGAGTTGATCAGCATAGCATACACAACTTCTCTTAATTCTACCAGGCCAAGACTGATTTCTGAACATATACCTCTATATACTAGTTTCTCAACGATACTTATATCAGCACAAGGACTACGCTAGACCAATTTATAAAGCTGTCAATCATCTGTCAAATGCATCTAAATTTTGTTCATCTTAATGGTTATTGTTTTGAGAACCGTGATTACTTGCAGCTTATCTATTATGTCTGGGCCTAGAGACGACATAGTACTAGCTCAGCTACCTACCAGAAAACATAGACATACAATTCTTTTGAAAAGTTCTGCAGCAGTTGAAAGATTCCTTCAAACACGTATCTTCTAAGTGCGTTCAATAGCCACTTCCATACAACGACATAGACATCAGGGCTCAAAGACAACGAAGTAAAGTAATCATGCACGATCCCAATCAGCCAGTAGAAGGATCACCAATTTAGATACAAGAAAAAATCGTAACAATGATATCTCCAATCTCTAATCAGGACCAAAGCATGATGATTGCTGAAAGGGACACTTACCCATGTTCATCTACTAAGCTAGATAATCTCAAATCTCTATCTACTCACAAAAGACAATCACAGAGATTGATTATACCACTCTTCCACAAACCTAATCTGCATCCCTAATTGCTAGAACACTTCATCAATTCGAACCTAAAACTTCACATATTAATGAATAAATCTGTGCTAGACAAAGAATACGAAACTGTATGACTTCCCAGGTCATCAAACCTAGACTTCATACATCAATTCTCAATTTGTCACAGACCTCGCAATATAATCAGAAAACATGAACCCTAAAATCGCATGGGAAGAAAATATCCCAAATCGAAATCCCTAATTATATACTCCGAAAACCTAATTTAAGCGCACATCAAGCAGAACAAATCTTCCCAAAAATCAAAACAAAACTAAATCCAAGATCCAAAGATATAAATCAGCCGTTTAATTCCATGAAAAAAGGAGAGAGAGAGAGGCGTACTTGCGAAGAGCCGGAGCCATCTTATTGGTAAGAGTCCCAGCAACAATCATACAATCAGACTGGCGAGGACTAGGCCTAAAGATGATACCAAATCGATCGAGATCGTAACGAGCAGCACCGGTATGCATCATTTCAACAGCACAGCAAGCGAGACCAAAAGTCATAGGCCAAAGCGATCCCGTACGAGCAAAGTTCATGAGATCATCAACCTTGGAGATCACAAATTCCGCCGCCTTGGACAAACCAGGAGGAGGAGCGGTGGTGGAAGGAGGACCAGGTCTGGTGTATGAAGTCGGTGATGCGGAAGGGGAGAGAGATGGAAGAGATGTGTGGAGGTGAGAAACCGAAGCGGCGGCGGCTGCGCGTTGAGATTGAAGGAGGAGAGGGAGGCGCGTGGCGGTGTTGCGTGTAATCATCGCCATCGAGAGATTTGTCTCTTTGAGGTTTTTTTTTTGTTGCAATTTCGTCGTGGAGTTTTGATATAACCACGCGACTCTCTATCTTATAACCATTTACTAAATTCAGGTGACGAGACATTTACCAAATTTTTTTTTTTTTTTTCACTTTACCAAATTTTTTTTACTTTTCTTATTATTTTTCAGTAATAAAGCAATTTTCCTGTAATTTTTAAGTTTTACATAAATTTTATTTTTAAAATTTACCACAATATCATATGTAAATGTAAAATGAAATTTAAAATGCTAATGCGATAATTAAATTTGAAATTGTAATGTAAACAATTAATATTTAGGATTCCCTCTCTTTATTCGGCCCCCCCTTTTCTTTGAATTTTCATGTCAGATACACACACACATAGGGTTTCATCTCTCTCTCTCAATTTCGCCAAAATTTTCAAAATCCCTTCTCCGTCACCGGAAAATTTCGAGAATGCAACCTCCGATTTGTAAACCCAAGCCTCAGAGTCAACTCGAATTTCTGAAACCGCTTCTGGATGACTCGATTAAGCAGCTCTTGTTGCAGTACCGAAGCGGACGAACCAATTTCTCCGATTTCGACTCCATCTTCACTCGTATTCTTCACGATCTTCCCGAACCATCACCACCTCTCGAAATCGTTTGGTTCTACTCCGCCGTCAGATTCTACTCTTCCAAGTTAGCTTTCGGGGACGATTCCGTTAGGTTAACCTCGAGCTTTTTCCAGCTGCTTGTCTCATTCTCCGATTCGTTTTCCGGCGTCAAGAAGGTAGCTATGTTATCTCCTGTTGTTTATCAGCTGAGTCGTTTGGTTGTTACTAGGAGGAGAGACGCTTTGAGTTTGTTAGAAGGGATTGTGAGTTATATTAGCATGCACTGTGTTGATGAACCAGGAGGTGAAGATAGTGATGTGTTGATGGTCTCTGGGTTTAGTTTTGCTGATTTGAGTAGAGTTTGGGTTGTGGATGAAGTTGAAGAGAATTGTAGAGTTGATGATTGTTTGGAGGTCTTCATGCCATTTGTTAGTGAAAGATTGCGTAAAGAGATTGATTCTGAGTCCTGTCGCGTTGGTTACTTAGCTGGAATCGTCGCTTCACAAGTTCTCTTGCTCAGTTCATGCTTGAAGTTTGATTCGGAATCAAGCAGATCCGAACTAGAAAAGGATCTGCAGGAATCTGTGCTTCAAATGATTTCTGGATTCCAGAGTTGCTACTTTTTTGGTGAGTATTACTGCCTTTTCTTTAGCTATTTCACATTCTATGGAGATTTCTGGTAGTTTCCAGTTCAAATACCATTAGATTTACAGGGCAAGCAGAGTATTTAGTGTCTCCAGATATCTCAATTGGTTTAATTTTTAATTTTGTTCTTGTTACAGATGTCATTCTCAAGATGCTGTTGCTGGAGCCATATCTGCATTTAACCTCACTTCTGGTTTGTTCTTTAGTCTTCTCTCGCTTGGGTGACTTGAAAGTTTGAAATTAGTGGTCTGTGCTTTCTTAAAGTGTATACAGCCGGATGTGCAAGAAAGTCTGTAGGTGCTTCTAGAATCACATTGTATGTAACACGGGAATTGGATTATTTTTTTATGAGAAAGCTTTTAATCTTTCAGGGTCCGGAAGATGAAGCTCTTTTAACGGAAATCATAACAGATGCTGTGATTAAATCAGCAGAGAAGCTATTCCTCAACCCTGGAAGTGGAACTTCACAAAGAAGTTTACACTTGAAGAACATTGCTATTAACTGGTTGTTTCTTTTTGACAAGGCTTTGGCTTCTCTAAGGTATATATGCCTATAAGGTCTACAGAATTGATTGCTTCAGTTACTTTATTGTTTTGCTTGATACTCCAAACTATTATGCAGGAGAAATAAAGATCAAGAAAAAACCATCAGCTACATGAGCACGTTCTCCAATTCACATATTCCTCACCACTTGATCAATTGGGTAATCAGTCAAGGTGAAGTGATTAGAGATGCAGACGCATTGAGAAACTTGACTCCCGCATCCTTCATCGGTAAAGTTGCTTCTTTTGTTACTAATAAATAATGTGTTTGTTTTCCTGAGTGATTTGTTCCACAGAACATTCCCATCTGTTCTCTGAAGCTGTTATGTATCGCTTGACTAACCCATTGTACTAAACCTAATCTCCAGAATGGCTTGTATCCCTTGAAGAGCAAGGACTAAGGGTGTTTGACTGTGACCATTCCAAAAAGTATGCCAAAACTGTGATTCACATGTCAAGACCAGATCTCAGTCTCGGAGCCACGTTGGAGAAACAACAAGAAGAGTTTGATCAAGATGCAGACATGGCTGATGGACACATTATGTCATCTATCTCAATTCTCAGCAGCAACACAAGAAAGCGTAAAGAAGAGAGGCATAATGAGGGAGAAACGAAAGTTAAGAAGCTCTTCAAACATAGACACAGCAACATTCAAGAGAAGTCCAAGTGTCAACCTTTTGTCTTCTCGGATAGTTTGGTGAACGGGACTGAGGTTGAAGTATCAGACATGGAGCTATGAATCTGGACCATTTGTAGTTAATGAAATCGGCTTAATATTATTATATGGTAGAGATGTAAGAATGCTGCTGAAGTAATTGTTGTCTAGAGATTATAACAAGTTTACTTTTGTAACTATTTAGAACCTTCATATCGTAATGTAAGCTCGCGAGTCGGGATGAATCCTCCTAAGATCAGCAGTGTCTTTAAACCCTCCATCTCCAGCATTAAAGAGTCTAATAGGGATGTATAGGACTAAAAGATATTTGACTGATGGGATTGGGCGTTCTGTAGCAAATGAGAGGTTCTTTAAGACATAAAGAGAAATCAGTGCGAATCAAAGAGTGGAAGATTTCCCGTAAGCAAGCTCAATCAATGGACTTCTGTTAAAACTGGAAATGAACGATAGTTTCTTGTAATTTGGAAGCTAAAAATGACAAAAAGCTTCTGTTCATGGGTTTTGTTTTTTCATCATTGCTCAGTCAGTAATGTTAATGGGCCTTTCGTGTAACTCTGTTCTCTGTTATGACTTGTGAGCTTATGTTATACCCCAACAATAATATATATAAATGTTCAAAGATGATTTCAAAGAAAAAAAAAATATCTAAATGGTGAAAACGAGTTTGTGTTAATGTTTGGATGTGCGTTTTGATGTTTCTAACCATTATAACATGAAAAAGACTTTATTCGTATGGTACGAACCCATTTACAAAACAATTATAGGAATTCCTTGTTCACGTCTTAAGGAAAAAAAAGAAAAAAAAAAAAAAGGAGTCTACTAACCCAGGAAAGTTCCAAAATTTGATAATGGTTGGATTCAATTCGAACTAGAGTACGAAAGTTTCAAACTTAATTTTCTTTAGACTTGAAGTAATGGAAGTTTCTACAAATTGACACGTAGTTAATAATATGTACAACAACTTCCATATAAGCCAATAGCCATGATGTAATAGAGTTGGATTAAAAGCAAAGAAATGTCGCTATAGATAATGTAAGAAACAAAACTAATGTAACTTTTAAATATGTACACCCTTTTTTGAATGCTATCTACATATATTTACAAAAGTAACGTATGTTTTTTTTTTTTTTTTTTCTGCGTGTGGACGTATGACGTATCTACTACATAAATATTGTCGGCGAAGATTCGTGTATAGTTTCCCATCATATGATGAGATGATTCTAGATTTAGATTGATGAGTGATGGTGGCGAGATGGAGACAGCAACTAATTAAAGTATTACTAGTATTAATTGTAGTATTAACCAAATGGTAAGCTTTAAAGTTTTTGAGTAATGGCGTCACACGTGCCTTCGTTTGATCTGAAATTAGGGGAAACATTTACTGTGATCACGTAGTCGTATTTGGATCAAAAAACAAACAACCACTGCATGCCTTTCTCACTTACTATATAAAAAAAGATATGTCTGTATAGAGTGTCTTAAATGATTTCGGACATACGCAATGAAATTTGCTGGCATTTTAAGAAAAGTATAAAAAAATTATCCGAGTTTTTATATAAAATAGTTCAATCGATTGATCGGTGAAATGCAAATCTCCAAAAATAAATAATTTTGATCCTGGATCTAAAGCTTTTAAATGTGCTTAACAAGAAGTTTTAAAAAATATTCAGAAAATATCTATATATTTACACTTTGGTTTGTATATATTTATACACGAACCATATATTATATAATATATTTGATTAATAATGGAATGGATGTACCTTAATAAATGAAATCATTATTCTGTTTTTTTTTGAAAAAAAAAAAATCTTTTATTTCTATAAGACCAGATTCAGTTGATTTTTTAAAAAAAATCATTTATCAATATTACTATAAAAATCCAAAGAAAAACAATGTTACAATAAAAGTAACATTGTACTGAAAAATTTACATGATTGCAAAGTCTTCTAGGAGTCATCATTATTATTTGATTGATAGGAACAAAACTTTAGAAAAAGAAAACAAAAAACCGAAAATCAAGAGGCATATTCAACAAAAGAAAGAACATCAAGAGACATATATATATATATCGAAAATGGTATCCTAAATGTAAAGATTAAGAAACGTGGTTGGTGGGTTAATCATTATAATATTTCCATGAAAAACATAGGATATATATAAAATAAAATAAAAACAAAAGCTGGTGATAAAAGAGCTAAGAATTGTACTAAATAAAATGTAATCATTACATAGTTAATTAGCACTCAAAAACAAAATATATAGGTACAAATTATTCAGTGAGTAGTGTGAGCAATTCCTTTTGAATTAATCTCCCTTTTTGTTTATCATCTTTAAACAAAATTGTTAAGTGCGGCTAAGTTGTCGTGTCCCATTGCAATCAATCATGTAATGAGAAAAAAAAAAAACAGACTTGAGTATTAATATTATCAAATGTAAATTAAGCACAACAACACCACTGAATGTATATGTAATGCTCATCTGATATATTTTGGAATATTCCATGGAATTTGTTCAACTTAATTCAAAGATCTTTTAACTATCATTGATTATAAAAAGTTGAAATATTATTACTATAGATAAGACTGACATATGTGTATGCTTTATATATTTATGTTCGACAGATTCGTAAATTAAATTTATCATATTTTCAATTCTCGCATTTACTGAGCTAACAACTTGTGTACTCGATCAAACGAAGCTAATTAACATGTTTAAAAGCTTGAAAACTCATAAATTTTTAAACAGATCAGATTATTATAAAAAAGTGATGTAAATGTCTTTATTAGTTTCTATATATATATATTAATGATGCAAATTAAATAAATAAAATTAGAAGAAGAAAAAAAAAAGTTTTAAATTTGGGGGAGGATTGGATTTATAATGAAGCAAAAGGGACTAATGGGTTGTATTTATTTTACTAGGAGGAGGAGGAGGAGGAGCTCTTCTTGTTGTTGGATGGCAATGACATATACCAAACTCGACAAGAAAACGACATGTGTGTTCTCAGTCTTTTACGCAATGGACCCCGTTTTTAGCTATTGAAAACTACACGATGTTCATATTTTGTAAAACGGGGGAGATTAGAAGAAGAAGACTAATACTAATAATCTTAAAATAAAAAAAAAGGGAATAACGACAAAAATAAGTTAAAATCCAACGGCTGAGGATGTCCACCTTTGGCCCCGTCTCTCAACCAGTCGGTCAAAAAGTCAACAGTATGCGGACTTTTTTTTGTTTTCACAAACTGAAAAAAGAAGAAAGATGATTATTTATTTTGGCCCCTCTACTTTTTAATATACCACTCCCACCCCTGTATTACATCCCAATTTTAGAGTGCTGCCGACACGTTTTGTGGACGAAATCGGTAAATTATAAAATAAAGGGGTGAGAAAGTAAAGATTAGAAAAATAAAAAAACTGTCGGTCCATTTAACTAAGGTTAAGGAATTTGATCAGCGTATGTAGTTAAGCCCCTGTGATTATATATATATATATATATATATATTGATGCAGGTCCTACATTAAACCGAGTCGACCGTCGGTGACTCAAGACGAGTCACGTAAAGCGAGTTATCTCCTGGTTCTTTTATTTATTTATTTAAAATATTATTATTATAGTCTCTCACACACAAAGTCCCTTCCTTTCTATTTATAAACAAAGAAAAAAAACGAAGATAATAACCAAAACGTTTTGGTGAGAGAAGAAGAAAGAAGAAGAAGAAGAAGAAGGCCATATGGAAAGATAATACTCTGTTTCTTCTTTTTATTTCTGAATATATATACAGAGAAAGAGAGAGAGAGAGATGGCGGATTCAAGCGATTCTGTCTCCATTGATATGGAGGCATTGTCTCTTGGAGGACAGGTACCATCTTTTTAAAAAAACGATTTTTTTTTTTTTTTTTTTTTTTTTTTTTTTTTTGTACTGAGAAATTACGGGTAGAAGAAGATAGGAGAAAACGGTAAACTTATTGATTTTGTTTTTTCTTTTGTTTTCTGCATTCTTCGAGCTGCTATGATTCTGCTTTAGTTAGTCTTTTTTTTTTTTTTTATAGCAATTTTTGGAATTGTTTGATAGTAGAAAGAACAACAATGCCGCGTTATTTTTGTTCATGTTTTGCTAATTTTGTATTTGTTTTGAAGCTTTTGTTGTCGGTGGTGATATATATATCCTATCCAAAACTACGAAATGTGCTGTTCATTTATCTGATTTTTTTTTTTTCTTTGTGAGGTTCCTGAGATTTTTGTATGTTCTGGGTTTCTCATGTTTTCCGCAATTCGTGGCTTAATTGACACACACCTTCATTTGTAACATGTGTTTTTCCTTTTTTACTTTCTAATTTTGATCCAATTCAATGGATCAAAATTTATTTATTTCACATTCGTTTTTCTCATTACTATTAAATTCCCCCATAACGAGGTTTTTGGTTTCCACTGTTGAATGGTTTTAACTTTTAATGATCCTTTTTGTGTGTTTTGACCAATTTCTGATTTTTTTATATGGGAAACTTTGCTACTTTGTTTAGTTTATGGGAATGAATTTTACTACTAGGTGTGTTGTGGTCCTAATTCTATGCATGTTATTTAGTATTTACTCACTCTCATTTATTTCTCATAGAAAATTTAGTCACCGACTTAAATTCTTTGCTTGTTGTTGTAGGAACACCTTGTGGAGACTACTTATGGCCCTGTATGTGTTGCCGTTTGCGGAGATCCTGATAAACCAGCTCTTATCACATATCCTGATATTGGCTTAAACTGTAAGCATTTACATATTCTTTTTAAAATCATCTTCCCCAGCTATACTTGAGTGGTTCAGTAAGTAATGTGATTTTAGAAATTGAAATGCATCTTCTTGATCTGGTGCTTGTTTGTATCCTTGACAGATATGTTCTGTTTTCAAGGATTATTGTTTTGTCCTGAAGCTAGTTCCTTGTTACTCCACAACTTTTGCATATATCACATCAGTCCTCTTGGCCATGAGGTTGGTAAAACTCGACTCTGTGATCATTTTTAATATATATATATATATATATATTCTAGTATATTTTATCCGCTGTGACATTCCTTCCATTGTTATATGCAAATTCATATCCCTCATTACATCGTTTTCTTCAAGAGTCATTGCAGTTGGGAGCTCCGATAATCAGTGTTGATGCTCCTTTGCTCTCTGCTGATGACTTAGCCGACCAGATTGTTGAGGTTCTTAATTTTTTCGGGTATAATAATTCATCTCACACGTCAGTTTTACTTGTGATATTTTTAAAAAAAACTTCCTTTAGGCTTATCGTTTATTTTGGTCTTTGTTACCAAAGTCTTTCTCTGGAGACTCACAGAAGAAAGAGTGGCTAATTTTTTTGTTTTTATTCTAATATGACTTTTTCTCCTTATTTATTGCTTATTGTCTTTTATCCAGACTTGGTGCAGTAATGTGTATGGGTGTCACTGCAGGAGCTTACATTCTGACCTTATTTGCTGTAAGTACAGTAACGGTACACCTCTTACACTTACCATTCAACTTGATGTCAAAATTTTAATTTTGCTTGAAAACTTAATTCTTCCAGATGAAGTACAGGCAGAGAGTTCTGGGTTTAATACTTGTCTCTCCACTGTGCCAAGCGCCTTCTTGGTCAGAATGGTTGTGCAATAAGGTTTTTTTCCTCACTAAGATATCTTCTTTGTTTTTTTTCTTCTTCCTGGCTTGGAGTTATGGCATTGATTATCTAATTCTCATATCAGATCTTCCTTAACTTATTATGCAGGTTATGTCTAATTTACTATACTACTATGGCACGTGTGGAGTGGTTAAGGAATTGTTACTTAAACGATACTTCAGCAAGGTATGGTTTTGGATTCAGAGGTTTCTTGTAGACACTATTTTTTACTTTTGGATTAGAAAAATGATAAAGTTTTGACATATGTTCTCATAGGAAGTTCGAGGTAATGGTCAAGTTCCAGAATCGGATATTGTTCAAGAATGCAGAAGAGTTAGTAAAATCTTCCTTCTCTTTTCTTGCAATTCTGCGATGCTTTTTTACATTTCGAAGTAAAATTTACATGTTGTTGTTTAATCTTTGACTATCCAGTTACTTTGTGAGCGGCAGAGTACAAATGTGTGGAGATTCCTTGAGGCAATCAACGGGTAATTCTCTAGTTTTTCTCTGTTGATTTCATTCCCAGACTATAGTCTTAAGCTGATAAAATAGTATGTTTGTGGTTTGGGTGAAACAGGCGAGTGGATCTTAGTGAAGGGTTAAGGAAATTGCAATGCAGAACTCTAATTTTCATTGGTGAAAATTCTGCATACCACTCCGAGGCCGTTCACATGACCACCAAACTAGACAGACGATATGGTGCATTAGTCGAGGTACCTTAATGCTAACACATAATGCCTCTTTTTTAACGTTTTTGGTTTGAAACAAACTTCAGTTTGGTTTTCGCTTTTATGGGGAACCTAAATCATATTACATACAACAGGTGCAGGGAAGTGGGTCATTGGTGAGTGAAGAACAACCACAGGCGATGGTAATACCAATGGAATACTTTTTGATGGGATATGGCTTGTATCGTCCGACACAGAGCGTAAGTCCGAGAAGTCCTCTGAGCCCAACCCGAATCTCTCCCGAGCTTCTCTCCCCTGAGAACATGGGCTTAAAACTCAAGCCAATTAAGACAAGACTCGCTCTATAGCCCTGCCTCCCCTGCTACACACATTTATATATACAACAAGTGAATCATACGCCACATAAAAAATCACCACTGTTGGAGTGGGAGCTGTTCCTCTGTTATGAATTAAGCTGTAGATATAGACAGACATATTGATCATCTATATATATATAGAGAGAGAGGGAGAGAGTAAGAAGAGTAAAAAAAGGAGATGGGGAAGGGATTGATATATGGTAGAGTGAGAGAGACTACAGATCTCTTATATTTTGATTCATTAAAAGTTGTCTTTAAAGATTTATTTTTGTGGTAGCTGTTCTTGTTCTCTGTACATTCGGTTGAATAAATTATTTAAGGAAAATCCCCATACTAATTTAAATTAGCTTTCTGTCAATACCATACATGTATTGTATGTCCTTTGTGCTGATGAAACAGTAGTGAAAAAGACTTTGCTGATTCGGGAACAAAAGTGCTTTTTCTTTTACCAGCAGACTAAAACCTTTGACTTCGAGCTGATTCTATTCTCTCATATAATTTTGGTTGCACAAAGTACAGTGGTATAGATCGAGTATATACTGTATATGATTACAAGAGAACAAAATCAAACTTGTTTCGTGACGGATTACACAAAGAAAAGAAAAAAAAAGAAAACAATACTAATTACAATGGAAACAAATGGGTTGTGGCCTTCTGGGTTAGTTACTCCCAAGGAAACAAACAATGTTAGTGTTAAAATCTGACTCTTTCTTCTTCTTTACCACATACAGCTTTCTTGCTTTTGTTTTCTTTTTGTCAAAATTGATGTACCAAACTTCAGTTGAGAAGAAACATTTTGGCTTTCAGGAGCTGTGGGATTGGCGTGCCATTAGAATCATCCGTTGTTTACCGCTTTCTGATCTTACGATTTCTCCTTTCTGACCAATACCAAAAGCTTTTTTTTTTTTAGTAAGTTATATAGATTATAAAGTATAAACGAAGAATGAACCAACCAATAAACAAACAAACTTACTTCGATAGTACTGTCTGGAGAAAACCACTTTAACAATATCCCTAGATGCACAACTGCCGGAATCATTTTGAAAACCAGCGGTGTCGTAACCTGCCAAAACCATCAGCCAAACCAACTCAGCTACATACTTCTTAAATACATACGGAGAAGAGGCAACAGAAAGTTATTTGATCATACCAGGCTTAGAGCGGTTGTCCCGAGGAGAAGCAAATAGAGCTTCCCCTGAAAATTTTCACAACTTTAAGCTTCTTTCTTCAAAATACCGTATATAATCTTAAATCCTACTATGTGTATGGTCCAACGAGAAGCAAGATGTGTTACTTACTTCGATAAGGTGAAGATTGGAGGCACGGCTAAGTAGTACAAAGGCAAACTCCCCTATCTGAGCCAGAGATATTCCAACCTGCATCAATTTGACACGGGATGGTAAGGAACAGAGTATATGATAGATCATAATCAATGTGAGACATAATCTTTTACCAGGAGAGACGTCTTGTTGTTGTATCCAAATCCCTTGACAACGGTTGTAACTATTGTTGTCTTTATGATAATTACTAATATCACAGAGGCTAACAGTATATCCACATGAGTCCACAGAAAATGGACATTAACTAGCATCCCAATGCTGGCTAGGAAAAGCGCAGCAAACAGATTACGGATGGGTTCGATCTGCATAAATATAAAGGGTCTCACTTAGACTTGGACTGTTAAAAGGGTATTAAGATTGAAGTTCGTCAACTCATTATTCCTATCCATCACATTCACCCCCTACAGGAACCTAGACTAGGATCAAACTCTGACTCTCTTTCTCTCTCTCATCAGAGAACACTAAGAACAGTTGTGAGTGGAGAAAAAAAGATTCTAGATGGGTATCATTCAGCTTCAATTAATATAAACAGGAGAAATAGTAAGGCCTTTTTGGTAACATGTGGTCAAAACGTACTTGCTCCAACGTATGTTCAGCGAGATCGGTTGTGGATATCATGACCCCCGCGGCAAAAGAACCCAATTCAAGACTTAATCCCAGCTTATCACTACACTGAAATCATAAAATACCAGTCAAAACATAATTGTTGACAAAAACTTAACCCCACCTTATCACTACAGAAAAAAATGCTGACACACATCAGAAAAGAGAAGGAACGCACACATGATAATCTTGATGAACACATAATATAAGATGGATACTGACAATGAAGTATATTAAGTAAGACTCACCCAGGCTACAAGTAGACAAAACGCAACAGCTGCTAACTGATAGAGTTCATTTGTCTGATTGATGAAGAAAAATTTTAGGTTAATCTACAAACTTGATTTATTGGACCGGAAGATAGGGAAAAGAATCTTGAGAGGAAAATCATGTACCTGTGAGGACAAGCTGACCATTAACTTCAGCAACCAAGGAATACAT
Organism: Camelina laxa; assembly: GCA_024034495.1. Classification (NCBI taxonomy): domain Eukaryota; kingdom Viridiplantae; phylum Streptophyta; class Magnoliopsida; order Brassicales; family Brassicaceae; genus Camelina; species Camelina laxa. The sequence continues at coordinate 4,413,027 of CM043881.1, forward strand.
GTCCGTGATAATATTGACAAAACAGCCAAAAACGAAAGCAACACAACCACCCTAAACAAAAGACAGTAAAGGCATGATTAACTTTAGAATGCGCCTTAAGAGCAAAAACCCTACCAGTCTTTACTTACACTTTTCCCATTGACAACATTCCATGGACAATGCCAGAATTTCCCTCAAGAACTGGAAGCAACGCAAACAGCAAACCCACAGCACAGTCCTAGAAACAGATGGTAAAATCAAACCTCCAAATCATTTGAAAAGGAATTCTACAATAATTGGTCACTGTTTGACTGCCATATAAACACTATATGATCTAGAAAAACAATGGACATTACATGTTGATGTAAAGAACAATCAGGTACCTGAAGAATAAGGATTCCAATTGTAACTTGGCCATGAAGAGAATTAGTTGAATTTTTTTCCATGAGAAACTTCAGCACCTATAGTTTCAAGGCAAAAACGCATGATGGATACAAAACCAACGATATTAAAAAGAAAGCCAGCTAATGGAAGTGGTTATAAGCATTATAGAGTTCACTGAAATTACCACAGCAGTTGATGACATTGACAAAAATGCTCCTACAAATACCCCCTCCGAATGTTTACCACCACACAACTGCAAACAGGACCAGTTTAAAACATATCACAGAGAGTTTAACTTTCAAAGACAACTCTTGCTACATAACCCAAATGTCGCACATAGAATAAAGGAGACAGAGGTCTTCAATTGTCCATGACTAAAAATGAGAACAGAACTTTTTTTGTCCAGAACCAGAAATAAAAAATGACGCACCGACACTGTGATTCCGCACAAGAACATGAATAAAAGAATTTGAAGAAGGCCTCCCAGAACAGCAACTGATCGAACAACTTTAAGCTACATAGAAGAGGAAAGGTGCTAGTGTTTGTTATGTAACATTTGAATACAACACTAAGTAAATCAAAGAGGGATCTCACCTTAGCAGTGGAGAACTCTAGACCCAAAGCAAAGAGCAGAAATACCACACCAAACTGGGCGACTGTTTCAACCTACATAAATAATCATGTCAAAAAGAAAGCGCAAAAACCACATGTAGGATCACATATATGTATATATGAAAAATACATTCTCATCTCGGCGGCAGTCTAATGCTCTATATTTTCTATTCAAAGACGAACTAAGGTCTATCTAATGCATCATCAGATGATAAAAACTCAATTTGTTTTGACCCACAGAAGAAAGAGTTCCAAGTTAAAGACTCCTCTTAGTCAAAGACCCGCAGAAGAAAATAGCTTGCAAGCTAATGCTGACCACCTAACTAACCATTCGAAACCTTAAGAGGAATATATCAACCAAAGTTATTTGGACTGAACGAAAGACTCAAATCTTTTGACGTCAAAACACATAGCATACCTGGACCATCTCACTGATAAGGTTCAATCCTCCAGGCCCGATGATTGATCCTGCTAGCAAATATCCAGTTATCACCTGAATAGGCACAAAATATTTAACAACTATCAGAATACCGAGACATCATACTTACACCTAAATTTATAATGTAAGAGAATAGGAGTAGCACGAAAATCAGACCGGCTGTCCAGCACAAGCAAAGGCGATACCACCACAAGTTGCAGATACAATAACAACCACCAGGTCTGATATCAGTCTGTACATGGCATAAGAAGCAAAGTCAGATGAATAATTCCGGATTGCAGAGTTTTGTCTTTAAAGAATCATGTTCAAACAAATTACTTAAAACCAAGAATCTTGCCTCAAGTCTAGCTGCAACACTGGATACTTTGACTTGGAATTGGATATGATGAACACATTGTCCTGACACAACGCCAAAATTGCCAAGTAAGAACTATTACAGCAAATCAAAACTCAGTCTTCCTGTGCAAAAACTTACTTTTCGATCAATCAGAGTAGGAGTGTCCTCAGCTCTGTTCTCATTGTTCAAGTTGAAAACGTCATGGAGTTGAAAATGCCTAAGGTAAATTAGACAACACTTAATACATCTTCAATTATAGAACATCATATAAAGGAAATTTTAGAAATAGAAACGATAAGTAGAATTGAATATTGTACTTCTCCTCTTTTGTCTCATTTTTCTTTGTTGACTTTACTCTGGCTACAGTTTCCAGAACAGCCTGATCACCACAAGGTTAAAAACCAACCTCACATTCAGATACTCATCTTATGCAATAAATGAGAGACATGGTCAAAATCTAAAAAAAGCAAGCTTTTACTATATAATTCCAAGTAAAAGACACAAGAGTGTTTTTGAAACTGCTTGAATTTCCTATAAAGAAGAACTTGAAAGTTTCCAACTACGTATGAAGAAAAAACAGAAATAAAAATTGTCTATTTCCAAAATTTGCATATATGTTAAATAAAGGATAACAGATATAGTATAAAACCAACCTGCTGTCCAGCTACACTGTTGTTGAAGCTTCCAGGATCAGCCACTGCCACGAATATAATAACAACAAGATCAAAAACTCAAAATTGGAGTAGTAAAGGGTAAAGAAGACAAGATAGAGAGAGACGCACTATCCCATTTCAGGAAACCAATCCGAAAATGTATCTCGTTATGTAATCTTTCTCGATCTAGAAGAAGCATATACTATTCCCACATTGGGAGAGATCAATCTAAGTTCCCAATTGGTCATGGATCACGGATCCAATTCAGGATCTAACTCATGAATTGAATGATTCAATCAAAAACGAGTGAAGGCCTCAGAAACTAGACCAATTCTAGTGTCCATCAATGGGCCATTTCAAAGTAGCAAAAAGTAAAAAGAAAGAGAGTAACCTTCATTCTGGTCGCTATCGTTGAACTCTTTCTCGAGAGCACGATCGATGATGTCGGCGAAGCTACCTTCCTTGGGTTTAACAAGAGAAGAAGAAGAACCATTGAGAGATGCGACGACGGAAGAGGAGGAGTTGACGGAAACGGTTTCTTCAAACAGATCCGAATCAGAGAAAGATCGAGAAGACGCGAAGGAGAAGCAGAGGAAGAGTGAGAGTAAAAGTAAGAGGATAACGACTTCAGAGGATCTTCTTCTTCTTCTTCCTCCTCTTTCCACCATGGCAGAAGAACTGGTTCTGATATTAAACCGGTCTGGTGCAAACGGTTAACAGAAGAACCGGTGTACCGACCGTCGCGAGTCTCTCGATCGAGAGAGAGTGGGCAAGAGCGGGGGAAAAAAGAGAGAGAGATTTGCTGCTGCAGTCCCTGTGGTCAACAACTAGTCCATATAAGATTATATATATATAGACTATATTGTATATTTTTTACTATATAGTATTTTTATCTTTACCGGATTGATGATGTTTCTTTTGTTTATTTTCGTATAATACTATATTTTATATTTACTATATAGTATTAAAAAAAATAATTATCGGATGATGTTTCTTTGTATTATTATTACAAACTGTTTGCACCATGTGGGAAAAAAATAATTATCGGATATATGAATGGGTCTTTCTTATTTGTTTATTATATTGCTTTGGATTAGGACATAATTATTATGTACATATTTATTTTTATTTTATAATTTTATGAGATTTGTAATTATGGGTGGATTTGACAGTAGGTGAATAAAAAGCATAATAATTTTTTAAAAAGTGTATATAAAATAAAACGAAGGAAATATATAAAATATTCCCCTCTCTTATTTTTATTATTATATCTCAGTGTCTCAGGATCCCTCTTCCTTTGACAACAATGGCGGACAAAGCAAGCAGAGCGTTGGTATTGTACGGAGACGGCTTGGCTCGATTCGTCGATCCGTCAAATACCCATATCCATTCTCTCGCTTCTGTAGCTAGCTGTGGCTTTCTGAGTCTACCTCATGCGCCTCCAGGTCTCTCAATCTCTCTCACTCACTCACTATCTTCTTAAATTTGGTTACTTTCGTTTGATTCGTCTACAATTTTTAATCAAAATCGGTGCTTTACGTTTTTTTTGTCACTTAGATTCGATTTCTTCCTGGTTTAGTGAGGATTCTTAGTGTTGATCAGAATTGAACCGGTTTTGACATGAGATCCTTTGGATTCGACTGAGACTTTATTATATGAAACTCCACTGCATTGATCTAACTGGCCGACCAGTGTCATTTGTATTGAATAAGATAGAAAATTTCAAACTTGACCCAATTTCTTAAGATTTTGAGATCACTTGTGTTTCATTGCTTGTGCTTTGACTTTCGTATTGTGAGATATTCACTCTGCTGTTTTTTTCAATTGAAGAAACTGAGGACGAAAGGATAGTTCGAGAATTCTCCCTTTTATTGGATGCATCAAAAGCTTATTCGATTGCTGTGAGGATTCTTCACTCTCTTACAAATAGTTCTATGATTGAATTTGCGTATTGATTCATGTGTTTACACTAGAGGTTGACAGTCCGTGATTTGTTTCTTTAACAGAGTGGACTTAAACCAAAGGGAAATGAAAATGAAATCTCAACTTTAGCTGAAAGGTTTGGCCTTTTCATCTGATCTTTGTAGTTTTATGCTCTTTTCGATAATCAATTAGCCGGTATATCCAGATGATGATGATTGTTTTTACATTAATGTCACTGACACAAATATTATGGTGCAGGTTTATGGGACTCAAGGCTGCTTTAGTAACTGACAATTCTCTTCTGAGTTCTTTCGGAAAACTGATTGGCTTAGATGTATTACAACTTAGTGAAATATCCCAAAAGAGTGATTCCGTTCTTTCTGATGCTACAGCATCTAAATTACTAAGTCTGCTTGGGTTCGAAGGTGGAAAATGCTTGGATGTGAGCCTATACGACTCTGTTTTTGTGCATATCGGTGTTGATGATAATAACTTGGGAGTTATCGACTCTTTGATTGGTAGTATTATGAGAATGGCTCAACCTGGTTCAGAGATTGTATCGCGCTTGCATCTATCTCTTGTTCTTAGCTATGGTTCTGTCACAGACAAAGATGTTTCAGTTTTTCCTGTCAATACTCCGCAGCAAGACATGAACCCGGCATTTGCAGGACTTATACCACGTCAGAGCTACACCATGCGTGGTGAAAAGACACGAGATGATGTTCGGTAAGAGTTTGAAATTGCAAAGAATTTTGATTAAAAGTTTTCTGAAGTTATCATTTCGTTCTTGATGGGTTTGGTCAATCTTGCAACCTACAGGCACTATTGTCCTATGTTGGTAGCTCAGTGGCAGCATGCTGTGACCCGGAAAGACTTGGTTGATACATTATCATTTGAAGCTCTCAAAAAGGTATGGTTTCTATTTAATGCAAGTTCCGCTGTTAAATTCAACATGGGTTGTCTCAAGTTTTATATTTTTCTCTTTTTGTGATAGCTCTCTGGAAATCTTGTTATACCGGCTGATCGGTTCATCCATGAAGTTGCTTTCAAACTTTGGAAGGCCCCAAAATATGGAGCTTAAGAAAATATGAAACTTCAGGTACTTTAACTGTAATCATCCATGTCCGGATGAATTCATCATACTCTTTCCGCTGTTGAAGTTTGATTGTGGAATGATCTCAGATTTGCTAATTTTACATAAAAAGGAAGAAACATAAAGCTGTATTCATTTTTTTCTAAAATTCTGTATCTTGTTATCCATTACAATATATAGAGATTTTAATGTATATCCTGAAACGAGCATGGAAGTATTAAAACTATGGATCCTCTTGAACCGGGTGGTAGTTAGTACCGCCGATCCAAACCATACTCAATTCGTCTCCATAGAGCTTTTGGCCTTTATCGTCTCTTGTGATCTTCCTTAGATATAACCCATCTCTCTTCACCACCCAAATGCACTCTTCCTCCTCCGGATTATCACATTTCCACCTGAATGATCTCTCCCCGGCAAACACCGTAGCGGTCTGACCATACGGCGAGCCAAAAGCGGTGAAGAATTTGCACTCAAAGTATGTGTAGAAAAACGGTATCTTGAGAAATACTGGCTTGAACGACCAGCTTTTGGATTGTCCAGGTCTGAGAGCATGCATGCCCAATTTGTTATTCGACGACCAGCAGTCAACAGCGAGGCTACGGTTTCGTCCCGGGTGTCTGGCGATCTCGTTTCTTATCTCGAACCGGGCTGCTGATGTGGTGGATAGAAAGCATGATGATGCTATGAGAAGGCACCACGTGAATGCGGTGGCTAATGGGAATGTTGATACAATCTTTAACCCGAACCCCATTGCTCTCTCTATTGAACAGTTCTGTCTTGGTATCTGGGGGGTTTTATATAAACGGGCAGGAGTGGTTGTTGTTTGACAACAAAAAATAACGGTAGTGGTTTTGGACGTTATATGGTCAATGAGTTTCGTAAGAAGTTTAACAAACCTCTCTGCTATGAAGTCGTAATTAGAGAATTAATGTTTTCCACATGGGTTTGTAAATATAGCATTTCTGTTACATTTTGTTATGTTGTTTCCAGGTTTTAATTTAGATTTGCTTCGCTTCTTTCAATTCGTTTTGGAGATTTTAGTTTCTGATTTGGATATTCTATTAAACAGTTTTTTCTTTCTCATAGTTTTGAATTGGATGTGGGAATATTTAAACCGGGTCTTTAACTTTTCTGTTCTGTTCAGTCTATCTTTAGATCAGTTAAACCGGTCACCGCTAGTATCATGTTGGGTTTTGACTTTTGAGGGAAGAATGTGACAGCTCCATATAGTCATATTACATTGAGTTAAGACTTGCTGTTAGATTCTGTTTAATGTTTAGTTGATTACTAATCCAAAACTAGAGTGTTAATGCCAATAGGTACGTGTTTTAACAATACATAGAAGCTCATTCGTAATTTGTGAGACATTGGTTTAATCACTACAAGCTCAGTTGTAATTTGTGAGACAATGATTGATTGCAAACTGACGATTCTCGATGAAATAGTCACTACAAGAAAATATTTGAATTCTTACCAATTCCTTAATTACTACAACTGTTTTTTGTAGAATAATCGTAGGTTTTTTATTGGAAAATTTTTTCTACCAAAATTTTGTAGGAAATTTGATAGGATTTCACGATGTTATGTGAAAAATTAGATGATTGGCAAAACAATACTATTTTTATCGTCGTCAATTTTACACATGCAAACTCTCATATTCGAAGGTTTGAAACTTAGCATATATAGCATAACAGTAATTTTCCAATTTTACGATTGAGCCAAGCATACACATAACGGTTACAAATCTTGATTTATTGTTAATACAAATAAATGAATTTTTATTTATATAAAAAGAATATAATTAAGGAGTATAGTATACCACTAATTAAGAATCTCTTATATATATTAAGGAGTCTCGGACATTCATGTAAATTGTAGTCACTAGTAAGACTCTTACCAGAGTCCCTTCATGTTTCCACAAAACAAGCTCCTCATCAACTAAATAAAAAAATACACATTTTCCTCAACGACCCTAGGCTACTAACATATTGATGTAGTGCAAGGATCTCTCAGTCATCGTCCTCTTCATCCGAATCAGGCTCTGGATGCACTCTACCGTGCATCACTTTGAGTTGTTTCGGCGACCAGGGTTTCCATGGCTCAACTAGCTTCTCGACGGGCCTCGAAAATTCAAAATACCTTCCAAAGATAGCATGAGGAGAATACAACTCGTAACCAATGAAATAAATCCCATCAGGTCTGATTGCGTATGTACATGTTTGTCCGTCGCATAGCATCGCCGTAGTAGACAACGTCCTGATCTCAAAGTTTGCTGTTCCTAGGCTCGAACGGAAACGACATTTGTGGACCATCACGCCATTACCAAACTCAGGAACTTTGAATTCCCATTCAAAGTCTGTGGTTGGGAACGATTTGTGCCATCCGATGTCTTTCTTTGGTGATCGGCAATTGTAGAACACCGCCGGTTTTTTGACGTGGTACATCTCATTTTTTATGAGTATTGAAAAATCAACACCTCCTTTATCAGCTGAGTATACGGTTGGAATGATTACTTGGGAAACAAGACAAAATATTGCTAGGGTTTTCATTTTCTCAGCCATTTTCTTATTCCGATATGCTCTCCTCCTCTCTTGGGTTGTTAGCTATATACTGTATATATTTAAAACCAAGCTATATTTTATTGATATGATCGGACAATAATAGAAAGGGCGTTCTGGATTTTGTAAGCAAAATTAGTTACGTTTGTTACAATATACTAATTTTGTGTTTGACTCGGGAAAATACTATCTGTTTTTCACGTTGTCAAAGTTTGAGTTATCCGATTGACTCACCATAACTAATTTCAGAAGCACAGAAAGAAAAAAAAATGCATTGTAGATAAAATCTGATATATTTTGCATAACGAACATTCACACAGGATCGAAATAGTGTAATCAATTATATACTTTCAAACTACGATTTAGCATAACAAGTTCAATTTCTTGGTGGACATTTTGCAGGCAAATAATGATAGTTTTAGTAGAGATGAAAGAGTGTATGTAATGTGACATCTTTCAAAAAATCGAAATGACCGCGTCTAGAAAGTTAGAAAGTATTAGTTTGAATCCGAATGGTAAGAGCTAGATACCGAACCTAGTAATGAGTTTTTCGATTCATCAAGATTGGCTTTTTGTCTTTTTTTTTTACATCCAATTTAGCGAAATATACAGGAATGTACAGATATATGTATATTTACTATCAGGAACTGTATGTCTTTTGCGGTGAGATCGATGAAGAGAGGTTTTTTCAAACAAGATCAGAAGAAGGTTCACCGCAGAAAGCTTCTGGTTCAAACGTTCTAGCGGTTTCATCATTGTAAGCTCCAGGGATAGGCAAGGAGGATCTGTCCCTAGGATCCTTGTATGTTCTATAAGACGTTGCAATTGGAGAATCACCAAGGTTTATCACAAGAATGAGCGATAATCCTAGAATCACTAACGTGTTTTTCAATCTCGCAAGGATTGGTTTTACCTGAAAACACAACACACATACACAAATCTAATCAAATCCCTGAGTTAAGACACATACAGTGGACCATTCAAAAACCAAATTCAAGGCTATGTTTCATGATGGATGATAAGCTTACAGAGAAAGATCCAAGAAGACGGTCTCGTGCCAAGACTTCAGGTGTTTTCACCCAAACCTGTTCCATAATTACAAGTTCAGAAAACAACCAACACAAATGTTAAATCTTGTACAGAGCTTCGATTGTTAATTTCTAATACAGAGAGAGAGACGAATCGTAACCTGACCATCATACCACCCAGTTTCTTCATCTGCAACAACGATAGAACAATGAGAAAATTTTAAAACCCAAGGAGCAGAAACAAATATGATCTCAATCTGCATAAAACAGTTCTTGAGTGAGCTTATTTATTATCACTACGAAAGAGGGGTAAAAAAGTAAAAGCATACACTCGACGGTGGCGCTAAGAAGACGATTTCCGACATAAGCCCAACCGAGATACATCCTCACGACGGCAAGCGTTACAACGAAGATCCCGCTTGAGCTAGCTGCGAGAATCCTCTTAACGGGTTCGTATTCGGCTCCGACGGATCCGAACCAGCAAACGGGTAATCCAACGAAAAACGCGAAAGAAGCGCCGGTGACGAAGAGCCTTGAAGCGTACTCGACTAGATCTCCTGAAGCCCAGGCGAAAGGGAAAGATGTGGAGAGAGATTGGTACTCGTTGATCGGCTGCTGCTCCGGCGGAACTGGACAATCGGTCTCCGGTAACGGCTGTGGAGGTTGGGGTTCGGAGTTCTCCGCGCCGAATTTGACGAGAGAAGAGTGAAAGGGAAGTTTGGGGAATAATAAATTGTGGTGTAGGAATCGACGGTGGCGAGACGGTGGTTTAAGGGAGGATGAAATCGGACTGAAATGGCGGAGCACTGTAGCAGCCATCGCAGCTTCTATTTCCGATTAAATGAATAAAAGAGAGAGAGACAATTAAATGAGATTCGTCTCTCTCTTTTATTATTCCGATTTCAATTTTTAAAAATAAATGCGACAAAACATTTCATTTATTTTATTTAATTGTCAACTACCTTATTATATAAAATTGAATTTTGAAAATTAGTCATTTTAGAAAATTATTAATAATATAAAAAATAATTATCAAAAATTACAAAATTTATTAAAAATACAAAAAAAGTTAAATAATTATAAGAAAATAAAATTCGAAATTATAATATTTTCTTATTTTTAATTTTAAGTTATTAATTCTACATAAATTAAAAAAGGGATTAAGGAAAATATACAGTTAATTATTAACTCTAAATTTTGTAAATACTCACTACTATATATCATTTCATATTTAAATAATTTATTAAAAACACTACTTTCAGTTTTGTTTAATTGGAAAATAATTTTAATGGGAAAGTAAATTTTTTTTTTCTTTGTAACCCAAAATTTTCTCCTACATTGTAAAATTTATATGTTGGGAATAGATAAGATTAATATGTTGACCCAAAAAAAAGATTAATATATGTCTCTTCTTTTCCGAGCACTGTATTTTAATATTTATTGTAATATTTTTAGATTGTTTTATTTAATTATATTTTCATCTTTAAATTATTTAGGGTTCATATATTACCGTGCTTCTATTGTATCTTTAATTATGTCAAATTAATTTTCTTCTAATTTCTCAACCTTGAGTGGTTGGTCATAATCCCTTCTTTTTTTTGCGAACGTAATTGTTACCATTATTCATTCAATCCCAAAAGGAGATAACAAATAGAAGCTCATCAACCTAATGAATGGATAAAATAGGCTAATCAAACATAAGCTTACAACAAACATAGATAGATAGACTGGAGTAACATAAATCGTTGTTAATAGATCCATAGGAGCTCAAAGACTGTGACACCTTGGTTTGCGGAAAGGTTTAAAATAATTGATCTGACCACATATGTCACCAAAATGCACTATACTGTTTCGGTCAAGGGTCTTGAGAGAACTTCATGATGGGTGATTGTTACCCATTCACCTTAAGTTGTACTGCTACTAATACAAGCTGGTATGTTGCAAATATATGTATTGGTCTTTTCTCAATATCTTACATGTTACAAACACACTGCTTTTTTTTTTTTTGACAATCAAAACAAACACACTGCTTAATCTTGCAAATATTGGACCAGAAACACAACACACAAAATATTTAAACCAACAGCTAAACTTGCATTTTTTCTAGGTCATCCAAAGTTGAAACATATTAGAATATGTATATTCATCACAAACTCTTTGATTTGTTGTTTAACCTTAAGTTATGCAACTATAAATGTGTATTGAAAATAGGAGGAGGTTGGACGCAAAGTTATCTCCTCAAGGGAGGAAAACAGAGCCAAGGTTCTCTCCATGGTAGAGGAAGTTGGACGCAAGGTTCTCTCCATAAGGGATGAGGGTGGAGCTAGGGCTTTCTCCATGGTGGTTATACATTATTCTGATTTTTAATTAGTTCAGACGTTACATGACAAAACCAGTAAATTACAACACAAGAAAAGATCATTTGTTGATTTGTAAGGTCAATAAACAAGTTTTTAAAGTCTCTTAGACATAATAAACCGGCCATCGAATATGGGTGGATCCACAGGCCGGTAATAGATGTTGGGCCCACGTAGGAAGGTGAGCCCATGGGCTCACTAAGTACAATAACGGTTGAGGTGTTGCATAGACAGAGACTATATCATGGTGTGTCAAAGACACTTCCACTAATACTTGCGCTACATTTTTGGTAGGGTGTGCATTCTCGAAGTCTACTCTGCTGATAATGGACGCTTTGGGATGGGCACCGGATAATCCTGCACCAGCAAATATGATTGTACTCTCAAACAACTTGGCAGAATTAGGAACAATTATTCATTTTCAATGTATGTACAGAGTTGGTTTTGGAGTTGTTTTACCCGATTCTAGCTTCGGTTGGCAACCTCCTGACACGGATTGGGATCCTCCTCTAGAGAAGTCAACCTTGTTTTTGGAGGACCTATTTGGTATGAAGCCGAAGAGAGAGGATACTCTTACCGTGGCTTCTTCTGAACAAGGTGAGAGATCAACAAAAGAAAAAAAAGAGAAAGAAAGAGCAGGATATAGATGAATGCTCTTTGAGAGCTCAAAAGTTTGTATTTGTTGATGATGAGTTGGAACGTTCTTGATTAGTCTTCCAAAATGTGGCGTTTCATCTAGCAATATAGTTGCTGATAATAATTATTCGGTTTCCCCTCATTCCATGATCATATTGTCAAGCCCCAAAGGATAGAGAGAACTAGCTAGTGTAGTATGAAGAAACACATTTGAATTAGCAGCGTTACAATTACAACAATCCCCATATGTTTTTTACAGTTATCATATTTTTGGGGCTAAATCCAAAACCTATAAAAAAGAACTTCATAGTCGTTTTTTTTTTTTTTTGTATTCTTTTCATCTACTCTTTTCTTTTTCTTTTGTTCATCCACCTAAATTTTATCATTACAAGTAGCAACAATGATGATGATGATCATAATAATAATAATAGTTACAAAGGGTTTAAAAATAGGGCTTTTTCTTTTTGTTGTTGAGCTCCCACTTCGATTGAACTCCACAAGCTTTTCCCCTTACCCGTCAAATCTTTTCTTTTCTTTTGTTTCCTCTTTCGTCTGACCGTAAAAACAAAATGAAACAAAAAAAAAAAAAAGCAAAGAAGAAAATGGCAATCCCCCCCCCACCTATTTGGTTCTTCGAACCAGACCAGGTGGAAGCAACAGCTTCTATCTACTTATCTTACATCAAACTTTCACTCGTGTTTGATCTGTTGCTTATGTTTAGACCCTGAAGCCGCTTCAAACTTCGCATCAGTTGTGTAAACGATGGCCGTAAATGCGGTTCCCTGCATAGCAATCACAAGCTTAACCCCCACCTATATATATATATATATATATATATGTATATATATGTTGTGACAACCACAACCCACTTCACCCAATTTTTACTCGTTTCTATAGTCATAGTTTAAAGCACTACAGCTCTAATAAGGATTTGAATTATGAAATTAAACTTACGTTTGCCAGCATTCACGGATTATCTGTGCAACTGTTGGATCGATATCATCTGGAATTTCAAGGCGTCGATTCTGGAATCCCACAGCTCCAACGACTTGCATCGGGTTCAAACCTTTCCAGGGGACACGTGAAGTAGCTAATTCCCACAATATAACACCAAAGCTGTACACGTCACATCTGAGCAAGCACACCAGTCAATATTTCTGTATCAACATTTACAAAGATTCTCATAGTCTTTTAAATTTCACTCACTTCTCATTAGCCGGTTCATTCCTCAACACTTCTGGAGCCATCCACTCAGGCTGCACACTCATTAATAGAACATATTGTATAGTAAGTTTCTCCGCTTATCTTTGCAACACATAGTTCATGATTGAGAAATAAGGAATAGTTCTATTTAAGATAATAACTAACCGTTCCTGCAGTTGATTTTGAGGACAAATACGTGTGGTGTTTCATGCGGGACAATCCAAAATCACAAACCTTCACAACCCAATTTTTATCAACAAGAAGGTTTGGAGATTTTAAATCCCTATGTACAACAGTCGGGTGGCTGGTGTGTAAGTAGTTCATTCCTTTCGCCTGCAATACCATCAGAAAGAAAACAAGTCTCAGATATTTTTAGCAATAAAGCGGTAAATTTTTAGATCCTTCCTTTTAAGTTTTAACCGAAGCAACTCATTTTATACCACATCAAGAGCCATCCGCATTCGCCTCTTCTCATCAAGCTGATGATTTGGCCGATGGAGTAATCTATACAAGCTTCCCCTGCATAATATTATAAAATTTAAACCCATTTAGAAGAATAAAGAAAACTGGAAACAACAAACAGACATCCTGGTTAGATAAGGATTACTCCATGTATAAAGGAGGACTGTAAATCAAACTAGCAGACTAAGTGGTTCATCCACGAATTATACAAGAAGAATATGGGAGGATCAAACCTGGGTAGGAACTCTGTCAGAATGGAGAAATTTGGCGGCCGAGTAACAGCTCCCATGAAAAGAACAACATTTGGATGGCGTAACCTCAACATAATTTCAATCTATTGGAACAAAATGAAAACAATCAAAGCATGATGAAACAGTTTGCAGGTAATTTTACCGAAAATAAGATGTCTATGATTAAATGATTTGGAGTTACTTCAGATTTGAACTGTGTCAATGCATCACCAGAGAAATCTTGATCCAGAAACTTCTTGACAGCCACTTCCTGAAAGGAGAAACACAATCAGTCCAAGAACTTTATGACTAAAATAGCACTTCTATTCATTGGAAGCAAATGTGAGAGGTTTTAGAAATTGCATATTAAAGAGCATTGCAAGGATTAGTGTGGATTTAAGACTACAAAACATAACTCACAGTTCCATTCCACTCTGCACGATAAACTTCTCCATATGAACCTGCGACAGAAATAGCACAAGAACAAACACATCTTTTAGTTCGGGATAATAAGGATCTACTTTGGTGTATCAAACTGAATAGTTTGTATGTAAAAATCTTATCCACAAACATAAGGGTAGCTAACAATTAGTAAGAAATAAGCTTCATCGAAAGTAAATCACGGCTACAACTTCAGTTTATACTGCATGATACTGGCGAACCGCGAGTCTAATATCTGATAAACCAAACCTTACCAATACCAATGCGCTCGCCAATCTGAAGATCCTCCCACATAATTTCCCACTTTGCAGCTTCGCCGAGCAATGGATTAATTCCTTGGTCATGACTATCACAAACAGTAGACTCCCCATCAGCAGTGCCAATCTCTATATTTTCGGATGATGAAACTTTACCAATATTATCCACATCAAAGTTTCTCTTCACTGATTGTTGGTAAGTCTCAGCTTTGGGGTTCCTTTCAGATTCTCTCTGTTGTTTAGCTAAATGATCTGCGACCTATTCAGTGCAAATGGAAATAAATAAAGACTTAAAAAGTCTTAAGATAGATCAAGAAGGCACGTAAAAATGAATGAAAACAATTGTGCGGGATGTGAAATGATGTGTATCCTAAGAATACCTTCTCTGGGTGACATGGAACACCAGAAACCTCAGAATCGCTACTATCTAGGCTGACTTCTTGAAGCAAATTCTTCCCCCTCAAGTTGTGCGGGTTAATATCCATAAACAAATCTGCGGGAGGTGATGCACCACTTTCCAACAAGACGGCATGTAATTTCTGCGCAAATTCAGGGTTCTTTGCTGCACTTATGACATACTTGGAGACATTCTTAACTTTAACTTTCTGAGCACATGTCGGTTTCCCAGAAAATGGAGGCAAATTTTCACCAGATATCTGCTGTGATTGCATTAGCTTTCCAAAATCATGCTCAAATCTCTCTGTTTGATGTTTTTCAACAGCATTTCTGTCACTGTTTTCTTTATGGTTTCCAGTTAAGAAGTTTGCCACCATACCAGATCTGGAATCTGTTTCCCCCAAAACTGAACATGCTGGCGTTTCAATCTCTTTCTCAACTTCAGGGGTTGAATGCTGAAACGATACCAGATCCTCAGGAAATACTCTTGTATCTGTGCAAGCAACTGGAAGAAAACTGCCTGGAACCTCGGCAGGAATCAGAGCACCCGGAGCACCCATTAGATCAATAATGTATTCACTGCATGGGAAGAATGAATTAGAACTCGGCAAAAATCACACCATCACGTACAAACTGAGCCCAATATTAGGACTCTAGAATGCAAACATAAGGCTGCATACAGCAATCAAAGTATTACCTTTTTCCATCTAGTTTAATTAAGTTCACAGCCCCATCATCAGTACCCGTGTAGTAGCTGCCTTTTACAAGCATACATGGGAGATTAATCCTATCAGCAAGGACCTAAAAAAAATAGAGGAGGGAGTAATTAGATTCATCATACATCTCCTAACCATGATCAACAAGGAAACTCGGAGATGAAAAAGGAAATAAATGAGTATTTCCACTAGAATAAGAAAATCAAGAGGTTTAAGACCAACGCAAGAAACAAGTGAAAGAATTTGTTGTAACCTTAAAAAGCAAAGCCCTGTGACGTGCAAGACCAACATTAACTCGTCCAAGTGGAAGAATAGTAGTGTTCAAAGAATTCCTTAGTTCATAGCTTCGAAGCATCCACCTTCTCAATGCTTCATCAGCATTCTCAACGCGCCCACCCATTTGTTCTACAACTATATTTGCAATTTTCTGAGTTAAATCACTTGACACCTGACCGCGAGCAAAGTCTGGACATTCAGCAGCCAAAGCGGATACTCTCCTCTCTAGCTCTTGCAGTTCAGGATCAATCAATCGGTTAACCAATATGACTTCATAATCAACATTGTCTGAAATAGAGATCGCTTGAAGATCCACAAGAAGTGGCATCTTCCCTTGTGAAAGAGAATTGGATGTAATCCCATACACATCGTAAAAACCATCCCTGACTTTCTGATCATAGTTAATAACCTTATGTCCCTACATGAAAAATCAAAACAAAAGCACGATCAGCTAAAGTCTCTCATTGTCATCATTAAGGCTGAAACAATCCCAAAAATGGAAAGTAGTTACAACCAAGACTCAAAAAAAAAAAATCAAATCCAAGAGAACAGTGGAAGCAGTAGCAGTAATCAATTGCAGCAAGATCTTAATTCCTCTAAACCCTGGCTAATAGAATGATCAGACTCCCTAAAACCCTTCAAAACCCCATAAGAATTTAGAGAAATTGAACCCAAAGCAAGAGTGAAGAATCTAAGTACCCAATAGCGGAGGGAGAGAAAGTCAACGGCGGAATCAGCGTCGGTGACGGGAGGAGCAGAAACACCAAGGCTAATACGCTTAGCGGCATCAAGCTGAGCAGTATCAGCATTCTCACGCGGATCAGGATCAGAGACGCTGATCGCCATAGCTAACTGGACTTGATACTCTTCCTCCATCAAATTGAAATCGACGCCATCAACAGAAGACAGATCACGGCCAACGGGCTCCAATGTTTCAAGCCTCGGCATTGCCGCGGAGGCCGCGTTGCCAAAACCGGTGGAGGAAGAGACGGAGGAAGTCGAGACGGGGCTAGGGCTAGTACTAGGAATAGGGCTAGGATCGATCATAGGTCTAGTGGAATCGTCTAACCTACTATGATGGTCAGCAAATCCTCCGCCGCCACCGCCGCCGCCGACGCCACTACTTCCGCCGATGTGTAGCTTCCGTAGAAGATGCTTCATCTTCGACATCGATCGTCAACGACGAACTGATCTCTTTCACTTTCTCTCTCTAAAAATCTCCGGTTTATCTCTCTCTCTCTAACAAAAAAAAAACGAAGCTTCCCTTCGCTAATTTTTCTTTAAAAAAAAATAAAAAATATTGGCAGAAAACAAAATTAAAAGATAGAGAAATAAATAAATGCGTCGTTCGTAAACAAACAAAACAAATAGTTCCATTCCACAGGAATAATTAAACAATTATAATAAAATATAGGAGCTTAACCTGCGCCGACATCTTCGAAAAAGGTAGATTCGATTAAAATGCGCACTCTTCTTCTTCCTCAAGCTTCCTCCTCTTCCACTTGGGTAAGAATTAGCTTTGACTATTTTTTTCACTCGGCAACATTTTTTTTTTTCGTATTAAAATAATCAAATCACAGTTATTATCTGACGTGGCTAAACAAATTTTCAATAATTATCCATTCGTCCAACAATAATCAGAAAAGATAATTTGTATAAGCTGCTGCTATAGATGTGAAATAAATAAATAAAACATTATTAGACGCCTAGGTGCCTAGATTAAAAAACATTTTTGTTTCTTCATTTGAGGAAACTAATGATGTTGTTGGATTTTGTAAGAAAATGGATATAATTGGATCATGGACTATATCCTAGAGCTGTTTAATTGGAAATTTTCTTGAATGGTTTGCAGCTTTTTGTTGGATTTGTTGAAATATATAACCTTTTTTTTTTTTATGTTTAGGGATTAGTAATGGGTAAACGAATTACAAAATTGTTTGCATCGCAACTGTTTTAAGATCAGCTCAGTACCTAGCATAAGCCATTGTTTATGCCTTGGCTTAAGCATTCCCAGAATGGGAAAATATTGACAAACATCACACCAAAATCTAAATAATCGACACCACTGTGTATTGAGATTTTGATCTTATTATTAGAGACCCTTGGCCCTTGAACTCTATTGCAAAGGTAAACGTAAATCTATGTGTACGAATGTAGTAAATAAACCAGGGAAAAAAAAAAAAAAATTACAGTTATTGTGCATTAAACTGTTTACAGGCTATCCTGTCTTCTCCGTATACCAAGTTCTTAATTTAAACTAATATGAAAACAACATTGATATATATATATCTCCAACATCTGATCGATCCCTCCAAGCCTTGTTAATAGGAACCAAACACTTCGCCAAAGCATCTTCGTAAAGAGAGTCTTTTTCTTTTTGTAACCCACATGCCAGATTCTGCCTTAAAGCTTTAGGAGAAAGATTTCACCTTTCGAAAGGATCTCCCGCCTCAGCAGGATACTCAGGTGCAGCTACAGCTGCATCAATCTTTTCCCTCAGATTGAATTTCTTGGCGATCATCGGCCTTACATCTTCAACTCCAATTAAGCTTTCAAGAAATGGGAGCAAGTGAAGGAGTTCCTTATCTGACGGGTCATTAAACCAGCTCTCTATTGGCACCCCATTCTCCACTTGGAACCCAAATGCCTACACCATTGCACAAAAGTTTAAAAAAAAAAACTCAAGACAAGATTCATCATACAAGATTATGCAACAGCCTTAAAAGATAGAACTAAGATGATTCTTAATGGCGGTTGTAGGTACAGTCTAGAATACACTTCGTTCCCACACAACTTCATAGATTTAGATAGCTTTTGCAAACTAGTTAAAATTCGCTTATAGCATCTTTCATTGATATCATAGCCATCCTATAGTGAAAGATGTATCCTACAATTATCACTGAAAAAAGCAACTACCTATCAGCTTTGGTTTAATTGGTTAAACAATGTGTATACTCATTGTGTAGAGGGATGATAAGAATGTATTACCTGGGGGGAGTTGTCGACGATGATAACACGAGATAAATCACGCCCAAGGACAGACAAATCTTTAAGGTAGTTACCGTCAAAGAAAACACAGGAGTCACGGTACACTCTATGGCGAAAGAGCTTTCTCTTAGGATCAATCACGTTTAGAAGCTGCTCCGCATAAATACTTTGGCTAGCTGTAAAGATAATGATCTCAAAAAGACGGGACACTCTCTCCATAAACTCTTGGAGGTGAGGGCGGCACCTCACATACACCATATGCTCTTCTTCATTAAAATTAACAGGGAATGTGAAATCCACCTCATCACATGGTTCTAGACTCGAATGCACAAGAGTTTCTGCAAATATAAAACAAACATGTTATATGCTCTTCTTCAGAAATAAGCAAAATAAACTCTTTCTGAAAAGTAGCCTTACCATCTAAGTCTAGGACTAGAGAAATAGGAGGGCAGCTTCGGGTTTGTTTAGGAAGCAAGACCGGTCTGAAAGTTGGGACAACAGAGGACAGGTTGGGCAAGTTCTTGATAAACAGATAAGGATCAAACTCATCAAGTTCCTCATCCTCTTCATCCTCCATGGATACAGAGGTAATAAGGGAATCTTGGCCACGCTCATCAACACATTCCAGCTTAGAGCTCTTCATTGCTAGATAAATGGCAGAAACCGAATCCAAGTTACAATTTGAATCTACGGTACTTGTATCAAGAGCAAGCAATCGATCATAAGGGTTCTGTGCATCCAAATCCGGAGATCGAGAAGGAGAGTCATCGTCTTCCATTATAAAACCCCTATTAACATCAACTTGTAACTGAGTGAGAATAAGTCAAGAATGTAGTAAAACAATTTCACCCTGTGTCAGCAGAACTCAGAGCCTAATACAATTACTCCACAATTTCAATTTGACCCATTCTCCACATTCTCATACCCAACACACAATGCTCAAGAACTAGACATCTACAAGTATAAGCTAGACTTCACCTTAGGAAACAATTATGAATGCCAAAAGAATCAAAGTTTTGAAATTTACCTTCTTGAAGCTCTCTTCACACCCAGTATCTACCGACAGAACCGAGACACCAAGAGATTACTCAGATCTCGAGTCCTTCCAATTGCAAAAGGTTAGCTCAAAGCCTCAAACACAAGGATAGTCTGAAGAAAGGGGGAAAAAGACAGATCTTTGAATTAGAAAAAGGAGGAAAGCCCTAGATATAAATTCACAAGTTAGGAACCAAAACAAAAGAAAGCACAGAGATTTAAAATTATTTGAAAAAGATGAAAAAAATTGGAGCCAAAAAAGAAACCAAAAAATTCGAAAACTTTCATGGCGGAAAGTGACAGAAATCAATATTTTAACAAAGAGAACCGAACCGGAACTGATAAGGAGATAACCCCCCACGAAAAAATCAAATCGATTTCAGATTAAAATTTCAATTTCGATATGTCTAGGGCTTTTTTTAATACTACGAAAAAAGGGGAAAATAAAAAAGACAGCTTTATCTTTGACTCGAAAAGACGATATCTCTTTCTCCGCAAATTTCTCTCTGCAACGACGAAGCAAAGACTAGAGAACTTTCGAACCCAGATTATATAATCTTCACTTAACCCAGAAACTTAAGCCGAGAAGAAGAAACAGAGAAGGAAAGGAGATTTTATATATTAAAAAAAAAACCCTAGAAAAGGTAAATTCGCCGGAAACAAAAAAGTACCTCCGATCAAAAAGCTTTCTTCGTGCTGCCGTCTTCTCTCTCTCTCTCTTGGAAATAAAATAAATTTGCTCGAAATGAAAACGAGATACGACACTATAGTCTTCGTACATAAAAGCTAATGAAAATATTTCATTTAAATACCCCTCATACTATATATTTATTTCATTTGCACCTCACAAGTTTTAATTTCTACAAACAAAGCCCATGAGTAAACCGGGAAAATGATGACGTCACCGCCGGTTGGAGGATAGGGATTTCTGTTTAGATTCCTATATAATAGGATGATCTATGTGGTATTTGGTTGGTTTTAGTTGGATAACTGTAGAATATTCAGTTTGAGGTCATGATTAGGCAGATTTATACTTACTACCAAACACATAAAAGTAATTGAATGACGAGACGACGTGTGTTGTTGTTAAGGTTATCCAAGTCCAGATGTGTTTTTTTGTTTGTTTAATCCGTACAAAACTTTACTACAAACTTCAATAGTGAAAAAGTCAAAACGGAAAAAGAAAATTAAACAAAAAGGCAAATGAAAAAAGTGTTCTCCATCCTTGTGGTCTCTTGTTTCTTTTGTTGAATTACAAGTGAATCAAGATGATTCTGATAATAAAAAAAAAAAAAAGAGACACACACTACCAAAGATTCATCAATGTTTTGGCTTCTCTCTATAGTTAACTGTTAAATACAAATATAATCCGGATACATACGGTTAGAATGATGACAAAGATCAGGGTGGACAAATCCATCAATTTATTAGACCGTTTTATTTACTATTCACAAATTTAGTATGTAGTGATTCGGTCCGAAAAATACATAAAGAAAATCACTGCGGACCAATTGCAGACTATGTTTATATGCAATTAAAATTAGTTTGCAATGGTTTACTGTCCGTTTTATTTTTGGGGCGGACTAAACCACTGACAGATTTGGCCGCCCCAACCGTAATCACCATTTAGACCCATAACATTGCAAGATACTTGCGTATGGTTTGGTTTCATTTTCTTCTTCTTTTTTTTTTAGACAAAAGTTTCATCTTCTTCTTATATATATATACTCTTTTGTTCTTTCAGGAATACTTGTTTGTTGTAGCATTAAGAGCATTTCCCAACTCTTATCACCTCTCTCATTCAGCTTTGTACTCTAGCTTTGAAACGTTATACACAAACAAACACATTTAAAAACATAAAGGGTTAGATTGCAAAAGAGAGAAAAAAAAAAACATGAAACGGCAACGTTTGATAGTCCTGGTCAGCAGCGACAACATAAAGAAATGGGATCGTCGTCGTCGTACCCGTCAGCCTCAACCAAAGTAAAAAAAAAAAAAGACAGATTCCGCCGCACGTTGTTCTAAATCGAAACATTTGACAAATAGCGACTCGCCATAAATCCATCTTCTTCATTCTTTTTTTTCTTAACCTGGCTTCTATGTAATACTACTGATTAAGCCATCTCTGAAAACAAAAAAAAGGCGTCACCTTTACACAAGAAAGAGAGAGAGAGAGAGAGAGAGAGAGAATTAAAAATGGTGTGGTTGACGGATCAACAAATCGGGAGATGGAAAAGGAAACGAATTTTGATGGTGGGATCGTTTCTGTGTTGGTTAATCATCATGTTCATCACTCCCAAAGTTCCTCTTCGTCACCATCTTTTCGCCGATAAACGCAATTTCATGGGTATCATCAATCATCCATATCACTCTGTTCCCTCTCTCTATGTGTGTGTGCATGTGTGTAATAATAATAATAATGAGAGACAGGTGTGTCTTTTGATGTTGTTGTGAACAGGAGTGCCTAATACATTGAATGTGATAACCAACTTTCCCTTTCTTATTATTGGGGTTCTTGGTTTTGTTCTTTCCCTTGGTGGAAGCTTCTTCAATATAAGGTTTGTTATTATTTACTGTTTAAATTACTTTTTTGTGTGTTTTGATTTGTTGTAATGTTAGTTTGAAAGGTGAAATCTGGGGATGGACATTCTTCTACGCTGGCATTGCAAGCTTCGCTTTTGGTTCTGCTTTTTATCATCTCAAACCTGATGACAATAGAATCGTCTGGGACACTTTGCCTGTTCGTTTTTTCTCACCTTTACTTGCCCTGTGAACTATCTTCTTTATGTTTATAGTTATGGAAAGAATCCTTAGATGCGTCTTTATGTTTGCACTTAATTATGGAAAGAAACCTTAGATGAGTTTTATGTTTGCACTTAATTATGGAAAGAAACCTTAGATGAGTCTTTATGTTTGCACTTAGTTTTCTTCTCTTGTTTCTACAAGTACTACATTGTGAACAAAACTTGTAAAGAATCTTTCTATATCTAATGGGATTGAGGCTGTGTGGAGGTTTTGGGTGTAAAGTTTATCGAATTGAGAATGTTTATGAATAGCTGTTTCTTGATTAATGATGGTAATTGCAGATATTGATTGCGTATTCGTCGCTTTTCTCTAGTTTTTTGGTTGAGAGAGCGGGGGAGACAGTGGGACTAAGTTGCCTTGCCTTGCTTCTATTCACATCATTTCTCAGCGTTGCTTACGCCAGGTAGCATTCTAAACCAGAAACCATTACCTACCTCTGTTATATACATTTTCAGTGATTATTTAGTCAGGTTCGGATTGAAATTATATGTGTCTTAGTTGATGGCAGAGTGTTTAATGATCTCCGGTTATGCATGACGTTCCAGTTGATTCCATGTCTGGTGATTCCCGTCTTGACAGTTTTGTTACCTCCCAAGTATACTCACTCTAGATTCTGGCTCTGGGCAACAGGTTTTTTAAAACTCAAAAACCACTTTTGCGGTTTTCTTGTTAGATTTTGCTGCTCTCGTATAATTTCTGATGGTTATGAATGCAGCGGCTTACGCTATTGCCAAGATTGAAGGACTTGCAGACAACAAAATATACAATGCGAATCGTTATATCATCAGTGGGCATTCACTGGGGCATCTTTGTTCAGCTGTGGCTACGCTTTTACTTACCATCATGCTTTTGTATAGAAGCATTCGTTTTCATAGGTACCTTTTACTACTGGCTTTCTCTTTTATCTTTGAGTTACTTGTAACCTGTGGATTTTTTTTCATTCTTCTTTTGTGTGATGAAACCAAAACAGATTAGGTGATCTCAAAGGCCATCCTTGACATCCATTACTGACTCGGTGACTCCTCAGAGGTTTTTTTTTTTTTGTTTTCGGATGCTCCTGTATACTTGTATTAAAGATTTTGTTGGGTTATTAGATAGCTTTTTTGACCCATGATCCCACTGAAAACATCGTTGGTTCGGTGTAATCTTTATTCCTGGTTTTGAAATAGCTTTGGCATTGCGTTGGCTTTAAGTTCAGTTTCTCAAGTCTTTTTTGTTTGGACAATGAACAACTTTGGACTTGCAGTAACTAAGAAGAAACCAAAAGAATAATCATAACCCACAAATTCACCTTTTATTTTTAGGTCTTGACTTGTGATCTCTTTCTTATTCATATTATTATCACTCACTTCATTGAGGACTTTTAATTAAAGCACAGAATGCGAAAATCTAAAACAGCAATAGCATTGTGGTTCTGGTTACGAATAATAATACAATTCAACTAAATAGCAACAATGATGAGTAAATCTCAAGTGTTCAAAGACCTTCAAAGAAACGCAAATGGTCATCAAATGTCTCAGCGTGCCTTATCTTAGTGATGGACCCATCTTCTTCAACCTGGGAAAACAAAGAACAGAAATTGAACAAGTTAAAAGTCATGGTAATGTCTCTTAGGATCTTGATTCTCCTGTGATTTCCCCAGAAAACAAGAACAAGAAAATGTGTTGGTACCCAGTATTCCGGAGGACGCATCTTGAGATTGTAAGTGGAAGCCATGCTCATACAGTATGCACCAGCGTCATGAACCACCAGACCAGCTCCCTGTAATGAATACAATAAACTCATTAAAAATTCCACGTTACTTGAGCTGTGAGCTGCCAAAACAGAATCAGATCCTCATCATACCTGTGGAGGAGTGGGAAGCTCTCTGTCTTTGCCCAAGAAATCAGCAGATTCACAGACAGGACCCACTACGTCGAATTTGGTAACCTCTGCTTCAGGCGGTGGAGGAGAGACCAACTCAATGTGCTTTTGCATTAAGAAACAAGAACAAGAGGATGTTTAGCATAACTCCAAGAGACCTAAATCTGCAGATGCTGCTGTGAGTAGCACATTTGTTTTTACCTGATAAGCATCGTAAAGACTGGGACGGATAAGCTCAGCCATACTTCCATCAATCACTATGAAGTTTTTAGTTCCATTTGTCTTCACACCAGTTACATGGTTGACGAAACAGCAAGTGTTTGCAATCAGAGATCTCCCTGGCTCGATTATTAGATGCAGCTCATGTGAATAAACAAGCTCTCTTACCTGAAACAGATCAAAGATTGTAAAGATTCTACCAATTCCAATACTTTTGAGCTCAAGATGAATGAGAGATTTTTTGAGATGTTCTTCTTACAGTGTTGATGAGATCCATGGGTGTAGGAAGGACAGCACCGGCATGGTGGTAATCTATCCCTAAACCACCACCAATGTTCAAGTAACTAACTTCAAAGCCTTGACGCCGTATTTCCTCAATGTATTCCACCATGAGAACCGCAGCATCTCTGAATATGTCCACCTGGAATCAACATAAAAATATACACATATGTAGAGCTCAAGACTCAATATTTAATAGACGGAGCAAAAGCAAACATGGAAAACATGAACAGAAAACTATCCATATTGCATCTGATTACATCAAAACACACAACTTAAGTAACTAACTGGAGTTACCTTTGTAATGGTAGAGCCTAGATGGCAATGAACTCCAACAAGCTGAAGCTCTTTAGGATGTGCTTTCACCTCATCCAGAAACCATTGAAGCTTCTCGTTCCTGATACCAAACTTTGAGTTCTTGTTCCCAGTAGCTACATATGGATGCACCTGAAAAATGAAACAAACAGAAAAGCACTCACTCATATCCACGCTGTGCAGACCAAAATTACATGAAGCTAAAAATAAAAATAAAAAGGATAAATGAAACCATACCTGAGGATCGACATCAGGATTGATACGCAGCAGTACATTGACCAGCTTACCAGAAATTCTTGAAGCTTCCACAATGTTTTTCAAGTCAAACTCACTATCGACATTCACAAAAACACCTTCTTGAGCAGCTAGAACTAAATCTTCCAACGACTTGCCATTTCCATTGAAAATACACCTATTCATTATATACAACAAAGACATAATCACAACACAATTCTACCAAATCATACCATTCATATCAATATCCTCACATTCTGATTCCATCAACAAGTCAAACACTATTATTATAGGGATGAACTTAAATAAAAAAAATCTTACTTTGTGGGATTGAAACCAGCACGAAGAGCAAGCCTGAGCTCATTCCCACTGACAAGCACAGCACCACAACCCAAACTCCTCAAATGCTCCAAAATCTTGAGATTGTTATTAGCTTTAATAGCGTAACCAATAACAGCCGTCATTCCTTTCAATGCTTCTTTATAAGCCTCGAGGTTCCTAGTGATCTGAGGTTTGCTGTATAAGTAAAAAGGTCGTCTCTCGACTGACTCCATGATATCCTCAACCTTAGTTCCTTCGCAATAGAGAAACCCATCTGACGATTTCTTGAAACAGTGATCGAACGACGACGACGGCGGCGCAGAAGAAGATTCCTTCGTGAGGGTTTTGGAGGAGTTTTGGGAAACGGCGGCGGCTCTCACGGAGAGGCGTTTAAGTGGCTTCAAAGTGGATTTAAGAAACAGAATTGGGAGCCTGGAGAGTGGTGAGGTTTGATTCAATTGGTAATGGTTTAGCGTTACACGGAGGGATGAAGGTTGGGAGAGAAGGTGAGTTGCTGCCGCCATAGCTCCCTCGATGATTTTGTGAGTTTTGTGAAAGTGGCGACTGAGTAAAGTTACAGTAAGGGTTTCGAAAAAGAGTCAACATTACACGTGGCATCGTGTAGCTTTGGTCGGGTCCGGTTTTGGATTTTATCCGGTATAAACTAACCAAACCAAAAGATCCGGTGATAACCGGCAGTGTGTAACAAGTAAATTTGGACAAATTTAAATTTAACAACTAAGTTTTTGTATATTAATCACTTTGCCTCATGTCATCTGTGAGACTGTAATTAACTCTTCTTCAATGGTTCATAACTGTACTTTTTATAGTTTCGTCAAAAGGGAAAGGTGATTGTCAATGCGATCAAATCAGTAGATCCTCTCCTCTAGGCTCTAGCTTTCATTTTCTTTCGCCCTCAGTTTTGGGATGATTTGTGCTACTTATTGTTCGGACATGTTAGTTTGGTGTCCGTAGTAATTTTGTGTGTCGGTAGTCACTTGTCTCAAAACTACTACTTAAAAGTCATTATCGAAAATGTAGCCCTATTTAGACAAATTATCGTGTAAGTGATTAGAATGTTTTGTTATGCTATTTGTTTAAGTGTTTTCATGTTTTAAGATTGTTTTTTTTGTGATATTTGCTTTTTTAAGTGTTTATGTTGGACAAATGACAATGTAACTTTTTTTTGGTTCAAAGGAATGATAGTAAGCCGTTAAAACAAACTTTACCATGCGTTTTTATTGGATTGGATCATTGGATGTATAGACTTTATGGGGGTATGGAGGACACTTTGGCGAAGGAGGCCACTGTATATCATATTCCCTTTTTATGTGTACCATCGTTAATGTTTATGTACCTTGCTGGTCGGAACCACTTGTAGTTTTCCGACAAGGCTACTCTGTAATGCAGTTATCTTTTAATGAAATGCGATGCATGTTGAGTTAAAACTTTATGGAAGTCGACACTTGACGGGTGATAATTGAAGTGTGGTTAAAAGACTTCAAGTATTAACAATACTTAGTTAGAGAGCTAGTTAGTAGTATTGAATTATAAATCACGTTAAAAAAACCTTGGGAATTGAGAGCTCGAAAACAAAGGATTAACAAAAAAAAAAAAAAAAAAGCAGAGCAGCATTGCCGATGAAGCTATGAAGAAATAATTGACTTGGGATTTACTCTCTGAACAAAAAGGGTTTGTTTATTCTACTAATCACTATATTTAAAACTTTCGGATCCCTAATCCATTATTACTCCAATATCTGCACGCACTTAATTTTTTTTAAAAAAACCTGCACTGACTTAAATTCAAACTGATTCAATTGCGTGCACTCTCTTTTTATTTTTTTAAAGAAATAGTAGAAAAAGGAGCAGTGAACTGCTACCACTATCACTCACTACTATGTGTCGGTGGATTATTTCTTCCATCATTTTTTAATTACATCTCCAAAATGTAACTCCTTTCCCCTATTTTTCCTTCATTTCAATATATGGATACATTATAACAATTCTATAACCCGAATTAAATCTATTTTAGCTAAGATTTGACAATTTTTGGTGTGACTTTTCTTGTTTTTTTTGCTGGGAATAAATTCTTTAGTACTGAAAAAAATTTGATAATCTTGAAGATGAAAAAACAAATATAAAACTAGGAAATTTACATTAACAAAATATTACACATCTGTGTATTAACTATTTGGTTCTCAGAAAGTAATTTATTTGTATATTACCTGGGGACACTGTGTAAATAATAATCATCTACATTAATTATTTTTTTTACTACTACCCAATGAAGATTCCACA
Organism: Camelina laxa; assembly: GCA_024034495.1. NCBI lineage: Eukaryota > Viridiplantae > Streptophyta > Magnoliopsida > Brassicales > Brassicaceae > Camelina > Camelina laxa. The sequence goes on from CM043881.1 coordinate 4,441,366, forward strand.
GACTTGGGCATGGAAGTCATGAACATTCACAAAAATCTAAGTAAACAAAAAAATAAAACTGAAAACCGAAAGAAAAAAAAATTATTATTTTAAAACAGCAATAAATAAATACTTCCAAAAAAATTAATAATAAAACCAAAAATATTACTAAAATTTAAAGCTATTAAGATTCCACAAAAAAAAAAAAAACTCTCTATTGTCTCTCTCTTTTATCTCTCTCTCTCTCTCTTTGTTGTGTGTGAGAGCTCAGATCTGACCAGAGAGAAAGAAAACAATCGGAGAAGAACAAGAAAAGATGACAGACCGAGTCTTCCCAGCTTCCAAACCACCAACAACAACCACCACTAACGGAGTTCCACCAGTTGGTTCCACCATTCCACCTCCACCAGCTCCTACCGCCGTTACAACAACAAACGGAACAACAGCTAACCAAAAACCTCAAGTCTATATCCCACCAGCTAACCGTCCGGTTTACCGTCCTCAGCCTTACAGCCGTCGTCACCACCACCAATCTCGACCAACCTGCGGAAGAATTTGCTGCTGCTGTTGTTTCTGGTCTATTCTCATAATTCTCATCTTAGCTCTCATGACTGCGATCGCCGCCACCGCCATGTACGTGATCTACCATCCTCGTCCTCCTTCCTTCTCCGTTCCTTCGCTTCGTATCGGACGCGTTAACTTAACCACTTCCTCCGATTCCTCTGTTTCGCATCTCTCTTCCTTCTTCAACTTCACTCTTCTCTCGGAGAATCCAAACCAACACCTCACTTTCTCTTACGATCCTTTCGTCGTCACCGTCGTGTCGGCTAAATCAGGTACGGCTCTTGGAAACGGAACAGTGCCGGCGTTTTTTAGCGATAACGGTAATAAGACTTCGTTCCATGGAGTGATCGCTACGTCGACAACGGCGCGTGAGCTAGATCCGGATGAGGCGAAGCATTTGAGATCAGATCTGACGCGCGCGCGTGTGGGATATGAGATCCAGATGAGGACTAAAGTGAAGATGATAATGGGGAAGCTGAAGAGTGAAGGAGTAGAGATCAAAGTGAGCTGTGAAGGTTTTGAAGGAAGTGTACCAAAAGGGAAAGCACCAGTTATAGCAACTTCTAAAAAAACTAAGTGTAAGTCTGATCTTAGTGTTAAGGTCTGGAAATGGAGTTTTTAGTTGAAATTTTTTTCTATTTTTCTATTTTTATTTTGTTAAAACTTTTGGGAATGATCCAAAAGAAGATTTCTTCAGTTTGTTGTTAGTTAAACAAAAAAAAATTTCAGAGAAGAGTCAGAAAGAGAGATAAGATATTGTCAAGTAGAAGAAGACCACAGAGAATTCACGGCTTCTAAGATTTTTATTTATAATTTTGTTTGTTTGTTTGGAACTTTCTTGTTTTTGAATTTTATGTTCTTTTTAATGGATACAAAAAAAAGAATAGTATAAATGTAATATAAGAAGGGAATGAAGAGTACTAAAAAGCTGGAGATTGCAGCAGTGAGTTGTATATAGTGAGCATTAAAGTTAAAAAAAAAAAGATACATAGTAGTAGTAATAAAAACAGAACCTTAAAAATGCAAAAAAGATGCCGTGGGGTTCATGAAGAGAAAGAACAATGAAAGAAAAGAACACAAGAGATGTGTTAAATGTGTTAGATTTTGAAGCATCATCATCATCTCTCTCTCACGCATTATACAAACACCATTTAAGAGTATGTGAATTCGTCTTTAAGCAGTTTGCAATATTTTGCATGTTATAAAAAATTAATACTATGGACTCCTACCTCCCTCCGATTCATGAATGTGTAATGTGGTGGGTTTGATACAACACATTAAATTATATCTTGCCATAAAAAAATCTCCTAAAAGACAAGTTTTCCGGCCATACTGTCCTAGAAAAATGAAAATAAATGGGTTCATAAACCTTATTAAATCGTCTTTAAGTGCATATACTAGCTAGTAGTATTTTGTTTTTATCGACCAAGGAGGATAGGGATCGTGAGATCTTATCCAACTACGAACAATGTCGGTGTGACCAAAAACGAGAGGAAGGAATCTGTCCATGGCGCTCCCCAAAACGGCAAAAAAAGTCCCGCATTTAAATAAAAAAGTTGACAAAAATGTATTGTATTAGGTGCGTCTTAAAACGGATAAAAGAGAAAAATTCAATGTAGTGTTGTGTGCTGTATTGGGTTTGGGCCCAAATTAGATTTGTCGTTAAAAATCTGAAGCCCAAACACAATGTCCTAAGCCTTTTTCACTTTTCGTTTCGCTGTTGAGTTTTCCGACACCATCTCTCCTTCGCGGGGCCAACGCGAGTACGCGACGAACAAAAAAAAAAGAAGGGACTATTCCGCCGTAGAAACCATATTCTCTATCTCTACCTCATCATCATCATCACTCGCTTCAGCTTTGCTACAAGAAAGAATCTCATTGCCGCTTTTTGAAAAGGAACTTTCAGACTATATATAATCTATGGCGGAGAAGCTCGAGCCGGCGAAGGTTTTGTACTGCGGAGTTTGCTCACTTCCTGCCGAATACTGCGAGTTCGGTCCCGATTTCGCTAGATGTAAGCCCTGGCTCGTAGAAAACGCCCCCGATCTCTATCCTGATCTCCTCAAAGGTACCCTCATATTTTAGATCAAACCCTAATTTTTTTTACATGTTTCAACTTTTTTTAACTTTTTAGAATCCCATCAAAAATATTCATTTCTTGGAAGGGTTAAGAAATTTCACACAATCAAAAGATGAAGTTCTTTGTGTTTAACTTGATTCATCAGATATTTAGGATTCTGTTCAGTTTGGTGAATCTTCTTTTGTAAGCGGTCTTGATAAGCTATCATGTCATTGCTTTGCGTATTTTCAATGCTGTACTGTATCATGTGTAGATTTTTCAATTTCTTTTGTACCCTTTTGTACTTCGGTTCTACTGGTTATGAGTTATGGCTATCTGATGTGACGGCTTACTAATATTTGATTTGAATATGAATTTAAAATGTTCAGAGGCTAACGAGAAGGCAGCAAATAATGTTTCTGACAAACTTCAGTCGGTGGGAATCTCTTCTGGTGGTGCTGATGGGGCACAATCTTCAGCTCAGACTGGTATGTGACCGTCTATGTATTTTTGTTCTATTGCGTGTTCATATAAATCCGACTTAACATATATTTGCAAGTTTACTTTCACTATCAATAGGGCTCTGCAATATATATGTATTCTAATGTTTACACGTATTTGGTACTTCACATCGCTTATGTACAATTCCAATTGAATGGCTGGAAGCATCTGTGATGTTTTTCTTTGGCTGAGGGATCTGCAGTTGAACTGTTAAACATGGATGAGAGATATTTCTAGAGTTACTGATTTGGTGTTGTTTCCTATGTTGAAAGGAGTTGTCTTTTAGTTGAATTTCTAATCAGTATTCACTGGATTTTCGAATATATAGGAGGGACATCCAAGAAGGAGGAAGTGAAACGCCTACCAGGGGGAAAACTTAAAAAGAAAGTAAGTAATTTTGTGCAACCTTAATAATGTATTACCAAGTTTCCATGATATACATCCGGTTGTCTTATTTTCTTATACTTATGGTACCTACATAGGAGAGACTGGAAGTGATTATTGAAAAGGTTGTACGCAACAAGCGTAAGTGTATCACCATTGTGAAAGGACTCGAACTGTTTGGTGAGTTGTTTACTTTTTTTTGGTGATATATCTTAGTATTCGTACTGGCTGGAACTGGCCTCATTCTTTTGTCCGTTAAAAATTTGTTCTTTAGGGATAAAACTCAGTGACGCCTCTAAAAAGCTCGGGAAGAAGTTTGCCACAGGAGCATCAGTTGTCAAGGTATGTATAAGAAGATGAATTACGAACCAAATATGCTTAGACAGACTAGTAGTAATACTGGTTTTGGCAGCTTATGGTTTCATAGAGTCTGTAATGCTTTAGAACTGTTGAGTTTCTAATTTCAAAATATGGGCGCTGAAGATAACTATGAAATATACTTCTATCCGGTTTTTGAACCACTCTGATTTTCAAAAAATTTATGTGTTTCAGGGACCAACTGAAAAGGAACAAATTGACGTTCAAGGAGATATAATCTATGATATCGTTGAGTTCATCACAGACACTTGGCCCGATGTAATATTACTTATCCTTTTTTCTTCACTAATATCTAACTAGTGTAAATCTGCTTCAGAATCCGTACTCATGATTGTTGCATTGCCATATCCAGGTACCTGAAAGATCCATTTTCTTCATCGAAGATGGGAAGAAGGTGCAGGCTGGTTGATGATCACCTTTGTCCTCGGTTTTTGGCATGGTGGGTTCATGTAGACGAGTTAGTTCCTGAGTTCTCTCTCCTATGTGTTTGGAGGAAATCGCATCGTGATAATAACTTTCAACATAACGTATAGTTGGATTATCATACTATTTTCTTATTCGGGCTGCGATAATTCCAGACAGTTTCTCCAAACAATTCTGTTTTTTGGTGGGTCATAATATTTAAAATGTGTCTTGAAATGAATGTGTTCTTCATCCTTGACCCATGATCAGCTTTCACCATTTCGGATTTAGGAAGCAATAAGCCGGATATGTAACTTGATGTCCGGTTTTTAGACTCCAAGTTTTCTATGTCTGATTGGCAAAACCGGTGAGATTTGTTCTCTTAGTAATGGACGGCTAGATCTCAAAAGTTGATGCTCGTTTTAGTCTATAACCAAACTGAACCAGTCTCAAGAAACCACAGTATTGAACCTGACACCAAGATTTTATCCAGCATAAGGACATTTTGATTTCTAACTGTGCTTAACTATCATAGTAAACAGTTTATTATCACGGAAAACCAAACCTTAACTAACTCAATTACATTCGCGAGGTGATAGGAACAACTGATGTCATGGACTCTTCTTGGTTACCTGTACTAATATCACCTGAGTCATCATTTTCCTTAGTTACCGATGTAAAGAATGAGAGAACAATAGAAGCAAGCTGATGCTGGTGAGAAGTGAACTCATGATCAGCTTCTTCAATAAGACACAGCTTATGATTCTTTATATATTTGGCAAATTCGGACGCCTCTGTTACATTCACGATCCTATCTTTCGACCCATGAACTGTTAAGACCCTGTAATTTCAATAGAATCATCAGTTCCTCTTTCATACTGAATCCAAAAGAGACAAATCCTTAATAGAATATGATGATAGACCTGCAGTTTTCATGAATTGAGAGACATGCTTCAAGATTATTGGTTGTGAGACGGTCCATTAGACTCTCTTCTGTTACCCGATATTCAAACTTTCCTGCAACGAATAAAGGGGAGGGAGTTGCCTAACAGTAACGGTAAATGCCAAACACAATGTTTACTGGCTCTAGCAATCACAAAACATAAAAGCTGAAAGATTTACCCTTTCTGTTCCTAACATCAATGAACCCATCCTCTTTGATTCTCTTGAAGTAATCTTTACCAAGCCGGCCTTCGATTCCTCTCTCAAGAAAGAACCGGCCTGAGATATTTACAACAGTCTGCACATCCTTGTACTTTGCTGCATACAACAGCACTACATTCCCACCTGTACAAAATTCAGGGACAACAACAACAACAACGCTTCAGATCTCACATATACCTTTCTTGAAATTCAAAAACACAAAAATCCACCTTAGCTTTAACATTGATATACCTTTACTATGTCCGATAATCGCAGAAATCTCACGGTTATCTCCACGCAAGTGTTGCAGAACAGAGCGCAGATCTTCAACTTCACGTCGATAGTTACCATACTGAAATGATCCTTGGCTTTCCCTAAATCACCAAAAACATGAGTCAAGCAACAAACACTTCCCACACTTTAAAAGAAAAAAAGATAAGCTAGTAAGATGGATTCATTCACCCGTTGCCAGCAAAGTCAAACCGAAAAGAACTGATCATTTCTCTTTCAAAGAAATTGGCAATAGTGACCATGGGAATCCGATCCTACAATGATATATGAAGAAACAATTAATGGGAATGAGAAGAAACTGCAAATGATGAGATGGTAACAAAGAAAAAAGCAAACACCTTTGATGATTGAAAGCCATGGCAGATGACAACAGTTTCAGTAGAACCCGTATCTTGTAAAACTCCAACGAGTTTCTCACCATGACTGTTCTCAATCACAACTCTTCGTTGTTGAATCACTGGGTAGACAAAAATAACACAAACAATGGTCAAGCAGCTAAAGAAACAAAACTTGTTCTAAGATGATTAATCAGAAAAGTGAGTCCAAATCAAAAATTGAAAGCCCAATATAATCAAATTGGTATAATTTTTGGGTACGTTGAAGGGTCATGGATTGAGAAAAGGAGATGAAGCTAACCCGAATTGCTGTCGACTCGTTCATGGCTGGATTGATTCCGGCGAGCCTCCGACATCGTCGCGCGCACGGAGGAGAGAAACCTCGGAGCTTAAAGTTTCGATATGGCTCGGCTCTTGGTGGTGACAAGACCAATGTTTTAACCGATTCGTTAGCTTGTAATTATTTACCAAAAATACCAAATATTTCTCTTTTTATTACGTTGTTTGTGAGCCAACGGTTTCGTAAACAAGGTTATAATTTATTATTTTATTTATATCCCTAAACAATTGTAATTTGTGAGTGATTATTTATTTTAATTTATGTTTATGTAATTATTATGAAGAATAATTTGTTCAATCGTTCACCCTAGTTTAGTTTAAGAACAGATAAAAGAGTCCATAAAATTGCTGTCTCCTTGTTTTTTTTTTTATCACAGATTTTAAGGCCTTAAATGATTGGATATAAGATAGTTTGTAGGAGAATTCTTTTAATACATTCGTCATAAACAAAGACCATCGACCAAGTTGATTAAAAATATACTATTAATCATAGAATTGACGACTAATGAATAAACTAAAGACAGTTCACTAAAATGCTTTATTAATAAAGGACCAAGGACCTACTATAATTAGTAAATATGAAGAATTACATAAATATCATTCATAAACAATTACAATTTAACAAAATGACCATTAACAAGTATACATAAGATCCAAAGATTAACTTAAATCGGTTAATTACGAGTATTTATAATTTTAATATTTCACGATACCTAAAATAATATAACCAAATTAGTAATTTCATTGTTAAAAAGACTTACACAAGTAAATTAAATCACAATTAATCATTACAAATTAATTAAAACTATAATCATTACAAATTAATTAAATATCACATAGTTCATAAGCTATCCGGAGAGTTACTTCCACGATATTTCGAGCTTAACACCAAATTAGAAGTTGTTGCCAATGTCAACGCTAATTAAGTTAAGTTAAAATAAAAACGTAAGTTTTATGACGACCCTATATTAATCAAGTTTCTTGGCAAGATCCCAAGGATTCTTATAAACAGCCACACATATTGACATATTGACATAAAGACACATCATTTTCGGAATCATCAGTTAATCCTGTTACGGAGTAAGACGGCTCATCAATGGCTGAACATGGAAACGTCCAAGATCTTCTTCCAAACCAAGTGCTTAACCGGACTTCCTTCCATTTCCAACCTCAGAGAAATTGGCTCAACGGTTCTATTTCTTTCTTCTTCTTTTCCTTTTAGCATACAGTGTGGAAACTGTTAGTTTTGATGGTAATTTTGTGAGGTGACTAACTGTTGTCTTAATTTTGTTTATGTCGCTTATAATCCTTGGATGCATCTGAAGATCCAAACGGTAACTAAACCTGACTTTAAATTTATCATACAAGGAACCCCCAAAAGTTCTTAGATGATGACGAATATTAAATGTTACAAATTTTGTTTCAGCGCCAATGTATTACAAAGGATTCTACCATTTGTTCTACCAGTACAACCCTTTGGCTCCTGAGTTCAGTAGAAAGATCATATGGGGACACTCTGTTTCACAGGATATGGTCAACTGGATCCAACTCCAACCAGCCCTTTTTCCTGATGAGTCCTTTGACAGAAACAGCTGCTGGTCAGGATCCGCCACCATCCTCCCTGATGGCAAACCTGTAATTTTGTACACCGGACTCGACGAGCCTGACAGACATCAGGTCACAGTTCTTGCCGAACCTATGGACGTTTCCGACCCTTTGCTTCGTGAGTGGGTAAAGCCAAAGTACAACCCTGTGATGCTTCCACCAGATGACGTCCCCTATTACTGCTTCCGTGACCCTACTACCGCGTGGCAAGGGAAAGATGGGAGATGGAGAGTTCTTATAGGAGCTAAGCATAAAGATACTGAAAGAGGAATGGCGATTTTGTACCACAGTGATGACTTTATCCAATGGACAAGGCATCCGGTTCCTTTACTTTCATCACAAGTAAAAGAAATGTGGGAATGCGTTGATTTTTTCCCGGTTTCGCTCACTGGTAAAGAAGGTGTAGAGACTTCGGTGAACAATGCTAGTGTGAGGCATGTCTTGAAGGTCAGTTTTGAGGAAAAGATTGGGGGAAAAGATTGTTATGTTATTGGTACATACTCTTCCGAGACTGAGCAATTTTCTGCGGATTCTGAGATCACCAACACAAGTGCGGATTTGAGATATGATCATGGAATGTTTTATGCCTCAAAAGCCTTCTTTGATAGCGCTAAGAATCGGAGGATCAACTGGGGATGGGTTGTAGAGACTGATAGCAAAGAAGATCATTTTCAGAAAGGATGGGCTGGCCTTATGGTAAATATAGATATACTATTAGTTTATAGAGATTAGTTGTCAAGAAATTTAATGGATTTTTTTGTTCTTGTCTTCAGTCTCTTCCCAGGGAAATGTGGCTGGACACAAGTGGAAATAGGCTGATGCAATGGCCAATTGAAGAAATCAACCATCTCCGGACCAGACATGTTACTTCTCATAGAAGGCACTTTGAATGCGGTTCAAGATTTGAAATATTAGGCATTACTGCTGCACAAGTAAGTTTTCGCATATTTGCTTTTAATTTCTCATGGTTTAATAGGTTTGTGTATGTTAATTAATTTCCGAAATTTTGTGTAGGATTTGAAAATCTTTGTAAAATTTAGCTATTTATAAACTAAAGACTGTGTGAACATTAGCTAAAAGTATATATAAGAAAATTCAAAAAAGAAAAAAAAGAATCATTTGCCCAAATATATCTACACATTGTCTCCTAGAATCAATCGGCTTGTGTATTACTTTTGTTTTAACTTCATCTTATCTTTTTCTTGTTGTTGAAAAGGCCGACGTAGAAGTGACCTTTGACCTTCCTGTTCTGGAAGATAATCCCCAAATACTGAATTCTGAAAAAGTTGATGATAAGCTTTTGTTTAATCGTGACAATTCTGATGGATGTGTTTACGGACCTTTCGGGTTGCTAGCATTGGTCAGCGAAGATTTATCGGAACAAACTGCAATCTTCTTTAAAATTATTCGTCGTGGAAATGGATATGCGGTCATAATGGGAAGCGATGAGCAGAAGTAAGATTTCAACTTTAATCTACGTATACAAGAATATAATTTAGGTTGTGTAAACCAGATGTTTTGTTCTAACAAATGATAATGTAGGTCTTCGTTGAGAGCCAACGTGCATAAATTTACACATGGGACATTTCTAGACATTGATCCAAGACATGAGAATATCTCATTAAGATGTTTGGTGAGTTAGATTTGGCCTTTTTAGAATGTGATTTGTTTTCTTTTCACCCTAGAATTTTTATCGTCTAACACATTTAAAACCTAGCTTGGATAACACTTTTTTGTTTTTGTTTTTCATAGATCGATCACTCTATCATAGAGAGCTATGGTGCAGGAGGAAGAAATGTAATAACGTCTAGGGTTTATCCCAAATTGGCAATTGGTGAGGCAGCTAAGCTCTACGTGTTCAATGATGGAACAAAGGGTGTGACCATGTCATCTATGAAAGCTTGGAGCATGAGAAATGCCCAAATCAACTCAAACGCAATTTAATTAATCATTAATTATGATAACCTATCCTATAATAATCTTTGGACTGCCCCAGAGATGTGTTTCGTGGCTTGTCATGAACTGCTGAATTGTTTAACATTTACGTGTTATTGTATTAATTATTTAAGTTATTAATTATATAGCTATCTAATATGAAATCTGTATTCTTACTGGTCTAATTACGTGGTATTAAACTATTAATCAAGAATACAGTATTCTTATTGGTGTGATGAAGTGGTGCTTTCAACGACTTAAGGCTTAAGCTATATGATGCCGTCTCCTCGTTATTAATACAAAACTTTAAAGGATTAAATTATTGAAACTTGAAAGGGTCTTTTCAAAAACACAAAGACTATAGGTACATTTCTTTAGTAAGTAGTATACATAAAGATAACTTATTCCATAAACAATAACCCCACTTGGTGAAGGTTCCTCAATAATACTGTAATAGAAATCACAGTTGATGAATAATCCAAAGACCTTACCTGCAATGTATTATTAACAAAGACCGACGACTTTTTATCAAAAGAAGAAAAAAACAAAGACTGACGACTACAAAGCTAGCTTAATCAATAATTATACCAAATTACATTGACATAATGACATAATTAACAACTATCTGAGAGTTTCTTCCACGATACTTCGAGCGTAAGACAAAATACATAAGAATTTGTCAATGTCAACGCCAATGACATTATAAGTACGATGAATTTTTCTGACGATTTTATAATCATTTGATCTTGGCAAGATCTCAAGAGTATTTATAAAGGAAAGGCCACACATAGTTTTTGTAATCCTTTGAGATCCCGTTGCTGAGTAAGACGTATCATCAATGGCTGAACATGGAAACGTCCAAGATCTTCAACAAAACGAAGTGCTTAACCGGACTTCATTCCATTTCCAACCTCAGAGAAATTGGCTTAACGGTTCTACTTCTTTCTTTTTTCTTCCTATTTATATTCATAGACCATGTTTGCCAAAAATATATCTCTTCTGTTTCATAAAACCAAGAACTATAGCTCAATTCTATGTATTGCTATTAATCACTGAATCTGGTTGCTAAACGACTTAAAATTTTCTTGAAGCTATTTCATCATCTTTGTACATAAATACTAACCGTTGTCTTAATTTTATGTCGCTTCTGCTCCTTGGATGCATTTCTGAAACCTGAAGATCCAAACGGTAATCAAATACTATACATTCATTAACTTGTGACACAAGGAACCGTATAACTGTCATATGATGAAATATTTATATTATAAATGTTGTTTCAGCGCCAATGTACTACAAAGGATTCTACCATTTGTTCTACCAGAACAATCCTTTGGCCCCTGAGTTCAGTAGGAAGAGGATCATATGGGGACACTCTGTTTCACAAGATATGGTTAACTGGATCCAACTTGAACCAGCCCTTTCTCCCACTGAGCCCTATGACATCAACAGCTGCTGGTCAGGAGCCGCCACGATCCTCCCTGATGGTAAACCTGTAATTTTGTACACCGGACTCGACAACAACAACAGATCACAAGTCACAGTTGTTGCCGAACCAAAGGACGTTTCTGACCCTTTGCTTCGTGAGTGGGTTAAGCCAAAGTACAATCCTGTGATGGTTCCGCCAAGTAATGTATATCATGATTGTTTCCGTGATCCAACAACGGCGTGGCAAGGGGAAGACGGGATTTGGAGAGTGCTCATTGGAGCTAAGGTGAAAGACACTGAGACAGGAATGGCCATTTTGTACCGAAGCGATGATTTTGTCAAGTGGACAAAGTATCCGGTGAATTTACTTGAGGCAGAAGAAACCGGAATGTGGGAATGCCCTGATTTCTTCCCGGTTTCCCTCACTGGTAAAGAAGGTGTAGATACTTCGGTGAACAATGCTAACGTGAGGCATGTCTTGAAGGCCAGTTTTGGAGGCAATGATTGCTATGTCATTGGTAAATACTCTTCTGAGAATGAGGAGTTTTTAGGGGATTATGAGTTCACTAAGACAAGTGCTGATCTGAGATATGATCATGGACTATTTTATGCCTCGAAGGCGTTCTTCGATAGTGTTAAAAATCGAAGGATCAACTGGGGATGGGTTGTAGAGACTGATAGCAAAGAAGATGATTTCAAGAAAGGATGGGCTGGCCTTATGGTAACTATAATATTCTAGGTTTTAATTATAGTAATTGTAGAGTAGAGATTAGTTGTGAATAAATTTGTTGAATTGGTTCTGTTTTTTTTTTTTGGCTTTAGGCTCTTCCCAGGGAAATGTGGCTGGACACAAGTGGAAAGAGGCTGATACAATGGCCAATTGAAGAAATCAACCATCTCCGGACCAAAAGTGTTAAACTCGATAGCTGTGAATTAAAAACCGGCCCGGCCATTGAAATCTCTGGCATCACTGCTGCCCAAGTAAGTTTTGTCATCGTGTTTTGTTAGGAATCCCATATTATAAAGATATTTATCTTTCTCTGTTGTTGTTGTTAAAGGCCGACGTAGAAGTGACTTTTAATCTGCCATCCCTGGAAGATAATCTCGAGATACTGGAGGCTGATCACCATGTTGATGATGCGACTCTGTTCGATCGTGACAGCTCTGTTGGATGCGTTTACGGGCCTTTTGGTTTGCTAGCATTGGCTTCCCAGGATTTATCTGAACAAACCGCAATCTTCTTTAAAATCATCCGACGTGGAAACGGATATGCAGTTGTAATGGGCAGCAACGAGAAGAGGTCAGATCTTTAAATTTAATTCAAAAACATGAAACCAAATATGTTATTTTCTTTATCTTGTGCAAATCTGATGTTATGGTGATTTATGTATATATGTAGGTCTTCGTTGAGAGACGGCGTAAAAAAATCTTCGCATGGAACATTCGTAGACATTAATCCAAGGCAGGAGAAAATCTCATTAAGATGTTTGGTAAGACTAATTAAGCCATTTTTGTGCAATTTTGTTTCTTTTATTTTCGCCTTAATTAATTAAGACTTTTTATTTATAAACAAATTAACTTGTGAAAACCACTCTTTTTTTGTTTGGTTTGTTTCCTAGATCGATCACTCTATTATAGAGAGCTACGCAGCAGGAGGAAAAAGTGTGATAACATCAAGGGTTTATCCCAAATTGGCAATTGGTGAAGCAGCTAAGCTTTATGTGTTCAATGATGGAACAAGGGGTGTGATCATGACGTCTTTGGAAGCTTGGAGCATGAGAAATGCCGAAATCAATACAAACACTACTTATTAATTAATCATTTAATAATGATAATATTTAATAATGATCTTTGGACTGCAGTAGAGATATTTTCGTGTCTTTATCATGAACTACTGCTGAATGTTTTAAGATTTATGCGTCTTTTGTTATCAAGCTATTGGTGTGGTTATTGTCGTTTCCTTGAGTAAACTATTGTAAGCCTTCTCATTTTTTCTATCAAATTTGCACGAATAATAATAAGCCTTCTCAGAATTCTCATATTTCTTTCTCTCTTCTTCTATCACTTTTTTTTAGCACCATGACAACTAAGAGTTTATTTTGATCGATGGATCTAAATTTAAGATACCAAATATAGATACATATAAAGTTGTAAACTAAAGTTGTGCCACGTATTACATTATCATGAATCGATCGTATAGATTAGTAGATTACATTTGAGTGGATGAATTCTTTCATAAACAAACAAAGACGATGGACCAAACAAAATTATGGTAACCCCATCTGCAAATGTTTCCACGGTTGTAAACAAAAATGGAAGCCGACAAAAGATAAAGTAAGCAAAAAGGATAACCTCCTTGCCAGCTGGTCGATGTAATATAGTATTTTACAACCTTAACAAAAATAAAATATACTTTGAGAATTTCTTCCACATTACTTTAACCTTAGGACATACGAAGAGGTAGTAAACATGGAAACTGTAAAGTACAATGAAACCTTCTTCCTCATTACTTTAATTCTTTCGTCTCTATCATCAATGGAAGCTTCTTCTTGCGATGATTATGGCAACTTCCAACCTTACCGAACTTCCTTCCATTTTCAAGCTCACAAAAATTGGCTCAACGGTTATGATTCTTTCGTCTTTATTTTCTCTGATCCGATGTGCAATATCAATGCTTTCCGTACCTACATAAAGATATACTTAATATTTGTGTTAATTTTTTTGTTGCTGCGCTTCTGGTCCTTGGATGCATCTTGGAATATGAAGATCCCAATGGTAAAAACTCTGCTGTTTCTTTTATTTGAATCATAGGGAATCCAATATTGCATACATGATAAAATAGTTTTCATAATTTTTTACAAACGATCAAGTTTACATCTAATTGCAAAAACTAGATTTAAAGGCGATCTAGTTGTTTCTAGACGCTATATGTGAATACTGTGTGTAGAAGTTGAATATGGATGCTAGATTAAAAAAAAAAAACGAACGGGACAAAAATATTCTTGATATGTTGTTGTTTCAGGACCATTGTATTACAAAGGATTCTACCATCTGTTCTACCAACACAACCCTTTGGCTCCATATTTTGGGGACATTATGGTATGGGGACACTCTGTTTCACAAGATTTGGTCAACTGGATCCAACTTGAACCAGCCATTTATCCCTCAGATCCCTCAGACATCAACAGTTGCTGGTCAGGATCCGCCACGATCCTCCCTGATGGCAAACCTGTAATGCTGTACACAGGAAGCGACACCAATAAACACCAGGTTACTGTTCTTGCCGAACCTAAGGATGCTTCTGACCCTTTGCTTCGTGAGTGGGTAAAGGCTAAACGCAACCCTGTGATGGTTCCACCTAGTAACGTCCCCGTTGATGGTTTCCGTGACCCAACTACAGCGTGGCAAGGTCAAGATGGGAGATGGAGAGTTCTTGTGGGAGCTAAAGAGAAAGATAGTGATAAAGGGATGGCGATTTTGTACCACAGTGATGATTTTTACCAATGGACAAAGTATCCGGTGCCTTTACTTGAATCACTAATCACCGGAATGTGGGAATGTCCGGACTTTTTCCCCGTGTCAGTCACGAGTAGAGAGGGTTTAGATACTTCGGTGAACAATTCTAGTGTGAGGCATGTGTTAAAGGCGAGTTATGGAGGCAGTGATTGCTATGTCATTGGTTCATATTCTTCCGAGACAGAAATCTTTTCAGCAGATTCTGAGTTCACTAACACAGCTGAAGATTTGAAATATGATTACGGAACTCTATACGCGTCGAAGGCCTTCTTCGATAGCGCTAAGAATCGGAGGATCTCATGGGGATGGATTATGGAGAAAGATAGCAGTGAAGATGATATTGTGAAAGGATGGGCTGGAATTATGGTAAACCCTATATTAATTTTTATTTTTTTGGGCAGAGAGTAAACCCTATATCAATAAGTTTAAATTTTTAAAACTTTTTTTGGTATTTCGAGAAATTTCATGAATCGATCGGTTACTTACTTACTTTCCTTCTTAGGGTCTTCCAAGGGAGATTTGGCTGGAAAGAAGTGGGAAGAAGTTGATGCAATGGCCAGTCGAGGAAATTAACAATCTCCGAGCCAAAAATGTTAGCTTGTATAACAAGCAACTTGAAAGCGGCTCTGTTCTTGAAATCTCTGGCATCACTGCATCACAAGTAAGTTTCCTTGTTATGAATTACTAATTACTAGCAAATCCCACATTAAATAGAAAAACGATATCATCAAAGTATATTAGAGTCATATTCGTGTATGATTTTGTGATTAACTTTCTGGCTTTTTTTTTCTTTATACTAACGAATTTTATCTTCTTCTTTTTTTTTCCTTATAAGGCCGACATAGAAGTAGCTTTTGATTTACGTGGTCTAGAAAACGATCCCGAGATTTCGAATTTAGAGGAAGTTGATCAAGCGGCTTTACTAGCTGGTTACAGCGCATCGGTTAGAGGCATTTACGGGCCTTTTGGATTGTTAGCATTGGCTAGCAATGATTTAGCAGAGCACACTGCAATCTTCTTTAGAGTTCTTCGTCGTGGGAACGGATATTCGGTTGTAATGTCCAGCGATGAGAGCAAGTAATTTTTTTTTTACTTTGATCAACACTTCAAGACAGATGTATATGTACGTACGTACGCTATATGATCTTGTGTGATTTAACATTCTTATATGATGGTCATGTAGGTCTTCATTGAGAGACAACATTGAGAAAGCTACATATGGAACAGTCCTGGATATCGACCCAAGACATGAAAAGATCTCGTTAAGATGTTTGGTAAGATAAAAAAAAAAAATACTACTATCTATTTGCAAATTTCATTTTTTAGTATAACCCTAATTAATTTTGACCTTTTTCAATATCACTGTGCAATGTCAAACGGTTTTGGTTTCTAGATTGATCACTCGGTTATAGAGAGCTTTGGGGGAGAAGGAAGAAGTGTGATAACGTCTAGGGTTTATCCGAAGATAGCAATAGGTGAAGAATCTAGGCTTTACGTGTTCAATCATGGAACAAAAGGTGTGACCATATCCTCTTTGGAAGCTTGGAGCATGAGAAAAGCACAAATCAATTCAAACGCAACTTAAAGTAGTCATGTCGGTAATTGGTAATGATTACAGTTACCTTTTGAACATCCAACCAGATGTTTCATATATCCTTTAATTTGGTATGAACTGCTGAAATATGTAAGAACTATGTATCTTTTGTACAGAAATGTGGTCGTGGGCCGAAAACCTGCAAGTCGATCCGGGATCAGTCCGTCACAGATCAGGTTGAGGCGATTGGTGTGGTGGTGTTTTATAATTTCTTTGAGATAAAAAAATGTTATGATAAGCTTTGGTACTTTTAAATGATATTCTAGTTTAGTTTGTTTGAATTGGACTTCATAGGTACATATATAGTTCATCATCATATTTGTTGTAATTTAATCTTTTTTTTTTACTGTCATTTTTTAACTTTCACTGTAATTACACATCAAAAGGATACCATTATACATACATCAGAGGGAGTGGTTTGCTACTTGAGTACTTGTTATGATTTTAGGACAATTAATCAAATTTTCTTTCCTTAATTATTTTTATTTTTTGTTTAAGGGCTATATCATTTTTTATTACATCACTATCAAGTATCAACATAATATAAAGGACTAACTATATAAAATCGTTGAGGTATATTAAAATTAGTGTGGCCAGTTCAATAGTGGTGGGTAAGTGGTGTATGAGCTCAGATTCATAAGAGAGTATCCATGTTCAAGCACAACACATGACAGCCTTGTAGAGTTTAAAGCACCGTTAAGGGAAAAAAAAAATATATTATATCTTAATTCTACTGCTTCAACATTCTCTTACAAAAAAAATTCTGAACAAACTTTTTTTTTGGGTTTCTTTGCTATGATAGCATAAATTTGGACAATGCTATCTGGAAGAAAACAATAATAATGTGGTAACATTTCCGTAAATAAATCATATATTTATCTTACGTGATAGTTTTTACTTTTAAAACTACGTAAAAATCCATACTATTTTTACGAAACATAAATAATAAAAATCCACAATTATTTACGAAAATATACACCACGTCATTTTTGCGTCATTTACCTTAGTCACCCTTGTTTTCCCCCTTTTTGTTCTCTTGAATCGAGATATCTTTTATCTTAAAGACTTTTTTTTTTTGTTGAACAAACGAGATTTGCCAACTTGTTATCAAAACAAATCATTTGGATTTTAACCAGTGCCCTGTCTTAGTTTTGTGGTGGAGATGTCTCTCAAGATCGAGAGAAAGCAAAGAAAAGATAAATTGCATTGGTTAATCATACACATGTCTTTTCCGGTATCCTTTAAACTGTGGCCATTGTAAACTCACACCTTCACTTAATGTTGCCTTTTAATCATTTCGTTTCTTTAGGCATCTCTCTTTTTAATATTGTCGTTATATATAAAATGTATGTGCATTACATCATTCATTTCTCATTGGTTATTGCTTACTCTGCCTTTACAATAATTAAAACATCAAATTATATTCATGGCTTTATACAAGTTGACCCTATTTTTTAAAAAATAATTAAATTTCTTCTTAGCATACTTTGAATGGGTTATATGCCCTTGCTGCGGTTAGACCAGCAGTACAACTTCAATGACCTGATTTGGAAAAGAAAAGAAAAAAAAAAAACATTTAACACAACTGCGTGATTATTTACGTTTTGCAAAAAAGTAGCTTTACTATAACTAATTTACTATATATACTATACAAAGAAGAAAATAAAAGATAATAAACTCATCACTTGTTTTTGATGTTTCCCCCCATATGTTAACCAAACCCCACCCCACCACTGAGGAGCTCCCATATCTTATGTTGCGGGGTGTTGGGTAGGTACGGATCTAAGGGTAGATTTTTGTTTTTTGACGTGCAAAAGTTTTCTGCAAAAGGAAAATCATATATATATATATATATATATTTTTATAAAATAATTAGCACTAACATGCATATGTATGAAAGCTCACTAATAGGGACAAAATGATAAGCAAATGCATCTTGTCAAAATTCGTCTAGCTTAGGTGAATCGATTGTAGATTGATTTCTCAAAGACGTGAGCTAGCGTTGAGTGGTTGAGTTGATAACGACAAAAATATTCAATAAACATACTTTTTTTTACACATGGATAGTGAGTGAATTCATTAATCGAAATTATAGTAAATAGATAGAGATTGTCTCACGTATCGAAGAAGAATCCAACGGCAGTGATAGTGCAATAATTGCGGATGACACCTAACTTTTACAACCTAAAGATTCTTCAGCCAAAATCTCCTTATGATTCACAACAATTAAAAAAAAAAAAAAAAATCAAGATACTCAAATACCAAAATTGTCAAAAGAGAGCAGTCAGATTCCGTGGTAATCAACGGATTCTATTTTACATATAAATAATAATAATAGTAATTTTCATAATTTCGAGGTCAATATTTAATAGAGAGACCGGTCATCGATGACATAGTTGTACTATATAATAATGTCTCTTCTTTTTTTTTTTGCAGTTTCATTCCCCAAATTAATGAAGAAAATTTGCCAAATCTCATATCAGAAATTTACTAGATGGAAAAGATCGATCACCAATAAAACTATTTGTATTTAGGAACAGCATATATATACGGACTTTGTCAGACAGACATCAGCATAATACTTTTTGTTTTCTTCTCAAATCGATCAAACATGTATAAATTCAATACGCAAAATAATTCAAAGTATATACTATTATAATTATGATGGAATCAATCTCACACGTGATAAACTAAACAACACAAGTACACAAACCAGCTGGTAAAAAGATTTCAGAAAAAAAAAAAATACTACAACATTTTTATGTTTCAGATTTTCAACGGAAATTTACAATGGATTTTTTTTTAAGAAACTATGATTATCAGATTTTCATAATTAGTTATAAATGAGCTAGACTGAAAAAAAAAACATTAAAAGGGAAATACAGTTATTATGCCCATAAGGCACCGACTTCAACGAGTCTAGGAATAAGGTTACCACTAAGGTGAAGTGCTACAAGTGACTCGAACCCACCGACACAAGCACCACCTATGAAGAGCACCGGAGCAGCTTCAACAGCGAGGTAAGCGATCTCTCCCTCGTCGATCTCGATCACTGTTGGGTGAACTCCGACGGTAGACAGAAGCTTCTTCATGACGTGGCACATGCAGCATGAAGAAGATCGAGTGAATATGATGACTGGATGCTCTGATATCAGCCGTCCGATCTTTGACTCTGATGTCTCCTCTTCGTCGAACGACAGGCTTGTCGAGGCGGTGGAGGAGGAGACTGTTGGCGGTGCTGGTGAAAGAGGAGGAGGAGGAGGACGAGGATGAACCGTCAGGTCTAGCGTTACGGCTTCGTTTGAGCAGTTTCGTAAGCCTCGCATCGTCTTCATTAGAGAGAAAGAGAGAGGGAGAGAAAGAGAAAGAGAGAGAGAGGGAGAGTGGGAGATTTGTTGATGTCAACGCGAGATGAGAGCGACCATAAATGGAGAAATTGGGTGTCACTATAATGACGTAACCATTAGCTAATTATTTATTTCATTTCTTTTTTTCCCTTAAATAATTGTTTTGGTAATTTCTAAATTTGTTTTCGAGGTCATCTTGGTCGCTTCTTATTTATGAATTCTTAATTTTAAACTAAGTTCTGTATATAAAAGTTGATAATGGTTTTTGGCTTCTAATTGACATTAATTAATTTTAAGCGAAAAAATATAATATCCCTAATATTTATTTTATGAAAATGTTATGTGTATTTGCCGGCCTCACTCACACATATATTTTAAACAAATTCTATATATATATGTAACGTAATCATGCATGTACGATATTACAACTAATGTATATTACTATATATACTAATTAGTACAACTATGTTATATAGTATGCAAAAATATTGATATAGAACTTATAGAAGGAATAAAAACCCAAACAAAAAGGAACACGTTTTGGTTTTGAGTTTTTCCATGAAATCTGGCGTACGTGGAGGAGGACGAGATCCTCGAAATATTTGTATATAGCTTGGTGTATACGCTATTACGGGCAAACATCATCGTTAACCTTACGACTTGTTTTTGTTTAATGTTTGAATCCCACGATCGATAATAATGTTTTTTCTTTTAATCGAATGCGACAAAAGACAAAAAATGGAATACGATTCTACGGTGGTTTGTACGTTCTGCCTCTCTGTAAAAAGAATGGTTATAATATTTCCTCTATTTTCAAAATTTGGTTTGCTCATGTGCGTACAAGTTTTTTAGGTAACCATCTCCGTGGTTTAAGAACAATCATTTGAATTATTCGGTCTAAACATTATAGCACATTCAATACTAATAGTTATTGATTGATATAAATGGAGCGTGTAGCACACCGTAGATGAAGATAGTACGTTTGAGAAAGATCTGTCACATGGTCATGGACAATAAGGGGGTGTCGAAGCAATTATAAATGATGCTGACGTATTTGATTTGGTTTAACTCAGGGTAAATTGGTGACACTTGACGTCATCAGCTATCAGAATCATCAGACCATGTCTCAGCTAACGTCGACAACGGTATCTTACCAAAATATTTTTATGACTATTAAATATATATTATCAAGGACAGATTGATCACACATAACATATCATAAAAATCGTAATTGCTGAAGAAGTTATTTATAAAAAAGTACTATTTCTATTATATCTTATTAGATGTTTGAATGACTACTCTTATTTGATTTCTAAACCATGCATGGTTTTCCTAATTATTAGTTGAATTGTTTGAAGTTAAATATATATCTAGTATAGTATTAGTCAAAATGTGATTATTGGTGCGACTTTAACATCAGTGACAAATTGCAATTGGCAATGAACAAGTGAGAATATTCCAAAAGAATATTAACCAACCAAACGTGAATCTTTAATATTCAATCTTTTAAATTTGTCATTGACTCATTGTAGTGGAAGATGCACTAGAGTCAGATTTTTCCATGTATAACTTTCGGAAGCTATTTTATTAATTAGGATATTGACAAGGAAAAAAAAAACTCAAAATCAAGAAACAATCACGATTTAGAAAACTATATATAAATTATTTTATCTAATTATTTTTTTGAATGGAAACAAGTTTTAATTGTATTCTCATCGTTTTTAAAGATGTCGTAATTACGTATAATTTATATTTTGAAGAATCAAAATCTTTTTAAAATAATGTTTTAATATACAAGTATATTATGAGTTTGTATAACAAATGCAGAAGAAGCACTTAATGGGTCGACAGATTCAGATCATGACATCATGGACCGACCACTTGCCTCTGTAATTTTTTTCTTCACAACGAGAAAAAACTGTCAACTTCGGATTGCGTCACGTTTATGTATATATTTTTTTTCTTTTAACGTTTGCGTCGTGTTGGTGCCATAGTTGAATTATTATGTCCAAAGCACTAACAATCATGTTTCTTTCTAATATAGTGACCAGAGTTTTATAGATCTCTGGGAACTCGGACTTATTTAATATCCAATGCCTAGTGGAAAAAATAGAGATATTTTGTTATTTAAAACGTCTACATTGGTTAAAAATAAACCAATGCAATGCCTAGTGAAAAATAGCAATTTTTGTTAGTTAAAACGTTTATATTGATTAAAAATAAACCACATTCATTTTCGTGTATGTAAAATTTGATATTTGATTTCAACCAACATTAACAAATCCTCTATCTATTTGAAAAGACCACTGGAGAGTGGAGATCACTCTTGTTTTTTTTTTTTTTTTTTTTTCGTTTTCTTGTATTTCAAGACATATAAATTATTTATTATGCCAGTTGTTAACATGACGTCTGAAGTCATGTAGTGTAGAAGTAAGACAGAAGAAAAAAGATACGCCAATAGCTCTTCACAGTACCGATCGAGAGAACCAGGATTTTGAAAATCGAAGTTCATATCTTAAAAGCTCATTAAGGTTAATTTTGTCAAACAAAACTTTTCCCATAAACGAATCGGTCACAATTAATTTCTACAACCATAGAAGAGGGAGCGAAGATCAATTTAATATATTTAGTAAATAAATGTTGTATATTCCCAAATTTTCATTCAGGAGAAGAATGTATACGTTCGGATGGGACATACATGATACACGCCTGATCATACTACATATGAAAACACGAACATCAATTTAATATTATAATGAAATATCAAAGTTTTTATTATATAAATCATTAATTAAAGAAAAATTACAAGGATTAGTTAGAACAAAGACAATTATAATTCTTACAAGAAAGGAATTTTTTGTTATTTTTTGAACAACGACCAAAACAATTAAAACAAAATTGTCTTGGGGTTTCGGTAGGGGGGATCCAATAGTATGAATTCGCTTCATTCTTGACCTCAGGTTCAATTTGAGGACTCAGACTCTTAGGTGAACAAAGACAGACCTTATTAGTACAATCTTGGACAATTTGGTTCATTTTATAACAATGAACAGCACATCTATAACAAAACTGTAGTGGACTAATATACTCTTCAGGTAACCTCAAATGTGTGTCGTATGAAGCCGCTTTGTTCTTTACCTCAAATTCAGTTTGAGGACTCTCAACCAGATTGGAAGAAATAAATTTCTCTTTTGAAGAATTAGAATTCGCCGTAATATTTGATACACCTATATAAAAAAAAAAAAATTGAATAGTGTAAACAATATACTATTAGAATTGTATAAAAATTATGTTTGTACGTAACCAAGAACAAACTTACATGATGAAACAATGGTTAGAAAAATGAGAAATATCTTCATTTTCTTTTAAAAGTACCGTGCTTTCAATATGCGTTTGCTACTAACTGTTTTGAGTTTTTGTTGTGAAATTAAAATGATAGAATATCATATTTATATGGTTCTTTTTTAAGTTACATAAGAGTTACCGTTCTCATCAGCCTTCTGTTATAAGATTGAGGTTAGAAAACTCCACTATTAATTAAAAAGTCAATATGAACGTATTATACAATAGTTAATGTTAGGACAATAAACACACATGCGTCACAAAACCGTTCACTTTAGTTTTATTCATGTAATCTTGCTGCAGATGTCATTCTCAAGATGATGCTGCTAGCTCTAGCTGGATCCATATATCTCTGCATCGAACTTCACTAAACTATATGCATATTATTTTTTCATAGTTTCACATATAACTTCATTGATACCGCCAAAATTATAATTTGCAATAGGCAATTATAGAGAGTTAATTTTAATGTAAAACGAAACTTTATTACAATAGATAGATAGATGGCTTGTACAGTACGCATCTTTAGGTTAATAAGATACTCATTTTGTTTCCAAACTTAATGGTTGAAATACATCAATCTTTCTGTCCTCACAGATAAGGGTATACTGACAAAGTGGGAGCCATCCGTCCAAGTTATACTTCCAAAGTAGTAGATGGAATTGCTCTTGTGAGTTGTGGAGACTGTCACTTCAAAGCTCAGCTTCTTGACGAAGGAGTTGAAGAACAGTATGTTGGGCGTTACGGTGATCTCGACACCCAAAGGAGGCTTAACGATGACCGTATATTTGGAGTCGATGGGTCCAACGTTGGTGACGGTTCTAGTGACCGTTACATCTCCATCGAGGAAAGGGATGGTTATTGACGGCAGATTAAGCTCGAGCATCGATGGCCTAGGACTAGGACAATGATACATACTACTTCTGTCTGCCATTTTTCCGATGGACGTCTCCTCGTACCCAGAAGCACATAGAAACCACAGGTAGTCTTCTGCGGATGCATCGTAGACAAGACCGGGGTCAGCTGCTTTGGTCGGGTTCACCAATCCTCCTCCAAAGTCAAACGGATCGGCTAGTTTCCCAGACAATCCGTCAGCGAAGATGGGTTCTCCATAAGGATCAGTTGTGGAAGCTTAATCAATTAAGGAAGGAGTCATTCATCAGATCACTATTTATTTACATCTAATTATCTAACATAATGTATGTAATTAAGGATTCCTTTTATAACTACGTACCTGTAGTGACGAGAGCGGAATGAATTGCTGCAGGAGACCAGTCACGATGAACCGCTCTGAGGAGCGCAACCACACCGGCGACCACAGGCGTGGACATTGACGTCCCGGACAGAGTAATGAACCCATTCTCGGCACCCGCTTTAGATGGAGTGCTAGCAGCCAATATAGCCACACCGGGAGCTGCTACATCAGGCTGCGAATATTACGTTGGTATGAGTTGATGAAATTATATAGAAAGAATTGGATATACATATGTTATATATAGAAACACATACAGGATTAAGTTTTTTATTTACCTTGAGAACGTATGGAGATATTGAATTGGGTCCTCTACTTGAGAACACAGCAACTTTAGTGGCTACAAGTGGACCAGTGAGTGTGATTGCAGAGCTTATCTTTATGGTAGGTGAGCTGTTATTAAAGAGAACAAAAATAAACAATCGTAACTGCAAATTAGAAAGTATATTATAAATGTATACCTGGTGGAACTTATGTAATTCATCATGGTGGCTCCTTGTTCATAGTCTATATTGACTATTATGGGGAAACCGACGACTTGATCCACACTATCATCTCTTGTGGAGGCAACGATTACAGCCTTCAATCCGAATCTGCTAATGTTTTCGAAATAATTATAATAATCAAATCCTTTACTTTCCTTCCAGAATACTAGCGCCACTTTTCCTTTTGCCGCACTTGTGATCTTGTAGAGGCTATCTACGTATATAAGGTCGGCTTGGATTTCCAATCCCTTGTACGGGCCTCGTGCCTACAAAGTAATACATTATATTAGGTCTCATGCAAGTGTATTTGTTAAAAAGGAGATGATAGTTAATTATATTACCAGTATAGTAACATTATTCCCTAAATGGAGTGGTGTAGGAAACCACCGGTCCAGCGAGGTTGCAGCCACTGTGATTACCCATGGCGCAATGTTGTCTAATGTGTAAGCTGTGGGGCCGTCATTTCCGCTTGCACATAGCACTGGGATACCCTTTGACATTGCGTGGAAGGCTCCAAATGTGATATCATTATCCTTGTTGGTTTCGGGGAGTAGTGGGATGGATTTTCCTAAAGATAGAGACATCACGTCCACCCCATCCTCTATGGCATCGTCCATGGCTTTAAGAATGTCCACAGCGGCGCATCCCCCATAGCCGACTCTTATCTGTTGGAAGTTGATTAATTGGTTAATCCTGCAAGTGGAGTAAACAAAGAGAAGAGTAAGAAGAGGATGAAGAGAAGAAGAAGCAAAGCGGACAAGAAGAAGAAAGTGTCGTGACAACAAAGGAGCCAGAGTCAACGACAAGGGAACAAGTCAACAAGGATGAAGAAGTTGGACTTGTGTGTTTTGTAATAAGGTGTTTGGGCCATAAGTGAATTAAGCCCAATGTGTTAAGTGGGTTTGGTTGTTTGTAGCATAGTAATTAGGTTAAGAGGAAGAAGTAGTATAAAAGAAATGTTATGTTGTAAGTGAACATTATCCAAGATATTATCAATGTAGAAGGTTAAGCATAAACGCTTCTTGGATCCTTTCACTCTACACCAACGAAAGTGAAACAAAGAGAGTGAAAGAGAGGAAGTGAGAGATCAAACCTTTGTGAGTAAAACAGAGGTCAAAGTAAGAATTCCAACATGGTATCAGAGCTGAAAGATCCCGGAGCCTGCATCAAGAAGAAAAGGGTGAGGCCGAGAGGGAGAAAAAGGCAGTCTAGGAAGAGACTGAAGAATAAGGGAAAGTGAGGGGATGTGTTCGGACCTGAAGCTTGGTTAGAGAAGACCAACGGATCCCAGAGAAAGGAAGAAGTGATATGCGGCTAGAGAAGCTGCTCAATGGAGGACCTGCAGCCAAGTGAGAGGCTGTGAGAGAGAAGAAGAAAGCTGTCGTAAGAGGAAACAGCAAAAAGAAAGAAGAGAAAGATGGAGCAGCTCATCACTGAGAGGTGAGCTGAGTGAAAGAGTAAAGATGGAGCAAACCTGAGACGGTGAAGCTCCACCACAGCAAAAAGAAAGAAGAGAAAGATGGAGCAGCTCATCACTGAGAGGTGAGCTGAGTGAAAGAGTAAAGATGGAGCAAACCTGAGACGGTGAAGCTCCACCACAGTTCAGGTCTGAGCCGGCGTCACAGAGAACACGTCAAGAGCCTGTGACCTGAGAAAGGCATGAGAGGGAGCTGTTTATTAGTGACAGATGAGCAGAGATGGAGCCTCCATGAAGTCGTTCATCACTGAGAGATGAACAGACCTGAAACAGAGAGGTGAAAGGTTAGTAGAAAACCAGAAACCTGAAACAAAGGAAGGAAGAAGCCTGCACAAGGAGAAGTGTAAGGCTGAGAAAGAAAAAAAAATAAGAGAACAAAGAAGAGCAAACTGAAACTGTCAAAGAAGAAAAGAAGGAAAAGGATGTGGTGACAAGAGCACCATCAGCTACCACAAACACTTTTACACCGTACCTTCAAGAGCATCCAAGAAGGCGAGGAGGTCTCTGGAAGAAGCTGTGGAGATAGTGGGGATGTGAAGACAGAGTTGTGGGGTGATTTCTTTTCTTGTTCTGACATGGTGAAGTGAAGCTTGAAGATGCTTGGTGAAGTTGAGGATCCATGTGGTTCTCCAACTGAAACAAGAAGAAGAATAAGAAGCCAGAGGTTAGAGAAAGACTAAAGCTAATGGAGGTGTAAGGAATCAAACAAACCAAATCGGGCAGAGCCGAGGTTGATGATTCGAGAAACCAAAAAAAGGCTAAGGTTAGAGAAAAACCTTTGCGAAAAAAAAAAAAAAAAAAAAAAAAAAAAAAGGAAGCTTGCAGCAGAGGAAGCTGAAGCAAAAGAGGAAGGGAGGCACCACAACAATGGTGTCAAAGAAGAGTGGGGCTGAAGCAGAGAAGAAGCTCAGTCACCGATGAAAGGAAGCTGCAGCCATGAAAGAAATTCTCATGAGGTTAGTGTGCATAAAACCAGTGTTCAAAGATCAACAATACTCAAATTCAAGAAGGATGGATTGAGAAAGAAGGTTGAGGCTGAGAACAAACCTATGAAGCATCAAACCAAGAGGGAGAATTTGTGGCTGAAGTTGAAATCAGAGAGGTATGCTTAAGTTTGGAAAAGTTTTTGATTATTCAAGTTGTGTTGGAGATTCTGGAAAAACCAAATAGACCGAGGTTAGAGAAAAGCTTTAGGTGATGGTGAAAAGAACCAAACAGACTAAAGTCAACCAAAGTGATGGTTTAGAGAATGGAAATGCACAACTTGGTGATCAATTAAGACTCAAAGTAAAGAAATGGAGAATGCATACCTGAGGTTGAGAGAACGACACAAGCTGCTGGAGAAACAGAGATCAAAGTAAACCAGAAGGAGGATGCTCACCTAAGAGTGAAAGGGAGCAACGAACTGGTTAGACAGAGAAAGATCAAATCTTAAACCAAACAGAAGAACAAAGGAGGCTTACCTAAGAGAGGGAGCTGAAGACGTGATCAAGAGTCACGTACAAGATGGTGATATCAAAGAGGACACCAAACAGAACAAGAGAAAGCTCACCTTAATGGGAGCTAGTGCTGATTGTAGAAGCACTGAGGAGAAGTTCACGGAAAAGCTTGAAGGAGAGACTTGCATATTACAAAGAGTAGCCACAAGGCTGACTGACCTGCAAGTGAAACAAATTGGTCTAGAAATTGATCAAATAGAAACATGGGGAGAATGCGAAGAAAATATGTCAAAGAGTTGACGAAGAAATTCGCAAACAGAACAAGAGGATGCTCACCTTAGAGGGAGCTGAAGCTTGTTGAAGCAACTAGCAGAGACGTGAGAAAGGAACTCACGGAGGAGGCTTGGAGAAGGCTGGCGGGAGTGTGAAGAAAACCCAAGAGCCTAAAGAACAAAGAAAACCAATTTCAGAGATTGGCAACAACAGCCGAGAGAGAATAAACGGTGAAAGAGTAGCAGAAGCAACAAGATTAAAGCCTTGAAGAGGTAAAAAAAATTGTTGTTGTGTGATAAACAGAAATTCACCAAGAGGGAGCAACACAGAAGAGATTGTGAAATCTGTCAAGAAGTGGCAAAGAAATTCGCAATCGAAGAAGCTGGATTTGAGTAGATTCAGTTGAAGAGGGAGACGAGTGATTCCACTCACAATAGCATCTGCAGAAGAGAAAAAAAAAAAAAAAAAAAAAACTAAGCGTGATATTGATGAGGACCAGAGAAGAATCGACTCTAAGAAAGTGAAGGCTCCAAAAGAAATTGGAGAAGTTGCGGTCATTAAAACGATGAGGGAGCCAGAGAATTCACCAGAGACTGGTGCCATTGTCGTGAAAAGGATCTGCACAATGAGGGGGCGAATCACCGGAGAAGAACAAGGAGCATGGGATTCAAATCCCTAATTTTTGGATTTTGGGGATTAACCAAATGAATCAAGAGGGAGTGTTGGAAGTTGATTAATTGGTTAATCCTGCAAGTGGAGTAAACAAAGAGAAGAGTAAGAAGAGGATGAAGAGAAGAAGAAGCAAAGCGGACAAGAAGAAGAAAGTGTCGTGACAACAAAGGAGCCAGAGTCAACGACAAGGGAACAAGTCAACAAGGATGAAGAAGTTGGACTTGTGTGTTTTGTAATAAGGTGTTTGGGCCATAAGTGAATTAAGCCCAATGTGTTAAGTGGGTTTGGTTGTTTGTAGCATAGTAATTAGGTTAAGAGGAAGAAGTAGTATAAAAGAAATGTTATGTTGTAAGTGAACATTATCCAAGATATTATCAATGCAGAAGGTTAAGCATAAACGCTTCTTGGATCCTTTCACTCTACACCAACGAAAGTGAAACAAAGAGAGTGAAAGAGAGGAAGTGAGAGATCAAACCTTTGTGAGTAAAACAGAGGTCAAAGTAAGAATTCCAACATTATCCAACAGACTTTGTAAACGGCAATGCGGGCACTAGGCGCCCCACCTCTTGCCGTCCCCACTCCGAAAACTGTGTTGCTCACATTTGGGACGAAGGCACCTCCCGCTATGGAGGCAACGTGAGTCCCGTGCGCCTCGCTATCCCTTGCAGACATGTACTCTTTCTGCTCGATGTAGTCAGATGTTATACCTTCTGTTTTGTTCTTCTGGATGTGGCTCTGTCTGTAGTAACGGGCTCCGATTAGTTTCTTGTTGCAGTGTTTTTCGGACTCAAATCCTTCACCGTCAACGCACTTTCCTTTCCAACGTGCGGGGATCGGTCCTAACCCTCTGTCGTTGAACGACTCTGATTCGGGCCACACACCTGCGGACACATTTACAAATATTAATCATTATCTGAAACTATTATACATATATACTTGAAGCTATATAATATCAAAAGAAGATATAATTTTCACCTGAGTCAAAGACGCCTATGATGACATCCTCACCCATTTTGGCATCAAGGAGAAGCTGTTTTGGAGTGCTTTCGTAAAGCCCTAAGTAGTCGAAGGTTCTTGTTGTTTGCATCTGGTAGTAATGATTCGGCGTCACTTGAACTACGTCAGGATGCTCTGCATATACATAGTTTTGAAGACAAAAACTGTCAACTACGCTCTTATAATAGAATTTGTTTTGTAAATACTTTTACTGTTTTATATGTACCTGAAAGTTTTTTCGCTTGCCAATCAGTCATATGGGCAGCAAAGCCTGAGAAGCCATGTCGATAACTGTATATCATGGATCCCTTGCATCTTTTTCGCTGTAACAGTAGTATAACCACAAAACGATCGAGTTAGTTTATGTATGGTACTTAATTATATATATCCAACAACTTTTAATTTCTTGTGTCTAAAGATTTGGGGCTTGTGGTACCTTCCAAACAATGATGCTAACATGCCGATATGTGAAGCAGTAACGAGATCCGGATGACTGTGCTCTACTGCTCCGAGGTAGACTATGTAAACCTATACATGTAATACATGTTAGTAATTCCTTCGCCCAATCTTTTTGCCCTTATTGTGAAATTAAGAAATAACGTAAGTACGTAACTGTGTCATATTATATTCATATATTACCTTAGTCTGATCTTCAGAGGCTCCTCCTACCGCAGCACTAACCACCACGACACTGATCAGTGAGAAAACCCACCATGGGACTTGCGAGATCATGTTTAGCTTCAAGTAAAAAGCCACGTATTAATAATAAGAAAACCGATTGAACAGCCATGGAGACCATAGAGAAAGAAAAAAACTAAAAAATTAATCCCATACGACGTAACAGCCGAGAAATAATTCATTCATAGTTTTTTAAGACTTCGAAGTAAAAAGCCACATATTAATAAGACTTCAAATTGTGTAATGAAAAATTTATTTTCCTAAGAAAATCATTACCTTGGAAATCTTCACTGCAAGCTCTCTTGTAAATCTCTCTGCAATAACAACAAGAGAATTTGTGTCACTTTTTCATTTGAGAAAAACTATAAATAAAAAAAATTGGTAAGAAACATAAATTGTAATTCATATAGATGGAAAATTAAGTATGAGTTACCTTAGACTCGAGTAGAAAGTTGTGGTTTGCGACAGATGGAAGAGCAACTATATATATAGGGAGATTGGGGGCAGTAGTAACTTTGAATATAACACAATGCACGTATTGAATAAAAAGAAAACGATATTTTATTCTTTTGGATTTCCGTCGAAAATTTGCATAAATAAGAATTCTTTCTATTAATTGAAAGAGTGGGAAGAGCCTAGGTTGTGTAGTTTTTGATTTAATGTAGTAAATTTTAAATGTTACGAAAAGTCAACACGCAAAAAAAAAAAAACTTTGCTCGCTAAATTTACTAGCACTTGGCAAAACAAATCAAATGACTTTTACTCTGTATGTAAATTTTACGAATAATGCAACTTTTCTCACGACTTTTTTTCAAATTTATGCTAATCCAATCCTCTTCAAAATGTATTGCCAAACTGACACGATCCAAGTCTATTTAGCTTCTTTTTTCTTATTTTTTTTTGTCATTAGCCTTGAATGGATATATACATATAGATATTACACCCATTAAAAAAGAAAACTTGAAAGGACAGACTAAATTATAATTAAAAATAATCAATTTAATATGTGAACACTCATATATAGTCTTAAGAGATACTATTATCATAAAAAAAAAACCCTTTTGAGGATATTAGAAAGTAGAAACAACAACAAAAAAAACCATAATCCTAGGAGCCGTGATATCTGTGTTCTCTAAAATGGAAAAGCAAGCATTATTATTCTTTTGTTAACTGGCTACTATCGTAGATAGCTATATATATATCAGTGGTTGGCACGTTAAGAAAAAATAATCAGTATATATTTTCAAAGCGTCGAGACAAAACTGAACTTTAAGTCTACAAGAAAAGCCTCAGACTCTGCTCTGCTCTGCTACTAGGTATTATTGACGCTGCTAATGCAACTGCAAAAAAAAGAGAATTTAACTCTGCAAAATATATATATATATATATGTAAAAATAAATTTATGCCATGATTTCTCTAGCTACCATCGATCTGTTACAAGATTTCCTCTTTTGAATGCTGATATCAGCATATTTAATTGTACCCAACGTTATTTTAGGGTGTTGATGATGATAACCACAGGTAAAGTTAACATAAAGCTTGATTTGTATTTGTTGATTGTTGTCTTATTGTCTCTTTCGAGAAACCTAACTTGAAGTTGCACCATCATTACATATCTATCGTTTGAGGTCTTACGTATATAATGTATTTGTTGTCTTAATGTCTCTTTCGAGAAACTCAACTTGAAGTTGCACCATCATTACACATCTATCGTTTGAGCTCTTACGTATATAATATTAAATGCATAGAATAGGAAAGTGAAAGGTTCGGAGATATATAGGGTGGAAGATGATGACTTCTTTAGTGTAAAATGATAAACGGGAAAAAGAGAGAGGTTCAAAGGCGAGATTAGAATGCACATGGCCTCTCATGACTCATCAAAATTCATATGCTCTTTTTATTATTTGTCCATATCCTTTATAATTTCTATTTTGCTAACCTTTCCCTTGTTTCGATGTACTTTCCTTTTATGGTTATTTGTTCTGCTATACGCATACGACGCCCCTCTTCACAATGCAAAGTCAAATGCGAGAATTACCATTTTTTATATTTTAGTTCTATATTTCGTTACTTTACCTTAATTTTTCATGATCGCATTGAGGTCGTAAACTTATATTAGAGTTAATTGTATACAGTTTTAGTTTATAAACTTAACCGAAATACCGATTATACTTGCAAGTTGCAACATTCCTATATTTAATGTTACTGATTAATAATTTTAGAGGCTTTATAATTATGAAAGCTAGCTAACTAATGTATATTGACATAACAAAATAATACAGTATATTTTTCCGTAAATTATATTAAACTCGGGCTTGACTACAAGCTTCCAACTCAAAACCAATTGGTAATGAGTAGAGAGGCTCTAACCCTTTATATATTACTTAAATTCCTTCACATCTTTTCCGATGTGGGATATTTTACACTAACACCCCCCCCTCACACTCAGGCATGACCATTTGATGCGTGAGCATATGTGGGAACAACATCCACGGGGTGGCCCAACAATCAACCTGCTTTAATACCATATTAAACTCGGGCTTGACTACGGGTTTCCAACTCAAAACCAATTGGCAATGTGTAAAGAGGCTCTAACCCTTTATATATTACTTAAATTGCTTCACATATTTCCGATGTGAAATATTTTACACTAACAAATCACAAACAAAATAAACTACTATTTCAAGAAATCGTTAATTTACTATGTCTCGTGGATACGAAAAGTAAACAAAAGAAAAAAGATACCCGTGGACAAAATTAAAATATTGGTATGATATGTTTCAAAATTGATATGAAAATATTGGTATATATATGAAAGAGATATGAAAACACGAACATCAATTTAATATTTTAGTAAATAAATGTTGTATATTCCCAAATTTTCATTCAAGAGAAGAATGTATACGTTCGGATGGACATACATGATACACACCTGATCATACTAAAATATATATGAAAACACGAACATCAATTTAATATTATAATGTAATATCAAAAATTTATTAGATAAATCATTAAAGAAAAATTACAAGGGTTAGTCAGAACAAAGACAATTATAATTCTTACAAGTAAGGAGATTTTTGTATAGTGTTTGAAACAAAAATTAGATAATGCATAGGCGATAAGGCGAATACAATGATTATGGTTAGGAGTACATTGGCGAATACAAGGGTGATTATGGTTTTATATACGGGTGAGGCTTGATCTAAACACAAACTAAAGGCTTTGGATCTTCTTTGGGGCGAGCTAAACTTTCTTGGTAGAATAGGATCCAAGCCTTAGAAGTGATGGCAATAGGGTGGTAGTTGAAGTAGCTTGCTAGAATTACCGAGGAGTAACTCTTGGCCAAGGGTCGCCTATGGCCGAAATAACCCCTTTACCACTTTATATTCCGATCTAAATAATCATGAATTTTCGTATATTTAGGAGCAATTGGGGCAAAAACCAAGGCATAAGATATATATAAAGCTGGCCGTAACAGAACAGGTGGATCCCCTCTCATATGAAGTCTATGATCATGAAGATGAAGAGTTCCACACAAAGTTTGTAACCAGCTTAACACTGAAATAAAAGAAACAGACCTAAATTTGAAGAAGGTAATGACAACCGGTATATACCATTGTAGCGATTCAATTCGGGAGTGATGTTCCATCCATAACCTAAGCGAGGCTAGGAGAACACATTTGCAGGTCTTCATAGAGTTGTTGGAGGTTGATAGAAGGTCGGGTTTGGTTGAAGGCAGATCATGATCATTTTGGTTGAAGAAAAATTGGGCACAAGGTTCAAATAAAAGATGAGCCGGGTTTGGTTACAAAATATCAAAAATATAAAACCCTAAATCTTTAATGAAAACAAATAAACAAATCAGGACCCTGTGCATTTGCGCTGCTGGCACTACCCCTAAGCAGGGTCTATTACAAAATATCAAAAATATAGAACTTTAAATTTTTAATGAAAAAAAATAAACAAATCAGGACCCTGTCCATTTGCGCTGCTGGCACTACCCCTAAGCCAAAACTGTCAAGGATCATCAGGGTTTTGGTCTCAAAAGAATTGGCCAGAGTTGAGTTTGGCGACAGTGTTCTAAAAAGATAGCCACAAGACCATTGCAACGAGTAACGAGTTTAATTTCCTTCCCGTGTGATGTCTTCGGTCACGTAAGTCAGAAGAAACAAACATTGAGATGGACTGAATTAATGAATGGTCCAGCTATGTTCCCTTACCTGATCGATGGAACAGTGAGAAATCATCCGCATTTCTTTTTGGGAAATCCGATGAAGTTGGGCCAAAGCCCGTTTGTCTCTACCTCCCAATTTTTCTTTTCTTTTCTAATTATTGGCAACAAATAAACTTTAATAAATTATGTAAAGTAAAATTCAATTTACGATTGTTTTTTTAACTTCCTTTATCATATGTTTTGGAAAACGAATTTGGTTTACAAAGAAAAAATGATATTAACTTGATTGTTTAGATCATATTGTTGGCATATTGATATGATTTTTATTATTATTAGATCAATACAAATGATGCTTTCTACGTGTTAGTCTGACCATTATGATTGAGCGATCCGTTGTTCATCAGTCATCAGCTCATGTCTTTTTATTTTCTTCTTCATGTGCCATGTGGCAAGTTATATAAGTAAGCTCTAAAAACTTAAATCTCGTTTTATTTTAAGAAAACTTAAGTAGAAGCAAAGTGCAAAATGCATGTCATAAAATGCTGACTTTTTTTGAGTTTAGAAATGAACAAGGCTCGGTTGACAAAATTAAATAAAATGATCAAGGCTCAATCGAGCGGAACACAGGTACAGAGAGGACAATCAATTTTGGGTAAGCCATGTTGGGAACATTACTTTTCAAATTGTCTTGGAATATATATATATATATATTCAACTACTATTTTAAAGTTAATGTCTTTTTCTACGTAACATCATCATCAAAATTTTATAATTTGCTTCCGAGTGCAAATAATGGAATAATTGCAATAGAATGAATCATTCATGTTACATTTCTTTTTTTTTTAATCTCAAAGTAATTTGAGTCGAATTTTATATATCATAAATAAATAGATACCGTTATATATACGAAAAACGGCTTTTTCATATTTGAGCAATTTTAGTATGTTCGATTCATACATCGGATTATTGAATGTGCGAAAATACACATAGACTTTTAAAAAATTGATTTCATACTTGTGTTTATGATTTTGTACTACAATATGCAAAAACATGATTAATTAGTAACTCTGATAAACTCATTGTTATGTCAATATGACATAAAATTTATATATACAATAAAACAACGTCGTTTTATTCTTTCGAATTGAAAAAATAAGTTACATGCTAGGCTCGAATTGAAAAAATAAGTTACATGCTAGGCTCTGAATCGCAAAGGCAAACATCCTTTAACATAGGTGCGTGCTTTCAATGTTGTATACACAAATTTCCCAGGTCAATGGTGTTGAAGACATGTATTATACTATAATATTGTTGTAGACATCTAAGACTATTTTAACGAAGTTTCAAAGAACCAACAAACTCTTTGTAAGAATGCTAAGAAGCTGGTAAATGATTCAGATTGTTTTAAAACTAATAATTTATATTATGCAGATTTTTTTATTGATTGAATTGTATGTAAATAGATATTAAATAATGTTGTTTTAAAAACAAAAATTGAATGATTTCTTAATTTGTGTGTCAAAATAAACAAAAATAAACTAAAATTAAGCTATAGCAAATAAAAACTTTTAAATAGGTAAAATATTTTAAATTTGATTAATGCTTTCAATTATATAACAAAAAAAAGTTTAATAGAACTCTCACAAATTGTTTCAATTTCTGAAATCTGAAATTTTGAGATCTCTTATATAATCATGTAGTGGCTTTGCATCTCCAATGGCGTTGAATTGATCATCTCTCGATACTGGAATTCAGATTTAAAGATGAAAATCATGTTTAAACTCAGATACATTAAACAGGACGTTGTGAACGACTACAACACTCTCTTACCAAAAAAAACTACTATTTGATTTAAAAACTCAATTTTACCTCGTTCGATCAAGTAATTTTCTAAAAACTAATGTCACAAAAAAAATGTTTTCTAAAAAAACAAATCATTCAGTTAATATTTAAATTTTGTTAAATTTAGTTGATAATGGAAGACAGTAAAATATATATCTGAACAGAACCCAAACATACAAATCTTAAAAGTTAATATTAAAGTAACATATGGAGTGTATAAATATAATCATTTGAATTTTGGTCTTATAAAGAAGGGAAAACATGTAAATACGCTAAATTAACCTAAAACAACTAATGTTATATTAATTTAGTTATTTTGCTAATTTAAACGTTATCCGCTACATTTATTTATTTATTTATTATCATTTGTAGCCTAAAAAAAGTTATTTAAATAAAAAGGCACTCTCTCTACCGATTTCTTCCAATCCAAAATAAGATTTCTCAATTTTGGATATTTCAATCTTTGTTTGTATCTTCCCCTTATATTTAATATATCAACACAAACAAAGGTTTCAGTCTTGTTTTGTTTTGCCTTCCCCCCTCCTCCTCCTCTTGCTTCTTCTTCTTCTTCTTCCCTTGAATTTTTTGTTTTTTTTTGTTATACATAACGACTTGGGGAATACCTCCTCTTGTAGATTTTTGTTATCAATTAATGGAAAACAATCAGCAGCGAAGCAGATTCAGAAAAATTTGTGTCTTTTGCGGAAGCCACTCTGGTCACAGAGAAGTTTTCAGTGATGCTGCTATCGAACTCGGCAATGAACTCGTTTGCTCTCTATCTCTCTTTCCTTTGATTGCTTATCTTTTGGTTTCTGTGATTTAAAAAGTATGAACCTTTCTTAAAAATCAATACTTTTTTTTTTTTGTAACAGGGCAGATTTTACTTGGTTTTTGAATGTCAAAATACGAACTTTTTAGTTTACTTGTTCATTCAGATGACTTTTACACAATGGGTTTGGTTGATTTTATCTGTGCTTGCGTCTTTTGTTAGCTCTTGTGGGTTTTGGGAGTTAATCCTTGTTTGTTGACTCTTTTTGTCATTTGAAAAGTTGTGACATTTCCTTGAGTTTTTGGAAATAGGTCTTCCTCTGTTTTCTGATTGTGTTTGTCTTCGTTTGTGTGATTGGATTTTGGAATTGTAGGTGAAGAGGAAGATAGACTTGGTTTATGGTGGAGGAAGTGTTGGCTTGATGGGTTTGATATCCAGGAGAGTCTATGAAGGTGGTTTCCATGTACTCGGGTTAGTTTTAAGAGTCTCCAAACAGGCGTTGTAACTCTCTCAATCTCCTTCATTTCCAAACTTCTCTGACTGGATTCTCTTGTGATTGCAGGATCATTCCCAAAGCTTTGATGCCTATTGAGGTATGTATCTTTTTTCCCCTAGGAAGTAGCAAACTTGGCTGGAGTTTTGAAGTTTTATCTAATGATGAATCATGTATACATTTGTTTGCAATACTAGCTCTTGGTCCTTGTCTGCGTTCATAAGATTTAAGATCAGGAGAGACACAGTGTTGTTGATTTTTGTTTGTAGTTAAATATGAGGTTTGTGAGACCTTTTTCACCTCAATCTCATGACTTGGATTTCATCAGATATCTGGTGAGACTGTGGGAGATGTAAGAGTTGTTGCAGACATGCACGAGCGAAAGGCTGCAATGGCACAAGAAGCTGAGGCCTTCATTGCACTCCCTGGTGAGAAAATGTCTTTACTACTTAATTCCAGCAAGTTCTAAAATTGAAAGTTTTGGTCTTGATAATCACGGGTTATATCGTTACAGGAGGTTACGGAACAATGGAGGAGTTGCTGGAGATGATAACATGGTCACAACTTGGTATCCATAAGAAGACGGTATTCTAAAATGTCCTTTACTCGGTCGTCGAAGAAGTAGGCTACTAATACCTCTGCTGATTCGTTTGACATTGTTTCTGCAGGTTGGTCTATTGAATGTTGATGGATACTATAACAATTTGCTTGCTTTATTTGACACTGGTGTCGAAGAAGGGTTTATCAAGCCAGGTGCACGTAATATTGTGGTTTCTGCTCCAACAGCCAAAGAGCTTATGGAGAAGATGGAGGTACATTAACTTGGCCTTCCCTTTTTCTTCTTGTTATAAGGTTCTGTATCCACTTCTATCTTATAGAGAAGAAATTAATGGTTATCTCATAGTGAGCACAATCTCCTTGATGCTAGACATGTTTGGTATTATAGTGTAAAACATAGTCTTGGTAGGAGTATGTTTAAATTGCAGAGTCCACCAATATTGTTTCTGAAAATTTTCATATTCTTGTCAGGAATATACTCCTTCGCACAAGCATGTTGCATCGCACGAAAGCTGGAAAGCCGAAGAACAAGAAAACAAGCAGCAATAAAAGCACTATTATTGTTAGCATATGCTACTTTCATTTCAAGTTTAGTCTCTGATTTATTTGCAGAATCCACAATGTGTATAAGAAAAACTCAAATCTTGTTGCAATATGAAACAGCACATTGGGTCCCCAATATGAAAATGTTGCTGATTATGTTAGTTTAAGTTTGGTATTTTGGGTAAAGAACCAAAAAAAAACATTTCGGTTGTTATGTTAAAATATTTTTGGTTACCCCCAAAGAAAGAAAAGAGGAATCTTTTTGATTGTGGGTGATGCAGAAAAGTCCCACAAGTGTCGTGTCATAGTGAATGTCCATTAAGATAGGAGTGTGGTCCCTTTAGGTTTGTTTCATTCGATGGTGTTGGATATGGGTTTCACCCAGCCTTAACAGGCTTTCCTATAGGCCCGTTATCGAAATAGTCACCCCGAAGTCTAGGAGCGAAGTCTGACCAAAACCCATTTGCCGGGCCGACAAAGCTTCCAGAAGGCCCAATTGAGACGGACAGCCCAGCAAGTGACGGCCCGAATAGGAACGATCACCGACTTAGCTCAAAAGACAATCCCACATCGACCCCGAGGCATAAAATGGAACGTCCCATCAGCTATAAATAAGGAGAGAGCGACTTGCAGAAGAGGGGCACGTCTAGCAAGAGTCAGGAAATAATCCGATTCTAAAGCTATAGTTCAGTTAGTCATTTTGAGAAATACAATTCTCTGTAATTCGCCGATCGGCTTATAACGGTTATATTGTAGTTCGACGATCTTTGACTATCTAAATAAAAGTTCCTTGTTTCGTCCCTTTATTCTATCACTCCGAGCTAGTAGATACATTAGATCAACATTTGGTGCGCATCCAGGGAAATCAACAAGGAAAGCTTTTGAAGAAAGTCCAACATCGACGGAGTACATCTCGAACAATGGCAGAAAGAGAAACGACGGGCAGTGACGGATATGTGGCGGACACACCGGATCGCGTCCAGCAAGCCCAAGAGGAGCTTCCAATACCGCCGACCCGGCCCCCGACAACGCCGAACGGCTCAATCGGAGAAGGTACCAGCGCCCTTGACATAGGAGCACTAATGAGAAGCATCCTGGAGAAGATCGACGCCCAGGACAGAAAGACAGAGGAACGATTCGCCACTCTCTCCAGCGTCTGTGCAAAACTACAAGAAAATGCCGAACATCCGGATGGCGCTAATAGAGCCAATCCCAATAATGCCGATCAAAACCAGAGCGGAGATTTGGCCGAACTCAAAAGCCAAATGAAAGATGTCACAAGCAAGTTCCACCAAGCAACCAGCGCGGCACCTGATGTAGACCATATGTTGGAACAATCCCAGAAAACGCCATTCACTGCACGAATCCGTAGAGTCGTCGTTCGTCCCGATTGCAAAATAAAGCACTTGCCTCCATATAAGGGAGATTCGGACCCGACCCATCATTTGACATCCTTCGAAATTGCAATTCATCGTTGCGAGTTTTCCCCGGAGGAGCTAGATGCCGGAAAATGCCAGCTTTTCATCGAAAACCTGAGCGGCGATGCCCTCGGCTGGTTCTCCTCTCTGCCGCCCGACTCAATCGACAGCTTCCGTACACTTTCGCTGACCTTCTTGAAGCAATACTCGATATTGGCCGTCCCCACCGCGACAATCGCCGATCTCCACAATATCGAACAAGGGGAGCATGAGCCGTTGCGAACATTTATGGATAGGTTCAAAAAAATTGCCACACAGGTAAAAGCACCCCATAGCGTCTCTCTTGCAGCCCTTCACAAGGCCCTGTGGTACGAATCCGCGTTCCGAAAGGATCTCAAGTTGAACAGGTTCCCGACTTTCCAAGATGCCCTCCATCGAGCGGGAGTCCACATTGAATTGGAAGAAGAAAAAGTCATCTACGACAAAAAACGTGCTTCTACCGGAGCTCAGACGCCGACGGGCAAAGCAAAAGAGGTATACCACGAACCTCGCCAACACCTCGACAAAGAATACCTCGCGGACAGTAAGAAGCGCGGCGCAACGTACCTCGTCAATAACGCCCTGCCAACCTCTGCAATCAGCTCATCAGCTATAGTACCGACAACCCCACCAAAAGGGACAAGAGAAGAGCCTGACCATAACTTGTATTGTGAATTACATGAGTACACTGGACACTCTACGCAGTCTTGCAGACATTTGCAAAATGCGCTGCTCGGCAAATACCTCAACGGCGAGGTAAAAGTGGAGCTACGCCAGTTCAGGAGCAATGCCCCGCGAGGGCGAGGTCGAGGACGTCATGGGCATCAAGGACGAGGCCCAAACAACCACTTCAACAATGGACCAGCGCCGAATAACCAGCCCCCAGCTGGCAACCAGGTGGGAGGACAAGAAAACCAACCGGCCGACGCGCCACCACCTCCAGCCCGTCGTAGAATTAATGTCATACGAGGAAGCCTACCGTACGACCCTAACTGGCCTCGCACCGTATATCCCACCCACAGCGTCGAGAGAGCCGAACGCGATTGGTTACCTGACAGAACACCTATATGCCAATCGTACTCTCCGATCGTGTTCGAACAAGGGGACATTACTGAGCATCGAACTTCGTCCACTGGACCTGTCGTTATTGAAATAAACATCGGAGATTGCTTAGTCCCGGATGTGTTGGTCGATACAGGAAGCTCTGTAAATGTCATCTTCCTGAGGGCGCTCCCTCAGATAAAAGCCGACCTGCATCTGACCATGCCCGAAGTGCAAACCTTGACTGGTTTCGACGGGTGCTCTCTTACCTCTTTAGGAACGGTCATGTTCCCAATGAGGGTCGGTGGTACAGTTCACCTCTTTGACTTCGCAGTCGTCGATCGTCCAAGCACGTATAATGCCATCCTAGGGACGCCCTGGCTCCATAAAATGAAGGCCGCGGTGTCAACCTACCATCAGTGCGTTAAATTCCCAACGGAGTTTGGCACCTACACCCTCTACGCCGACCCGACAGCGACCCAATGGCCGCCCGTCGCCGTGTTGACATGATAATGGGAGGATTGACAGCATGCAGGGACTCCGTACGTTCAATTCGCGACTACGTAAAGGCCGGCACAGCTGCGGTCTGGCCAGTTAAAGTCCCACCCTTCATACCTCCGATCACGTTCACAGCGGACGACTTGGTTGGAGTCAATTTCCCGCACAACGACCCTCTCGTCATCGAATTACACGTTGGTGAGAGCGAAGTGACGAGGATTATGGTCGACACAGGGAGCTCCGTTAACGTAATTTTCAGAGATGTCCTCGACAAAATGGAGGTCAATAATAGGGAAATCAAACCGTCGATCAGGCCGCTTACCGGGTTCGATGGAAATTACATGATGACATCCGGCACAATCAAGCTGCCAATCTACGTGTCCGGCATACCTTCGTGGCACAAGTTTGTGGTGGTCGACAAGCCGGCCGTTTATAACATCATCCTCGGATCCCCCTGGATTCACGACATGCAGGCCGTCCCGTCCACTTATCATCAATGCGTAAAGTTCCCCCTGTCCGGCCAAATATTCACAATCAAAGGTAATCAAGGGGACGCTAGGAACTGCTTCGTAATCGAATGCAAGCTACGGAAGGCCGCCGATTTATAGCAATCACAGCAAGCGCTGGACGAGCTGCCAGCGCCTAGCCCCGAGGAAATTCCAAGTCACCACCTGCTTGACGAAATCAATATCGACGAGAGTGACCCAAAGCGGTGCGTTGGGATCGGCGCTGATCTCGACCCGGCAATAAGAATTGAGTTGATCCAATTCTTGAAGGACAACATTTCCACCTTTGCTTGGTCTTTTGATGATATGGTTGGAATCAGCATGGACGTCACAAGTCATGAACTTAACGTCGATCCCACTTATAAACCTGTCAAGCAGAAGCGTCGGAAGCTCGGACCCGAACGATCTAAAGCAGTAAATGACGAGGTCAAAAATTGTTAGATGCCGGATCAATCATGGAAGTCAAGTATCCTGAGTGGCTAGCAAACCCGGTGGTGGTTAAGAAGAAAAACGGGAAGAATAGAGTCTGCATCGACTTCACGGATCTCAATAAAGCCTGCCCCAAGGATAGCTACCCGCTACCACATATTGAGAGACTTGTCGAGGCCACGGCCGGCAATGCATTACTCTCCTTCATGGACGCCTTCTCGGGATATAACCAAATACTGATGCACACCGACGACCGCGAAAAAACCGCCTTCATTACAGATCAAGGCACATTCTGCTACAAGGTAATGCCGTTTGGTCTGAAAAACGCGGGGGCCACCTATCAACGTCTCGTCAATAAGATGTTTGCCGACCAGTTGGGAGTAACTATGGAGGTGTACATCGACGATATGTTAGTCAAATCTGCGAGCGCAAACGATCATGTCGAGCACCTGCGAAAGTGTTTTCATACACTGAATAAGTATAACATGAAACTCAACCCGGCAAAATGCTCATTCGGCGTAACGTCAGGAGAATTTCTAGGGTACATCGTCACAAAAAGGGGAATAGAGGCAAACCCGAAGCAGATAAAAGCCATACTCGACATGCCCTCGCCGCGAAACAAGCGCGAAGTCCAACGCCTGACTGGCAGGATAGCAGCCTTAAACCGATTCATTTCGCGGTCGACCGACAAAAGCTTGCCGTTCTACCAACTGTTGCGATCGACGAATAAAGCGTACGAATGGACCAACGAATGTGAACAGGCGTTCGTCGAATTAAAGACTTATTTAACCACCCCTCCCATACTTTCAAAGCCCGAAGAGGGAGAAAAGCTCTACCTATATATCGCCGTTTCGGGTCGGCAGTTAGCGGGGTATTAGTCAGAGACGACCGAGGCGAGCAAAAGCCTATCTTTTACGTCAGCAAGACCCTCGACGGGGCCGAGTTGCGTTATCCGAACTTGGAAAAATAGCGTACGCCGTGGTAATTTCAGCTCGTAAGCTCAGACCCTATTTCCAGTCGCATACAATCGCGGTCTTGACCAACCAACCTCTGCGCCAAATTCTCCATAGCCCGGGACAATCAGGCCGCATGGCGAAGTGGGCAGTCGAGTTGAGTGAGTACGATATCGAATATCTGGTCGAACTTGCATGAAGTCTCAGGTTTTAGCGGATTTCATTGTCGAGCTGCCTCAACATTTCACCTCTCCGACTTCAAACGAGGAAAACTGGTATTTGTACGTCGACGGAGCCTCGTCACAAC
This sequence comes from Camelina laxa, assembly GCA_024034495.1. Lineage (NCBI taxonomy): Eukaryota > Viridiplantae > Streptophyta > Magnoliopsida > Brassicales > Brassicaceae > Camelina > Camelina laxa. The sequence goes on from CM043881.1 coordinate 4,485,351, forward strand.
ACGGATCAGGAATCGGGATCCGTCTGACATCCCCCACCGGAGAGGTCGTCGAGCAGTCGTTCCGCCTCAATTTCGCAGCCACCAACAATGAGTCAGAGTATGAAGCCTTACTCGCCGGAATGAGACTCGCAGCAGGGATCGGCGTAAAAGGCTTCACGCTTACTGTGATTCCCAGCTCGTCGCCAGTCAATACAATGGCGAGTACGGCACCAAGTGCGCCCGCATGGACGCATATCTGAGAATAGTTAAGGAGCTCGCACAAGAGTTCGATCACTTCGTGATCGACAAAATACCTCGAAGCGCCAATGCTCCCGCGGACGCTCTGGCCGTCCTAGCGTCAACCTCAGATCCGGACTTACGCCGGGTAATCCCCGTCGAAAGTATTTCAGTAAGTAGCATTGATGCCGGGGCACAAGTTAACATCATATCTGCCAACCCGGAGGAATATGCCGACCTCGACGCTGAGACTCAACCTAACCATGAGGCTGAACCCGTCGCCGAGCCGGCTGACTGGCGCCAGGAAATACGTCAGTACATCACTGGAGGAGTAGTCCCGGCGGACAAATGGCAATCTCGGCGCCTTAAAAAGAAAGCGGCACAGTACGTTATGGTCGAGGGACGCCTTTACCGTTGGAGTGCGGCCGGCATATTACTACATTGCATCTCAGCAGAAGAGGCCCAGCAAGTAATGCAGGAAACGCATGAAGGAGCCGGGGGAAATCATTCCGGCGGACACGCCCTAGCACTAAAAATCAGAAAGCATGGAATATACTGGCCGACCATGGTCGGCGACTGCGAACAGTTCGCCACGAAGTGCGAAAAATGTCAGAGACATGCGTCAGACATACACGCTCCGGCAGAATTACTCTCAACGACAACAGCGCCGTACCCGTTCATGAGATGGGCAATGGATATCGTTGGACCACTACCCGCTTCGCACGGCAAAAAATTTCTTCTTATATTGACTGACTACTTCACCAAGTGGGTTGAAGCTGACTCTTATAAGAAAATCCAAGCGAACGAGGTCCAGAATTTTGTGTGGAAAAATATAATATGCCGACACGGATTACCTTACGAAATCGTAACGGATAATGGGTCGCAATTCATATCAAAGAAATTCGACGATTTCTGCGCAAGTTGGCGCATCCGGCTCAGCAAGTCAACCCCGAGGTACCCTCAAGGGAATGGCCAGGCAGAGGCGACCAACAAGACGATCTTAAATGGCTTAAAGAAGCGACTCGAAGAGAAGAAAGGCCTTTGGGCTGACGAGCTAGATGGCGTATTATGGTCCCACAGAACAACTCCACGAAGAGCATCAGGACAAACACCCTTTTCGTTAGCTTACGGCCTGGAAGCAATGGCACCAGCCGAAGTAAGCGTCGGCAGTTTACGCCAAACCATGCTAGTCAAGGATGCCGAGCTAAATGATGAAATGCTCTACGACAGCCTCGACGAGATTGAAGAACTACGAGATCGCGCTTTGCTCCGAATTCAGAATTACCAACAGGCGGCAGCCCGTCACTATAACAAAAAGGTCAACCTGCGATCTTTCGACGAGGGAGACCTCGTTTTACGCAAGGTATTCGAGAATACCACCGAACTCAATGCTGGAAAACTTGGTGCGAAATGGGAAGGGCCATACCAAGTGTCCAAGGTCGTCCGCCCCGGCGTCTACGAGCTAATTACTATGTCCGGCGAGGCAATCCCGCGGTCCTGGAATGCTGGCAACCTTAAACGCTATTTCTATTAAGAAGTTTATATGTTAGGCATATTTCTATTTCCACTTAAGAGTGTTTAATATCTATGTAATCTGAACTACGGTCGGCTTGATCCTCCTTTAAAAAAAAAAAAGGGAGGTACGTAGGCAACCTGAAAAGGTGCAGCCACTACTTATGAATGCAATTTTCTTTGGTGAATCTCTGCGCCTCTTTATTCAGGCATACTGACTTGCAAAAATTGACAAATATCGTACAAGCAACAACGAGTAAAAAAAAAAAAGGGGAAAAATATATATATATATATACATATATCCAAACAAGGTCGGCAATTTGGCCAGTTGTTCCGACTAAAACAAGATAATAATAAATTGCACCCCACACGAAGTGTAAATCGTAAGCCGAGCTCCAACCATTGCTCGCAAATAAACCAAGGCCGATGAGCAAGATAAGCCGCCACCAGCGCGCAATCTCTTCAGTCCAAGGTAGGGAATAAGCCGAGCTTTAACACGCGAATCCAACGCTTCTCGCTCCCGAAATCTAGCAGCCGCATCCTGCAAAAGCAGGCCCAAAAAAAAAAAGGGGGGTTCCGAACAAAAACTTTCGGCTCGACATAATAAGATGAGAGACGTCTCACTGTTGAGAATAACCCAAATATAATAAAAGCATCTAAAAAAAAAAAAAGACCCGCAGAACGGGTAAAGTGTTCAACAAAAAATAAATGTTACGACCAACCATAGTTCAAGAGTTCCGAGAATAACAAGTAACCCAACACAGGGGTACCAAAAAAAAAAACGGTTCGACAACCGATAGAAACACAGAATACGCCGAACACCCTCAGCGATTCTCGCGAACTTCACGACTGTAGATACGAACTCGGTCACGGAGCCAGAAAGGCATTGCACGGAACTTCCCGAACCCAAATCGCTCCCAATCCTCTGGCCCAGCCTCCAATTTCCTCATCCCCATCTCGAGATCCATAATCTGCTTGACCAGAAACTCGTGCTGGCGACGGTAGGCCCGGTGCTGAGTCTCGATCTACCATAAACAAGAAAGAAAGAAGCAAAATAGTTAAAAGGTCGAACCAAACGGTGGAAAACTCAATACGACGAACTAACCGTCCTAAACCAGCCGACCGCCAGACGCCTTTCGTCGGGACTCAAGGACTGAAGAAACTCCGCCGGAATCTCAGCAACACCCGGTACGAAGTTCCGCGGCAATGGTCTAAACGGGGGTGACGCAGCAGCAACCGGTGGGCTTCTCCATGGGAAGAACAGGTCATTGGGACGAGCTTCAACGAATCGACCCGACCCATCGCTAGGCTGAGCCGGATCGACACGCACCGGCGACGGAGAACGACTAGTACGAGGACGACCAAAGACGATCCGCTCACCACGATTCACCGGAACCCATTCCCCCGAGTCTTCGGAGTCACTCATCGTCAAAACGGAGAAAGAGCAAGGCGAGTACGAAGCAAAGAAAGATATTGAGCAAATCCAAAAATAAAAAAAAAGAGGTGGAGAGAAGGTTGCGTGATCCACTCTCCCCCACCCACGCCTCCCCTTATATAGCGAATACAAGATAGCCCTGAAGCGACACGACGGTTACCCGTCCACTTTCCCGCATTTAATGAACCTCCCTCCTCCACCAACCAACGCCTCGCAATAAAAATCGTGCCACACGCAACATCCGCACCCGGTAATGATGAGAAACGCCTTGGAAAAGCAATTCACCATTTAAACCAAGCATTTAATGTAGTGAAGCCGAAGAGTCCAAGAGTCGCCGCCAATTAACGCATTGGTCCTCCAGTTCGTCAAAAAGGGGGGGACTATGGCAAATCCTAATTTTGCCTAAGTCTCGCCCCAGCTCGTCAAAAAGGGGGGGGACTATGGCAAATCCTAATTTTGCCTATGTCTCGCCCAGCTCGTCAAAAAGGGGGACTATGGCAAATCCTAATTTTGCCTATGTCTCGCCCCAGCTCGTCAAAAAGGGGGACTATGGCAAATCCTAATTTTGCCTATGTCTCGCCCCCACTCTCAAAAAGGGGGGACTATGGCAAATCCTAATTTTGCCTAAGTCTCGCCCCAGCTCGTCAAAAAGGGGGGGACTATGGCAAATCCTAATTTTGCCTATGTCTCGCCCCAGCTCGTCAAAAAGGGGGGGACTATGGCAAATCCTAATTTTGCCTAAGTCTCGCCCCAGCTCGTCAAAAAGGGGGGGACTATGGCAAATCCTAATTTTGCCTAAGTCTCGACCCAGCACGTTAAAAAAAAAAAGAGACATATATAAATCGCAATGTTAAAATTCTATAGGCATAAACGCCCATCATCATCATTCACGTCCAACAGGAAGGTAGTAGAAATAAACCTACCTCAAAACATTCAAGTTTCTTAAAAAAAAAAAGGGAACAGTAAGTGATGCGTAAAATAAGTCTTAAAAGCCACAAACGGCATAATTTCAAAAGCCACGCAGGGCTTATTCCGGCGCAATTTCATCCTCGCCTTCAGGAGCGGTGACTGGATCAGAGGCTAGCGGGTCCCTCACACCTGCATCGCTGACGAGCCCGGCAATTTGAATACTACGACCCTCCGAAGTCGAAGCCACAGCAGCGTCCGCCAAAGCAAGGCCGGTCACAATGTCGTGTTCCGGCGTCCCCTGCCTCGTCAACTGAACATCAACATTGGGAGCTTGTTCTCCAGTGTCAGGCAGATCGGGTTCCACCACCTCGGCGGTAGCAGACGGCATGTTCGAGCCGTACTCGTCAAAATCGACGATCTCATCATAGCCGGGAATACGCCGAGGATTAGCCGCAACACGCTCAGCAGTCGGAGTCACCACATACCCGTCATTAACAAGAGGAGTGATCTCGATGCCGTCCACAACATTATCCCAAAAAGCCGAACCGTCAGTGACAAATTGGATCGTCTTAGCAGGGATAGGGCAACCATCAGCCACAAGATCTTCGACCTGCTTCAAGATACCATTCGCCTGAGCCTTCATCATCATTGGATTGAAAGCCCGCCTCACATCCCAAATATGCTGACGATTTTGGTCCGACCGATCGCGGTAAACGTCCCTCACCTCGTGGCGTATCTCCTCGGCTCTCTTCTCGACCGCAGCTTTTAGTTGACGATCAAATCCTTCAGCAGCCTGTCGAACGGAAGCTTCCAGCGACTGACGTCGGCGCAAGAACGTTCCAACGACCCTTGCAGTTGGCGGTTCTCTTCCTTCAGACGGTCAAACTCTCGCCAAGCCTTAGTCGATTCGGATCGATACTTGCTAACCTGGCTCTGGCAATCTTTCAGTCCAGCCTCGGCAAGGGCGGTTTCACGTTCGGCAGCCTTAAGCCTACGCTCGTAGCGACAAACCATCGAATACATCGACCCCGCAGACTAAGGCAAAATCAAACAACGTTAAAAAAAAAAAAAAAAAAAAAAAAAAAATGTAAACCTGGAGATGATGCCGAGCCCATTCGTCAAACGCGTCGTCCTCCCTCAAATCCCCTCAAACGATCACCCGGCACTTTAGAAACCTCGCGAATGAGAGATCCACACTCCCTTTGTCAGAAGGGGTGTCCTTCGCGTAGCGAAAGTGCAGAAAGTAGGAAGGCTGGACGCCTTTGTCCTTCGGATCCAGCGAGGAGGTCTTGAGTCTTTTAGACCCAGCGACCGCATCAGAACCAGCCGGAACCTCTTTGCGCTTACCAGAATCCCCTATCGGGTCAGACAAATTTTTTGAAGAGGAACGCTCCTTGTCAACTGTGAGGTCGATCGGAACGATGTCCTTATCTCGCCGAACAGACTCACTGTTTTTCCCCTTGTCCCGCGAAGATTTGTTACCTTCGGAGGATCGACTACCCGAGGCACCCCCAGCACGAGAACCCTGAATGGATGATTGGTCAACCAGACTCTTCTTCAGAGCCAACTGCAGCTCCTTCTCTTCTGCGGCATTCTTCTTCTTCGAAGCCGGCTTGCCGGAGTATTTGGGAACGCCCAATTTCACCATCTTTGCTTGACTAGCACCCCCTATCACAATAAACCAAGATCCTCAGCAGAACATAAACGACAAACCAATGGAACGAATATCGGCTAGCACATCGGAACAATACCTTTCGATGGTTTCCTCCCCCTGGTATGGTCTAGCTGCGGAATAGTCCTCCAATCAAGAACCGTTTGCCTCCTTAGTAGATCGCGAACCTCAAAGAAGTTAGGAATCGGCGGGTCAGCAGATTTATCAACCAAATCTGGAAGTCAACAAAAATAAAGGCAATTAACGATCAACAATCAGAACAAATGGAAAAGGATAAAGGTCACCCAAGAAACTACCAGGGGACAAATTCCATTCAGTCTTAAAACCTATCGACATATCCTCTACCAAAGCTTCGTCAACCTTAGCATAAAAGTATCTGTTCATCCAAGTATGGGTCTTTGATGGCGGATGATCCATCAGCTTGTACCCAGGCGTAGCACTAGCATACCAAATGCCATTAAAACCTTTCTGCCTAGTAAAACGCATCATGTCCTCAACAAAGTAAGCAGTCAATTTGACCCCGCATTGGTCAGCGAGGTGTTTGAGGCCGACCATATTCCGAATAGTATGGACGGTAAGCTGCGTGATAGCGATCTGACGGCGCCAACAATATTCCATCAGGAAGGCTGGAATCGGAAAGCGGAGACCTCCCTTAGTAAAAAACGGCTCGTATAAACTAATAAATCCGTCAGGACACTTAAATACACGCTCTTCAGGAGCCGGACATACAACAGAGACACGCCGGGGAGAATTACAGAAGTCAGCCATCGCGCAGAGCGAATCAGCATCGCAAAGTGACTCTCCCGAGTCGAAAGGCGCGTCCGGATAATCGATCCCTTCAGCAATCTCGATCTCATCGTCAAGAGAAACGTTGTTGGACGAATGATCAGATCTAGCTTCATCGCGAGAGCTAGGCGAACCACCATAACCAGTTCTATCAGGACCAAAATCGTCCACCTCCGGTTTAACTGGAACCCTAGAAGAAACGAAGGGTTCCGGGCCAACCCTGGGTACCGAAGGACGGTTCAAAGACTCCACCCTCCTACTCCGTCTACAGAGCTTGGGCATATCAGCCGAAGCTCCGGAATCAGACGAATCGGCAGCCCGCAATGGCGGACTAGCCTCAGAAGAACCGGATGACGAACGCTCATTTAAAAATTCCTCACAAGAACTCGACATCGAAATCGAATAGGCAATTACAACAACAAACCCAGTGGGGAGCAAGTAAAAGCTACACTAACAACCTATAGACAACTAAGGAAGAAGAAAAAAGAGAAGGGTTCTAATAAAAGGAGAAAGACGAGTTACCTTGACTTTTGCGGCTGGAGAAGAACTGAAGAAGGCACCCCAAAAAGTCTCCTTTTATAAGCAGTGGAAAAAGAAACCCTTAAAGCAATGAGGGCGCGGATCGACGCAACCCTAGGGAACGACGTTTCGTTTCCTCCTCCCCTTAACCAAATGAAGGGGATTAGATCGACATTCCAATAACGGGCCAGACTCAATATTTCCCGAAGTAAGCTCATTGGCCCAAGGCTGTCCACAATGAACTAAGGGGGGGACAATTGTTGGATATGGGTTTCACCCAGCCTTAACAGGCTTTCCTATAGGCCCGTTATCGAAATAGTCACCCCGAAGTCTAGGAGCGAAGTCTGACCAAAACCCATTTGCCGGGCCGACAAAGCTTCCAGAAGGCCCAATTGAGACGGACAGCCCAGCAAGTGACGGCCCGAATAGGAACGATCACCGACTTAGCTCAAAAGACAATCCCACATCGACCCCGAGGCATAAAATGGAACGTCCCATCAGCTATAAATAAGGAGAGAGCGACTTGCAGAAGAGGGGCACGTCTAGCAAGAGTCAGGAAATAATCCGATTCTAAAGCTATAGTTCAGTTAGTCATTTTGAGAAATACAATTCTCTGTAATTCGCCGATCGGCTTATAACGGTTATATTGTAGTTCGACGATCTTTGACTATCTAAATAAAAGTTCCTTGTTTCGTCCCCTTTATTCTATCACTCCGAGCTAGTAGATACATTAGATCAACAGATGGCTTCAATAGAAAAGCACAAAATGTGAATGATGTGTGCAACCAAGTTGGACATGGATGGTTTCTCTTCTTCTTTTTTGCCAAGTGCCTTTTGTGGTGGGGATTTGATTGGATATATCTTCCTCTTATTTATTTATTTTGTTGCGTCAGTTCTTCTCTCTCTCTCTCTCCCTTTCTACGTTGGATCATCTTGATTAGGTCATTGACTTGTTTAAAGGTGTTGATGATGACCTTCATGGTAATAAAAGATGATTTTTGAACGTGTTTTTTATTATGGTGATTTGAGGTTTTAGTGTTTTACAATAGATTCGGTCAAAGTTTGATTTATTCTTTACCACTATTTAAATAGCTAATGAGTACAACGAAATCCGCAAGAAGATATCACTTCTACCACCAATTTGCAATAGTTTATCTCAAAATTATGTTTCTCTTGTCTCTCTGTATAAAAATTATTTCTCAAAATTTTGCATTAAAATTGCATAGTCTTTTGACTTTTCTCTAAATATTGGGTTTATATCAGCCTATCAAATATTTCTTTACATAGTTTGTAGTTGTCTTCACAAAATGCTATGTGTAGTCCAACCTCAATTAAATCTATGTTTGAATCTCGCACTGTCGCACACATGGGTTCGAAGGTCTACTTCGAACTTCGTTGCATCCACTGCTAAAATGATTTAAACACTTCTAATTATGAACATCTTGAAACTTTAGCGTTTACAAGTCACACTTGCGTTTAAGGGGACCAAGAAAAGCTGAATAGGGGTGTGGGGATTGGGACCCTTGAAGGACAAAGAAAAAAAAAGATATTTTAAAACAAAGGAGATGGTAAAAAATACTAAGATAGTAAATTGTGAATGTGTCACTTCATTGTCAAACATACTTGTCTCCCTCAGTTTTGATGCATGTCCTGATTTGGTACCAATATAGGTTAAGCCCCAGCCTAATTGTAGTTGATGTTTGTATCTCTCTTGCATTATGTATCTCACTTTCTTCCCATCTTTTCCCCTACAATTTGGTTAATCGGTCTTTTTCACTTCCTGTACCAACAACCGACTTGCACATCCCATATCTTTGAGTTTTTTTTTTTTCTTAAGATATTAATTATTACGTACAAGAGGAGGACTATGGAAGAACAAGCTAAAAACTAATAAAACCGAACAAACAAAAATCGAATGTAAACCGAATCAAAATTGAGCAAAATGTTTAATTGGATGAGAACGATTGATCGACATCAGAGCCTTTAAGATGAGGTGTGTTCGTAATAGGTGATGTGTTGGTTCATTTTATGGTCTTTTCAGATTGAATCAATTGACTTAACGGGCACCAAAACTGACGAGACCATTCAAACGTCTGCCATTTAAACAAAATGGAGAATGAAAAAAATATCCCAGATCCACAGTTTGCACAAAGGGAAACTCATATTTCACATTTTAGATACCAAGTGACGTCATAAATTTGATCTCAAACTCTTGACTATTAATCTGTTCCAACAACTGGAATATCAATGAGATGAAACCCCGAAATATGAAAATCTGACATATTTAGTCATATATTCGGGAAATAACTTGTGTAACATGCACGCCACCCAGCAAATACTTTTAGGTGTTCCTGAATCCCATTTAGTCTTTGTCTTTTGATGCAGATGATAAGAGATGGTGTAATGTTGCTGTTTGGATAACCGCACTTGGGTTCGTATCCTTTGATACGTGAGAAGCTGTCCGCCTTATGTTGAAACCTCTTTCTAAACTGGTTTGTCTGGAACTGGAACGCCGGAATGACCGTGGAAGATGTCTGATAAGCCGTGATGAAGTCACGAGTAATACAACACCTAGCATGATAAGTAACCTGCAAAAAGTTTCAAGAGTCTCCAATCACTAAAAATTATAGTTCTGCAACCGGTTCTAGGTTCATGCACATAATGTTATATGGAAGGAAATATCTTTTTGGAGACTATCTTTTGCAATTTTGTGTGTACACAATGTTTCATCTCTAATGACTGATCAAATGTGTTTCAACTGGATCTTTTGCAATTAATTTGTGTGTACATGATGTTTCATCTCTAATGACTCTGATAGAATGTGTTTCACCTAGCATACTAACTAAAGACAATGGTGAGTAGAACTTACCACCCTAAGAGAAGTAAAAGCCGTCCAGATGGTGAAGTAGGTAATTTCTCACCCAGAGCGAACATTCCTGCAACTACACCAGTTACAATTGATGCCACAGCAGCGCAAGTGGATACTACGATTGCTCTTCCATGTTTTAGTCCCCGAGTCTGGTAAAGTACAAACAAAAAGAAGACTAGAATCACGATCAAGTGATCAACCTACAAAGGACTACAGGTAGAGAGTCGTTTATGATATACACGAAAGCAGAAATGGACTAGCATGGACAAAGTACCTGATAGAAAAATCCTGTTCCACTACAGCATATACTAATCGAAATGCACATAGGAATGAACATTGCAGAAAACCCCTGCTCCACGAATACAAAACCCATCTTTGATACTACAGATGCCATTCTGTGATCATATGAGTAATAAACTGTTGTCAGCTATGCAACAAGCTATAAATACAGTTCATATATAGTTCTAGTCTTTTTGAAAAAGTTCCTGCAGGCAAATCCGCACATTGGTCCTTATATGTCTCAAAACTCAAAAGCACATTGTAATGGATGTAAAGGAGATGATGATGAGTATCCGAGGCTCGTCATACAGTTAAAGGGTCATAGAAGGTACCCGAATAAAATCCCAGATTCCAGGCCATATATAATTTCTTCCACAACTTCATATTCCCCCTGCAAACCAAATTAGGATAAGTGCATTTGGTAAGAAAAATGAAAAGACAATAACATTAAAGGTGATACAAGTTCTTATAGAACAAAAGTCTAAGCAATTAAAAAAGTTAAAGAAAACAAAATACCAGCTCCTGCTCCCTGCGCTGGCGTTTGAAGATATGAAGCCACGCATTTAGTAGTACCTTTTACACAAAATCCAACGCAAAAGTTATCAGAAACATTGCAATTACCATACCTATTAATATATATTATCTGATAAATATGAAAAAGATAATATAAACACAATGGTTCCAATGGTCAAGTTTATAATGATATATATAGGTCAGGAAAAAGCCATAAGCCAACATAAAATAAAAAGGAGATGATGCCAAAAGAGATATTATGAAATACCATGGATGAAAGGTACCTACAAACAAGATGGCAACAACCAATGCTAGCCAGAGCAACTGGAAGACAGATATAAGTGATGCTTCTTGCTCCTCACCACCAGCACCAACTCCTACACCGAATGCACAAATCCCAAATTTATTAGAACAGGTAATTCTATCTACAATGTTGAAAGTAAGCAACAGTAAAAGAAATCAACAACAATAGATGTTACCTATAGTGCCAATGCCAGCAACGGTAATCCCAATCCAGTCAAAAACATTCATGACTTCCTTCAAATAAAAATGAGAAAAGACAGAAAGAATGGCAAGTCCACATCCCGAGACAGGTTGAACAACAGACACCTGAAAGCAAGAGAAGGCTTGACAATTAGGGCGCCTAACTTAATTAGTCATATGATACATCTCAAAATTTCCTACTTACAGGGGCAAGCGAGAGTGCTCTGAGCATCAACAAAGCCCCAACAATGTCCATAAGAAAACCTAGTGCCCATGGTTTGTTAACAGCATATGCCCTTATTACCTGTAAACAAATTCATAAAATTTATTGATATATACAATGTAAGAAGAAGCTTTGGTCCAACCACCTCTCTTCTAATTCAACACAAAGGAAGGAACAAAAAAAAAAATCGAGCATCCGCAATTGGTTTCGAATCAGAATATTTTAACTCCGATCCAATTCTCGTATACTCGAAAACAACAACATTCAAATCGTCAAATGAGTTTTGTAACTACCACGAATTCGAATTCCGAATTTTCCCAGATAGTAAATTTCGCGAAAGTTAGGTTAAGCTTTTTTATAGAGATCGGTCCAATCAAATAGAAAACTCAGACTCAAAACAGCAGCAGCATGCAATTCAAAATCCAAAAGAGAAAAATATGAAAATTAGAGAGAGGGAGAGACCTTGAGCTTGAGGGAGAGAGGAGGGAGGATGATAGTGCCTTTCTTCTGGAGAACCTTGCCGATATTGTTACCGGCGGTGGCCGCAAGCGTAAGGCAAATCGACTCCCACATCTCTTTTAAATCGCCGGCGAGAAAACGAACCAACCCCAAGGCTCCTTTATTTCTTCGAAGGAATTGGTTTTGCCGATGTCTTACGTTATGACTAACATCGGCAATATTGTAATTTTACTTCTCTTTTTTTTAATTATAGCAATATATATATATATATATATTATATGTGTAACAAAATATAATAATATGATCTTAAATGCTTTTATTGACTTTTGTTTTTTAGTTTCTTGCCTTTCAAATTGACGTTTCGTCTTGCCATAAAAAAAAAAGGAATGTACAGTATTCAGAAAATTAATTAATTTTGTTTTTTGGCAAAATACTAAAAACGTACAATAATTAAAGGGATAATTAAATACCAATGGTAATTTTATTACTAGACCTCACAGTCGTCTCACATATTATACTATATGCATTTTTCGAAGCCAAAGAGGTATTTGAATATATGTACTTTCAATTTGATTAGATAAGGCGATTTAAACAAAGTTCGGCGTCAAAACGTTGCTGAGCATGTTTATGTAAATTTATGCACCAAACCAACGCATTTGCAGCAGCCCTCAGCCCTCAAAATAAACCGAAACATGTATTGATTGTTTTTTGGTTAATTCTTTTTTTTTTTTTGGGTTGATATTGAATATTCGAAATATGTTGTGATGGGTATACATACTCTAAGCATTCCATTCTCAAACAAAAATACGTGATGTATGCATCATAAAACCTCAGGTTGGGGGGAGTAAATGCAGTATGGTGCTGCTACTATAGTTGATGGAGAACTAGATTTGGGGAAAGATCTGTTAGTGGCTTATATGCCATGGGAATGATACAAATTTGAAGATGCGGTACTTATATGGGAGAATAGTATGAGTCTTCTTCTACCAAAATTTTCTGATGTCCAAAGAACTAATGAAACATTGACTTTAATCTTACTTAACAAGTAGATGAGTCTCGATAACAAACAAAACATATTGATATAGTCTTCAGACTGCAGACATAGATAAAAAAATGACACAAGTAAAGCTAATAAGGATGACACCCACAAATAGATATATGGTCCCCAAATAAAAACGAGCTGTTAGCAGCTTTTCAAAAGCCAACTTTTCAGTCGAGATCTGTTAACCACAACAAGTAAATCATTTTACTAACAGAAACTTGCTTTCTAAGATCTCTGAGTTCGAGAGATATTTGAAAGATGTTTAGTTGTTAATATGGTACCTACACAAAGCAAAATAATTTGCTATTGCTGAATAAAAGCAGAGATTTTGATGGGGAAATGGATGATCACCAAAATGATTTGAACATAACTAAAAACTAGGGAGTGAGATATTGATTCATCACTAGATGTAATTAGTCAAACACAAAAAAAAAAAAAAAAAACATATCAAAATCATGGTAAACCCAAAATTATACATATGACAAAACAAGAATAGATCATATCTCATGAGAAAATAGACCTTTTCACAATCTACTTTGATCAACTAATAATCTTAGCAAAAGGGCATCAAATTTCTACAAAGAATATTCTCCATCAAACCCAACTTCAGGGTGCAAAACATTAATCCAAAGTTCTTTACTTTGTGAAACTAATGATTCATATATATTTTATGGCGATGCAACCATCACAGTTTACATTCAAGATTATACAACACACAGAGATACATAAGAGAAAAAGAGAGACAGAACACAATCATACTTACTTGAGAAAATCAAAACAAAAAAGCTCAACAAGTAAAATAAAAATTATTAGAAAAGACAAAAGAGGGAAAAATAAAAATGGGATCACCACCAACCATAGACGACCTGGGTGTACCTCCGCTTAAGCCATCTGAAACTTTTACTAAAAGAGCCTTTGACTTTGCCTTCAACACCATACATCTTATAGCTGGCGACCCTTTTCTTCCTCTGGAGCTCCGGGTCCGTTATCCCCCAAGACTTCGATCTAGGTATCGATTTCTCCTTCTTGTTCAGATCATATATACTATTCTCCCTCGTCCCGTAAGAAGCGCTATAGCTCCTGAAGTCTCCCCCTTGGTTACCACCGTTGTAAGGCTGGATCTGCATCCCTCCGTCTCCGTACGGTCTTTGACGCCCGAAGTCTTCCATATACACAACGCCGGCGACTTCGATCGACAAGAATCTTTTTCTTTTTTTAAAAAAAAAATGTAAATAAAACACAGCTCAGAGGAAGGAGAGAAATAATAATAATTGGAAGGAGAGAAAGAAGATGGAGAATAATAGTAACGCTAGTGTGTAAGGCCGTGTCTTTTGAGCTGGTCTCAATTTTGTCATTTCCACGTTATAGTATTATTTCTTTCTTTCTCTGTAATTTAAGAAATAAAGCAAATGGAAAACAAGGAAAAAGCAAAAAAGAATAAAGAAAGAATCTGATGAGATATTTTTCCTTTTTTATAACAGGAAAAAAATAAAGTTAAGACTTGTCACGTTATTTTTTAACACATACTAATAAGTAAGTTTGAGAGAAGATTAAGCATAAAAGTAAGTAAATTGGTTTTAGTAATTGACCCGTTGACTGTTGATGTGCTTGCATTTAGCCGGTCAAATGGCAAGTTGTGTTTGTGTGTGATAATAATGTTCATGAATCCAAAATTAATTAATTGGCGTGATGTTTGTGTTTTTTCCTGTGAACGTGACTACCAGCAAAACATTTTAGGACCATATATTACTATACCACTTTAATCACTGTCTTATTTTTCCACGAGCTATCATTTTCCCCACATGAAGAAAAAAAATAAAAAAGTAGATGATAATTTTCTAAACTTTAAAGGTATCAGAAAGTAAGTTGATAAATTAATGTAGAAAAAAAACGAAATATTATTCAGAGCTAAGAACCGAGGGTTCCATAACCAAAATCGAAAAGCAAAGGTTATATGTTCATTTGCTTTAGAACACAACTATGTTCTTGTAATTTTGTACAGCTGAAAAAGAAAAAAAAAATTAACTTCTAGAACATCTGGATGCAGCGAATGGGACCTCTGTTATTAGTTATCTTAAATAAGCCTTAGTAAACTGAGCCCAAGCCCACACAGGCTCATTGACATTCCGGTCTACTACTAACCGGGGAATACGGATATGCTGCTATATACCGAGAATTAAAATCTCAACCGAATCAATCGATTTAAGTAGTAAAAGATACGAGAAGAAAAGGATTAGATAAATGATGGATGAGATCCACTGAACTGACCAGCGTGGTTCACTGGTTTCTGATATGTTCCAGTTCCACTTACGATGTGTGGGGTTGGTCGGCATATTCCTTTCGACCACGTGTCTCCACAGGGGCTCCCCACGTGATTCTCCACGCCGAAAGTGGAGGTAAAAAAAAAAAAACAAGAGTTTCGAGTATTGGAGGAGAATCTTAATAGTAGTATTGTTTTGTTTGTGGTCACTCACTCTTTATATTCTTTTTTGATTTGATCAAAAACTGCTAAATATACATCTGTATCATCCCACATTTTGTATGTTCAGAACAACGATAAAGAAGCTTTAGTTATATCAGTACTGTCATTTGTCCCACGAACATGCCTTCTGGATCTCTAACACCAACACCAAACCAATATATTGATACGTGAAGTAAATACAATTACCTTAGTTCTATAATTAATATATCAGGTATAAATGCATTTCGTTGACTCTCTCTTTTAACTTTTGCTTAAAATTGTTCCTTTTATTGTTGAGGCTTCAACCTCAAGCAAAAAACGAATCCATATAATGGATCCAAATTAGAAGTCAAAGTGAGTATGCCCCTCAACATTTGATTCCAGCCTTATCGTTCGAAACTATAGTACTATACCGTCAATTTTTGGAGATCGGATATATCATATATATATATTGTAAACGCACGATAAGTTTTAAAAATTTTACTTACTAACAAAAAAAAAGCCATTACATTTACAAATATCCTATAATTTCAAAAATTCCGTGTATAAGTTTTGTTTTGTAATTTCATTTATAAGTAAAGTCGTAATTAGCGATGTTAAACTCTTACGCATTAATAAACTCATAAACGGTAAAACAGAGTCAGTTTTTGTTCAACCGGTCAAAAACATACATAAATGTTTCACAGATAGAGTTACCAATATATATGAACCCTAAATTTCTTCCATCAGAACGTAAACTTTGGGGAATTATTAACTAGAGCTAATTGTACCCCGTAATTAGTGCAATGAAGATCACAAGTTTAGTCGGTTAGTGAAACAGTAGTAAATTGCATTGAAAAGAAGAAAAAAAAAAAAAACCAAATAATAAAGTAGTAATTTATGCCTATGGTGTTTATTCATGTGTGTTTGCCTAAAAAAGGAAAGTTATCAACGAAGGACAAACGTAAGCACGTTTCCATATTCGGAATTATTAGCTAAGATTTTTATTGTTTAAAATTTTGTGGTATATATCCTTACTCTGACATAAAAGGACTAATTTTCTTCTACTCTGATTTGTACGCACACCAATGCCGCAATGCTCACCAGACACCAGGTGTCATCATTACATATTCGCATTCTCGACACTTCGGCTGTTAATTCGGCAGATCTCATCACCGTGGTTTTAACCTTTTTTTTATTACTATTTTTTTTCTTTGCTCTCTTAGGGTTAAATAAATAGATAATCGAAACTTTTGAAATTAAGTAAAATGATGTGGCTTGTTCCAAACGGAAAATTCTTATAGTTTTATTTGTCATTTTGTATCCTACTAATTCTAAATTCGGATGGTTTATACAAAGATTATACTAGAGAATATCTTTTGGTGTAAAGATGCTTTTTGATTATATAACATTATAATTTGTGATGGTGTAAAAGACGAATTTGATGGAAGAAATCATACATCTGAAGGGAGCATATCTCTCATACAGTTCTAATATTTTTTTTCGGAAAAGCATGCATGCTTTAAGCTTTAGCGCCGTATTGAATATTTGGGTGTGGCTGTACATTTTTTCATGATGAGGCTCTGTCGATATGTAACTGGCCGGTCTAATTTTATATTCCACAGTATTAGAAAGAAGTCATCTATGCTTTCTTCCATAATTGCAAATTAATATATTTCTACATATTTTTAAATGAGAATTAAACTTCATCCAATGTTTGTTTGACAAACTTCATCCATATGTTATTCCAAAGTTTTTGGACCAATTAGTTATAAATGTGCGTTAATCAGTTGATACGTTTTTTTCACATTAATATATGTTCATTTCGGGATATACCGTAAGTAACTTGCCACAAAGTTCCTATTTTTTATCTTATGATTATATATATATATATATATATAAGGTAGATATATATATATATATTAAAAACAATATGCTGATTATGTTATATATCTCTATGACTCTAACTATATATACAAACGTGCAACGTAAATAAATAGACGATTTATTTCGTGAATCTTAATAAGCATATATTTTATGTTTGACAAAAACTTTTTATGTTTGACAAAAACTATTAGCAAAAACAAATGACGCCTACGAAAAATCAAGTGGTAATAAAATGAGCATTTTAATAGATATATGTATATAGTTACATTTCACGTGGTTAGAATATGGAACAATCTTTATCAATAATACATGAGAGAGATTTGGGTTTATCTCTTTATCACTTTTTTTTAATCCCAGTTCTCTCCCATTTGGCTATAAAAAGCCCCGACAGGTCTCAGTTTCTTCCCACATCCAAAGATAGAAAGATGTAAGGTCTATAGTCTTGTTCTTAATTCCCTAATAGAACACTGATATATATGCATCGAAAAGTAGATATATTGGTTGAAATGGGTTGTTGAGGATCGACTAATAAAAGGTATTCGAGCCTGGTCACATGCGGAGAGTATATGTGAAAGGTAAGAGGAGGTGACAGAAGAGAGTGAGCACACATGGTGGTTTCTTGCATGCTTTTTTAATCAGGGTTTCATGCTTGAAGCTATGTGTGCTTACTCTCTCTCTGTCACCCCTTCTCTCTCTCTCTCTCTCTCTCTTTTTTGTCAAACTCTCTATCTCTCTTTCTCTCTATTTTTTCAACTTAGAAGAGGTTTACATAGTTGGTAAACCGATCTCTGATTTGGTTTGATATATTTGAGGTTTTAGACTTTTATTTATATTATCATCGAACTGTCAAAGTAGTTTGAAAGGTATGACAATTATGCAACCTCTTGATTTCATTGTTTAAAACTTTAACTATTATTTCGTTAATTACATCTAAAAAGATAGAATAATTTGTCTTTATATCAAATATTTTGTTCTGAATTTTAATTAATTAATGTTTTAACTCAGTACTATATCATAATATAATTAAGTACTACATATATATACCATTTCAATCATGCAGGGTTTTAAGCAACAATAGAATTTTGGGGGAAATATCTACTTGTGGACAATGAAAAACAACCATTTCTTCTCTGAAACGTTAAAATTTGCTAGAAGCATAAATATTATATACCTCCTTTAGAAAACAAAACTATTATTTATATTAATTTGGACGTCGAGATCCTTTTTTTCTTTAATGTTGGAGTACTTCTTATGTCAATCAGTGCAGTTGGATGTACGATTACGAATCTGCCTAGCTATCATATTAATTAGATTAAGAAGATATATAGTTTGGCTATAGATAAGGTATACCCGCTTTTCTAGATCTTATATATGTATGTACGAGTTCATGCAGCATACGCGAAAGTTTGTAGATGGCTAGATGGTGAACAACATCTCTGGCTGACGATATGGTCGAGTCTAAGGAAGACGGGTCTAATTTGTGGATGATAGAGACGAGTTTGGATACATAAACGTGACATCCATGCATGATAAATATGTAATATAAGCTGTAAAATTTTCACATAGGTTAGTGGATGCTAAAATTTGTAGTTTGTTTATATATGAACATTATGTTAATTATTCAAAGAATTTGAATAAATAAAATATATTATTCCATCAAATGAAAACCATTACCCAAAAAAAAAGACTCCAATAAGTTTATTGACCTAATTACAAAACAAATCAGATATAACAGTTAATCTTATAGAAATTGTGACTGAAATACCAATCTGATCTCCCCAACGAAATTGCTTCTCCTTACTTCTTTCTTGCAAATCGTTTACCTCTCCTCTTTGCAAATTGTAGACGAAATTCAAGCACGTTTTTGCCAACTTTCTCATTGATTCAAAAAAAAAAAACTCAAAATCGGTCATATATGGCTAATAACCTCCAATCTGTGCTCTCTTTCACCCACATAAGATTTGAAAATTACGAGGGAATCTATTTCTTTTATGAATTATGTATGACCCTAAGTTTTACTCCGTAGTGCCAAGTTGGGTGAAATCCTTTGTAGAGGATGATTTCCCATGTATAGACTGAGTTTGGTTAATATAAGTTGTGTTGAGCCAGAAAAAAAATAATAGGATCTTGTGTGACCAAATTAAAGATTGAGAAAAGAATGGCTACAAAATCTTACTTGCACTTTTTTAAATCAGTAAACAGAACATAAACAATATGGACGAAGTCTTAATTGGACATAGTCCCATCAAATTTATACCATCTAGATGATCCATTGATATTCATATATATAATTTGTCATTCTTACAACAAAAGACAAATTAATGAAAAATCTCTCAAGACTCGGGTGATGTCTCAGGAGTCTGCGATAGAATAGGATTGTTATCTTCTTTCTCTTTCGGACTCTCGTCTTGTTTCTCTTCGGGTTGGGAGGCTACACCATTTTCTGATGCATCCTTTGTGTCTGTGCTGACGACCTTTGGAGATTTGTTGGACGGTTCTTGAGAGGACGATGAAGCTAAGATGCGACCTAGACCTTCGTATGCGCTCTTGGCATCCATAATGATGGTTGCACCACCTGGATAACATCGGCCGAAGCATGTGGCACAATGTGGAAAAACCACCTGTATGAACAAAGGGCAATGTGAGTTGACTTTTGACTTGTTGATACAAAATTGAGATGTGATGAGATGTAAAACTGGACCTCAACAAAAGCTCGGCAAAGTGAGAGGAAGAGATTGGATTCACTGAGTCGAAGCATCCGAGTTGTATTGTATCTTAGTAAGGAGTCAGAGACAGCCTGAAGTCCTTTGATCAGCTCATGAGCAACAACGTTCTTCAGACTTAGCGGGGCACAAGGCCGTAGTTCGTTCAAAGCAGCAGATACACCTGTGGACATAACCGAGATCATCAATTGCAATCAGACTGGAAAAAAAAGATCAACCAAAAGAGATACAATTTCCTTTTGCAACATTTGTAATAGTAAAAAGAGTCAGCAAGGGTTATATTCTTATAGTATTAGAAATCGATAATGTATCATTCTCTCACCGTTTATGAAAACTGCAAGAGGCGGGTGCTCCATCAAGTATGATGGAGGTGTGACATCATCTTTGCTATCTTCATTAATACCACTTGATGGGAAGCCAACAGATGGTAGTGGAACCCATCGATGTGAATCCAAAACTAGCTGGAAACAAAACATTAGGAAAAATTCAGTTGAGAAACTCAAGAGTACAGCATGTGGTTGATTGGGAATCAAACACTGTTCGAGTTGAGTTCCATGCCAGAAAAAACTTCAAATTTTGCATTCACCCACCTGGAAATTCTCAACTGCTGTACTCATGTTCTTAGAGAATAAGTTTAGAACCGCCCTGTAGAAAGTATGCGAGTTAGATAGTGAACGTGTACATAGATAAATAAAATCATGACAACAAGTAAAAAGGTAGTAAAAAGAATTGTTACTCTTCAAAAAGTGGAGGAAGCAAACCCCGGAAGTCTAGCCCAACCCAACCAAGCCCCATCGCACAGTACTACATGGTCATGAGAAAAAAGCAAAATGTAAATCAGAGTTTCACAGTGAATCCAGAAGAGAATACATTAGATGTAGAAGAACCCACCATGCACTGATCCAAAATATTTGATAGAGATCCTCCTTCAGTAATCTTTGGAAGCATAATTTTCAGAGTCTTCAGGTGTGATGTTATTTGATGCATGGCCCAGCTAAACAGAAGTCCACCATCATAATTTTCTTCACTCCCCGATGTATCATCAGCAAAAATAGCTCGATATTGATTAACCACATCAAATAAGTGCATTCTGTGACAGTTTACCATGCCTTTCAAATACTCGTAAGCATTTTTCTGGTCTAGATCCTCCAGAATTCCAGTGAGCCATGCTTCTCGACATCTTAAGAACTGCAAAGACAAAAAGAACATTTCAGAATGAACAATTTCACAGAAAAAGAAAAACGATGCAATGAAGGACCAACGCAAATATGAACACTTTATATGTCAAAACAGTTTACCTGCAATCGCATTTCATACTCGCCAAAGACTCCTATTCGCCGTAAGTATCCAATAATCCGGAGACATTCTGGTAACTGAAATAAAGAGAATTAACAAAATATTGAGCCTACTAGATTGCTAAGCCTAAGCATAGTTTACTGAATCCAAACAAACTACATTCACATGAAACCTGTATATTTGAGCGTAGCTTCTGGAGAAGCTGTGAGAGAAGTGACTGAGTTGTTTGTCTAACTTCCGCTGCAAGTGCTTGGATGACAGGCAATCTTGACAATGAGAGAAGATTAGTTCTTAGGAGCTAAAATCCAAAGTTTCAGGGCTTAGGCAAAAGAAAACAATATACTGGGAGAAAGATACCAAAAAAACTCACTTGGGATGCATGGTTGCAAGTTTAGATACAAATGCTTCGAGGTCAAGAGCCTCATCAAAATTTCCGTTCCTCACACATCTGCAGAAAGAAAAAAAAATTTTTTGAAGAGAACTTGTACACATTTAGAAGTTTGATTAACGCCAGGAATAAGTTCCGCTTTTCTCTCATGAAGGGCATGAGCAGAGATTGACAAGAAATCAGATTACACTTTTTGGAGACTGACAAGAAGAAATCAGATTAAACTTTTTTGCAGGACTAATAGCTCACGTGTCCATAAGCTGAGGAATCTCAAGCAAGTCAAGAAGAGTGCTGTGATTTGCCAGCAATGCTTGGTTCATCTTCCTCTTCTCCAGAATATGCTCAGCGGAATCGATAAATTCTGTGCAACCAGACGTTAGTTTTGGGACTTCGCCTATCTGCAACAGGTGAAAAGTATAGACTTCCGACATCAAACTATGATAGAAAAAAAAATGAAAACATCTCCAAGGATGCAACTACTAAAGTCATAGGATTGTTATCTGAAAACATGGAAGCTCAAGCTACATTCCTAATCCACTAATTCATTCACCTATTCTCAATAGGTTAGCTGTCTGCTAGACTACAAGACCACTGAGTCTACAAGAGTATAGAACCTGAAAACAAACACGGTTCTTCAGCTTAACTTGATTACAATTTACCATCTATTTTCGAATTACTCCACTTTCGACTATTGAAGGCTCCAGAAACGACTAGTACTAGTCCAAGCTTTACCACATCATTCCTAAAAACTATTTCAGATCCTAGCAATGATACTTGCACTGTCATTAATCTTAATTTCTCTGCCATGATTCAGAACTAACCAAGTGAAGCAGTAGAGCTCGATTAAATGGAACGAACAGGTACAAAATATTTACCAGAGACTCGAGATGCTTATCAATGGAGGAAACTTCCTGACGGATCGCAAGCAAAGCATCAGCAGCGGTGATAAACGCGCGGTAATTTCCAACAGCAACCTCTTGCATTTGCCTCTGAATCCGCTCCGCATCCACGCGAAGCAGCTCCGGCTCCTTCACAAAAATCCAGTAACCGATATTAAGATTCAGAAAAAAAAAAAATCCATGCGCGCAGAGATATCAAAAGAGAGAGGGATACCTTATGGAGACGATCAAGAGTGAAAGAGAGGAGCTCGGAGACGTACGGTTGCTGAGTGGCGGAAGCGAGAGAGAGAAGACTCGCCGTCGCTTCCGGCGGAGACATCTCCCCAACCTCCGTTGCCATTTTCCGATCAGACTATTGAAGCCGATGCTATCAAAAATCTCCTCAAAGAGGGTATACAGATCCAGAAAACTCACGAATTTTCAAATGTTTCTGTGATTTGTTTCCTGTTCTTGGATCTGAATTTTTCTCTTCTATCCTCGTTAATTGAGTTAAAGAACCGAACCGGATTTTAACCGAACTTTGGTTCTATACGAATTCGGTTCGATTTGGAAAATAGACCAACCTTTTTTTTTTTCTTACCGGCAAATAAACCAACGTACCCGATAATAAGATTTACGTGCATTTCACTTTTGTTACATGTAAACTTTAAAAACTTCAATTAGCTTTAAGGGTAGGTTTTTAGTTCGCTTGTGGCTTCTTGATAAAAAATAATAACCGAAACTGTAATCGGATATGTCCAATTCGGTTGGACACATTTGGCTAGATTTAGCCGATTAGCTTGTTTTCATATGCCTAAATACTTTGATGCTCAATGTCGCATTGATGAGAAAGCAATCTTATATTACATCAAAAAATGAAACTATATTAGTAAGTATTTAACAATATAGAGGAGTTCTTCACACTAAAGAACCGTTAAGAAAGATGGATACAGAAAATGTAACAAGAGAGATCAAAAAGGAAGAAGAAAAGAGAAGAGTGGCATCTGATGCCGTGTAGAAGTAGAAATAAGGGAATGGGTAAGGAGGTTGTTGTCCTTGTGACTGTCCCTTTGGGGATGGTGGAGACGGTGGCGCTGATGGGGGCGTGCCTTTTCCATCGGAAGATATCTGTGGGGGTGGTGGCGTGGACTCAAAATAGTAAAACCGTGGAGGCGGTGGATGGATGACGGTAATTAACGGTGGCGGTGAAAGAGATTGCGAAAGTGGCGGGGGAGAGTGTTTGCGTGGCGGTGGTGGCGGTGGAGAAGTAGAGGACGGCAATGCGGGAGACGGAGGTGGTGACGACGACGTGGAGGGAGAGGGTTTTGAAGGCGGAGGAGAGCAAATGGTGGGACATGTGGAGCATTCACTGATGCAAAGTGGAGTGAGGACATTTGTTTGATCGGATGGTGATGATGCAACTACTACGACCATGACCAGTGCAATGATGATGATGATGAGTCCCATGTTGATGATCTAATTAAGAAGTTGGTGTTTGGGAGAGTGGTATAATGTTCATTGCTTAGTTTAGTTGGTTGGTCATTTATAAATTATTTGATGGCTTGATACTAAGATGCTTTCTTGATGGATTGTGTTTTGCTGGAAAGTTAACAGTAAATTTCGAGAATATATAAAAGACAATGTATGTTAATTAAGCTTTATATGTTTTTCTTATTTATTTTAGGGTAAAGATGCAAACATAGCTTTCTCGAATAAATGATATTGTTAAGCCTAATTTTTTTAACATTTTGATATGTGGGAAAATATTTTTTTTCCTATTTGGAGGTGAGAATGATGTTAAAAAGAAATTGATTTCATTCTATTTCAAATGACTTGTGATATTCCTTTCTCAACTCATACTCAATAATAATCCATTTTATGAAGCAACTAATCCTAGAACTAAAAAGTGTCACACTCTCCAAATTTTTTGTTCTGTCATTATTGTTCTTTTTTATACTTTGCTTCCAAAGCTGGCTTTGTATCGATTCCATTTTATAAAGGTCGCCATTGTATTGATTCGTTCATCTTTTAATCTTTTCTTATGTTAATCTCTTGTTCTTTGGGAGCCAAGCATTGCTTTTACTTGTAACCGGGTGATTTTATAAAGTTGAAACCCAAATTAATTTGAACTCTTTTGAGATGAAAATAAAAATAAAACCCATGAAGCTTTCCACAGCCAAAAAAATTAAAAAACAAAATCTATATCAAAATCATATTCTCTCACAAAATTAGACATGAAACTTCAGAAGAACATAAATAGTTTGAATAAATCAATAGCTTCGACTTAGGTATGCTACGAGAAGAGTAACAATAAATAAGCCGCCACTGCATTTTGTTCAATACTTTTTCATCGGAAAGCTAGAAAGAAAGGTGGAAGCTATCATGTTACAGAGAAATATAATATTAACAAGGGTTAGATTTTAGTTGAGTCATCTCATCATGGCACTTCACTTACCACTTTCTTACTTTCTTTCTTGAGAATCAAGCAATCTTTCTATTCAGTTCCTCGTCAAAGTCTTGAAAATATTTAAGAAGCATATGATCTTCAGACCCGGTTGTTAATTATGGCATCCTAATGAATAAGACAGTATATTATTGAAAGTGTAAGCAATTGAGTTAAGTTTACTTGGTTTAGGGCTTTATATGTATAGTAATATTACCTGATTCATTGTTCATCCCCAAGCTTTTTAACCGGAGAAGCTCTGGAACTATTTCTTTTCCAAGATCTGGTCTATCTCTCTTCCTTAGCTCTGCACATTTTAGACACAACTTAGCAAAATTTGTAGCTTCTTCAACCGGCCAATCTGTCACGGCCGGGTCAAGCAGATCCTTGAAAGTTCCTTTATCGATTGCCCTCGACACATGATGAGCCAAACCCATTGGATTCTTTGCAGTGATGATCTGAAGCAGCATTATCCCTAATGAGTATATGTCTGATTTCGTGGTTAACTTGCCCGTTTGCTGGTACTCAGGGTCTATGTAACAGAACGTTCCAGCTGCAGATGTCATGTGGAATTGCGTGACTGTGTTAGCCACTGACGCGGGTACTAACCGAGCTAATCCAACGTCACTGATCTTGCTCACGTAGTTTTTGTCTAAGAGTATATTGGCAGGTTTTAGGTCACGATGAACCAGAGGCTCTGGCTTTGCTTGGTGAAGGAAGGAGAGTGCAGTAGCGATCTCTGCAGCTATTTGAAACCTTTTCTTCCATGAAAGAGGAGGCGAGTTTCCTCTACGGAAGAGTCTATCCTCTAAGCTCCCATTTTCCATGAACTCATACACCAAACACCCATATTCCGGACATGCACCAAGAAGAAGAACCATATGAGGATGTCTTATGCTACTTAGAACCTCGACTTCTTGTTGAAATTGTTTCTTTCCTTGAGCAGCATCAGGTCTCAAGACTTTAATGGCGACAGGAGTGTGATCAAGTGTGCCATAATAGACTGGTCCATACCCACCTTCTCCTATTTTTCTGTTGTTTGCAAAGTTGTCAGTAGCCTCTTCAATCTCTTCAATAGAGTATCTTCTGTACCGGACATCGTTCTGTACCAAAGCGCTAAGAGCACGATCTTTCTCCTGAGATTCTCTTCTTGCTTTAATCTCTGCTTGCTTTCTTCTTTGCCCTTCCAATTCCGCCATTCTCTGCGCTTTGTCAGCTGCTTCCATCGCAGCTCTGCACTTGGCCTTCTCCATTTCCGCAACAGCTAAAGCTGCCTCTTCAGAAACTCTAGCTTCCTCAAATCTTCTAGCTTCTTCCATTTTCCACAGGTTAAGCTCATTTGCCTTCAAAAACCAAGAGAGAGCCAGAAAGTATCAGATAGAGCACACACAAAAAAAAAACATCCTCGTCAACTAGCTCTTGCACACCTATAAATCTTACTTTCTTTTTGGCATTAAGAGCTTCTTTGCAGGCTGAGCTATACATGTCCATGGTTTGCTTGAGTTCAATCTTTAACCTTTTCATCTCAGCTTCAATATCTCTCTGCAAATAAACCATTAAGTGAATTCTAATCTTATCCATCACCATAGACATATTGCTCTACTGTGTGTTTAAACATACCGTTGATTGTGAAACAGACTCATCAGAAGAAGCTGATGCACCAACAACGAGATCTAAATTCTCAGCAGTAAGGTCAATAGAAGCACCCATCATCATCATAGACCCAACATCACCTTCATCAGTAAATGAGTTTTTTGCAGAAGAAGAGTTCTTTTGACATCTTGGCTGCCTAAAATCGTAATTAAAGTCCAATGATCCATTTGTAGGAATCTTCTGCATTTCTCTCGGTCTGTATCCATTGCCATCATGAGAATGCCTCTCTGGAGTTAAGTTCCTTGCATTACGCTGATTCCTACAAATGTCCTCAAGAAACATAACTTTTTTTATTGCATGATTTACTACAAAAACATCATACCCAAATTAAGCAGACATTACAAAAGAGTACCTAGGTAAATGATCTTGGTCATTGTCAGGTACATGAAACGTAGATGAAGGTGCACGAGGTGGGACGAGTGTGTTTGTGATGGATCTTTGAGCTGTTTTTGAAGACTGGACTTTGCCTTTAGAGATGACATAGATGGAACAAAATTCAGGCGTTGATTTGAGAACGGAAGCAGGAACGTCATGTGATTTGGTGAATTTGAGAGATCTTGCGAATGGGCTTTTTGAGGATGATCCCAACACGAGGTTGGTCACAAGGTTGTTGTTCACGTAATCCAATACTGCTTTCGCTACGTCTGTATCGTCTAGAATCACCTCCAGCATTGTAACCTAAAACATTGACAAGAGACAAACACATAAAGGTATGTTTTTTTATATAAATGCAGATAAAGTTCGACGAAATGCTTGAAATGAGAAATTTAATGTACCCCTTTGCGTGCACAATAACCTCTGTATGGAACAAAAAGCTGATTTATTTCATTATCATCAATGTTACCTCCATCTGCAACAACAACAACATTTGTTAAAGTTAATTTGATTAAGAAAGATAACAATTATGAATTAGGTGAATGTGAATATGAGGAGAAGATACCTACGGTTTGAATTTTTAAGACGAACATGGACTAGAATCATGCTGGTGTTATTATTCATACTGAAGAGATGATCAACGGCCCAACGAACAGCGTAGTGACTGTTCTTGTCTTTGTCAATGGCAACAACCGTGGAGTTCACTGGTGCGTGGCCGTGGCCATCCTCCGATGGGTAAGGACGAGCCATTAATATATTAAATAATTAGTCAGGTGTTACCAGACCTCTGTCTCTCTATCTCTTTAAGTCGTGTCTGGGAACAAGAAGAGAGGAGAGAGAGAAGAATATAGAAAGAAGAAGAAGAAGAAGATTGTGAAAAAGCTTTTCTTCTTCTTCTGGGTCTTTTTAACAATTCTCTCCTCTCTTCTTCCTGTTTTCAAAGTTTGTTTCTCCGACGATCAACAAACTTTTTTTCTTTTTCTTTCCATTAGAACCAAAACAGAGAAAAAAGCGGGAGTCAAGGATTTATATTAACCATTGTTTTTTGTATAATCGCTTTTTTTAAGGAGGATTCTCTATTTTATGGAGGGGGTTGGCTTCTTCTAGAATAAAACATGCAAAATCTTTCTTTGTTATACGGATTAGCAAGTTTGTATTACATATGTATGTATTATAAATTTTGGTTAATATCTAAACTCTTTTGAGATATTTACAAAAACCATTTCAAGATATTAAAATCTCGCATGTCGGTTTGTATCTGATTTGTGGGTCCGTAAAGAAAAGAGTGGCTGTCACTACTGAGTTTAGAGCCACTCGAGAAACGAGTGACGTACCCTGACGAATTGGAAGACTATGACATGAGTATAGCATCACAAAAACATGTCTTTATTTTTGGTTTGAAGCATCATAACAACAAAAGTGTACAAACCAAACTTGTTGGCTCATCTCTCCCACTCACATTCCAGTAGAATGTACACCAGAGAATGAAACATCATTGAGCTCTTCATACATTCATGTTTACCACTCATCAAAAGAGACTGGAAATATTTGTATAGAGTATGTGTGTATATATAATAACTTAAGTTTCTTCTATTCCCTCATATATCATCTGTGATCTAAAGGTACAATAATACATTATGCATAAACAAAAGAATCAAAGTAAGTTTTAGTTTTATCATATAAGAGGAAACCAAAAAAGAACATTTCCACAGTCTTTTTTTTTTTTATAGGAATGAAGTACCCGCGAGGCCGTGATGCAATAGATTATGCGAGATAGTATCTCTTGCCTTCATTGCATTAACCGATCTCAATGCGTTTTCAGGCAAAACCTCATCATCAATCACTTCAACCATCAGCTCCGGCTCCATTCTCTCCTCTCTGATTTCACATATGTTGTGAAGCACACAGCACGCCCCTAAAACCGTAGGCAGATCCTGCAGCTTCACTTCAGTGCGTTTCTGCAGACACGCCCACCGTCCTTTTAACCTCCCAAACGCTTCTTTAGCCACTCTCTGCACATCACTCATCTTCTCGTTAAACGCGTGCTGCGTCCAAGTCAAGTTCTGTTGCGTATATGGAACCAAAACCCAGTCCAATAACGGATGCCCCGGTCCACCAGCTACCCACATCCCTTTCAACAAACCTCCATTGTTAGCTCTTTGGTACAACAACGACTTCTCCAACACCTGATCATCAGGCATTGACCCTGGCCATCCGATGCACAAGTCAGTAAAAACACCTTTCGGGTTCACAACCGCTTGAATCGTGATCGAATACGAAGTCTTCTGGTTCCTCTCAGTATGCCTCTTATTGAAATAAGCAGCTACACTTATCTTAGGAGCTATGATCGGAATGTGAGTTGTATACATAGAGCCAACAACGTTTGGTATACCCGAAACCGATTCGAACGTTTCTCTAATGTTTCTAAGAGACTCATCATCAGGCCATTGGAGATACTTAGGCATCAAAACATCTTTAATGGCTTTACATACCTCAAGAACAAGCTTGTGGCAAGTTGAGATACCTAAACCAAACTTCTTAGACACGAGACGAAGCGGCTCACCAGTCGCTAATCTCCATATACAAACCGCGACTCGCTGACGCACAGGAATCGCGTTTCTCAACGCGGTGTCTTCTTTGGCAACCGCGGAGTTAAGCTCGTCGCAGATTAACGCAAACGTGGATTTGGACATTCTAAACGCTTTTTTAAAATCCTCTTCAGGATAATCCAATCGGCTACACTCTTCCCACCAAGCTCTGCTCCGATCTTTAACCCATAACCGTCTCTGTTGACCCGAACCAGTACCCGTACTTCGAACCGATCCGGATCCAGTTATCTCACTGCTCTCCGCCTCAACCTCGGAAACAGCAGCAGCAGCAGCAACGGAAGCAACGGCGGCGCGTGAGACGCGTGACTTCTTGAGATTGATATCACCACTCTCTTCAGCGTCGGCGTAGTAATCGTTGAGATCGGAGTAGTAATCGGACATGGTTTTAGCTCTTTTCCGGTAATTAGATTGGAAATCGGACATTTCGCGGCGTGAAGCAGCGTTACGAGCTTCTTGGTCTTGTTTCTCGTGCTCCTCCATCAAAAGCAGAGAAGTGAAAAACCCTTTAAGCGTTTTGGTTTCGTTGCTTTTCTTGGAATCTACCTCCTCAGCACCGTCGAAAACATCACAGACTTCTTCTTCTTCTTCTTCTTCCTCGTCTCCGTAAACGGCGGCGGAGGCGGCTTTCATCGAAGTTGTGTTGTTTCACGTTTTTGTTTTTGAGTTCTTCTTTCTTTGTCTCTCTTTGGATTTGGAGTGGAGGAGAAGATTTTAATATTTTTGGGGTTTCATAAATAAGAAATTAAGTCTGTATAAAAAATTGGGGGAGATGGAGACGAAACTTGTGGGATTAGTGTGAACACGCAAGTTGACTTTACTAAGCTATATACTCTTTTTTTTTTTTTTGTCTTTTTAATTATTTATTGCTCATTTTTATTTTTGTTACATTCTTCACTTTTTTTTTTTTGTATTAAAAATTCAGACAGCAGTACAGAAAAGGCAGAACCAGTTTGATCCTTGTAAGAGATTCATATTTGGAAGCAAACTATGAGGACTGAGGAGGTTATATAAACTTATATACTGTATGTCGGAAAATATAGAGTAAACATCGAATAATTTCATTTGGGTTATGAAATCTAAAAAAACGTTTAAACAGGTGAATACAAAGCTAATTTTGAATCTAATTCTTCGAATCAAAACAAATTCTTAATTTGCGTGCTGCTTTTTAATTCAAAGCGAAATTTTATTGACTACTAACATTTACTGTTTTTTTGGTTGTCACATTATTAAAAAAATACAAACTTATCAATTGTTAGTATGTTGTAATTTTCGTAGAAATGCTAACCATATTTTATATGCTTTGGCCGCACTCTTTTAACTTTCTCATTTTAGAATAAAATCCAAATGAAGCGATCAAAGTATTTTAAGTAAAAGATTAGGATAATAACAAAGAGAATAGTAGACGAGCTATAAACAAAACAAAAAATCTGAAGCAAAGTCAGGTATGTGAAAATATGTCGATTAATTCCTAAAATATGTGAAAAGTCAGGTATGTAAAGCTAAAAAAAAATTAGATTCCATATTTTGTAGATAAGTTATTGGCAAATTCAAATAGTTTGTGATATTTTGTTGGCAAATTCCATATATTGATACTTGATTGTATTGAGATGAACAAGACCTAGAAAGATACACGTATGATTCTCTTCTCTCTCTTCATAAACCGGTTTGGGAAAATATGAGTTTAGATATGGACATCTCTCTCCACCACTCTTTTTATTTGTTTTATCATTGTCAACAAAATTTGTTGTAAACGTTGTTTGTTATACACTTGTGGAGAGTGGGTGTTCACACTTGACACACATATATCTTTATATACGAACCCAATAATATAAAAATAAGATCTCAAATGATTTGCACCTAGAAACCGAAAGAAGGGAGTGTGAACACGTCAAGGAAGTATCGGACATTGTTTAAGTCTAAAATGTATTTGGCGGTGTGGAACGTTAGGTGGCCGATGGAGACTTTTGGTCCCACGCTTTGTTTCTTTTTTCTTCTTCTTCTTTTTGTTTTTACTTGAGTTGCCAAATGAAGGCGTTTTTAGCCGGTCTCTCTACTCGTCATATTTACATACTATAACTTTTTTATAACTAACATCACATAGTGGCCTCTTCCACCCCGCTTGGATTCATGTTATTTTTTTGTTTTTTCAGAAAATTCACAAGTCAAAATCAAAACTAATCTTTTAAATCTACAACTGTGATGTGAACTTTCTGGTGAACTAGAACAAGTGTGAATGTGATCTTACGTTAGTCCTTTACAACATAACCAAGCACGCAATAGAAAGACTCTTTGTAGGGTGAACAAAGAATAGTTTGGTTAACGAAAAAAATTGTTTATGTCGCTTTTTTCGAAAGGCTCACGTTTTCTTGGAATTTTTTCTCCAAAGGAGAAGGTTATGTTTGTAATGTACTGTATATACAACTGATTAACATCTACCGATCAATCTAATTTACGCATTGAACCATTAAGTCAAATTAACAAAACAAAAACAAAACTTTTAGTTAAGTGATTTGTAATTATGGACCTAAGTGATAAAAATTAACAGAAAAATAATGAAGTACTTCAGACAAAAAAAAAATTGTGAAACAGCAGAACTTGGGGAGAAACGGCAGAATCAACTGTACAGTCGTCTAGACTCTAGACAGAGTCACACCGATATTATAGCGAAAACCTACAACTGGTTTATTAAGTTTGAATGGTTTAGCGCGAAGATAATAGTCCGCAAAGTAGGCGACATACAGAATACAAAGGACACAAAAGACTGATTCCTTCAAGACATTTTTCTGCTTTTGATGAATGGTTAATTAATTAAATTCATAGCAAAACGTGGAGTAAACATTTAAAACGAGACTAAATTAACATATGCTCTGGCTCTGCTTTTCTGTCTCATAACGAAAAATACTATGAACCTACAGTTCATATATCACTTTTAGTAAACAAGAAAGCATATGGTAGCACTGTATGCCGCAAAATTCATGTATAACGCTATTCATAAAAGCTGGTGAAGAAAGTTTTTAACTCTCTGCACAAAACTTGATTTGGCTTTAGTTTCCGTTGAAGTTTTTTGATAATGTTGCATCAATAAAAGTGAGATTTAAGATTTCATAATACTACGAATGTAGTAGTTGAAGATCCATTTACATTATCCAAAAATACAATTGCTTAAGTTGCGCAAAACAGAGGATTAGGTCAAAACAGAGGAATGACCAACTGCTCTGTCACGCTTTAATCGTTGTCAGGGTGTACAATACTACAGCCGTTATGTCACATTAGCAACATATCGATTTGTGCCTCATAGGCATGGGTGTTTCTAGAACTTTC
Source organism: Camelina laxa (assembly GCA_024034495.1). Taxonomy (NCBI): domain Eukaryota; kingdom Viridiplantae; phylum Streptophyta; class Magnoliopsida; order Brassicales; family Brassicaceae; genus Camelina; species Camelina laxa. The sequence goes on from CM043881.1 coordinate 4,518,281, forward strand.
ATATGAAAAAACAGAAACTTCATTGATTAGAAGATCATACAAAGAGAAAGATGAACAGAGAAACAACTTTATAATCACACATTAGAACCACACACTTATTGCTTCACTCCCATTACATCCATTACAAAACCGAAAACAAAACACAAAACATGATCACAGACAAAACAGACTCATCAGGCAACTTGAACCTGGATAGTCTTTGGCTTCTTAGGCTCAGGAGGAGGAAGTTTCTGAACAGTAACCTTCAAAACACCATCATGACAAACAGCAGAGATCTTTTCCAAATCAGCATTCTCAGGCAACTGAAACTTCCTCATAAACTTACCCATCCTTCTCTCCATCCTCACGTACTTGACACCTTCGTTCTCTTTGTTCTCTCTGTTCCTTTCTCCACTCACCACAAGCACATTCTCGTTCTCTACCTGAACCTTGATCTCGTCTCCTTTGATCCCAGGCATGTCCACGACGAAGGCGTAAGCGTTCGGGTGATCGATGACGTCAGCTGGCGTAGCAGCCATTGCCTTAGCGTCTCGCATGTAAGCTCTTGATGGATTGTTGCGGCTCTTCTCGTTGTGCTCTTCCGGGACTTCTAGCATGTCTTCGAGGATTGAGATTATCGGAAACCTTCCCAAATCCATTCTTAGTGTGTTGTGTGTATTAGCTTTTTTGATTCTTGAACTTCTGATTCTTGGCTTTTTTTTCTTGTTTGATTGATAGTTTGATGGAGAAGTGTGGAAATATATATAGAAGTCGAGATGGATAGTTTCTAGAGTGATGTAGAACGTGATCGTCTTGTTCTTTAAGAACGACTTCGGTATTGTTCGAGAAACGTCTTGATCGTTCTGGTTTTTGTGATATTTGTAATACGGCTTTTTGTTATAATGTCTTATATGGGCTTTTAAATTTGGAGTAACCAGGCCCATTTGTTTATGTTTTCGGATATCTTGGTTTAAAAAGGAAGGTAGTTAAATTTATCCGGTGTGGTACGATTTCATTGGAATTTAATTTTAATACGGTTGAACCGGGTCAGTACGGTTGATTAGCTTCATGACTCATGGATCAAAAAGCATCGTTATCATCTTATATCAGAACATCGGACAGGGTCTAAAGTGAAATGAAGTCAGCAGTTTCATCGTCACTCTTCAATTCGAAGAATCTTTTCAACCCTAATCCTTTCTCTCGCTTCACCCTTCTCAAATCCAGTTTCTTTCCTAATCTAACTCCGAGATCGATCACTAATCATACCTTAAGACTCCCATCTTCGTCAACCTCAGCTCCTCTAAGATTCATCTCTTCATCCATGGCTTCCTCTTTCAATCCTGAAAAGGCCAGAGTTCCATCTGCTCTTCCCCTACCTGCTCCTCCGTTGACTAAAGTTAGCTCCTTTTTTATTTATATAGTTCTGTTTTCGATTTTTTTTTTTCAATCATATCAGCGTTTGATTGATCTTCGTTTCGTGGGTAATATATTGTAGTTCAATATCGGATTGTGTCAGCTATCTGTAACTGCTGACAAAAAGAGAAACATCTCTCACGCTAAAAACGCTATCGAAGAAGCTGCTTCCAAAGGAGCTAAGCTTGTTCTCTTACCCGTGAGTTTTTTTCTTCTTATTTAGCTTAATTTGCTATAACCTGGAATATTCACATGAGATTGATCATTGTTAAATCTTGGATTTTTTTTGTTGCTCGTGAATTTGATTGTTTTTGCCTGAAATAATTTGGCTTTAGCTCATAGTTCAGTTGTTCAAATGTGTACAATTTACTAGGAGTATAAGCTAGTGAAAATGGGGTTTGTTTTGTTTCAGGAAATTTGGAACAGTCCTTATTCCAATGATAGTTTCCCAGTTTATGCGGAGGACATTGATGCGGGTGGAGATGCTTCTCCTTCAACCACAATGCTTTCTGAAGTTTCCAAACGTCTCAAGATTACTATTATTGGTGGCTCTATACCAGAAAGAGTTGGGGATCGTTTGTATAACACTTGCTGTGTCTTTGGTTCCGATGGAGAGTTGAAAGCTAAGCATCGAAAGGTACACGTTTTTGTTTGATATAGCACTACTATTTCAAACTTTCGTAGAAGAAGTAATGAACTTTCCTCTGCTTTAAGCCCTAGAATTAAAAGATGCTAATCTTACTTCTAAAATCTTGATTCATCTTTTGAGTTTTAAAGGCCATAACGAGCCCAACCTTGAGAAGATTTGTAGATATTGTAACCAGTTGACGGGATAGAGACTTTAAAAAGTAGTAAGAATGATGTGTTAACTATGTTCTGGCTCAAGTTCTTCCTCCACTGAGTCTAAGGACTACAGATGGAGCGAGATAATAGCCTTAAACGTGCATGCTTATATATTATCAGTTCCCAAAAAAATCTTGTTCTTGATTGTTTGGACTTGTGCCTACAGATACATTTATTCGATATAGACATTCCCGGGAAGATTACTTTTATGGAATCAAAAACGCTTACTGCTGGAGAGACACCAACAATCGTTGATACAGGTTTCAATCTGGTTTTGCAAAATATCATTGCTAAGCTATGCGTAAACTAGCATGTATCTTACATATGCTTAGTTTACTACTATCTAAAAATCATTTCGCTTAGGATTTAGGATCATGTTGGCCAATTATATTAATACGCTTTTAAGACCTTGCCAACTATTTTGACTAGGGAAATGTCTTTGTTGAGTATTCAAGTCATAGTAGGACAGTTCACATCACCTCTCACTTTCTAGTACTTAAGAGAAAACTCTTAAGCGGTGCAGTGCTTGAAAATAAAGTTGGTTATTGCAGATGTAGGGCGTATTGGAATAGGCATCTGTTATGATATCCGGTTCCAGGAGTTAGCTATGATATATGCTGCAAGAGGTAAGTCTTTAAATATTTATATGCTTTATCCAAATGGTCTATTTCCTACCTATCTTTTTCGGGTTGATAAATCGTTTTAAAGAACCTCATCAGTCATCATCACCCACATGTTTTGATTTATTAATTTCAGGGGCTCATTTGCTGTGCTACCCGGGAGCCTTTAATACGACAACTGGACCATTGCATTGGGAGTTACTACAAAGGGCAAGGTACATTTCACAGTCTACTAAAACTTGCTTGGCTTAGTTTAATCAATAGTCCTATTTATTAAATCACATTGCTCACTCGATCTGTTTTGTTCCGTTTCAGGGCTACCGATAATCAGGTACATGAACCAAGTTAAATTACTAGTACTGATAGTTCCAAAGAGAAATACTTTTTTTTTGTTCTTGATGAATTAACAGAAAACCGGTATTTCTCTTTGAGTTATCAATACAAGTGTTTTCTGTAATTTGTACTGTAATGAAGCTATCATAGTCATGGAGCAGATAATAAAACTATGTGTGTTACTTCATCCAGTTATATGTGGCGACATGCTCACCTGCCAGAGATTCAGGAGCTGGCTACACTGCATGGGGTCACTCTACACTTGTCGGGCCTGTAAGCGCTAAACGTTTTCTGTATTACTTGTTTATCAATGAAGCTTTAGTTGAGCATTAAACTCGAACTCATAAAATTAACTGACAGTTTGGAGAAGTATTAGCGACGACTGAGCATGAGGAGGACATTATCATAGCAGAGATTGATTACTCTATCCTAGAACAACGAAGGTAATCACAACAACGCCGTAACTTTCCTTGTTTTGATCTATCCCGTTATGATCTTGTAGTCCGCTGATTGAGTCTCGGTTTTCACATCGTAGGTCAAGCCTTCCGCTAAATAAACAGCGGAGGGGAGATCTTTACCAGCTTGTAGACATACAGCGGTTGAACTCCAAATGAATGCAGCAGAAACTGTACATCTGAATTCTCTGATTCTGAGAGATGTGCAGGTTATGCACAACTTCTTGATCAGTCAATTCTCTGCAAGATATGAGAAACTCGGTCTTTTGGGTTACATTGAATAAAATAAGTCTGCTCAAGATAATGCCAAACTCCTCCCACTTGTGCCATGTGTTGGTTGTTTATAAACTTCAATGCATTGTGGTCATAAATGTAGACTTGCGTGTGATTCGCAATCCAAAAATAGCATTTGACTTTGATCACAATGTATACTATTTTGTGAGCTTCTCAGTAAATGTTATTGTCTCTTTAAAACAACTCATATTAGGATTCCGCAACCCATCATATTCAATCTCAAATCCTTAGATAAAATGTTCAGTAATTGGAAATGGTGCTGAAAATACAAATGTGCTTACTAACTGTTTTTGCTTAACGCAAGAAATTGTCAAACCACTATATCAGTTAGTGTGTTAGGCTATATTAATCTATTCAAAACGTTTCATCACATAACTCTCTCTCAAGTCAAGACGAAGATCTAACCATGGTGCTTTGCTACACCAAGATTTATAATATGTAGTATGTATATGTTTTATAGATGAGAAGAAGAAAACAGTATAGAGTTTTTCAAATTGGCTCCTCTTCCACAAGTGGATATAAAAGATTGAAAACGATAGAACATAAAACATTGTCAGCGTCTACTACTACATGATTTTTGATGATCCGTGGTTATTGTTGAATGATAAATGACCGGACGACAAAATGCAGTTACACTTACAACAATAACAGGCTTTACAAGATTTTACACAGTGAGTGTGTGGTTTTCATAGTCTTCGGAGGAGACACGTGGCCCAAACCTATTAGGGGTAAGAGACGTATAGTATAGTATAGTAGAGTGGTCCATATACTCACAGCGCTCACAGGGGGACTCTCTGCTAAAGAAGAAGTTGCCGTACGCGTGTGGGAGGCCGCACGTGCTATGGACCCCAAAGGCCATGGGGCTATGCTTCACGTGCCAGGTCACGTGTGGGACTCCACCACAACATCACCGCGTGAATAAATGAATGAATCTTCTTCTTTTGTGTGTCAGCTCTAATTGTCTCTCCCTGACCAGCTGAATCTCTGACTCGCCCGTGCGAATTGTTTTCCCCTTTAATTTCTGTTTATCTCACACATCCCTAAAACTCAAATAGTTGTTGTTTCCATTATAGTAAGATTCATTCCTATTTTTCATATCAATATTGTGTTAACACTTCTCTTTTTTGTTGGTTGTAAATTGTAAATCTGTTGATTCAAATCTATCATTTCAACCTCACTTTAGCAAACAAAAACCTTACAGTTTTATTGCTTTTACTTTATAGGTTTTTTTTTTCTTTCTTTCTTAAACGTACAAGTAGACATTAGTGTTTGTTCGTATGATCTAATATGTAAATAATACTATTTGATAAACAAGAATTACGACATGGTATTTTAAAGAAGGTAAACACGAATATTTGTTGTTTTCATAAAAATCAAACGAGAAGTCATTTTTACGTAAGTTTCAGTTTTGTACTATATACAATATCTAGTTTGATTTTGAAGTGTTTTGTAATTGTTAGATTTTGGTACAAGTATAATATGGTCCAAGACTCCAAACTGGTAACAATATTTACGGGGGGGATTCTTCGAAACTGGTTGTGATAAGGAGATATCAAATGAAAAAAAAACATTGGCCGAAGAAGTGTGACAAAGATATAGGAATAGAAACAAGAAGAAGACATAATGTAAGTGTTTTTCATTAACAAAAATAAAATAAAAAGACATAAGTGTTTATGAAATGAGGAACAGTGAAGAAACAAGAAAGGAAGAAAGCATGTGAGACTGAAAAAGACGCAAAACAAGTACAATACCTTAACCAGTCCTTGTCGACCCAACCAATGGGTAATGGGGGTGTAAGAGACACTTTGCTTAAATTTAAAACACAATAATCGTATAATTTAATTAAGACCCTACTTGTCTCTCTAATCACATCCTTTTCCAATACCCACCTACGTTCCAGATCTGTATAGACAATCTGAGACAATCCATTATGATCTGGCTACATCTATATATATATAAACTCGGTGAATACTAGTTAAGCAAAAAACTTGTGATAAAAAAGTTAATTTTCTAAAGATAGATGATTGTGTTTGCAATGATCTAAGTCTAGTGTGTTCTCATGGCATATGTTGTTCATGACACACATGTAATGATTCCTTGAGAAAACTATACGTGTGATATTATTGAGTCAAAAGTCTGTTATATGAAGACAATCATTTCTTTATTTGAAATGATAGAAACAATCAGTTGGATATCGTTAGTCTCTATATCATTAGTCACCATATAAAGTAAAGTTGTGTCTAATATGGTTGACTCTAGATTGGGTTTATTCAAGTTCTAGTATTTCGACCTATGTCCTATATCCTAAGATAAGTTGTAGTCGATCCAATACTTGCACAACTCATTCAACTCGAAATCATTAGTCCCTTCACATTATGAGGAAAATGACATTGGAGAAAATACTATTAGGTACATTGCACACATTAAACAAATTGAAGAATCCTCTTTGTGTGGTCAGTGGTCCATCCATATGGTTAGCATACGTGAACAACACGCGCCGAGATCGCCGCTTATATATACTAAGCCATCTCTCTCTTCTAACCTCATTCGTCGTCGTCTTCTTCTTTCTGCTAAAAAACACAAAACAAAACAGTTTCAAGAGATCTCTCTTTTGTCTCATCTTCTTCTTTCTCGATCGAATCATGCATAAATCCAAAAGAAACCCGTCATTCTCCTCCACTCTCCTCGATGAAATCTACAATTCCATCGATCTTAAATCCCAAAAAAACCAATCTTTTGTCGGCTCTGTTAACACTAGCACCAAAAAACAGAGCATTGTCTCCCGATCGGTTCCTGACCGTAAGATCCACCGTGATCGGTTCTTTGGCTCTGTCTCGTCTTCATCTGACTCAAACTCCAGCATCTTCTCATCTTCAGACACCGAACTAACTCACGGTAAGAAGGTAACTTCTTCGTCCAGACCGTTATGTTTCGGCCCTTCTAAGACAAAACCAAGAAAAACAGAGGAAAAACTCTGTACCACCAAAACAGAGCAGCCCGAGTTTACGACGACTACGATTACACCTCCGACGTCCCCAGATTCACGAGAAACGACGAGAACTGGGAGCATTCGCGAACAAGAAGACCCGTTAAGAGCTCCTCCGGAAACCTCAAGAAGCCCAAAACCCCAGCTTCACCAGCCGGACGAATCGTCAACTTCATAAACTCGTTGTTCAGCAACAACAATTCAAAACAGTCCAATGCTGCTGTTAAGAGCTATCCGAGGAAGACGAGTTACGACGACTCTGCTTTCGTTAGGAAAACGTCTAATGATTATCATTCATCTACTACTACAACGTGTTCTTCAGCTTCTTCTTTCTCAAGGTCTTGTATGAACAAAAGCTACGAGAAATCATCTGACCGTATCAAACGCAACGTTAGGTTCTCTCCTGTCAATGTGATCGTCCCCGAGAGCTTTACAAACAAAGAAGAAGAAGATTATTTCAGTAACGTGAGGAAGTCGGTGAAGAAGAATGTGGAAGATGGAGGGAGGAGATCAGTGGAAGAGATTGCGAGAGAGTTTTTGAGAGATTATCACAAGAACCATGAAAACAGTCTGGTCAAGAATAATGATTTTGAGGATTACGAAGATGACGATGATGATGATGATGATGATGATGTTGCAAGTGACTCGAGTTCAGATTTGTTTGAGCTGGATTTAGTTGGGAATCATCATCATCATAATGTGTACGGAGATGAACTTCCTGTTTATGAAACCACTTTTGCTGGTTTGATCTTGTGAAACCTTTTTTTTTTATTACTTTACTTTAGATTTTCGTTTTTTTTTTTTTTTTTTAAATTCCATGTGATTGTTGAAGAACAAAGAAATCGCATGCGATTCTCCACATTTGTGTTTGTGTTTGTAACTATGTTGTGTTATAAATTTTGTGTTTGTAAAAATTTCATCAATTTAGTTTTCAATTGTTCTGTTAATTACTCTAATAATATATTAATAATAAACATTATTTTTACCAAACAAAACTTGAAGAAAATGTGCTATAACACATTGGAAGCACACTCTTACAGAAAAAGCTAATGTGTATACAATGCAAAACTTTAATATCAAAGCAAACGCAAAATGCTAATTTAAAGCACAAATAACTCAAATATAATGTTTAGAGTAAACCCATAAAAAGTCCAAGGTAAACGCTCATGTTTAACATAAACGCAAAGGCTAAATGCAAGCTCTAACACATATATATACAAAAGACTAAAGTAAACCAATGGACTCTAAAATCCGCAAACATAAATGGATAAAAAAATTAAAATTACAATATACATGTTGAATAGTAAAAGCAATCACAAACACAATAATAATTCAATAAAGTTCATTAGTCATTACTAATTTTCTTACAATAAACATGAATTTTTTGGGGTTCAGTTATTGAACTTTGATCAAATATAGACTTTGTAGACTCAGTAGTAAATACTCATATTGAGAGATATAGTAAAAATTGTAAGTGACATATCAACTTGAAATCTAATTATTGAAACAAATAGCCATTGTTAAAGTAAAGAATTTTGAAATGACATAGTGTTGGGAAGGATCCGTTGCTTGCAAAGTAAAATGTTTTGTGAAGGATAATATGATAAAGTGGTTGATGATCCCAATGGAAATAAAAACCCAACCTAGCTAGCTACCAACTTTAATTCTCTTTTTCTATGTATCTATCACATGCTTTAGATCCAAATTCTCATGAATGCAAACACTTTTATATGAATACCTATTTGAGTTGTTTCATCTCCTTGTTCATTTAATATTTAGAAAAGCTCACCCAAAAAAAATTGATTAGGGCTTGTCGGTGAAATGCGAATTTAGAGTACCACCACAACCACAAAATCAAACTGTACTTGGTCACCATTAACAATATAACATCTAAATATACCAAGAAAAAACAGATTTTCGTATACATAAGATCTTTATGTATATGTGAAACTAACACAAGCATAAGTGTGTGTATGTAATAAAGTGTGTTCAAGTAATAAAATATCGAATCAATGATATGTGAAAGTGTATAAAAAGAAAAGAAAGAGGGGAAATCGAGAAATTCGATATCCAAATGAGAAGCAAAGGGTGATTGAAGCAGATCGTGAATGGACACATTAAAGCTTCTTATTATAAAATTGAAAAATAAAAAATAAAAAAAAAAAAAAAAAAGTGTAGTTTTTTAATTTAAAAATAAAGTGAAAGTTATCGTAGAGCGATGGATGAACATGGAAGTGTACTGATGCTTCCATGGGAACAGAGAAAGTCGAGAGAGCTTTTGCTTTACTTCTCTCTTCTTTTCACTTTGATCATCTTTAAAAGTTCCCGATTACAATCTTCTCCATTACTTCTTCTTTCAACAATGAAAAAAAAATAATTCACATAAAACAAAAGTATATGTTACACGCACGGTCGCACGTACACATGACCAATTCTGATCAGGTCCATCCATGTCAAGTCATTTTGATTTATTCTTGCTTGTTTAAAATTGCTAGAGGTTGATGCCTTTTAGTTTAAATATTGCTTTGCAATGTTAGCTTTATAATATAGTTTTGATTCTAAACGATATTCCATGCTTATATGAAACTAAAGTGTAGTATCTTAGATTAGAAAAGTTGCTGGTGTGATAATGTTTTAAAATAAGGGTGTAATTTCATAGCTATAACCAAGACTTCGAAGACATGCCTCTTTTATCAATGAACAATTCAAACATTCCACACCCCAATGGCCCGAACCATGCATGTCTCCTTTCCTCTAATACTTATTTTGCTTGCTCCTGTTAATATTCCTTGACTTTTATACTATAATAACTGAAATTACGAAATATTTATCATTGAAAAATGTAACAGGAGACTTATATATTAAGTTAAGTATTTTATTTATATGGTTACGTTTTATACCATCACAAATGCCACTTTTGCTATATATATATATATATATATTTATACAACTAGTCAAACAAAATAAATAGTTCGATGAATATATCGATCATTGCGTTCTATTCAATTATGCGGCCGATTTTATTATTCCGTCAAGAAAGCTCTCATTGTTTGTCACCTAAATCAACAACTAAGTATATTTAACGAAGTGAATAATCTAATCAAAGATCGTGCCATGTATTTGCACACAACAACACTCCCTCAAACCCCTAATGATTGCACATAATTATACGTAATGTAGTTTAAGTAAATTATGTTGTATAAAGATCCTTCATTGGATAAGAGTCGAGATACGTGAATAATATACAGAGATACACACATATTGCATTAGTACCACATGTGACATGTCGGGGATGTAACCACTCTTGTTAGTTTTGAAACGCTCTTCTTAAGTGATTGCCAAAGTATATTCTTATATGGCTAATGGCTTTTATAACTTGAAATTTTATTTCTCGAGTATAAATTTTGTTTCCGGAAATGTTAGTTACCAACTTTCTTGAAAGGTTGGTTGTTTCGTCAATTGTGGCAGGTTATAAATGATAATATATTGGGTCCTTAATCTATGTAGCATATATATTTAATTCTGATTAATTATGAGTTTGTACCAGGCTGATCCGATAGGGTTTATCTACACACAAAAAAAAAAGTGCAGAGCTAATAGTGTTCTATAGGTGAATAGCACGATATGGTTTTGTAAGACCAAAGCGATGTAAACAAAAACGTCGAACTAAAATGGATAAAGTTCTTTGTAGCCCAGTGGGCTCATTATATTACTTATTAGATTTTGCATGGCCCAGAGATGCACTTATTTCCTTAATAATTCTAGTTAGATTCCCCTTTGGTAAGTTCTAGTATTTATCTTGTTTCTCCAGTTCTTTTTTACCGTGGAAATTAGTCAATTACTTTGGGTACAGTAAATGTTGGTAACCAACACAAACAATTTTTTTTTCTTTTTCCACATTTTACAAATCTGTGTCATAAGTCATAACTATACATATGTTACATTTGTTTCTTAAACTGATTATTGCTATTTTCTGCAGCTTTGGCGTCAAATGAATCGACCGACATTGATTTTTTTTACATTCTGGTTTTATAAAAGAACAGAAAATAGTTATACTAAAAACTCTTTTTGATACTATCAGTTACCCTTAATTAAAAAAGTAAGTCCGCAGTTACGTTTACAATTATGACCCTATTATTTTCAGAATCTGTTTTTGTTCAAACGTAGAAATTGTTGTTGATCAAGTCAACTTTGCCACACAACCAATACCATAACACAAGAGGGATTTCGAAGGTGTCTTCTAGTATTATTATAAGTTCCTACTAAAAAAGCTACGTACACCACTTTTAGAAAGATACATATTTCTGATGAGGAAAAGAAAACAAAGAAACTAGTGTTTATTCTTTTTTGGCTTTCTTGGCAATTACGTAACACACATGCAGCAGCAAACTATTCCCCAATTCGTTTCCCATTCCAGTCATAACATATATTGAATGCATGATCTTTTTCATTGAACCTGCATGGCCCTTCTTTGGTTATATCCCAGAAACAGTAGATGCATGGAATACCCCTACGAACACCATCTCTGTCATCATCGTAAATATTAAACCATTTAAATTGTCCAGGCAGCCATGTGAATTCACAGAAGAAAAGTGTCGATCCATATAAAACTTTTGGTGTAAACTTAAACGACCAAAAGCTATTCGGAGCGAGAACGTGGAGGCCGAGATCGTCATCTGAGGACTTACAGTGGAGCTTTAATGTCGAACCATCACCAAGGCGGTTTGTGATCCTCACCATTGATTGTATAGTAGACCAATTCACATCATAATGTGAAGAACTGGTTTCCACTTTTGAGAGAGCTATTTGTACGAGTAGAGATATCACCAACACATAGACTTTTGTCTTTTGGGCGATTGTCATTTTTTTCTTTTCTAAGAGCCAAAGTGTTTTTTGCTGGATATACTTAGTGTTTTGTTTTGCATAATTACACTAGTATATATATATATATATATATATATAGAAAAGTCTTCAATTAATTAATGTGGTATCCATGACGTTATTAGATTTGTCTTCTCCTAAAACATATAACTGTTTTTGAATACATGACTATATTGAAAACAAATGGTTGAACACATTAATGATTTCATATACGTTGCTAAAAAATTACTATTAAAATTGGACTATTCTTAATGCATGTGTATGGTCAGAAATCTCACCGTTATTATGCTTAGTGCATTTTAGTGTTAGACATTTTAAAATATAACTATGTTTGGACCTGGTGTGTGGAGTTATTATGAAACTAACCTTAAAATATGTAAAAGATTACATTTAATTGTTATTAAAATAACGTAATTAAGATTAATAAATTAATTAAAAATAAAAAATGCGGACAGATCAAATATAAAAAATCTATAAAAGTAAAAAAAAATCTATTCAAATTAAAACTAATATGTACTTGAAAAAAGTAAAAAAATTAATTTGTACTTAAAAAATTATTTTCTCTCTCTAATAAAATAAAAAATAAAAAAATCTATTCAAATCAAAACTAATGTAATTTTAAAAATTATTTTCTGTCTGTAATAAATTATTGACAAAATTACTAAATATTTTTTTTAAAAAATATATACTAATCACAATTCAAAAACTAAGATTTCATATCCAAGTAGATAATAATTAATAACTAGATTTCAAAGATTTTATTAAGATTTCAAATTATGATTCTACTATCATCTTTCTTTTATTTTATTTACAAATTGTTTGAAATTTTTATATAATATTTATGATTAATAAATATGCAGATTTGTTTTACATATGTTGTGATTTGAATTGTTAAAAACAAATATATATTACTCAATCTATGGAAAAATGTGTGTTTTAATTTTCACATTGGCGGGTTGGTAAAACTAAATTTATATAGTTGATAAATTATAATTTTTATTTTCTCACAATTATAATATTAAAATTACTATTTCATATTTCACAAAATAACGATGCAAATACAACAAACAAACAATATAAAACTGTAATAGACATCAAAATAAAATACTATAATATTTATAATTAATTAATATTCAAAAATACATATATAAATTTACAGAACAATTAAAAATAAATATTATCTCAAATAAAATAATTTTTTAAAAGAAATCTAACAATAACTTTTATTACTATATTATAATTTTTTTTTTTAAATGTTGACCCGTGCTTTAAGCACGGGATATCTTCTAGTATAAGAAATAATTAAGATAGATAAGTGATATTACATGTATATTATTCTAATCTAATCCAAACATTTCCAACTGTTTGTTTAGGGGTGTTAAATCAAATTTGGATTCGGTTTCAGTTTCATTTATTTCACGTATTTAATCTAATTTTCTGAATTACACGTTTCTTTCCTGTACCCATTATATAATGTCTCGATATTTAAAATAAATAGAGCGTTAAATTTGAATTTAGTTATGTGATAAGTGAAAGCCACAACTAAATTTAACTATCCAAATTTTATACTCTCATCTCTTTACCTCTATTTTTTATCCAACTTTTTATGAGAAATAGTTTAGATAACGTTGTTATTTTTTGAATTACTTGCTCCCATTTCATATCGTTTTTTTTTTGTTAGATCAGAATTTTTTATATAATAATTCTGAAAACAACGGTTGAGACAATTACGTAACACAAAGCAGCAAACTATTCCCCAATTCGTTCCCCATTCCAGTCATAACATATATTAAATTCACGATCTTTTTCACTGAACCTGCATGGCCCTTCTTTGGTTATATCCCAGAAACAGTAGATGCATGGAATACCCCTACGAACACCATCTCTGTCATCATCGTAAATATCAAACCATTTAAATTGTCCAGGCAGCCATTTGAATCGACAGAAGAAAAGTGTCGATCCATAAAAAACAGTTGGTGTAAACTTAAACGACCAAAAGCTATTCGGAGCGAGAACATGGAAGCCGAGGTCGTCATCTGAGGACTTACAGTGGAGCTTTAATGTCGAACCATCCCCAAGGCGGTTTGTGATCCTCACCATTGATTGTATAGTAGACCATTTAACATCAGCATCTGGAGAAGTCGTTTCCACTTGTGAGAGAGCTATTTGTATGAGTAGTGAAATTACCACAACATGAACTTTTGTCTTTTGATCGGTTGTCATTTTTTGTTTTCTGAGAACAAAAGTGTTTTCTGCTGAATACTACTTTACATGACGTTATAATGTATATGTTAGATTTGTTTCCAACACATAGAAACTTTAGAAAATTTGAATACTGAATACATGATTGTATTGAAATATGGTTACATATGGTAGAATATATAGATACATATATATATATATATGTTGTTTACAATTTATACTATTTTAAATTGGGTTATTCTTGGTAGTCAAAAGAAAAAAATGGGTTATTCTAAGGCTTCAATTGCTAACCATGACTTAAAAAAAAAAGAACATAATCCTCAAAAAAATTACCATTTAATATTAATATTGTTTCCATATCATTCTTCTATATTCCTCTCCAATATTGATGAGCAACAATAGAACAAATATTAAAATTTGTTTTCTTATGTTAAAATAAATAAAAACTGATTTTTATTAATAATATTTCAATTTTATAATATAATAATTTTATATTTTCACAATATACTGACAGAAAAATATTTTTTTTGATACGAATTTCATGTTAAATTAATTTTAAGGCTTTATTTGATAATTATATGAACTGGTAAAATAAAGTTAAGAGGTGCTTATACAAAAACTAAAAATAATACGAAATAAAAAAAATTCAATTCTCAATTTTAATTTGTTTTAAAATTAAATGTAAAATTTATTATATGCACATTAGACATTAAAAGAAATATTAGTATTTTTCCGACATATATCTCTACGTGGGCATGAACACAGATGCAGCAGGAACAAATATGTATATATAGCTCTCGGGGATCCAAACGTATATTGTTGAAATTATATAGTATTATTTTTGAATTTATAGAGAAAAATAAAATAAAAATAAACATAAGTTCCAGACTTTCCAGTGTATTCCAATCATAACATAGGTCAAAACATTGGTCGTTTGGTTAAATCTGCATGGTCGATTTTGGTCTATATTCCACTTTCACTCGATGCAGGGATGACCATGGCGAACACCATTTCTTAAATCATCGTAAATATCAAACCAACGTGACTCTTGATCCCACAAAAAATGACAAAAAAATAGCGTAGTTCCAAAAATATTTGGTCTAAACCTAAAAAGGACCAACAACTATCTGGTGGGAGAACTTTGATGCCGAGATCGTGATCCAATGACTTGCAATGGAGGAGTAATGTTAAACCACCGTTAAGACGATTATTAATCTCCACCGTTGTTTTCAGAAAAGCCCAAATTCTTATAGTAAGAAGGAGCATCCTGATGATTCTGCAGCAATGGGTGGCGGCTCCTCTTGTGACAACGCTAATTGGATGATGATGAGTTACATGAGTATAGATATTGTTGCCACCACATGAATTCCTGCTCTTTCCATAATCATGGTGCAATGCGATATCAAATATTGATGACACCCTTTTTATAATATACGAAGCAGAGACCCCAGTCATGATCATGAAGTCGAAAAATTTGTATAAATGTATCCAATCAGATCATGACAAATCGTTTCTGACAGATTTTGGATTGATTCGATTTTGCAAATAAACATCCACAAGTATCATATTTTTTGCTCTTGTTTAAGACAGTTGGTCTAGTGCTTTTAAACTCGAGACTCATATGGGATTAAGAGTAATTCGGCTTTAAAAGCACTAGACTTTATGTTGCTCAATTTATCCCGAGTTCTAAATATGAGCAATCACTTAGCAATCTTATGACACTGACACCCTCTTTATACTTACTCAGCGATTCTTTCTCACTTAGCAATCACTTAGCAATCTTTTCTTACAGTTGGTCTAGTACATGATTCTAGAAAGATACATATTCTAATGAGGAAAAGAAAACAAAGAAACAATGATTATTATTTTTTTTGGCTTTCTTGGCAACTACGTAACACACAACAGCAAACTATTCCCCAATTCGTTCCCCATTCCAGTCATAACATATATTAACTGCATTATCTTTTTCATTGAACCTGCATGGCCCTTCTTTGGTTATATCCCAGAAACAGTAGATGCATGGAATACCCCTACGAACACCATCTCTGTCATCATCGTAAATATCAAACCATTTTGATTGTCCAGGCAGCCATGTGAATTGACAGTAGAAAAGTGTAGATCCATAAAAAACAGTTGGTCTAAACGTAAACGACCAAAAGCGAGTGGGAGCGAGAATGTGGATGCCGAGATCGTCATCTGCCGACTTACAATGGAGCTTTAATGTAGAACCATCAACGAGGCGGTTTGTGATCCTCACCTCTGATTTTAAAGTAGACCAATTAACATCACCATATGGAGAAATCGATTCCACTTGAGAGAGAGCTATTTGTATGAGGAAGATCGATATTACCACCACATGAACTCCTGCTCTTTTCATAGTATTGGTGCAATATTGCAATATCAACTATTGATGACATGACACCCTCTTTATATATACGAAGCAGAGACCCCCAGTCATGATCATCATGAAGTCGAAAATTTTGTATAAATGTATCCAATCAGATCATGACAAATCATTTTTTGACAGATTTTGCATTGATTCGATTTTGCAAATTAAGATTTTTTGTCCATAAATATATGATCTTACAAGATTTTCCTTTAAGAATCCATCATCAGTAAATGGTGATTTTGCATAAAGACTTGACTGTCCATTTCAATTCAATTGTGTCGTTAAAGTCTTACCATAAACATCCATTAGTAGTAGCATTTTGAGACAGTCCAGTACTTTAAGTCGAGACTCATATATATAAGTAAACATATGGGATTAAGAGTAATACGGTTTAGAACTCGGGATAAATTGATTTCATCTTGTACTCTAAAGCCTAAACAAAACAAAACAGTACCGCAATGTTTGGTAATAATAATATCTTAAACAACTGGTTTTATAGAAGTACCAAACCGGTTTTAAAATGGTTCTCAGTTCTTGGTGAGATGGACTTCTTGAGGAAGGAGAGTGTAGTCGATGTGAAGGTCCTCCAGCATTCTCTTAATAGCCAAAGATTGCTCGGTTCTTCTGATATTCCTCTCTCTGTATTCTTGAAACGTTATGGTGTGGTTGCTGTATAGAGCCATCTTCAGCTTGTTCATGTTTTCTATCTCCTTCACCACCACTGTGTGTACCGGTGCCCAGTGGTGCGGGTTCTGCTCCAAGTACCTGAGCCACAAAACACAAATCACTCGTTCAAAGTTCAAGGATCTTTGGCTCACTGATTCACAAAAAATGATTCAAGGTGGGTGGTACTTACTCAGCGATTCTTTCTTTGAGATGTGCGATCTTTGAGACTGGTGTTGAAAAAGAGATAGAGAATTCCACTGTTTCTCCCATATCTGGACTTCTGAAGTAGTTACTTATCGGTTTTGTTGCCAAAACAGAGTTTGGATAATACACTTTCTCGTTGTCAAGCTTCAAGAACACCGTTGATAACAGATTCATTTCTTCAACCAGCATCTGAAAAAGCCACAAAAACATATGTATTCATAGAGAGACATATACGAGTTCAAAGGTTCACTGGTATTGAGGCTTACCGCGACACCATCGACAACACATCGATCACCGACATCATAAGGATGCATCACGAAGACAAACACAATGGATTCAAAGAGGTTTTTGCAAGTGCTTCCGATTATAAAAGCCAGAGCAACAAGTTGGGTGGAGAAGAACAGCAAAACCTTAGTGGTTGCTACTTCTAGAAGAAGCAACCAAATGACCACGGTAATCACCATCAAGATCGCTGTCACTAGTTTGTTTAACTGCTTAACCGCTGTTTTTGTGTCGTTTAAGGAATGCGCTAATGCTCTCCTGCTTGTGTACACCTTAACCTGATCATATTGCAACACACAACACAAGTCAATTTAATCAAGAAAGACAAAGTCTTCTTGGTCAAACCACAGAGATTTGAGGAGGCTTACCACCCATTCTGTGAAAGCTTTTCTAGTGATTCTCCCGGTCTCAGCAGCACCATCAAACAATGGGAACACAAGATCAACCTCTTCCTTAATCATGAACCTAAGCAAGTCCTCTTCCTCTATGTAACTGTTAAACAACAACCAAATCCAATGATTTCCACTAAAGAATGCACCAAGAAAAAAGAAGGTAAAAAGAGCTTTTCGGAGTTATTTACTCACTTGAATAAAGGCTGAGCAACATTTCTGAAGACATGGTAAGCAGCAGCCAAAGCCTCCATCTCACTAGTAATCTCTCCTCTATCAGCTTGCTCTTTCGCATCTCCGTATGCTGTTTCATCCAATGTGTCAGAGATTGTAGAGAGACCTGAAGTTCTAACAGCTTCCACCAAAACCCGCATTGTCCAAGCGGAAACTTTCTCTCGTTTCATCTTATGAACTTTCCCCATATCAATCACTTTCTTTTCTTTAACTGTTCCTTTTTTCCCTACACTAGCAAAACTCAAATGGCCTGTGCTTGGCTCACGCCCGACCCTCTCTGCCTCTTCTATAAGTGGAGGACCCGAGAGCGTTTGTAGAACATACTGATGGAAAACAGAATCTTGAATCCTATCAAAGAAGTTATTGACGTTGAAATTTGCTGCAAGGATCTTCAACAAAAGTGTTTTCACCAGCCAGAGGAATGCACCGGTAAGAACTGAAATAAGAGTCCTGGTTATGACGTTGAGGATCTTTGTGGCTGCAGGGGACCGTTTCACGTCGTGGTTGAACAACAATATCCAAGCAACAAGAATCAAGCTGAGCCATATAAAGACTTGGACGCTCTTCTTCAAGCCATGAACAAAGTAGAGCACTTTCCTTCTCAATAGAAAGTTTGTTTCTATGAGGAACACAATCAAACGCATGAACCAATTGGTCACCAACATCCCACTGAAGATAACCATGACAAGCACACACCATTTCCAGAGTTCTAGTCCCCATATGGTATAATCTATTAGGACATTAACGGTTAAACTTGAAATCAAAGCACCCAAAACCGCTACAAAGAAAGCTGACTCTATCATAGCCAATGTACTTATCCTATTGCGCATCTCTTTGTTCAGCTTAACCTTCTTATAGATTTCCTCATCTTCATCTTTCTCCACAACAGCTTTACTTGGTGTTAACGGTGCTGTTGAACCAACACTCCTGTTCGATTTATTATTAGGGGAATGTCTACTAAAGGAGAAACCAGTACCAAGTTGCTGCTCCTTAGCTTCCTCCTCTATGATAGTTGTGTCTACAGGACCAGATGGATCCACAAACCGGGACTTGGGTTTTGAGTAAACCGACCTTGCAAAAGATTTCCTCTGAGTTAAACCCTCATTGTTCTGATTTGGACCTCTGGGAGGCTTGTTTGGACTACCAACAAACTTAGAGATCTCAGGAGAAGGGGTTTTATTGTTGATGGGCACTGCTTTCTCAGACTCAGGTGAAGCCATTTCCTTGGAACGCTTTGATGCTTCCTCACCTGAAACATTGATAACAACTTCTCCTCCTCCGTTACTACTCTTTTGTTCCGCCATTCCAAGCACCAACTTTGTCTACAATAGCTCTGAAAATTTCCCCAAAAAAACAAGAATAAGAACATTATAGGGATGACAAAGTACAAATCTTGTAGCCTGATTATGATAAAGTACCAATCTTTTAGCTTGATTAAGATAAAGTAACAAGTTCTTTGATTTATCAGACAAAGAGTTTAAGAAACTCTAGCTAGTTTCTAAGTAAAAGAAACAAGGAACTTAAACCCTAAAAACTCTAGCTAGTTCCTTAAGTATAGGTTTGAAACAGAGCAAACAGATTTACATATATTTATATAGAAACCCATAATTAATTCCTAATAAATCTGTAAGAAAGATCCAAACTTTAAAAATCACAGTCACAGTGTAAAGAGGGAGAAACCAAGCTTACCGGTAGTGAGATAAATAAAAAATCTTGCTTTCTTCTGTGACTGTGAGTAGTATCCTCTCAGCTCATTCTTGAAGAAGAAGACCCAAAAAAAAAAAAAAAAAAAAACAAGCAAGAAATAAAGAAAAAAAGCAGAAATCTTAAGAGATAGTAGTAGTACACGGCACGACCACTTTCATAATTTATGAGAGATAGAAGAATTCAAACATTTGATAAATGATACAAAGAAGAAATGCCAAAAGCAAAGGCGGTGTGGGGGAAAATATGCCTGAGAAAAAAAAAAGTGCTTAAACCCAGAGAAGCCAACAAACAAATAGTACTAAAAAGCTAAATAAAAATAGAAAACAAAAGGACATTGAAAATAAGAGGACAGAGAAAAGGATTGATAAAGAAAGATCTCTCTTACATGAAACAAAACACACAGGCGGGTCCAATGAAGTTTAAGGGATATCTCAAGGCTTTTTAAGCCTTTATAAAATTTAATTGTTGTTAACAATGCTTTTGTTTTTTAATCGAAGATGGCAAGATGGTGGAGTAGTTCAGGTACCATTGGATTTCCCAAATATCTATCTATATAATAATTTGCTTAACTTTTTAACTTTTTTTTCGTCAACTGGTAGATAACTAAATTTTATATGTGTAAGTTGGATATATAATATGAAGCAATATGTATCGGATAAAATTTTCACACAAAACGTGGTTTTTAGTCAAACTATCTATCTAACCTAACTTCTATTTATTATAAAACTCGTTTAGTAAAATAACTCCTCCTATGTACTATCTGACAAAAAAACACTGTTCTGTCCTAAAATGTCCGAATATAATAGTATTGTCCAAAACTACAAATTGTCTATAGTATCATCCAATTTTTTCAAATTTCAAAAGTACACGAGTTTCAATAAGCTCAGATACCAGTGTGAATCAAAACATTTAATACCGGTTAACTAGATTGATCAACTAAAAAAAGTTGAATATTTTACAAAACTGAGATACATGTGTTTTTATTTTAGGTTTAAAACACACATCACATAGAAAATGATGTTTGTTTGACTGCTGGGATTAGTGACCTTACCACTCTCGGTCTCCATCAAATTTCCACTATGTTATGTCGTTTGCCTGTTTTTCTCTTTTTTCAACTCCATAATGTCGTTGTTGCTTAACGAGCTATGTTTTAATCATTCCGTTAATCAAATGCGTGAGCATGTTTAGCGTGGTCTAATTGATGATTGGTCAGCTATCTCTTGCCAAAGATTAAACAATTTGTCCATTACATTGTTGTGGTAGTAGTACTATTAGTTTATTATTACCAACGAACAGAGACTACTATTATCGGTGTATGTGTAAACCTAGTTTAAGTAAAACCAGTTGACAGCTGTGTAGTTAAAAGTTTTATCAATACCAAGGAAAAGTTACTATATATATATTTCTTCACTGATATTTTTCCTCATAAAATATGATATCACAGAGATTCCCCTCGAACTCTATCGTTTTTTAGTTTTTTAAAAGATAAAAATAAAAATTAATAATGTACACGACAAGAATATTTAGAGATTCCACCATCTCTGTACTAATTAAAGTGGTCATAGTGAAAAAACATACTATATTTTGTAAGCTTGTTTACTTACACACGAGCATCAGATTTTGACAACTTGGCTAAAAAGATAATGGCGTTCCTTATTTGGGTAATTTATACAAATGTACACCATATTGCTGTAAAAGTGTGCAATAGTCTTTCTAAACTTCTTAATGTTTATTGTAATTACCTGGTTGTTTTGTTAAATGATTACTTTAAAATATTTTTATTTGGTATCCTAGTGAATGAATAACTTTTCAAAAATTGATAGTTTGATATCATAAAGAAAAACCCAAGAAATTGTTATATTAGAAGGTTTACTTAAACAACCGACAAATTAAGATCACTCTCAAATGTTCATGGAACAGTTAACTAAATAATAAAAGCTCTTATTGGTAATCACATTTAAATGAAGCGGTTAGAAAATTATGAGTGGTTGTAGAAAAGGCGGTTAAAAAGATAGCGGTTAAAGATAATAGAGGGAAAAAATAGTATGGTTAAAAAGAGCGGTTAAGTATTTAGTTTGATTGGTAACATTATAGCGGTTGAATAGTATAAATTTTAAAAATAGTAAAAAATCTAAATTAATTTAGTTGGAAAATGAAAATTAGAGTAATAAATTATTTTTTAATTTATAATAAGATATATGAACATAGTTAAATTAAAAATGCTAAAATGCTCAATGATTAGTTTTGTCATTATGATAATAGATTATACTGTTAAAATATTATTTATTATTTTTAAAAAAGGTTAAAAAAAAATTTCTGAAAAGTATGAGTAAAATCAGATTATATTCACTACTTTTCTTTATTTTGTCAAATAAAAAGAACCCAATACCAAAAACAAAAAAAAAAAGAAAATGTCAAAATAAAAGCTGTGTAACTTTGAAACTTCAGCAAACGTTTGTTTAATCGAGTGACTCAAGTTGGTGTTTGCAACCACCAAAAGTAAGGTTTAACCACCTTTTCCAGCCAAAATCTCTAATCAAGATGGTCAACCGCTATCTCCAAACGAGATATTGATTGGTGATCATAGGAACGGTTTGTTTGCAAACGATCTTAATTAGTGAAACCAATCAGAGTCAAACTCGTTTGAAATGCTCTTTATTATTCCTGTTTACTCAACAGTATATGCTCTCAAAAGTATTTGGCACACTAACCTTATTATGCATATCTCTCTTTTGACAATGTGAAAAAGAAAAAGAAAATAAATAAGAATCCAACTGACAATATTTACTCTAATTGCAATTTTTTTATTTTTTTTTGAAATTGTTAAAACTAAACCCGACTCTAAAACTAAAATTTCCATTTTTTCACTTATTTGTTTCGAAACTGTTTAAAACTGAAAATTTCCATTTCTTTTTCTACCTCTCTAGCTCCATTTTTTTTTTTTTTCCTTTTCGCTTGTTACAATTTCGAAAACCACTGCTACGATAAGATCAATTTCCATTTTAGTGCATGCAGAGCCGGCATGTGCTTGTGGCAGTTTATGGGATAAGTAACATTTTCGGCCCTAAATTTTCCGAAATTTCCTTTAGCTAAGTTGGTAAAAGGTGCAAATATTGTTGCTGAGGTAATTGGTTTAAAGCTCGGTGTATCCTATTTTGGAATTTTTTTTGTTTTTCGTCAATTTGTTAGCCTAATTATTTTGGGCTTGCGGCCCCATAACTTTTTTTGGACTTGCGGCCCAATGTTAATAAAAGGAAAACCAAGTCACCGACTCTGATACCCTAGCTAGAAACTCTTTATATATGTTTTCACTTTACTTCTCTATCACTACAATTTCCTATTTCGCTATCTGGCTGCAATTTTTTCTCTGTTTCTCTCGCTGTGAATTTCTCTAAGCTTTACAACACACGCAGTTCGAGTTTGAAGCAACTCTAGAGCAAAATCTTGCTGCAAAGATGCAATCATCAACTGGAGAGTTCGTGAGATTCTTAGGTTTACGACTCTCTAAGACCAGAGATTACGACTCTAAGACGAGAGATTACGACTCTCTCAACAGAGAGTTTCAGATTCTTTCGCAACTCAAAGGATATCCGAACATTGTTATATGCTATGGAGACGATTTGGAAGAAGGTTTCAACGTTGCCGGACACAAAGTCTACAAATTTCTTCTCGAATACGCAACCGAAGGGAGTTTAAGCTCTTTCATGGACAATTATACCGACAGAAGGTTACCAGATCCAATGATCAGAGACTTCACTCGTATGATTCTCGAAGGACTGGTCTCGATTCATAGTCATGGTTATGTTCATTGTGATCTCAAATCCGATAACCTCCTTATCTTCTCGTGTAAAGATTCTTCGTATGAGTTGAAGATTTCTGGTTTTGGAAACACTAGAGAAGTCGGAGAAGTCCCAGGTCACTGGAAAATTGATTTCCCGTTTGTCGGAACGCCTGTTTACATGCCACCAGAGTCTCTCCACGACGGGGCCGCCAAGAAAACCCTAGATTTGTGGTCGTTAGGGTGCTTAGTGTTGGAGATGTACACAGGTAAAAAGCCATGGGCAGGGGTTGGAATTTTCGATCTCATGAACTTTCTCTATGATGGTGAAGCTCCAGAGATCCCTGAGTATGTGCCTTGTGATGCAAGAGAGTTTATTGAAACGTGTTTCGCAACGGAACCTGAGAAGAGAGGAAACGCATCTGCGTTGATGTTGCATCGGTTTTTGTGTCCTGAAGAGAAGACGGAGAAGATTGTTGTAGCCGTCGCTAAAGAGAAAATTTCGTTGCCGGCCGGTGAAGTTGAAGTTGAGAATCAGACGAGTTCTAAAGATAACAATGGATATTATAAAGAAGCCTCTGAAATTGAAGATTTTGCCATCTAATAAGCCTCCACAGTTTAAGAAACTTTTGAGTAAGCTCTTGAGGTTAAAGATGATTCATCCGAAACCCTTGGATTCCAATTTAGTATCTGTTCATTAGTGTGTGCTGAATTTATCTGTATTACTTTTAGTATGTAGATCACTAGCTAGTTATAGTTGTTCTTAATCTCTGTATGTTGCGTCATTAACTATTTGATATTGTTACGTATATACATCTTTAACTCGGTTTCAGTTTAGTGCTGTATAAACGCGATACTCAGTGCTTCTAAACATTAAATTGAGATGAAATCAATTAAAGACTATTGTAAAAATCAGTTACCTGCAAACATGACAATCGGAAAGAGTTTCAAAGAAAGAAGAAACAAAGTTTTCTGTTAGCAATACCATGAAAAAAAGACTCCTACCTAGGAAGAGACGAGACAGACTTGACAACAAAAGCAAGTAATCGTGCACAATAAAATCTAATACCCGAGAGCAGTTCCTTAACTTTTTTTTTGCATAGACAGCCACCTTAAATATGAACTTCCACTACCACAGAAGTAATGTCAACACACACTATGAACTTTATCTTTGGTCATCATCAAAGAGGTGTAAGAATGAGCTCAGTGGCTCTTTAGGTGAAGAACATTTCACTTCTTATCTTCCTTATTTTGTTATGATTACATCTTTTGCCTTTAAGAGGCATTACTACTTAAGGGTTTTCACCTCTGACAACTCATCAATCTTATCAGGTCTCATATGAGTCAAGACATTCAAACTCATTGCTAAGGATGATTGGCTCCGTAGACGCCAGCCTTGCTTTGCCTTTCTGTTGCTCTGTCTTGACTCTGGTTTCGTTTCTTTGTGCAGGTGGGCTTGACCATTAAACACTTGAAGAAAAGGAAGAATGTATTTCGTTGTTGGGCTTTGATCCACCAGTAAGACCTATGACCATTATTGAACCGGATTAGAACAAAAAGACTATTAAACCGGATAAAAACAATAAAAAAATCGTGAACCGGATGACCTAAACGGACCGGTTGACCCCGGTTCAATAATGTTCTTCAAAGATTAAATTTAGTAGGAGTCTTTGCACTGTTGCCGTCTTGCCGAGCGTCGCCGGCAGCTCAACGATGGTGACTCACTTACGACTGGTTTCGAGATCTTCTCGTTACGCCACCGTCAAGTTCACCGAGTCTCTCTCGGCATGCTCATGTCGTCTCTTCTCTGCATCCACCGACACGACTCACCCCGTACCCGAACAATCCCCGCCGACGAATCCCATCATCGGAGACGAAGAGCGACACGAAAAGCTACGGAACCTCCGAGTTCTTCTCCAGCAGAATCGAATCGAAACGGCGCGTGGCGTTCTCTCTTCGCTTCTCCGATCGGATTCTACGCCTTTCGCATCGCCGAGAGAACTCTTCTCCGCCTTCTCGTTATCATCTCCGTCGTTGAAACACGATTTCTCCTATTTGCTTCTCTCCGTGTTACTAACCGATTCGAAAATGGTTAACGAAGCTGCGGATTTGTTCTTCGCCTTGAGGAATGAAGGTATTTCCCCTAGCTCAGATTCGTTAACGCTTTTGCTCGATCATCTCGTGAAGGCGAAACAGTTCAGAGTGGCTATAAACGTGTTCTTGAGTATCCTGGATTCTGATTATCGTCCGAGCAAGTTCATGTATGGGAAAGCAATTCAAGCCGCCGTGAAATTGAGCGATACTGGTAAAGGTTTAGAGCTGTTTAATCGGATGAAGCACGATAGAATCTCTCCCAGTGTGTTTATTTACAATGTTCTTATCGATGGATTGTGTAAATCGAGAAAGATGAAGGATGCAGAACAGTTGTTCGACGAAATGCTTGCGAGAAGACTGTTGCCTTCTTTGGTAACTTATAACACTTTGATCGATGGATACTGCAAAGCTGGGAATCCAGAAAAGAGTTTTAAGGTGAGAGAACGCATGAAAGCGGATAAGATTGAACCGAGTCTTATTACGTTTAATACTATGCTTAAGGGTCTGTTTAAAGCTGGAATGGTGGAAGATGCTGAGAATGTTTTGAAGGAGATGAAGGATCTTGGGTTTGTACCAGATGCTTTCACCTTCAGTATTTTGTTTGATGGTTATTCGAGTAATGAACAAGCTGAGGCTGCTTTGTGTGTTTATGAGACTGCGGTTGAATCTGGCGTGAAGATGAATGCTTATACGTGTAGTATTTTGTTGAACACGTTGTGCAAAGAAGGGAAGATAGAGAAGGCGGAGGAGATTTTGGGGAGAGAAATGGGTAAGGGCCTTGTTCCGAACGAGGTTATTTATAACACGATGATTGATGGATACTGTCGAACTGGTGATGTGGTTGGAGCTCGTATGAAAATTGAAGTGATGGAGAAACAAGGGATGAAGCCAGACCATTTGGCGTACAATTGTTTGATTAGGAGATTTTGTGAAGTTGGGGAAATGGCAAATGCTGAGCAAGAGGTTAACAAAATGAGACTTAAGGGACTTTCTCCTAGCATAGAGACATATAACATCTTGATTGGGGGATATGGGAGAAAGGGTGAATTTGATAAGTGCTTCGACATTCTTAAAGAAATGGAAGACAAGGGTATGATGCCGAATGTTGTTAGCTATGGAACTCTGATAAATTGTTTGTGCAAAGGTTCTAAACTTCTTGAAGCTGAGATTGTTAAGAGGGATATGGAAGACAGAGGGGTTTCACCGAATGTAAGGATATATAACATGCTAATCAATGGTTGTTGCTCAAAGGGGAAGATAGAAGAAGCTTTCCGGTTGTCTGAGGAGATGCTCAAAAAGGAAATAGAATTAAACCTGGTGACTTACAACACCCTTATTGATGGGTTGTCCATGAATGGGAAGTTAGCAGAAGCTGAAGACTTGCTTCTCGAAATCTCTAGAAAGGGTCTTGAACCAGATGTCTTCACGTATAACTCACTTATATCTGGATATCAATATGCTGGAAACGTGCAAAGATGTATCGCGCTGTATGAAGAGATGAAGAGATCAGGAGTAAAACCCACTTTGAAGACATACCATCTATTGATCAGTTTGTGCACCAAGGAGGGGATAGAGCTCACAGAGAAAATATTTGGAGAGATGTCGTTGAAACCAGACTTGTCAGTTTACAATGGGGTTCTTCATTGCTACGCCGTACATAGAGATATGGAAAAGGCTTTTAATCTGCAGAAGCAGATGATTGAAAAGAGTATCGGTCTGGATAAGACAACCTATAACAGCTTGATTCTGGGATGTCTGAAGGTAGGAAAGCTGGGCGAGGTTAGGAGTTTGATTAACGAGATGAAAGCCCGGGAATTGGATCCTGGAGCTGATACATATAACATAATAGTGAAAGGGTATTGTGAGGTGAAGGATAATATGGGAGCGTATGATTGGTACAGAGAGATGCAGGAGAAGGGTTTGCTATTAGATGGTTGTATAGGCGAGGAGCTAGTGACTGGGCTTAAAGAAGAATGGAGGTCAAAGGAGGCAGAAATTGTCATTGCTGAAATGAAAAGTCGCAAGCAAGTTGATGCAACAGTGGACGAGACTCTTCTATCTGCAACAGAGAAGATATGAGAAAATTAAGAATGTATGCTCCAAGCTTAAGTCCTTTTGAATCCTAGGTTGATCTGTGTAGATTAACAATGGTGATTACGTTTTTTTTTTTCCGTTGGGAAAACGTGATTCAACGATTTTCTAGTGTACACAATAAATTATCAAGTTTTTATGTTTAGAAAGTATAATCACATAATTTCAAAAATACAAAAAGTTAGCTATTCTACGAAAGAAAAACTCAAAAAAAAAAAAAAAGTTGTGGAGTTTAAAAGCGTGTGAGTATCCATGGCGGTTACATTTTCTAATCTGCACAGAGAGCAAGGTCTCAAAACCCTCGAGGAACACCTAGCCGGAAAAAACTATATCTCCGGGTTAACTCACATATCACTTGTTTCGTAATCTGGCCTATATTACCAAGAACTCGGTTTCTACTTATATCTTGACCTTTTGTCTGTTCATTATATGTTTGCAGCAATCATTTTTCGTTGGATGATGTGAAGGTTTACGCTGCCGTATTGGAGATGGCTTTCCCAATGCTAACAAATGGTATGATAACATTGCTTCCCACCTCGCTAAAAGGTTATTCTACATAGTCTCTCATTCGTTTGTTTTTCTTCTTATTTGATCATCTGAGTTGAATTGCTTTTTCTGATTAACCCATTGATTGAGCGAGTCAATCACATCTATCCGTCATTCCAACCCTTGCTTCACGAGAGAGAGCGTTATAGCCAGCTCGTGAAGTCCATCTTCCGCAAATTAAGCTTGGAATCTCTTGATCATTGAGTGATCAGAAGTTGGGTTGATCACTTCATTTCCTGCAGCCGAAGATGGAGGCCCTCTAACAGATGATCCACCAGATGCAGCATTCCCGTTTCCCGAGTCCACTATCAGCATCAGAAAGCTCGGGAGGAGAGGAAGAAACTGGTCTCTCCTACTGAGTAACATTGGTCTCTGGATTCCAATAGTAAAAATTTCTGGGCTTTCCATGGCTTAGGGAGATTAGGATTGGCAGGATCACTTGCCACGGGTAAATTTTTTTTAATGTTTTTTTTTACTTGAGGTTTTTATTATGCCCATGCTAATATATTGTTTATTGCCCCCATTACTATGTTAGGTTTTGTGTTGTATATAATATTAAAATATTATACAAATACAATTCAAAAACTTTTGTCTATATATTTTTTTTTGTTAACGAGTTCATATTCTATTAATAAAACAAAATTTTATCATTTAAATTAATTTGAAAATTAATCAAATATTTTTACTGATATAATTTTTTTCTTAAACAAAATAAAAAAATATTAATTTCTATATCCGCCGGTGAGGATACTTACATGCATAATTTCAATATCACCTTGATTCTCTTCTGGATTGTGAAAGTAATTCTCTGTTGGACTGTGAACGTATGTGGTTGTGTTTTTTTGATTCTGGAACCATGATCGTATTTATCCTTCTTTCTTCTGTGAATTGAAAATTTATAATTCACAGAATCAACTATAAAGAGTTACTAAAGCCTTCTAAAAATTTATGATTAAAATCTAATTGGAGCTTTTTCATTATTATTTTT
Source organism: Camelina laxa (assembly GCA_024034495.1). NCBI lineage: Eukaryota > Viridiplantae > Streptophyta > Magnoliopsida > Brassicales > Brassicaceae > Camelina > Camelina laxa. Next base: position 4,547,655 of record CM043881.1, read on the forward strand.
GTACAAAAGTAGATACATTTGTTCTTCAACATATATTAGATGAATATAACAAAAATGCTAATAGAAAACAAATATATAAGGTAATATAGTGGATGAGTGTAATCCAAATTTCATCTCCATTTCTAACACTCAATAGTTGTTTTTTTGTCTTAATCAAGGTTGTCATTAATATTCATCACCTCAAAAAAGCTGAAAATATAGTGGATGATGACAATAATAATTGTTTTAAAAGAAAAAATGTGAAATCATCAATCATCAACATTCTTCACATAATCAATGAGGTAATATAGTATTTTAGAAAATTTTCAAATTTCTTTTTGTTGTTTATCAAGTTCTCATCCATCACCCTGTTTTTTTTTTTTTTTCAAATACAATAAATTAATGTATATATTTGTAGTGGACACAATTATGCTTTCATAATTTTTTAAAATATTTATCAAATTCAGAGGTATTATTTTCCGTTTCCTGGATTACCTTTAAATTGGAAATAATTATAATGTTTAGATAGGGTTATAGTCAAAACAATGGACATGAAATTGGATTATATTGGTAGATTATTTATTTTTGTTTGATAAATTAACAACAAATATGAATTGGATGGACTCATAACAATACGTGAATCGAATTGATATGTTATTTTCAATTTAATAAGAATAAAATATGATCTCTAAATCCAATACATCTTTGTATATGGTTTGAGAGCAAAATTTTAAACAAGTTACAAAAAATATATATATATATATATATATTTTTGAATAACATGTACATAATATGCCAAAAATTCCAAACCGGCGATGGAATAGCACATAATGGTGCCCATCAAACCAGAAATAGATATTGGTTTGGTAGATTACTTTTGGTTTTTAATGGATTTTACATAAATAAAAATCCCCAACCAAGCATGCATGCACAAGACTCCCACCGGAGGTGAATCCAGTGCTCTACGTTCGTAACCTTCCCTTCAACATAACGAGCGAGGAGATGTACGATATCTTCTGCAAGTACGGCGCCATTCGCCAGATTCGAATCGGTTGCGACAAGGCCACTAAAGGCACGGCGTTCGTCGTATACGAGGATATCTACGACGCCAAGAACGCCGTCGACCATCTCTCCGGCTTGAACGTGGCGAATCGGTACCTAATCGTACTGTATTACCAACACGCGAAGATGAGCAAGAAGTTTGACCAGAAGAAGAGCGAAGAAGAGATCACCAAGCTGCAGGAGAAGTATGGAGTCTCTGCTTTGATGATCTTAAAATAATATCATGTTCCTTTGATTATGCTAATGCTGCAACACCATAGTAGTTTCTCAAGGGTCTTTTAAGGTTAAGTAATTTTAGGTTTGCCTTCCACTATTGTATGTTTATGTCGTGGTCGATTTGGTTTTGTTTCACACTGCCTTTGCCATTGTTTTAGCTTTGTTCTGGACTTGTGTAAAAACTTGAATGTAATGCAAAGAATAAAGGAATCATAAACTAACAGGGTAATCCCTAATTAAAGAAAGCACAAGACAATCGATCTATTCATTAATTTAATCAAACTTTGTCTAGAAGAATTTAAAGAAGAATCGCAAGAAATCATGTGCTTACTTTTATCAACTAGCTAGCTTGCTGGATTTGACAAACTTGGAACACAATTGAATAGAAAAGACCACTCCGGATTTTTGGATTCAACATAAGGGACTTTTGTGTGATATTGACCGTTCTCTCCAATTATGACTACCATGCTCTCGTAGGTCTGATAGCTACGTCCATTCCCAAACAGAACCACTAATTTCTTCTCCTCATCGATTATATAACTTACACTACCCCGAAAATAACCGACATTATTTGGTATATCCACTGTAAAGGATTTGCTCCATATCAAATCTGCAGCATCCCCAACAACATCAATATTACTGCTTATCCATATCACCATCTTTGATGTTCGACGAACGTTCCCATCTACCACTAAGAGTTGTTCTCCTTCTCTAACAACTGATGGAGTCATCATATTCCCATAAAAACTCTCAGTTGGTGGAAGAGAGAAACGTTTAAATATCTCCTTTGTAAAATCAAAATGGATTAAGAAATCACTATTTTCTTCATCCTCTGAAGCAATCCAGTAAGTATTTCCTTTCAAACATATTCCACTATTTAATTGTGTGTACCAGTTGAGAAATACAGAATCAAGAACCCTCCATGAATCAGAGCTAAAGTCATAGATTTGAAACTTAGCAAAGTAGTATGGTTCGTACTTGTCGTACGATACCAACACCTCAAGATTTTGTAGCTACGACAAGATTTGTTATCTTGGTATCCAAGAAAATACCTAGAGTCACGTTTGTGTTCAGTTTTGAATGGGACTTGGATCCACCTTGTTTCCCCAAAATACGGATTCCAAACCACGAGACTTTTGTCGTTGGTGGTGCATAACAACAAACCGTCGCAATTAAAAACTTTGGTTAATTATATCGACTTCGTCTTCTGAGTTAGAATGGGGAGCCTCTAGGCTAAGTGAATTCTTAAACTCTATGGTTGTAGCAGCAACGTCGAGGTTGATACTCACTGGGAAAAACCTATAATCCTTCAAGATGAGAACTGTAGACTTTGCAGCTTCGCGAAAGTGCTTGTCCGTGAATCTTTGGTTCTTTTTCACTTAAGCGTTCCATTGTTTGCAAGTAGATCGTACAAGTTTCAGAGACGTAGCCTGGACCCTAGAGAGTATTTCTTCTACCAATTCCTCCGGAAGAGAAGACATCGTTGTCATTGTTTCTCTTGTCATCTCTTAACGAAGAAGAAAACGACTCAAGGGTTTATGTAAGTTTCGATTAATTAGGGTTAGAAGATCCTTTATCCAAAAAAAAAAAAGGAAACCTTGGCCTTATAAGTTATATAAGACTTTTTTTCCTACATTGTTTATGCCATTTAATTTTATTATTTTTGATAGAAAAAAAAAAAAAAAAGGAAAAGATTAGCCTTTGCCATTGTTTTAGCTTTGTAAATCTTTTCTGGACTGGTGTCAACTGTTTGGCCAGAAGAAGAGTGAAGAGGAGATCACCAAGTTGCAGGATAATAAGTATGGAGTCTATACTAAAGATAAGAACTTGTTTATCTGTGTATGAAGTTTTTGAACCTCTTTTGTTCTGTATATCGACAAAGCAATGAGATACCTCTGAGTGAAAGCCGTCATAGTGAGAGTTGGTGGTGTTGTTGCTCCATCTGAAGAAGCTCCACGGACTGAGGTAGCTTAAACTCTGTTGACTTCAATAACGTTTCTTCACCAGTCAAATCTGTTAGGAATCATGTGTTTGTCGAATTGAACTATTTTGTGATAGTGTGAGATAGAGAGATTAAGTAGGGGAATATGCAATTTTGGTGCTCTTGGAATGATGATCTTAGATACTGGAATCTTTTTAGTTTTTTTTCCCTGAACTTATCTGCAGGCACCTGTTGCTAGAGCTGATGGTGGTGATAATGATGATGATATTGATCTTTTCGCTGATGAAACTGAAGAGGAGAGACAAGCTGCTAAGGACACCAAGAAGGCTAAAGAGAGTAAGTAACCAAACATCAGCAGTAAGTTTTTTTTTTGGGTTTGAGTAAGATGCTCAACACATCTCCAGATTTTATAACTGAATATAGAGGAGACTTATTAGCTTGAATTTGTCACTTTTATGTGGAATGTTAGTGATTGAGCTAGGAATGAATGTAATGCATTTTGAGATCTTGCTGATGTTTGGTTACTTCTTCTTACTCTCTTTACTTATTGGTTAGGTGGAAAGTCTTCTGTGCTTCTGGAAGTAAAGCCATGGGATGATGAAACCGATATGAAGAAACTAGAAGAAGCTGTTCGTAGTGTTCAGATGCCGGGTCTTACATGGGGAGCCTGTAAGTCAAAGAAGTTCAATCTAAATCTAAATTTGTCTTTCTTCACAAAATTGCTTCATTTGTTTCTGTTTTGATGTGAGAATATTGTTGCAGCGAAATTGGTACCGGTTGGTTACGGGATAAAGAAACTCACAATTATGATGACCATTGTTGATGACCTTGTGTCTGTGGACAACCTCATTGAAGACCATCTCACTTCAGAACCTAACAATGAGTACATCCAAAGTGTTGACATTGTCGCTTTTAACAAGATTTAGAGACTCCATAACCCTTCCTCATGAAAAAGCTATTGAATGTCCAGTTTGGTGTTCAGGCCTAGTCTTGTTGTGTTTCTCTTATGCTTTGTTGTGTTAAGAGTCTTTTCTTTAAGTTCACATAGTTCGGTCTCCAAGTTCTTGTGAGCTCTGGTCTTGTCTATTGTGAATTTGCTGTTAAAAAGTAAAACTATATGTTGGGCTATATTGAGTTTACTGGTCTTCGGGTAAATATTCCTAAGACTTAAACTGCGTTTACTCACCAAAACAATTTACCGCGCTTTTTACTTGTCCTCTTTTACCTTAAACTTATTAGGTTACAACAGAAGAATGCACAAGTCGATTGTGTGATTTCAGAAGAGCCTTTCTCTGAGTTCTCTCAATTTCTCATAGCTCTATGTTAAATATGTGGAGGGGATATAAAATATTAGGAAATTTGAAAGATCCATTTCTGAGCAAACATTTGCAGGAAGAAACACATGATAAAACCAGTAACCACAAACTCATACCATCCATCCATTATCATCTCTCTCTCTCTCTCTCTCTCTCTTTTCATATATTCTTTATTCTAGAAGAGCAATTTTATCACCTTTAAAGTGAAGGAGGTACATACTGTCTAGACAAACTAAACAGATCTTTACCCTCAAAAGGTGATGTCCACTCTCTCCCATTTCCCACTAAAGCAGCTTCCTGCACTCCCATTGCCACGCCCATCCCATTCCCATTCGCCATCATTCTTGTCCTTCCATTCATGTGTGCTTCATATGGTGATGATGTTGCCGCGTACTGTTGGCTTGGTCTAGGAAAAGCTAGGCCTTTATCTAGACTCCAGTCAATCTTGTTGTAATCTAAGTGTCCCAGCGACCCATCTGCGTTCCAGTCCAGGCCCGAAGAAGACCCTGATCCAAACCGTGAGAAGAGCCCAAGAGAAGCAGCTGGAGCCACAGCAAGCGGTGCAGAAGCCCCTGGCATTCTGTGACTACTGCTGTTCACTTGGCCTTGATATTGTTGATACTGAAGCTGCTGGTACATAAGGTTTGAGTTCAGATCATTAGGAGGCAGAGTTCTTGAGGGCAAGTATCCGTTAGATTGAGCTGCCTCAGACCTATTTGCTGGGTACCAACCGCTGCCTGCTGCTGCTGCTGCTCCGGTAAAGGATGCATTCATGGTAGAGACAGGTAGGACATTTGTATTAGCGGATTGAGAGCGTTGTTGCTGCTGCTGCTGCTGCTGCATCATCATAACTGGTTCCCTCATATCTTTCTGCTGAAGTCTCTTGTATTGATCACCTAGGGTTGCCACATAATGTGTTTCTTCTGTTTGCCGTGGCAGTGGTGTCTGTTGATATGATGACATGCGTTTCTTCTCTTCCAGGGCATTATTTTGTTGGAGTTTCATCCACTGCAACTGCATGTGAATTCTTTCCAACGAATTTACACTCTGGTTTTCGGGGTCTTCACTAATGTAGCTGGATCCTCTGGAGTAACCAAGATTCTTTCTGTCAAGGGCTTCTTCCCCACCTGTAGGATACATACCTGAGTTAGGTTGCAACTGGGCTACTGTATTCTGACTTGTGTGCATAGAAGGGACTTTGCTATTGTTAACAGAAGTATTATCACTAATATCTTCTGCTTTTCTAGACGCAGTAGATTGGTCTTGCTTCTGTCTTCTTAATGCTTCTTCCGCTTTCTCAATGTCCCCCTCTGCTGTAACCACAGCTCTTTCTACATCCTGCTTGGTGCACTTATATTTTGTTTCCAACTCTAAGATTCTACCCAACTCTTGTGATATGTCAAGCTTTAAATTCCCAGAGGTAGGATCTAGTTTCTTATCTTCTACTTTTGCCCCACCATCATCAAGCAGCCAATTAACAGACTCCTCTATTTTCCCTTCATTTAACATAAGAGCATAAGTTGCTCGCTCCTGAGCAATACCCATTGCCATTATCTTGTGAGTATGGACTTCAAGTTTTCTGGACATCAGAAACTGACAGCAACGCTCATGCAACTCCTGAGCTCGCTTTTCCTTTTGCCGTTGGTGCTTTCTTTCATTTTTAAGTCGCATCTTTTCTCGCTTTTCATTGTCAGCTCCAGGGATGATTTCTTGCTTTGCAGCAGTACTAGGTACTTTCTCTTTGTGATCTTCCGAGTCACCTGACCAGCTACCATTATTAGAGACAGAATCATCACAGTCAGCTCCAGTTGAATCCGACTCATCAATGTTTCTGAACCGGCCATTATTGTGAAGCGAAGAGGAACCAGTAGCTGAAAGCGAGTCAATGGTTTGAAATGTCCCCAAAAGAGGATTGTAAGCACCAACCACAACACCATTACTCGCACCCATGGATCCTGAGGCTTTACTAGGTGTCTTCTGTGAATCGTTCATAACCTTCTTGTCTCTGGATTTATTAGTCTTGGATGCGCTAGACATCTTCTCAAAAAACAAAGTTATCCTACAGTTCCCATCAAAACGAGAGATAAGTAAATACAGAGCTTTATTTAACAATCATCAATGGTCATTTCTGAGCTGTAATGTCAAACCTAGAGATTCCTCAATGAAAAAAACAACGAAACAGAGATTTCACAGAGACGACTATTGTAACTACATCGTTGATGCCGCAAACGTTTGGATCCGTTGCAAAACGAAACAGAAATCAAACAATCTCCGGAGATACATTTCTGAATCGAACAAGGTCGAAATGAAAATTCACGGCGACAAAAAAGAGCTAAGCAGTCGAATCGAATCCATAAACAATACCAAAAAAGTCACGTATGAGCAGCGAAAGGGGCGAAACTGAAACGAATCAAGACGACCTAAAAGGCGCGAAGGAAATGCGCGATTTGATAGAGAAAAATACAAAATCGAAGTATAGATCAGTGATGCGACGGGGAGAGAGAGAGAGAAAGAGAACCTGGTTGATCGGAGTCGTTGACGGAGAAGCGAGATCCGGAGAATAGAGGAAGAAGAAGAAGAAGGGTGATGAGAGCTAAGGCGATGAGGATGAGGAACGAGAGGAGTGCGATTATATGAATTATACCCCAAAAAAAAAAAAAAAAAAAAAAAAAACTCGGCGTTTCGAATCCCCAAATCGAAAACACCTATTGGAAAAATTAGGGTTTGGTTTAACAACAAAGCTAATTATTTTTATTATTTTTACTTTATTATTTGATTTTTCTAACAAAAAAAAAACCGAAAAAGAGTTGCAAAAACCAAACCAAAGTCTTGTCATTAAAATTTTTAAATAAATCTGAGCCATTGATTTCTTTTTTTACAGATTCAGTTGTTTTTTTATTTCTAATCTCACGTTCATTTTCAGTTATTTTTGTTAGATTTCAGTTGTCAAAAAAAAAAAAAAACTGAATAATTAAACATTAGAAAAAAAGACATTAGTGGATTATTCATTTATCTACATGGGTAGGACTCGGACAGAAGTATCGTAGTTTTAGGATATCGATTACTTTTGTAGACAACTAATAACGTTTGTACAAGATTCAACAAACAATTTAATAATTGGGGATTTTTCTGTTTTATGTAGTAAAAAAATAATAATAATAATACAAAATCGAAAACTACTACATAAAAAGCATAAAAATTAAATGCCCTTTACTGAAAAATAAAGTCATGTTGAACGTGGTGGGTTTTTAAGAAACCTCAATATCTAAAAAAATAGTCTTCCAAAGACTAACATATTGGACAAATAAATTATACTAATGGGAACCTTTTGTTTTTTTGTTTATACTAATCAGTCATCATCATCGTCAATACCATTGGAGCTCACGATTTAAGGTGAGCTGTGATTTATATTTGATTGTATAGAACGGCCTAATTCAATCTAAAACGGTATAATATTAAGAAAAATATTACATAAAAAATCGAAATCTAGACAACCGAAAAAAACTTAAACCGGAATCAATTATACTATAAACCGGAATCCAGTCCGAACGAGGGGGTTAACATCGGTCTACTCTTTGATAATCCTTGCTTTAATTCGGATTCGGACCGGGTCGGGTCAAACCCGTCCGACAGAATTAAAACAAAACAAAACGACAACGTTTGTGTTGTCTTTGGGGATTGATGATAGTGGTCACTCGCGCAGTTTAGTTTTCTGGATTTGAAGCAAAACGCAAATGAGGAGCTTAGCTTCAGTTATCCACCACCACGGAATCCTCCTCGCTCCGGCGAAATCGGATCGAATCTTTCTTTCCATTCCGGTGGTTTCGCCGGATTTCAGACCTCGTCGTTGGACTGAGTCTCGTTTCTCTCTCCTTATAAACCCATCTCTCGTCTCAGGTATTCTTCTTTGCGTATTTCATATCTCTCTGTAGTGAATGGACTGGATTCATCATCTCTCTGATGGTCATGCTAATGTGCTTTTGTGTTACGATTGTTTCAGCTGCTAATCGTCGTCTCTCTCATCTTCCTCCTATTTCTTGCTCCAAAGATGTTGATCAGGAAGATGAGGTTTCTTCTTCAGGTGAATGCTTATTCTCCAAAACTTTTTTTTTAACTAGTGATTCTTCAAAAACGTATATTATATGATCTTACTCTTGCTAGTGAAACTCAATTGTACACCAATGAGTTATGAGTTGCTAGTGAAACTCAAATGAAACGTATCACAGATAAAAAGGAAGAGGCTTTGTCTTGTCACAATAATTTTGTTTGTGGCATGTTAGTACAGAGAAGGAGAGCATAGATCTCCTATCACATAAAAGAGATGAGATTACAAGCACCTCATCAGTAGATAGTGGAGGCTTGAAAGATTATCAACAAGAAGAAACTTATAAAACTTCCTTCAAGACTGTTGCCTTGTGTGTTAGTATTCTCTTGCATCTCCTATTAATAATACTACTTTTTGACATATAAAGTGAAACTTGATGATGTCACATTTCTCTCTATAGGTAGGCACTGCGGTGGCATTTGGAATCGGAATTGGTTTGAAGGAAGGTGTTGGCAAGGCCTCAGAGTTTTTCGCAGGGTACTTAGAGCTTAATATATGATATATTAGAAAGTTAATTTGACTCTCTAAAGGGATTTTATATTGTTTTCAACTCTTGCAGCTATTTACTGGAGCAAAGCTTGTCAGTGGACAACTTGTTTGTTTTTGTTCTTGTTTTCAAGTACTTCAAAGTGCCACTCATGTATCAGGTACCAAACTATCTGCACAGATATTTAGCTCTTGACTGTAGAGTATTCTGATTCAGTGGCCCGTTCTATAGAATCGGGTACTTACCTACGGTGTAGCTGGTGCAGTTGTCTTCCGCTTTGCGCTAATAATACTAGGAACAGCAACTCTTCAGGTGATTTTATCTTTGGATCAAAATGTTTGTGAGTGAATCTATTTGTTTGTTTATTTCTTTTTGCCGCCTATTTAATTCTGAATTCTATTCACTAATCTTTCAGAAATTTGAAGCCGTCAACCTACTGCTTGCTGCCGTACTCTTATATTCATCTTTCAAGGTACCTTTGTCCTCATCAAAGCATTTATATCTATACTTGATATGGAATATAGAGGTGCTCTGTCGTTTACTTTTTTTTCTGCTCCCAATGTGTTAATGCAGTTATTTGCAAGTGAAGAAGATGATACAGATCTATCGGACAACTTTATTGTAAAGACATGCCAGAGATTTATTCCTGTCACATGTAATATACCCGGTCACTTTCTTCCTGTTCCTCCTAGTTGCTTTTGTTTGTCACCTTCAAAGTTTATTTGGCTTGATTATGAGTAGTTAGGTGTCAAATTTTTCTGTGCTATTACTTTTTAGCATGCTACCATAGCTGATCTTTTCCTCCTTTCGTTTGTTTATAACTGCTTGCAGCAAGTTACGATGGAAATCGGTTTTTCACAAAGCAGGATGGCATTTTGAAAGTAAGTATATGCCAAGAAAATATTTCCTGTTCAAGGTTTATGTACAACTTACTGTTAAGTCTTATTCAATTTATTCATCATTGAGTCTTTTGAGTGGGTTCTAATTGATTTCAAAACTATTTTGGGCAGGCCACACCATTGCTACTTACAGTAGCAGTGATCGAGCTCAGTGACATAGCATTTGCGGTATCTTCTTGTCACCAGTTTGTGAATCTGTTTTTGTATCTTCAAAAATGAATCAAAGCACTGATACTGGTTGCTCATTCTCTAAGGTTGACTCGATACCAGCTGTTTTTGGAGTCACTAGGGATCCTTTTATTGTCTTGACCTCTAATCTCTTTGCAATTCTAGGTAATTGTTTCCTATACTTGATCTTGTTAACTTCTTGCATGTCTCTTTTAAATACTCCCGGAGCTGTGAAGATGAAGATTTTAAATTTTTAACCTCTGGTGTTTGAATTTACTATAGGACTAAGGTCTCTCTATACACTGATTTCCGAAGGAATGGAAGATCTGGAATACTTGCAGGTATCTATTATTCCGTTCTTTGTTTCATACTCGAACTAAATTAAGCATTAAATACATAATAAGACTGCCAGTAATGCTCATTACATAGACAGGGACTAGTATGATTTGTATCTAATTTTGTCTTTGCCTTTCCCAGCCATCAATAGCAGTCGTTCTTGGCTTCATAGGATTCAAGATGATCCTTGATTTCTTTGGTATTACATATTACCATCTCTTTTTCGGCATTTTCTGCTTGAACAAAAACCATACAACTACCCGAAAAAACTAAGGTCTCTCAATATATCTTCGTCCTTGCAGGCTTCCACGTATCAACGGAGGCATCACTTGGTGTTGTGGCACTTTCTCTCAGCACCGGAGTAATATTGAGCCTAACAAACAAATCCAGCGACAGCTAAAAAAGAACCGAGACCTGAGAACAGACTCCAGAGGAAATCAATTAAACAGTTTCATAAGAATAATTTCGCATTGTGTTCATCAAAGCACTTCGCTGATGTGTTACTGTATATAAACACACAAAGAAATGACATGCTTTGCATCTTCGCAAAATGTATTTTAGTTTTTTTTGTTTTGTCGCAAAATGCTTTGCAGACAGAACAATAAATATATGGAACCTCTTTAATCTACTTGTCTGGAAGACATGTGGGTTATGTTGAGTCGGTTATGACACAAAATTGATGGGTGAGGCCCATGATTGCTTAGAGAAAAAGTTGAGAAAAGTCATCCCATGTGTCGTAGTTGCTCTCAATCAAGGGAGTATTATTTTACTCCTTATGTATAGTCTTCCCATTTCTCTAAAAATACAACTCTTCTTTAGGCATCAAAAGATCAAACAAGTCATAATTTGAATATTCAACTACTCCCTAAAGTTGGCGTTTGGCTGAGATAAAATGGTAAGACTTGTGGTGGTTCTGGTGTGAACAGAGTACAGTTCTTAATTTAGTATGATCCCCTATTTTTCTATATACAATGTATGATGTTTATGTGTAACTGATGGTCTCTGTGATCCCAAATCTACAGAAGTTTACATCTCAAATCAAATTTCTGATACTCCAGTGTCACGTTCTGCATAACACATAAGAGCGACGATTGAATTGTTTAATCTTATCTGATGCCACTAGAGATACGCATGGGATTTGATCATTTGTAAAGCCAAGGGAAATAGATATAGAAAGTGAGAGTTTGGTAATAGCAATACACAAACGAAAGTCAAGAGATACAGACGATACCAGTTCAAACACATCATAAGACTGGATTCACATTCACTTATTTTTAAAGAAGTTAACATGGTTAAAAACCGGAACTCTTATCACGTGGTTTGAGAGAGCACACAAGGGACCTCACTCAAGCCTGGAAAGCAAATGAGATTTAAACATCGTGAAGGTGGTTGAAACTCTCCAACTTCTTGAGATTCTCCCAGGCTTTCTCCAAAACCTTGGCTTCATAGACCTTCTTGGTCTCACCATCAGCCACCTCGACAGTGAGATGGTGCATTGTTCCAGCCACAACCTGTGTTTTTGCACCAAGGAGCCTCTTGTACTCCAATGTCACGTTCTGCATAACACATAAGACCGATTGATTGAATTGTTTAAATCTTATCTGATGCCTCAAAATTCGCACACATGAAACCGATCCCTAAAATTCTCAAAACTAAAAATAACAATTCGAATTCGTGATGCGATTTCAATCAGGAATATGACCGATTCAATCTACAGACCGGACTGAGAAAAACAGCGATTCGCTATGAGATCGGTGGGGGGGGGGGGGAATCGGATACCTCGTTTTTGTTGTGCTCATCGACAGCGAAACGAGCGAGACTCTCGACTTGAAGATCGTTAGCATTTAGATCAACATCGCGTGTTCCACCGACGATTGCTCCTCCTTGTTGTTCCGCCATTTTCCGATTTCGCTTTTTTTTTTTCTGGATGTTCTGAATTCGTAAGCTTCTTCCTCTGCCGTCGTATATATATAGAGAATCGTAAAGCGCGTTTTCATTTGTTCCCCTTGAAGAATAATTCTTTTGGAATAATTAAAAAAGAGATATTATGACTCATTTTAGCACTAACTAACTTACAGTATCTTTTTTTTATTTTATTTTTATAATTTTTCATTTTTTTATGTCGGCCAAAAGAAAATAAATAAATAAAAATTTACTTGGATAAATAAGAGCAAACCATTTCTCATCAATCTCGTGGTTATATATAGTCGGTTTGCTAAACCGGTTTTACAAGCATGAGACTAGATTTTTTTTTTTTTTTACATTTTTTTCTAATATATATATTTTTGGACAAAAGCTTTCTCAAAAGAGAGTACTAATTCCACGGTGGAGATGAGGATCGGTGTAGAGAAGAGGAAGAAGAACCGTAGTTGAGGTCAAGATTCTGAATCTGTTCCATCAGTTGTGAACGTCTTTCTTTGAAGAAATCTAGCCGAGTGGTTAGCTCCATCAGAGCTGCAGATGCTGCTGGTTGCTGATGATGATGATGATGATGTCTTGTGTAATCCATCACCTACATATTACAAAGACCATATATAAATTGAGTTCTGATTATCTTGAGATTGACTTTTTTTTACACAGACAACACTAACCGGAGAAAACTCTTCCATTGGTATGCCTAAAGATGCTGCATTCAAGCTCGGTGACCCTGGTGCTTGTCTGTTGTTTCCTCTACCGTTCCTCCAGTCTGCTCTTAAACTAGTTTCATCCTATGTGATTCAATGCAAGTGATTGTTACTAAAAAGATAATATGATTATTGGTTATGTAATGGTGGAGGATAAAAGGAGTCGATCGTTAATGAGACTCCTCTCGGTTATATATAATAAGATTGTACCGTTCTCTGGTTTCTCTCCTGATTTACGAAAGCAAGAATGGAATCAAAGTCCTGCTGAAAGGAGTTCCTGCGAAATTGTGAAAAATAGTGTGTTATATTTCTCTTAGCGAGTTTACATTATAGCTAAAACCAGGCACAGAGTATATAATAAACTCACAGTTGAGTGTTGTGATTATGGAGAAATTGGTGATGGCTTTGAGCATCTGGGAGTGAACTTAAGTGATGCTGTCGCTGCTGATTAAGCTGATGATGTAATTCTGCCACTTTCTGCTTCAATCTTGCGACATCAGCTTCAGCAAGAGCTATCTCCTCTAGCTCAGCCCTTGTCTTCGCATTTATTGTGATGTTAGAAGTAAGGAAAGCAAGAGATATATATAACAGGTAACATTAAAACTGCTTTCTCAAGCTAAAGTGTATACTGACTTTGGAGTCCGCAGCTTGTGAGCTAAATTGTCCACAAGAAATGCTTAGACCAACTTCAAGAGCAGATCGTAGGTCTCTCTCAGCTTGCAGTTGTTCTTGTAATCTGCCCACCTGATAATTCCATGGCAAGCATGGTCAGCAAAACAGAAATTTATTTCCCCTCAAAATTATACAGAAATTTGAAAAATAAAAACAAATTTTCTCAAGAGAAAGTCTATATACATCTTGTTCAAGTGCCAACCGACGTTCGTGCAAAGCCTGCTTCCTTCTCTCCAAGCTAGCTTGTAGAGCCGCATTTCCTTTAGCCTGCAGTGTTCTAATCAATCAATACAACAACATTATGTTATCAGAATATTAATACTTCTACTATCAGAAAAAGTACCTCCTTAGCAATTCGTTGCCGCAGTTCATCTTTCATGAGCTCGAGCCTCTGTATAAGAAGCCTACAAGCAGCAAAGTATTTGGCGTCAGAATACGTCAAGCTCATTAGAACAAAGAGAAATTTTATTTTTCATTTAAAAACTGAAGTAGAATGTTGCTTCAGTAAAGACCCTTTTGACCTATTTAAATATACATATCTCATATGGACTTTGGGAATAGAATGTATATTTTAAACCTTAAGACCTTGAGATAACGAATAACAATGGTGTCAATTATAGACCCGCAATGTATGCATTCAGGATGAGTATCTTACTCGTCATTTCCTGAGGAATCAAATGATCCTTTAGCAGGTGTTTTTTTTCCCTGCACACAGTAAACAAAGAAAGAAAATTGAGATATCACCTTAGACTCATTTTTCCTTGAACTATTTACTCATCATACATGCAACTAACTAGTCATAAGTTAATTTGTTCCAAATAGATGAAACTTCCAATAACATCTAAACTTCCTAAGATGTTGATGGATAAGCATTCTTCTAGGATTATGCAAGTCGTAACAGCTCATCTTGGCTATAGCATCAATAAAAATGGCATTGACAAAATTGAAAGGAATTATGGATCATGACCAGACAATGAAAGAGAAGGAGAACTAACTTCGTCTAGTGGTGATAAAAGAGTTCTAAGGACAGATAATATGTTATATTTAGAATCTCATAAATACTTAATAAATGCATCTGTGGCAAGTCAACTGCAGACACTATGACAATAGAATTACGACTTTTCATGCGAGACAATGGAAAACTTACGTTGCCTCTTCCCCAGGATGAAGAACGCTTCGCACTGACTGGTGATAAGCCAGTAGATTTATTTGCAGGTTTCTCAGCTGATGTTGTGTATCTAGGGGCAGTGAGAGGAGTACTAGGAGTAACTGAGGGCATAGCATCTCTACCTGATTGATAACAATTTTCAGTAGGTGATACGCTGGAAACTTCTATATCTTTAATAGGCTCTTCGATTTGACTTTTCACTCTAGTGGGAAAGCCTGTACTCTCGACTGAACAATGGATGTCTCTAGGAGACTCAGCATCTGAATCTTCAACACCAAATCCCTGAGCGAGAGCACAAACAAAGGAAATAAATAAATTAGACTGGATTTTCTTGAAGCTTTAAATACTACCAGTTTCGCTACGGAAAACCTAAACATAAAACACCAAATATAACTAAAATGTCACACTAATCTACCATCATCTTAAGTAACCAAATATAACAAGATAGTAGCCCATGGTTGAAGGAATGCATACAAATGGAAACGACGTCAAACTTATCACTTATTTAAGAATTCTGAATGTAGGTGTACTATGACCAAGATGTATGGGGAAGTGGGATAAGATGTCAAATAATAAACCTTGTAGTCGTACAGATCACTGCCAGCATAATCACTGCTCTCACTCGGTTTTCTGCTCAGCCTAACATCATTCTCATCATCTGTTCCCCCTTCTCCTATATCCAGATTATGCAAGTCAGGACGTTTGACCTCTATGTCCTCTTCATCACTTGAGTTTTCAGGCCCACTGTCGCCGATATGAGAATCAGTAGAAGTGGAGCATCTTTTAAGATCTTCATCCTGCGAACAAATAGTTGAGCAAATAGCATTGTGTGAAACAGATAAATTAACGGATCAAATCGAATCTTACATTGATCATATTCCCATAGTCTTCCAAAAGGGCTGTGACAATGGCTTGAGCATTATTGGCCGCATTAGCGGCAGCAAGAAGCTGGGCAGAGTTATCTCCTAGAGTGTCGAAACCTTCTAGATCACATTCTCCAGCCAGTAGAGGACGTAAGAGCAATGGGGACATACAAGCAGCAACAGCAGATGAAGTCATCCGGTTCTCACATGAATGAGAGGTGATAGTATGCATCATCTTTAGAATCCTGCAGAATACAACCCACGCTGAGAACAAAGCTATTTTAAGTAACCTAAATAATGAACTTCCAAGCAGCTTTTCATGAGAGCACCACATATTTCCCATTGCTTATGCAAATGAGGATTAAGATATTCTCCTAAGTTCATTGCCTAAGTAGAATGCCTAAGCCGAATTTATGATCACTCATAGATCACATCTGAAAGCATACCGCAGTAGTAGTCGCCTGTTTGGTTCTGGAAATGTTTCATTTAAAGCAGAGCGCAGTGATTTAACTCGAGCTTCATTATGATCAATTTCTGTAGAAAAAGGTAAAACGCAAGTTATATACACACATACATCAAAGTACAAACATAAATTCCATATATACAAAGACTTACTATACGCCTCCAGCAAAGCAGTGCAGCACGACGCTGGGACTGGAGAAGAAGGCAATTGCCGCAGAACATGCTGCAGATACAATAGCATGGCATAAACATGTCAACACAATAATTAAAACTGGAAAATATATAGTTGACACACCATATAGTACCTTAACACAGTCTCCAACAACATGTGGATCCTCTTCAGGACTGAATTCTGTCTTGCCTAGATAAGTACATTTGGAAAAATACAGAAAATTAGCTTTCCTACATCTATATACATATACCTTTCCGAGATTTCTTTACAAAAGAAAATGTCCATATGTACAAGATCAATACCTTGTTCGTAGTCTAGAACTCTGCGTTCTACCTCTTCAACATCTGCAGACTGTCTTAAGATTCCTTCTACTTTGGTTCCTGTGCAGACAAAAAGGTGCACTATCAAAACGAGAACATTTATCTGGGTAATTTAGAAACAAAAACCATAATAGCGTACATGATGAGTTCAAAAGGAATCATATATATATATGGCACTGAAGATAATATAAAAACCTACTTTTTAGAGGATGAACAACAGCTAAACAACAGAGAATAATGGTAAGGTTTAGAACATCAAACGTGAGAAAACTAATCAAACTAGGAGGCCAATACTCACCATATGTCTCCAGAAATTGAAGTGCTTTCTCAAGAAAAGATGGACTTCCGTCAATTTCTTCTAAAGCAAGCAAAATTGGTCTTCCAACAACCGAAGACTTCAACGGGCGTTGATCCCTCCCTGCATGCCAGGGTGTGATTGATATACATCCGGAATATGAAAGGAGCCATAGCAGGGGAGCTGATAATAATGAAATAAATGAGAACTAACATGAATTAAAGGACCCTTCCATAGCATTGTTTGCTTCATTTCGGAATATTCCATTTTGACCAATTACAAGTGTTGCATTGGGAGCTTGTGCAAGGGCTTGCTCAAGGGCAGCCTTCCATTCATATAGGTCGTCCAATGTCTCAGCCTATGTGAGCCAAATAATAAGCATTTAATAGAAGCATAACCCAGAATCATAACACATAACCAAAACAGGGAAAGAAAAATTAAGTCAGCCATGTAAATATAGAAATCACCTTGAGGGTGAAGGCTCGTCCATCACGCCCATCAGGGAATAGTACAGTCAACAACTTCTTATCTTCTCTCACCACGACACTGCAAAAGAGGATATTAACACAGGCTATAACTTTGGGAGATATTATAAACAACAACCACACGAAATATCTACCTCCCGGAACTGTTCAAGTCAATGCCTCCAAGAGTCAAATTTACTTCACCTCCTTTTTGTGGCAATGCACTCTGTCAAACAGTTGAAACAATGAGCTTAAGGTATGAAATAGTTCAACAAAATTGGGAGTTAATAGTTCTACGTCAAGATCCTCTTAAGCTTCTAGAAAGTTGATACAACCATCTAAGTTTTCTTTTCATAAAACATGCTACGTTCCAAAAGCTTAACAGTAGAAAGTATTATATGAAATGAAAAACAATCACATCAAAGGATCACAAATACTGACTGGATCATTTTTGAAGAACACCAAAGAAGTTCGGGTAAGGATAAACCAACGCTTCTTCCAAGATGTCCAACCTAGTCCTGCCAATCAAAATGCCATTTTAAAATTTAGTAAACAAGATGGTGAAAACTAAGGAATCAAGACCGATACGCAATGGGTAGAGGTGAAGAGTAGATAAATCTAGTAACAATAGGAAAATATAGAAGTGTTACCTTTCGATGAAATGAAAAGAGGACCACTCTTATAAACCTGACAAAATATTAATACGGAATACAACAAAGGTTTATCATCAGTTTGCCTTACTCTGGAATGGTTTATACAAATCAAAACACGCAGAACTATCAACAACAGATTAAAGAACAAACAAATCTGAAAATCTTTTGGCTTCAGGTTTCCTAAAGACCTAAACTGGTATAATAAGACTAGCCTACTAATCTAATGAGGACAAAATATTTTCATTAAGGGTTGACTGCTTTGGACTTGAACGAACTGATGAATTTGAAACCCCAACAATTTCCCCCAAAAAAGATGCATATATTCACTTCTAATTCAATGGTACCACCAATAGAGTCGTTTCAGCAAAAAAAAACTAATCTTTTATAAGAAATTGTACTTATCCAGTCTCACAAATGCATTCAATACACTAATCTAATCATCTCAACAGTAGTATTCCACTTTCTCACAAAGCAAAACGAGTGACTGTAGTTACCGTATTCAAAGCTCCAGCTTGAGGTCGTTGCATAGCAGCTAAAGAAGCCGCCATTGCAGAAGTACACCACACTTAATCAAAACTAGGCATCCAAAAAGATCATAAAATAAGCTGAAACCCAGAATTGCTATCTCTCCAAAGAGCTCTCCAGACGAATCAAACAATATACATTAGCCAGAATCGAATGCTTTATGAACTCTCATTATTCATAGCCAACCCCTGCGTTTATTATTTTGAAGCGAAATCACTGCAGAGTCTGACCTACTGCAGCTACAATAGAAAGATGATGAAAGTGAAGGACGAGGGATAGAGAGGAAGAAGAAGAAAGGGCAAAATCAGACACAGCAGGGTGTAGTCTAATTTCTATGCATCGAACCAATCAAAAGTCGCCACGACAAAGACATTTCTTACTCTTTTAGTCTTTTGTCATGCTTTCACATTTATACTTGTGTCGCATCGAGCGGTGGTAATATCGGGTCCGTGTTGGTTTAGTTTGGTTTCTATTTACGGTTATTCGATCTGGTATGATTTTATTAGAGGATTGAGAAATTAAAGATATTAAACCAAAATTGATTACAAGGTTAACTCTAAACTTCATAATTTCGCTTCTAATACATATACAAGTAAGGTTTCACTCTCCACTTTTCCATTTAACATTTTTAAAAAAAAAATTATTTGTAATTAAATAAAAATATAATAATATACATTAATCTATAGTTTAAATCCACATTTTACTACTAAATTAGTAAATTGTAAATGAAGTTACATTAACTATGAATTGACTATTTTTTCATTCACATCATAAATTATAATTGTAACTTTTCTAATAAAATTATTTTCGAAATGTAACTTGCATTCCTTGAAATCTTATAAATAAATATTCTCACATCATCATACACCATATCTCAAATTATTTGTTTTGTTTATGTTCTTGCATGACTTCAAAACTCATAGTAAAAGTGTGATTTTATATTTTGTTGGATTTATCTTATATTTCATATGATTTTATAAGAAATATATTGAATTGATATTTCAAAAATAATTTTGGAATTTGATTATTAAATGTTTTAGGTAAATTTTGAATTTATTAAATTTTATTTTTATCATTAACAATATTTTAAATAAATGGTATATTTTGATATTGTATGATTTGAATAAATAAAGTGTATTATTGACATTTAAGAAATTTGTTTGTTATATTATATATATGTATTTTGAGGAGAATTTCAGTAATACATCTTTTTTAATACCACATTTAAGAAATATTATTTTAAAAATTTTTATTAAAAAATCTTATAATTTTATGATTATTACATAAACTAAAATAAATTAACATAACTAATACAAAAATTAGCGTGGGATATTACCTAGTGAACAGTGATATTAGAGATACTAAAGTTGAAATGTGTTTAATGACATTTTTGTAATTAAAACTAGAAAAAAGGATAAATGTGGTTTAGATAAAAAGAAGGAAGAGAGAACTAAATACTCATTAAGTTCCAAATTTCTAATTGTTTGGTCCTTTATGTGTTAATATTGGTTCACCCATCTTAACAAACCGGTAAGTAGGAGATAAACCAAACCGAAACCATAACAAAACAGATGTATAAGAAAGAAACAAAAATTAAATACTACAATAAGGTCATAAATAAACGCATAATTAAAGCAGAGTAGTCATACATGCATGGTAGATAATTAGATTATCCTAAACATAGATAGAGCGTTAACTTCACATTCAATCTCTACTCATAAAACAGAGTAGGGTAAGTCATACAGACGGAGAGAGGTAGCTAAACAGAACCCTAAAAAAAAGGGTGGTCTTTGATGGTGTTAACAACTTCGCATTCCATCTCTACATTCAAAGTATCTTCATGGTCCAAGTAACCCTCCTGAATTTTAGCTAAAGGCATGGACTGAGGAAGACCCCTCCCTGTGCTCGAGGTCATGACCCAACTTTTAACTACAAAACAAGCAAAGTGTGTACATCACATTAGTTATAAACTTAAAACCACTAGGTTATAGTCAATGTATAGTGGGACATCTGACATCATAAGTTAAGAACGCCTAATGAAAATGTCATCAGCATCTATTTTATCCCATGCATTAGCACTGACAATAAGCATTGCGAAATAGTAACATCAATATTCTTTTACTTACGCCACATTGATAGGTGATTGGATCCACGCGGGTCTAGAACCTGCAGTTTTGCTCGCACAAATATCAGCTCACCCGTCAGTAAGTTTTCCCCTTCAGCTAAATGCACATAGCTGGATAATTTGCCCTCTGCGCTAGAGTCTCCCTTTGGATACACGGTTAGAGTCCTGTAAAACATTATTTGTCCACTTGTTAGAAAGAGTTACTTTCTAAGACAACAATTATATCAGAAAAGGAAAAAAGAAACATTCATAGACTCACCATTTTTTTTCTCCCATTTGGAAGGTTTTTGAGACGTAATCACTCTGTTTCAGAAGAGAGAAATCCCGAACACTCCAAGAGAATTTGTGAAAAAGGGAGGTTTTCAGCAGCAGCGACAGGTGATGGAGCAATCTTAACATGAGCACCAAACTCATGTTCTTCTCCCTCCAAGATGTATCCATTGGCAGGGTCACTGAAAGCCTCAACTGGAAGAACTTGAGAAACTCCCCAGACCGTTCTTGAAGAACCGAATTTCTTTACTTCCACATCTACATGTTAATACGTTAAGGATGTTATACACATATCACTTATGCATTCATAAAATATATGTTCATATGACAAGAGAGAGTATGCGCATATATACCAACCTGGAACTGAAAAGTACTTGTTCTCTTTCTTGTTGAAGACAAAGAAAGAGAGATAAGCAGAGACCTCCGTGGGTGGTGCTGATGTGGATGAGAGGCAGCTCTTGTCAAGTTCCACATACATTGAGACAAAGCCCCTTCCGTTGTCTTCTTCGTTTCCTTTAGGGTACACAACCAATCTCCTGATTTTCATAATTTTTTAGATAGATCGGTTATAAAAAGCCAAACTTACTCAAAGTGATGAAAGATATGAAATTTTTTAGTTTAGAACAAGATCACATACCAGCTGTATCCACCAGACGAGAAAATAGAGAACTCGTTTATGTTGTTGTTGACAGCAGTAAGCTGAGAAAGCTTGAGAACAGAAGCAGAAGGAGGAAGATCATCTCTCCAACTCCTCAAAACTGCAACATCTGGTACACTTGAACCCCTCTACACAACAACAAAAATTTTCCCAAAAACCAATCAAACCACACAGAGCTACATCAAGTTTTGAACTTTCTTTTCTTTAAGACTAAGAAGAAGAAGAAAAAGTTGAAAGCTTGAGAAAAAATTACAACGAACCTGAGGGAAAGAAGAAGAAGGAGGATTATTCTGTCTCCAATTACTCATCATAGCAATAGCTTATGCAGCAAAATCCATTCTTCTATCCATTCTACACAGTTTGTTTACACTTACACAAAGACAAGCTTTTGATTTAGAATTCCCCAAATATTAAAATGACGTACACACAAAGCTATAGATTCCAGAGATCCTACACAACTACATACATAAGATACGGTTGTGTAAAAGCTTGAGAGAGATCCCGACGAACCTTAGAGAGACAAAGAGAGAGACGACGAGACGGAGAAGGACTGAAGAAGAGAGAGCCTTTGACACTTGTTCAAGTGTTCAGCGTCACTTTTAGAAACTTCTCGAAGCGATGGCAAAAGAACCGAAAAAGGAGACTTGGGTGGCATTGTAGGGTTAGATATGAATTTATTGGGTGTTAAACTGGGCCTAAAGATACAGATCTGGCCCGTCTTATTTTAAAATTGTTTTCTTTCTTTTAACTTCTGTTCGGAAATGACCTCGTTTCAATCTTGCAACTTTGATTCAAACTGATTGCGACTATGATTCAAATTGAGCAGATACATTACTTTTTTTATGAATAGAATCCTTCTGAATCATGATTGTTCTTGCCAATACATAGATTTATGTCATAACTCATAACACGATATTTCGTAGCATGATTGTTATTTTACAAATATAACTCTCATCTCTTGAAATCTTATAAATAATCACTCTCACATTATCATTCACTATATCTCAAATTTTAAATATTTTCTTTGTTTTGTTTATATTTTTGCATTAGTTCAAAAGTTAAGGTAAGAGTATGATAATATACTTTGTTAGATTTATCTTATATTTTATTCAATAATATTTCTTACTTCCTTCTCTGTTTTCTTATTATTTTTAAATTTCAATTACATATATATAATAAACTATTTTAGAAATGTAACTTTCATATCTTAAAATCCTATAAATAATCATTCTCAAATCATCATCCATCTATCTCAAATTCTAAATATTTTCTTTATTTTATTTATGTTCTTGCATGGTTCAAAACTCATAGTAAGAATGTGTTTATATATTTAATTAGATTTAAACACACATTTTGTATCATTATATTTAGTTATTTTGATACAAAATATAATTATATATAGATCATTATAATGTTTATTTAATTTAAAATTTAGTAATTTAATGATTTTCTATATAAACAAATAGTTTGATATTCTATTTCCAAAATTTTACTACAAAGAGAAAATCATTAGAATTTAGTCTAGATATATAAATTAAATTAAGGAGAATATAAAAGAAATTAAAAATTAAATTAATCTTTGGGATTTTTATTGTATTTCATATGATTTTATAAGAAATATATTTAACTGAAACTTAAAAACAATTTTGAAATTTTATTTTATTTTGGAATTTTATTATTAAATATTTTAGATAAATTTTGAATATCATAGTAAATTTTTATTTTTGTCATTAACAATATCTTTTTTTAAAAATGGTATTTTTAATATTGTATGATTTGAATAAATAAAATGTATTATTGATATTTAGAAAATTTATTTGTTATATATGTATTTTTAGGGAAAATTTCAAAAATACATATTTTTCAATACTATTTTTCAGAAATACTATTTTAAAAAAACTTTATTAAAAAAAATATTCTCAGACAATTCTTGTAGTTGTATGATTATTACATAAACTAAAGTAAATTAACATTAATCCATCTAAATTAATTTTTGTTTTTCTGAAGAACACATTCTCTTCATTCATTATATTTGTTTGTTTCTATTCTAATCCCACCGTTCACCAACTTAAAAGAGAACGGCTGCTGAAGTATTTTTGGTAAGGGCCTGTATTTTCCCATAGTAAAAGTGTGCAATACTAATAAAACAAAAACAAAAACATTTGTCTTGTAATATTGTTGTGAAATAAGTTGGGGGCAGCGTGTGTTCGTTCCTTAATTTAATTACTTTTGCAAATCGTTTCAAATTAAAAATAAGAGAGAGAGAGAGAGAGATAAAAAAGGCAAAAGTCTTTTTGGCTTCTCCCTCCCTTCCCTCTCTCTTCATCACTCGGAGAGCCTAAATTCATTCACACCAATGGCAACGAGTTCTCGCCGGTTAACAACCGGTTTAACAACGTCGATCAGCTCGGTCCAATCGCATTCCGTAAACCGACCTCAATCCATCTCCCTAACCATCCGACGAAACCATCACATCATCAATCCTCCACCTCGTCTTCTTGTAGTACCGTCGTCGATCACTCCTCGTTTCATCACCCGGAGGAGGACTATCGAGTCTGTTTCACATCCGCCGGAGAAGAGATCCTCGTACGGATCGGCGATCAAAAAGCCAGGCGTGTGCGGTTACGCCATCGGAGAAAACGAGGTCGAAAGGAGCAGCGGCCATGTGGTGGTTGATCATGTTGGGACGGCTGAGATTGTTGTTTGGGCCGCGGCTACGGCGGCGTTTGGAGTAGGAAACCGGGTGATGTATAAGCTGGCGCTAGTTCCGCTCAAGCAATATCCCTTCTTCCTTGCGCAACTCTCCACCTTCGGGTAAACGGAAACCATCTTCCCTCTGAGACTATGACCTCTTTCGATCGTTAAATGCGTTCACTCGTTGATTTTATATTATTTATTTTTTTATTAACAATTGGAAATCTAATTAAAATAATAATATTACGACAACAACACCTAAGTTTTTAGTTTTAATCTTTAAGAGAATTTTGTGGTTTGCATGAATTTAGAGGTTAGTAATGCTAAAGAATAGTTCACTTAGTGTCGATTTATTTTGTTTGGTTAGCACGTTTAACATTATATATTTTATTTGTGAATTAAAAAATTGGGAGTGTTATTTTTTGTTTGGTTGTTTGTTATGTGGTTGGTATTATTTGGCTCATTGGATTTAAGTGATAGTATTATTGAACAAAAATGCAAAAAAAAAAAAAAAACTCTGAAAATTTGAATAAAATTAGAAACTTGTTGGAACGGGTCAGAGTTGGCTTGTCGTAGTCTCTTTCGAGTTGGATACTTCTTTCTTACTTGGGGTACATTAATCTATTCAATCATTTCTCTACATGCAATGAATGTACATAATTCACATTCCTTTTTCTTAAAAAAATTTTGGATTAATCATGGCTGTTCGAAGTTAATAATAATAATAGATTAATTTATAACCATTTACAAAAGGCTTTTCTATTGACTAAATATATATTCTATAAAAAGAAAAATTAGCACTAACAAGTAACAATTCGTTGATAAGAGATGATAGAGGAAAAAATCACAACGTAATGTAAGTTGGTGGAACCAAGTTATCAAAATAAAAAGGTGGTGGAACCAAATTGAATAGAGTCCGTCCATACATCACATATTCACATATCATTATCCGCTCCTTATTAGGTAGGAGTCATTCTTTACGGGTCCACTGGCTTAGACTTAATTAATTTTTCCTAATGGCCCTACTAAACTCAATCAAACCTTTACAAGACCAAATATTATGGTTTCTTTCCACTTTTGTAATGTAACCATTAACCACAAAGAGAAAGTGTGCATACAGTTATGGGACCAAACCAAACTAATGGGAATCCAAACCGGAATTGATTATTGTCAAACCGAAATGTCCACCACCTACATATTCTTCGAGTCCCTTCTCCATGTGTTTGCTGTCTGCTAGTCAAGTTTATTTTGTTGCATCAGATTCTTGAATCTTAACTTGTGAAACAACAACAAAAAAAATGTTTTTCTCTTTGGTTATTACCAAAATGTTTATGTTGAGGACTCCTATGATTATTTTACAGTGCTTAACGGAATGATTAGATTAGCTTAGGTAGAGATATATTTTAGTTTTAAAAAAAAAATTGTTTAAGAACTATATATGATGGTTGCTCTGTTCTTGGTGGACCTGAAACTTTCTTTGATCAATACTCGCTCTGAAAGATTTTGCTCTCGATTTCGTTTTCCTTAATTAGTGCTTATATGATGTCCTGGAATAATCTTGTTTTATATTATCAAACTTTAATTTACAGAACCACATTCATCTTTTGCTTATTTCTTCATGTATAGGTATGTAGCTGTATATTATACTATCTTGTATATTCGATATCGTGCTGGAACTGTCACAGATGCGATGCTCTCTGTGCCAAAACCTCCCTTTTTAATTGTTGGCATCTTAGAGGCTCTAGCTGCAGCTTCTGGAATGGCAGCTGCAGGTATAACAACATTACATTTATGGATTTCTCTACGCGATCCTTTATTTGAAATTGGTTAATTCTTTTAGGAGGGAATGAGAGTACTCAGCATAAATGCATTCATCTTACGAAAGCAACTTTATTCATCTTATTGTTTTTATTATGCATTTTCTCTACTCAGCGAATCTTTCAGGGCCATCTACTACAGTTTTATCTCAGGTTAGAAGCGGTATAACTTAATATATGCTTCTGTACTATTTGCAACTTCCTGGTTTAAGTAGTGTGAAAAGACTGACAATTTTCTTGCCCTTAAAACCATGTTTTCTTGATATTATTGCTAATAAACATACTCAATTGTTTTCTTGTAGACATTTCTAATCTGGCAAATTTTCTTCTCCATCATTTTTCTCCGGAGAAGATATAGCGTAAACCAAATACTCGGATGCACTCTAGTAGCTCTCGGTGTAATCGTCAGTGTGGCAAGGTTAGATCTTCTCAGTCCGCTTGCTCTAGATACTAAACCAATTTTTTTTTTGCTTCTCTTTTGGTATTTTCACAAAGGATCACACAACAGGAATCAATATTGTTGTTTTTTGCTTCTGTAGTGGATCAGGTGCTGCTCATTCATTAAAGGAAGCCGGAGTATTTTGGATTCTTCTAATGGTCCTTTCTTTCTTCTTTCAAGGAGCAGGTACAGTATTAAAGGTTCGTTATTCACCTGATCATCACAACCTTTTAACTTTTAGTGAAATTACTCACTTTAATCGATCTTTAATTCCTTTTTCTTACAGGAAGTCATTTTTATAGATAGCCAAAAACGATTAAAGGTACCTTGCATATTCCCCAATCCCCAACACACATTGACGACACAAGTTTATGTTTGAAAAAAAAATCTTCTCCTTACAATCACAGGGAGCTTCACTCGATCTATTTATCGTAAATTCATATGGTTCAGCTTTCCAAGTATTCTATCTACACTATGACTTGCATTCCAAGCTAGGTGATCTTTCTCTTTGGTGGTTTTTTTTTTTTTCCTAACCTATTAGGCCATCTGCATCGCATTGCTTCTTCCGTTTCTTTCAAAACTTTGGGGCATACCGTTTAATCAACTCGGTAGCTACCTAAAAGATGGTGCGGTTTGCTTCCTCAACATTGGGACACTAACAAAAGGATGTGATGGGGCTCCGTTTTTACCTCTATTGTTTGTGATAGTGAACATTGGCTATAACATTGCGCTTTTAAGACTGCTCAAGCTTTCAACCGCGGTGGTTTCGTGTCTCGCATCGACAATCTCAGTGCCAATTGCAGTGTTTCTGTTCACAATGCCATTACCGTACCTTGGAGTTGCATCATCACTACCAACAGGGTTCATGGGAGGCACAATCATACTTGTATTGGGAATGATTCTTTACAGTTGGACACCACAAGGAGATAACTCTTCTCATACTGATACAGTCATTCCTTCACCTCCTCCCACCTAGAGAGGGCTTAACTGAGGGTTTTTGTTTTCAATAAAAAAGATTTGAGAGATTTATGAAGATTCGGTTTGGATCAAGGTAATATGAGGGTTGAGTGATGTATATAACGTAACATATTTCGATGACGTTAATGTAAAAGTTGACGCTTTCTTAGTTCGATTTGGATCAAGATCAAAATTACTTCAGTCATATAACAAACTACTAAAACATATGCCAGTTTTAGTCATTTTGGGATAACTTGCATAAGAAAATATGTTTACAAACTCATAAACGTTCAAAATTGTATCCAAATACAACATCTAGATAGGAAAAACTGAGTTTAGAAACAAAAAAATATCATCTCAGCGTTGAGTCTAGATCCTGCATTTGAATGTTTTTTATGGATGCATCATCCAAATAACATAAATGAACACTTTGATTAAGATGGAAACTTGCCGAATCTTTGACCTTGATGGTATTGTAGCAGATACTGATTGAGTGTGCCCTGCAAAAGTTGTGGTTCAAACAAATAAACAACTAAAAATTAGCTCTAATACCAAAACTCCACTAGTCCTAAAGGAAAATCACAAAAACAAAAGCCTGAACAGAGAAGCAAACTCACATCACAGACTGATCAATGATCATATGTCATATCTGTTAATGAGCTGTAACATCTCCATCCAGCAATTTGGTTCCTTTGAAACTTAAGTAATAGCATATCTGTCATTTAGCTGTAAGGATGTTGGATCTCTGACCCATATATAAGTTAAACGATACACAATAGAAGGAATTATCCAAATGATGCAGAGACTATGAGTGTTTGCTTTACCATGATATGGCTCTGCAATGGACGGAACTCGCATTTCTTAACTTTGATTCTGCAACCAAAATCTTTACCGTCCACATTCGAAAACTCAATTGAGAATGCCCTTGAATCTTGAGATTGTTTGGCCATTTCGATCAGCTTGACTATACATAAGCAATAAGAGAAGATTCATCAAGTACTAAAGATACATACATATAATCCAGAAAATATGAATAATGAGACCTGCAAGTGGTGCTGTCCCAAGATGCAAATTCAAAACTTGAAGGCCTAAAGGTAGGCCTCCATTTTCACATTTTATGATGATATAAACATATCCTCCCTACAAGTGAAAACAAAATAAGTAACTAGTTTTTCATAATGGCTAAAAGATCGACAACCTTTTTCGGATTCAATATGCACACATATTTTGAACAATGCATGGAACAATATCCACAATGCTGAGATTAAACCCCAAGCTAAGAGTGAACACACCTGATGGAAAACATCCACAGATAAGTTACCAAGAACATTCATGATGCCTAATGAGATTGCACCGTATAAGTCTAAATCTCTCAACACCTGAAACCAGAAGCAGCTTGAGTTTAATTTGAACAAAAAACAAAGATAGACATGCTAACTACTCTAAAACTGACTGCGAATAATCAAATCAAAGTAGAATATATCAAATTCAAAAGAAACAACTGAAGAAACAATGAAAAGATCATCAAAGCCACTGAATCATAATCCAGGTTACAACTTGATAGACTTTCTAATAATCAAGAAACAGTACTATTTCGAGTATGAAATAACATACCTTCTCAAGAAACCCTGTAAAACTTGTGGTCAGTCCTTTGGTTATGTCTTGTATGCTTAAGATTTCCTTTGGAGACTTGGTCTGCCAATTAAGAAAAAGGCAGATCCAGAACTATTCAATGTAAAACAGAGTTTAAAACACCAATTATATAGCTGTTATCTGTATCAGAAGACAAACACTGCGAGAATGCAGAACTTAACCATAAGAACTGATTATATATGATGTATATGCATACCAGGTCACATGTATAGAGTGGTTGGATTGCACACTTTTTTACCGTGCAAGAATTGATAGGATTCCCATCCTCATCAATAACATAACATTGAAAACTGGCTTTAACAAGATCTTCAGAATATTTAACAAACTGTTCGATACCGTTGGCTGCATCAAAGAGAATAGACGAATCGAATCCCAAGAACAAATGATCCCCTTCAATAGACAAAGGTTTTCCCTTTTTCCCATCCCATCCCCTCAAATATCCTGATCCTTCATGAGTGCCAATATAGTTGAAATGGAACTGACATTCATATTTGATGCTGATGCCCTTATCATCATTGTAGTCTTGAAACGCAACAAGAACCGATATAGCAAAACCTGCTAAAGTAGCACTCTCATTTGAATGCTCAAGCATTACCTCAACACATGAGCCATTGCTTTGGTGGCAAAACCATTCAGGAATATTATCCCCTGGCAAGCAGAAATTAGTTGAAGGCTTTCCTTGGTAATACAGATATAGATGCGCTATCAAGGAGAAGAAATGTAGCAGACCTTGAACATCTAGCCTATACCTTTCATGGAAATCATGGAGTATACGACCAAGTAGCCTAGGTGGAGGCTCGGCTAATATCAGCTCATCACTGAAAAAGGCTGTATGTAGACCAATCAGTGCTTCATGGAGGTTCCCATATCCGTACATGGTAGAGATCAAATACTGCACTTGTTGTGGTTTCATCCATCTGTTGAGAGACAGGTCATCACCTTTAAAGTTTAAGGTAAGACCTAGATGGGATGCCATTACATGGATTCTACGTTTTGCATAAGCCTTGATGTTGTCTGTCGCATGTTGGCTTAGTGATGGACAACCAGCAAACACAAAGGCTTCCACATTGTTCAAAGGATAAAGCTGAAGCTCAGAAGAGTTACTGAGTACAACCGTTTCCAGCGATCTTGAATTGATTACGTTAAGCCTTGTCAGACCAGTTGGGACACCTAACAAGGATTCAAGCTCCTGGCAATGGCTTAAATCGAGACTTTGGAGATCTTGAAGATCCTTGACGCTTGCAGGTATTGTGCTGAAACAGTTTTGACTCAGATCTAGCTCTGTCACTGTAGATAAGAGTGTTAAAGCTTCAGGAAACTCTGTAATCCCACAGTCACTTAAATCAAAGACTTTAAGTGAGCTTGAACCACCTTCTAGAAATTCAACAACTTCACTTCTGCATCCACTTGCTCTGACAGTAACTAAAGATCCAAGATTTCCAATGCGTCCTGGCAAGCTGACCAAATTTGAGCAGCCAGAGATATTAAGTTCCTCTAGGGACTTCAGCTTGAGTAAGCTATCTGGAAGGCTGATGAGGCTGTTGCAATTCTCAAGATCTAGAGAACAAAGGCCAGTCAAGTTCCCAAGTGATGAAGGTAGCTCCCTAATGGCCGTTCCCTTTAAAGAAAGATACTTTAAGTTGTACATGGTCTCTGTGATTTCAGGAAAGCTAGTCAAGTTTGAACATCCAGAAAGATTGAGTTCCACTATAGACTGTAACTCACAAATACTGCTTGGAAGACTTGTCAACCTCAGACAGTTCTTTAACTCCAGTAACTCTAACTTTGTGAAGTACTTGATAGCCGATGGGATCTCTTCTATGGAAGTCTCACTTAGAAGAAGCTCTTTCACACTATAAGAGATTTCTGGAAAGCTTGTAACACTTGAACAACCAGATAGATCCAAACATTCTAGCTTCTCCAACTTTTTACTGATTAGTGCAACGTTCTTTAGCATTTTGCACTTTTTCATATCTAGGACACTAAGCTGATGGAAATTCTCAATTGATGGAGGAACCTCTAGAATACCAGTATTAGCCAAACACAACCTTCTAATATTCCAAGAAATCTCTGGAAAATCTTTTAGCTTTGAGCAACCAGAGAGATCCAAGAACTCAAGAGATTCCAACTTGTTTTTTGGAGTTGGGATGGTTACTAACTCTGCACATCCTCTGGCATCAATACGTTCAACTTTGGGAGCTTTTGACAAGTCTGGAAACTCCTTCAGGAACTGAGAGTTGCTAACATCAATCTCTTTCAAATTAAGTAAGGACTGCAAACAAGGAGAGATATATTTAGTATAGACTAAAACAAGGAGAAAAATATTTAGTATAGACTAAAATTTTGTAATGCATAGCATACAAATCGTACCTTTGATCCTTCCCATAGACGCTCAAGTCTGCTTGTGGGCATATGAAGTTCAACAAGGTTATCTGGAATAAAGCTGAGTGGCAGACTTGCTATAGGGTAGCATTCCCAATGAAGTAGACGCAATTTAGTAGGGAGATATTGAAGACCTTTTGGAAGGTGGATTTTGCAGCTATCTTCATTACAATGCTCGTTCGAAAATCTTAGAATTTTCAGATTACGCATCCCTTCAAAAGCATGACAGTCAAGCTGCAGCTCTTCTTTCTCAGAAATGTCAAGGGATATGCCTTCCGTTACTATAGTTCCCTGATGTGTGAGAGAGACGTTATAATGCATAAAATTGTACAAACTCATATCTTAGAAAAGCAATATGAAACATAGTTATTACCGTATTTTCTGTTAGAACTTCTTGGACTTCATCAAAGCTGCAGAGCCTGCTGCGTCTGCTCGGATCCTGAGGTGATTCTAGCTTTATCATTTGTCTACCCATGTTCTGTAACAAGTCATGAATCTGAAGCCTGTCGTTTGTAAAAGTAATCATACACTTATCAACAAGTGCACGTATGCAAATATCCGCAGAGATACCACAACCATTCATAAGATCAGTTATGAATCTTCGTTCATGCCCATTGAAGAAACACAAAAGATGAAGAAATGTCGTCTTCTCTTCATCACTGAGTCCATCAAAACTTACTCGGAGTACATTGAAGATCTCTTCGTCGAGAGAACTATTGAGTCTTCTCAATGCACTTTCCCACTCTACCACAGTTTTCTTGCAGAGAAAGGAACCAAGA
Source organism: Camelina laxa (assembly GCA_024034495.1). NCBI lineage: Eukaryota > Viridiplantae > Streptophyta > Magnoliopsida > Brassicales > Brassicaceae > Camelina > Camelina laxa. The sequence goes on from CM043881.1 coordinate 4,580,157, forward strand.
ACTTTCAAAGCCAAAGGGATCCCCTTTGCATAACCAGCAGCCCTCATTGACAATTCCAAATATTCTTCAGGAGGATAGCTCTGTTTGAAGGCGCATTGTGAAAACAGTTCAAGCGAATCACTATCAGATAGTCCCTTCAGAGAATATATCTCGTCAGCGTTCTTGATTACATTCATGTCTCGTGTTGTAACAATGATTCTACTTCCAGGGGCATAGTAAGTAGTTTTGCCGATCAAAAACTCCAGTTGAGTTATGCTGCTTACATCGTCGAGAACTATAAGTACTCTTTTTCGACGAAGACGGTTCTTTATACTGCTGGATCCAATTTCAGGCGTAGCAATGTTAATATCAGTCTGACCAAGGATTTGACAAAGAAGCTCGTTTCTCAAAGCATGAAGTCCATGCGTCTTAGATTGTTCTCTAATGTTTGCAAGGAAGCAGTAGCTGTCGAACATTTGGTATTGACGATTGAAAACAGCTCCAGCAATTGCAGTCTTCCCACTACCACCAATTCCACATATCCCTATAGTCCGCACTTCATGTAATCCATGTCCCAACCACGCTTCCACTTCCTTTACTTGAGAATAAGCTCCCACCAAGCCCTCGTCTTCACTCAAGCTTATGTTTTCAAGGTTCTTCAAAACATTTGCAACAATTTCATCCACAAGTTTAGATGCAGGCCTACAAAAACATCAATCATATGATCACAAAGAAAGTTAAATACTGTAACTAAGATTTGAAGTCACTAATAAATCAAATACATCATTGTACAACTGTTAAGGGTTCGGATGTTTCAGTGTACAAGCAGATACCACAAGCTTGCTAAGTCAAACAGAGCACATGTGTTATACTTGAACTAAGATATTTTTTCTAAGGTTTCAAAACAGGCTGAAACGATTCGAGTGAACTTATCATAAGAAGGTACAGTCACATAGAGTTATCTCTATGTGTCCTCTGTTTTTGAATGAGGGTTAAAAATATAAAGCTAAACCTATTAAATTCTGAAGAAAATAACTCAGAGAAATAAGCTACTAAACCAACTCCTAGGATCAGCTGACCAAAGTAGTTAAAGCAAGACATATTAACATTGAACATGATAACATCTACATGTGAATATAAGCCATCTCAAACTTACCTCACTGTACTGGAGTCAAATCCGGAGATATTGGAAGCCCCGCTCATGGCTTTTCTCCATTCAATTACTTCCTCAGCTAGTTTTGATCCCTTGGGAGCCTTATCATGCCTAGAAAAGGCCACACTGTAGCTTCCCCTCTGCCACCTGACCTCCATGGGTTCTACACCAAGAAAGACAGGCAAAACTATTTGGCCTCGGGTCCTCCTACACTCCATGATCTTTGCAAGCTCTCTCAAACACCACTTGGAAGAGGCGTATTCCTTGGTAAACACGACTACCGAGATCCTCGACCGTTCGATGGCATCCAACAAAGCCGGCTCAATCTCATCCCCTGCATCAAGCTTTTCACTGTCTACAAAAGTTTCTATTCCCTCTCGACACAGATCGTCGTAGAGGTGGCTAACGAAATTCTCACGGGAATCTGGTCCTCGGAAACTGAGGAACACATCGTATTTCAACTGAGAATCAGTAGCCAGAGAAAAGTGTAAAGGCGGCGGTCGAGAATCACCACCGAGGGGATCATCAGCATAGATCGGATAGGAACCGGAGGAAACGGATGATGGATAACTAGCGCCGAGGCCATCAGTAGCAGCAGCTGTGGAAGGAGTAGGCCGTGGGAGTCTGATAAACGAAGGAAATCCTCTGTTTGAGGACATCTTGAGGTGCCGCTGGGACAAGAGCATCGAAGAGGGACGTTGCGGAGGTTTCGCGACGGAACATGACGGTCGACATGGATGATGTTTAGGTGAAAAGTTCCTCCGGCTGCTTATCCCATCGACTCTCATCTACTCGAGAGAGAGAAGCCAAAACGGCCAAAACTAATCTTGTGGTCGTCTATTTCTTCTTTTTATACTCTTTACGCGTTCGTCTTCTTTGACGTGTGACTTAATTTACGTTTTTTATAAAATAAAATCAAAATAAAAACTGTGTACCAAGGACGATGGTAAATATTACAATATGAAAGATACATAGCTGTCCACTCCAACGATGTCACTACTCAAATATTTAATCCTCTAAACAACAAACGTAAAATAAAACAAAAGCTTTACTTTTTTCCCGCCCCAAAGGTGTGAGAGATATAGATCCATGGAAACAGAGTACTTCTAGGGTTTTTGCCTAACTACAGGCAAAGGAAAGTAAAGCCGCTCATGTCATGCTCTTCTTGCAAAAACAATCTCGATCGTCGTAGAAGAGAACAATAATAAAAACGCTTAAAAAGTCAAATATAAGCCACAAAATAACAAGCACACAGCTCTCTTCACATCTGAAAAATTCCAAAAAAAAAACGAAAGAGAACTTTCAATTTTCAAACCCTCCTTACATCATAAGACTCAAATGTGGTTCCAAACTTCAAAACAAAAAAAAAAGGTTAACGTCTATCACACACATACAGATGCCTTGTTATCTTCTCCTTAGAAATCTTATAAACTTATATTAACTGACCTGACCATCCTGATGAATCCAAAATAAAGTCTCATAAGACAAACATATCATTGTCATTATCTGGCTGGATCATTGCCGTAACAAGAAATTTTGTAAAATTCATAATTTTTTAATTATGTAAATCATAATTTGTGTTATCAACAAACATATCTAAAAAAATTGTAAGGAAATTTAAACTTTTAAGTTAACATGTTACGAAATATATTTCCGCTTTACAAAACAAAAGATCCATGCGTCCAACAATATTTTTAAATCACATAATTAAATCGTTAAATAAACCAATCTTAGTACTCTCTTTTGACAAAATCTCCCATGACTACTTTTTTATGGTTTCTTTATCGGAATTCTCTACTTCTCAACCTATAGTATAAAATTTCATTATCATCTCATACAACAACGTTATTATTTATTAATGAAGGAGATTGTCTGAAACCCCCCTGCAATTTAGACTATATTAGTCACAAGTTAGAATCTTTGATATATTCACTTAAAACTAATGTATAGTGAAATATATTGACAGTTCTTTTTGGTCGGTGGGGTACTTGACATTTGGAAGATAAGAACAGACAAATTTTGTAACAAAATGAAAATCCCAGGATTTGCTCTCAACCTTTGTCCTAATAAATCCTAAATGTTGTTTTACTTTAAATACCAAAATAACAGACAAGCTTTTGTCCTAAACTCCCTCCCTATCAACAAACCCTATAACCCTTCGAACCGAAGGCCAGCGAAGTAAAAAACACATTCTATTCATAGTCATTCACAACCAAAACACCTAAAATTTTCTTGCTAAAGAAGAAACAAAAACCAGAGGAAGAAAAAAAAAATTAAGAGAAGAAAATCACACAAAAAAATTAAAAACCTTTCTATTTTCTCTTCCTCCTTTGAGCTTTTTACCTCCTCCTTTGAGCTTTCACCTCCTCCTCCCCCACCCTTTTATGCAACAATGGGAAATTGTTGCTCTCACGGACAGGACTCGGACGATAACGGAAATGGACATGCACTGGAAAACGGAGCTACCGCTTCAAACGCTGCCAATAAGACTGGTCCAACCGGGGATGCTTCTGTACCACAATCGAAACATGCGCCTCCTTCTCCTCCTCCTGCAACCAAACAAGGTCCTATAGGCCCTGTCTTGGGTCGACCCATGGAAGATGTAAAATCTTCATATTCTCTAGGGAAAGAGCTCGGGCGAGGCCAATTTGGTGTCACCCACCTCTGCACACAGAAGGCAACAGGTCAGCAATTTGCTTGCAAGACGATTGCAAAAAGGAAGCTTGTGAACAAGGAAGACATTGAAGATGTAAGAAGAGAAGTGCAGATCATGCATCACCTGACTGGTCAACTTAACATTGTGGAGCTTAAAGGAGCTTATGAGGATAAGCACTCTGTGCATTTGGTTATGGAGCTTTGCGCAGGTGGAGAGTTGTTCGATAGGATTATTGCTAAAGGACATTACTCGGAGAAAGCAGCTGCTTCGTTGCTAAGAACCATTGTTCAGATTGTGCATACTTGCCATTCCATGGGGGTTATTCACAGGGATTTAAAGCCAGAGAACTTTCTGTTACTCAACAAAGATGAAAATTCTCCTCTCAAAGCCACGGACTTTGGGCTGTCGGTTTTCTACAAGCCAGGTTTTGAATCAGCATCATTGTAAAGTCCTGCATAACAAATAAAACGGGTCATGATTATACTCATAGATTTTATTGTTTCCGCTGTGTTACAGGAGAGGTGTTCAAGGATATTGTGGGGAGTGCTTATTACATTGCACCTGAGGTTTTGAAAAGGAAGTATGGACCCGAAGCCGATATTTGGAGTATTGGTGTCATGTTGTATATCCTCTTGTGTGGTGTTCCACCATTCTGGGCTGGTAAAGATATATTCTTCTTCTTAAATTTTATTTTTATCTGAAGATGTTTTTAATATTCATGTATTGTGTATTTACCTGATCATAGAGTCGGAGAATGGGATATTCAACGCCATCCTAAGGGGACATGTTGATTTCTCAAGCGATCCATGGCCATCTATCTCGCCTCAGGCGAAGGATCTTGTTAAGAAGATGCTCAACTCTGATCCCAAGCAAAGACTAACAGCTGCCCAAGTTCTAAGTAAGCATCAACATACCAAAAATATCAAAAGCATAACAATCTCTCGTTGCAATTTAAAATATTATCTCTAATGTTTTTACCCTTTGTAAAGACCATCCGTGGATCAAGGAGGATGGAGAGGCACCAGATGTTCCTCTTGACAATGCGGTGATGTCCAGGCTCAAGCAGTTCAAAGCAATGAACAATTTCAAGAAAGTTGCATTACGGGTAACAATTACATTCCTTACCCAATAGAAAATAATATAGCTTTCAGTGTATTATTCTAACCTGAAACCTTCCAACAGGTGATAGCAGGGTGCTTATCAGAGGAAGAGATCATGGGGTTAAAGGAGATGTTTAAAGGTATGGACACTGATAGTAGTGGAACAATTACACTCGAGGAGCTAAGACAGGGACTAGCTAAACAAGGCACAAGGTTGTCAGAATACGAAGTCCAGCAGCTAATGGAAGCTGTAAGTTCTTTGGATACTAGCAAGAGTTTTAGCTTAAGTCAAATGCTGAGCAACAGTAAAGGAGACTCACTACCGATTTTCTGTTTTTTTGCTCTGCGTTACTTTGAATTCTACAGGCTGATGCTGATGGTAATGGAACAATAGACTATGGTGAATTCATCGCAGCCACAATGCACATTAACAGACTTGACAAAGAAGAACATCTTTACTCAGCCTTCCAACACTTTGACAAAGACAACAGTGGGTAAGTACTCAACAGTTTGTTATTCATAAAAGAATCAAAGCACCAAAAGCAGTATGAAGCTTGTTATGCAACAAAAATTTCACCTTAAATAATGCTTGCTGTTCCCAGATATATCACAATGGAAGAGCTAGAGCAAGCCCTACGGGAGTTTGGTATGAATGATGGCAGAGACATTAAGGAGATAATTTCCGAGGTTGATGGAGACAATGTAAGTAACTACAGTTCCTTCAAATGTAACAAGCAGCTCGCAGGTCTCATTAGTAGTAACCAAATTTTATAATGAAATTAACAATTGCAGGATGGTCGGATAAACTATGATGAATTTGTGGCAATGATGAGAAAAGGAAACCCGGATCCTATCCCAAAGAAACGGCGTGAGATGTCATTTAAATAAACAATTGTTGAAGTAGAGGAAGAGAGGAGGAGATAGAAGAAGAGCAGCACATTGGGTCGAGAAACTCATCTTCCTTTTCACAAATGAGAGATAAGGCAAAGCAAAATATCAAAGAGAAAATTTTAATCTAAAGTTATGCTCGGACCGCTAATGATTGAACTGGAAGATATCTTTTAGGGAGGAGAGGGCTCAAGAAGGAAGACAAAATCATAAACTGGAGGGTTTGGGGGAGGTGTTTGATGTATGTACATTTTCTTTTCTGGTTGTCTACTACTAGTGCTTAAAGTGCCATGAGGTTTCTCAATGTACTTCATATTCTTTTTTCAATTCTCTTGTATGTGTTTAGTGAAATTTGTTCTTAACTTCCTAGCAAAACAGTGAGCACCAATTTGGAAAAGAATCATAGCTAAGCACATATATCAACAACGGCTAAGGCAGTGTTAACCTAAAACCAAATCGATCAATACTTCATCAGAACAAAATCAAAGAAACATGAATACGACTGCAAACAAGATTATCAACTGCATCAAAGTAATAAAATTTCGTAAGAGCAATAGCAAAATTTGGAGTAAAAAAGATGTATTTTTTCATTGATTGGTCTATGTAAAAGGACATAAGAGCAAACACACATAACCAAAACCATACAGATAAAAAAAGTTTCACATCTTCTCCCAAATTAAAAACCCTAAATTGAAGCAGTAACAGGACAACCAAAGGAATCGAAGAAGACAAATTACGTATCTTTAGTAGAGACTCCATACTTTTCCTGCAGCTTGGTGATCTCCTCTTCAGTCTTCTTCTGATCAAACTTCTTGCTCATCTTCGCGTGTTGGTAATAGAGCACGATTAGGTAACGATTCGCGACGTTGAAGCCGGAGAGATGGTCGACGGCGTTCTTGGCGTCGTAGATATCTTCGTAAACGACGAAGGCCGTGCCTTTCGTCGCCTTGTCGCAGCCGATTCGAATCTGACGGATGGCGCCGTACTTGCCGAAGATATCGTACATCTCCTCGCTGGTTATGTTGAAGGGAAGGTTACGAACGTAGAGCACCCGATTCACCTCCGGTGGAAGTCTTGTGTTTGCCTTCCGTAGACTGATTGTCGTCATAGCCTTCTTCTTCTTCTTCCTTTAGCCGCGGAGGAGATTTGTTGTTACCGTCGCCGACAGAAAAAAATATCTTAGAACCGGAAAAAATTGAAATTATAAAAGCCTCGCGAGAGAGTAATTCTCTATTCAACCAGAAGTAACCGACTTAGTTGATCACTAAAACTACACAACATTGATTCAATTGGGCCTGTTTCACCTGTAGCCCATTACAATTAAAACACTCTTTTAGGTTCCTTCTTTGACTTTCTTCTGCTTCTGTTGACTCTTCTTCTTCCCTTTTCTTAGATTTCCTTTTAGCTTTGACTTTCTACTGCTTCTGTTTTCTCTTGTCTGTATTATGTTGGTTCCAAGATGCTCGTTTCCTTAAAAGATGTCTTTCCAATTTCACTTGTGTTTTTTGATATAAGGTACATTGTTTTTTTCTGGTCGTCTACTAGTGCTTAAAGGAGTGCATGCCATGGGGTTTCTCAATGTAATTAAAATTCTTTTTCAATTCTCTTGTTATGTGGTTTAGTAGTATTCGTTCTTACTCACTTGCTAGCCAAACAGTTAGACACCAGTCCATAAAAGATTTACAAAGCTAAAACAATGGCAAAGGCCAGTGTGAACCAAAACCAAATCCACCATGACATTATTTACAAGTGGAAGGCAAACCTAAACTTACTTAACCTTAAAAGATCCTTGAGAAAAACTACTATGGTGTTGCATAGGGATGTTAAAAAGGGTTTTTAAGCTCTGTTCAGCCCTGGCCCTGTCTACATTAAGCTCTTTAAAACCCTGAGTATAAAAAAAAGCCCTGTAAAATTAATATTAAAAAGCTGAACCCTCTTCAGCCCTGGTCCTGTAACTTTTTTTTCAAAAAAAAATCCAACAGTTCTAAAAATACAAAAACTCATCAATATCCAAAACTCATATAATGTAAAACAGTTCTAGAAATTCAAAACTCAAATGTAGTTCAAATCAAAAGAAATCACAATCTGTTTATTATCAAAGGAACATGATATTATTTATAAGATCATCAAAGCAGAGAACTTTGGTAACAGAGTAATAGCTAAACTGTGAGTTAAAAAAAAAAAGAGGTATCTCATTCACTGCTTGCTTTCGAATGATGCGAGAGAGTGTATTCATAGGGTGGAGGAACTAAAGGGTAGAACCGTCTTTGTGCATGATGGCTTGGTTGGGGATTTTTTATTGACGGTTTTATGTTAACCATTGAAACCAAAAGTAATCTACCAAACCGATATCTATTTCTGGTTTGATTGCAAAATTATGTGCTATTCCACTTGATAATACTATTACTTTAACTAATGAATGATGTTTTAATATGGAAAAGACAAACAACTTATATAATCTATGCAGTTTCTTAATATGTGTATAAATACCTTATACATAATCTAAAATGAATTTAGAGAGAGTATAAGAATCTAAATATTATAGTTAAAACATCTAGATATATGAGTAAAATATGTTAGATTTTTTTTTTTCGTTTTGGAGGCTATAAATAATACCTCATTCTCCTTTCATTTGTAACAAAGTTGAAATCTAAAAATCAAATCCTTTTATTTTCTAAATTCTTTATCTTCTCCAGATTTGATTGGCTTGTGTGTATCTTATTATATTGAGAAACTCAGAAGCTTCACATGTCTCCTCCTTTTTATTTTCTAACACACATGATTTGAGAAAAGAGAATATAGGCTAATTAACTCAGGGAGAACTTTTACGTACTACATGGACATAATTCATAATCATCACTCTATCAGTATTTTTAATACAAATAATGTTATGTACAGATATTCGTATAGAATCAACTGATATGCAGAGTTTTATGTAGCTTCAGTTCTGACACGCTTAACTGGAGCTCGAAGAGAAGATAGATAATTAGCATCAGATTTCTCAATCCCATCGAATAGGTAACTGAAAGGAGGCATCCCTACATACTTGCCACTTCCTGGAACAACTTTAAGCTCCTCATTTTCCCATACAATTCTTCCTCCTGCTATTGTCACTTCAACTTTTCCCTGAGATTTAACAATCAAGTGTCCCCAAGAAATAAGCGGTTCTTTCTTCTATTACTCAGAATATACATACCAGTAAAGAGGATTTGCAAAAATGTATATTACCTTTCCTTTTCTGCCCTCGTAAACGTTTGTGTCCGATCTTGAATGATGAGACTTTGAGCTAATCTCGTAGCTTGAGTTTGGATTCAATATGATGATATCTGCATCCGAGCCAGCAAGGATAGCTCCTTTCCGTGGATATATGTTGAAAATTCTAGCACTGACGATCAAATCATTTCAAATGTTAAACACATGACTTACAAGTTTAAGCTCATTGGAAAAAAAAAAAAAAAACATATCTCAACATTAAAGGAGAGACAGAGCAAATATACCACTCGGTGCTGGTTATTCGAACAAAATCTGTAGCAGATATTTGGCCAGAACCCTGAATTATGATACAGAAAAACAATTTAAACTTCTGTAAAGAAATAAGATTGTAGACAGTCCACAACTACTTACCACCATCGTGTCCCATATCAGGTGCATCCGTTCTTCAAGGCCTATATATGAACAAGTTCAAAGTATTTATTTACACGTTAACAGAGACAAAGAGCATAGAAAGCAAGAAACAGTGAAGTTAGTTATTACCATTAACACCATTAGGTATTTTGCGGAAATCATCTAGTCCTAGAGCTTTTTGTGTAGAGTTGAAAGTGCAGTGATCAGTTCCTACAAGCTGCAGAATTTATACCAATAAAAGGAGAAAAAGGGGTTAGAAGATCTTAACAGTTTTATGTTATAAGTCATGTTACTTTAAGTTATTCACAGCGAGGAAAGAAACCTGGAGGATTCCTGTTGAAAGGGCATCTTGTAGGGCTTTCCCATGCCCTACTGGTCTGATAGGTGGACTCATGACATACCTGAAATATTGAGAAAAACTTTGAAGATCTGAAAGAATAAATGGGAATCATTTGATTAAGAGACCTGAAGGATTTCTTACTTGGACGCAATTGTGAAGTCAGGATCCCAAAGCCAATGATCATCAAGGATTAATCCAGACACAACAGGCTCTCCAATAACCTTCTGTCCTGAAAATACATAACAACAAACTTTTCATTTTTATTGAGCTAAGTACTATATAACAATTTGAAAGGTACTTTGTAAATCTACCCATATGTTATTGCACTAGTGGCTGTTCGAATAGAAGGTTGATTAATATCAGGATAATTTAAAGACAATGAGAAAAGAAAAAAAAATTTAGTCCTACAGGAGTTGTAACAAAAGACCTGATTTTCGAGCTTTAGCAATCTCATCCATTGCATCGACACTCATCACATGAACAACATAGAGAGGCGTGTTAACAAAACGAGCCAAACGAATTGCTCTAGCAGTGGCTTCTCCCTCGAGCTGCCATTGTCCAACAAAGATCTTGACTTTAGTAGCTTGAACAAACATTTAGAGAGGCAAAAGAAGATATGGGAGAAGAGAACAAAGCTATGAGACAGTATTATATAATGGAAAAGGCTGGAGTTAAATTACCACAGGAGGCCGGGAAAGAGCATGACCCTCTGGACCTGTAATGCCCAGTTCAATCATTCTTTTCTGTCCCTCGAAAACTGCATCTCCATTCTCAGCATGAACCATCGCCAAGGCACCAAGGGATTTGCATCTTTTAAGGCCTTCCAAGAGGAGGTCATCAGTGACCATCAAAGATCCTTTATATGCTAGGAAGAATTTGAAAGAGTTGATACCTATATAATTAAGAGATGTACATGCACTCAGTTTCATCTTATCAGGGAAACTAAGGGCTAGAAACACCAAAACTGTTAGACATTAAATAAGTCACGAGACATTTACCCTTTTCCTTGACCAATTTCTCCATGTCCCTGGAAACACCTTCATCCCACTTTGTGATAGCCATATGAAAACCGTAATCCATGCACGAGTTTCTGGATTTGTTTTCATAGGCTTCAAAACCAGCCACCAGATTGCCATTAACCGGTATAACAAAGTCTATATGCATAGTTGTTCCACCAGCTAATGCTGCTGCCTGACCACTGAAGAAATCATCAATAGTCTCAGTACCCATAAATTCCATGGCAAGGTGCGTGTGGGGATCAATTCCTCCTGTTTACATTATAACAAACTTATATGCTTCAAGGATCAGTATAAACGAAAGCCAAATAATGTAGCAATTATCAACAAGTAGTAACGGTTGATTAACCTGGCATGACAAACTTTCCAGTAGCATCGAGTACAGTGACTTCATCCCCAACCTGTTACATAAATATAGCAACAAGCAGATCAAAAAAATTGAAACTTTGACTACCAAAACACGAAGGATACATTGAAAGGGAATAGTAGTTAGACCTTAATGTTTGGCTGCACAGCGACAATAATCCCATCTTCCACATAGACATCAGCAAGTTGTTGATGGTGTGCATTCACAACTGTACCTCCTTTGATCAAAATCCTCGTCGATGGAACCTCACCATACTCACTCCCTGCACTACAAAACTGCAACAAACACATTCAGAGACACTTCATCATAGTTGACTTTCAAAAACTAGAAATCTAATAAAATCTCCACAAAACTTATCTTTTCTATTTCAATTTCTCTAAAGTCACTCTACTGTATTGGATTTAGCAAGACAAAATAATCTTTAAGGAAGTAGATGGTTCAAAGAGACAGACCTGAGTAGCGGAATCTGAGAGGGAAGGCGATGGAAACAGAAGAAAAAGAGAGAGGACGAAGAAGAATGGATCCAGAGGTCTAAGCGCCATTGATGAAGAAGCTTAACACAACCTCCACCTGTGAGCGTTGATGATGATGATTCAGCTTTCCCTATCATTTCTCGTTCTTATTGGCCGATCAGTTTAAGTCAACGCAACGCAAAATCAAAAATCAAATGACAAAACCGGGTAAACCGGGATAAATTTCAATTCCGGTTCGCGATTTCAGTTGAACCCTTTGGCTTAGTAAGAAGGTTTGATGTCAGAGATGAAAAAAAAAGGTTTTAGATTTGTTCTTCTTCTCTTTCGATCTTAAGAGTCTCCGAATTGCGATTTCTCGTCTCGCTCCAAACTGATGAGCTCTACCTCTTCCTCCCAGGTAAAACCACTCTTATCTCTTGTCCTGTCCATCATTAGGTTTTTGTCTCCTTCCTAAAGGATTTAGTACAAGTTCAGCTTGGTCTCGTTTTTGTTATTTGAATGCAGCATTAAGTTTTGATTTGGAAAAAGGTTCCTTTTTTATTAATCTCGTCCTATAGATGAGTTGATCAGGTGTTACTGATACGCCATTGAAGTAAACTAAGCTTGAATCGAGCCTGATTATGATGATTCTTTCTTTTGTACAAAGTTACTGAATCTGCTGTGAGTTTTTTTTATGGCAGATGGGCCAGCTCGTTTCTGACAAGCATGTACGTTACATTCTGATGGCAGAAAAGGTAAGTAACTAGAGACTATATAAAAGCATTCTTCATTCTCACTGTATTATGTCACTATGATTATTATATAACTTATCTTCTTCTTTTCAATTGCTTTTGAATTTGCTAGAAGAAAGAGAGTTTAGAGTCTGTGGTGATGGATCATCTGAGAATGAATGGTGCATACTGGGGACTCACCACTCTGGACTTACTCGACAAGTTGGGCACTGTTTCTGAAGATGAAGTCGTTTCATGGATCAT